>JAPPVO010000003.1:53435066-54062223 GCA_030407325.1 Camellia japonica
GGGGATTCCTTTCAATCCAAAATCTGGACTTGAGGCGCTATCACAGGTCCCGTTTCAATGATCTGAACCATTTATGTTATAAGGCATTTTTGTGTATTTCAAAAAATTAAGTCAATCCGATAATTATAACTTATTCAATTTATTATATTTTTCACTGAAAAAATAGATGACAATTGTGTTTTTAAGAAATGAATCATATATTTTTTTGATGACAAAAATAATAAATTGAACAAGTTATAGTTATTGGATCGATTTAATTTTATTTTTTTTATGAATGAAATACACAAAGTGTCCAACAAAATAAACGATTCGGATCATCAAAACGGGGCCCGTGGTTGGCCCCACCGGCCCGAAAAACCTCCTCCAGTCTAGATTTTGGACCAAAAGGAATCCTTCTCCCAAATAATTACACCACCGGTAGACATCCCATTTTGACTGATCTCAAGACTTTCAATAGTTGTAAACCTCCTAATGATGAAATGATAGTATCTCCACCCTTGAAATATTGAAAGTTGCTTAAGGATTATTTTGGGTATAACGTATAAGTTGATTTTTGTGTTTATTACAAAAATACGTGTAAAAAAAATAGAAAAATAATGTGACATCTTAAGCTAATAAGCCAATAAGTAACTAATTTATGGTGCTGCCAAAAGAGCTCTTAAATTTGACAACTTCTTCTC
The DNA here is from genome assembly GCA_030407325.1 of Camellia japonica. Taxonomy (NCBI): domain Eukaryota; kingdom Viridiplantae; phylum Streptophyta; class Magnoliopsida; order Ericales; family Theaceae; genus Camellia; species Camellia japonica. The sequence goes on from JAPPVO010000003.1 coordinate 53,435,747, forward strand.
TTTTTCGTTTTTTTTAATAATTGGAAACCATATGGTGGGGTCTTTCAGCCTATTATAGAAGTATAAATTAAAAAATCAAGCCACACCCTTTAATCACATAACCTAATTTGCACCGTTTGGGAAGAAGAATATGGGGCTTTTTTGATTATTTTAGCCACAAAAGATAAAATAGGCTACTTTAGCCACAAAAATAAAACATCGCATCAAACCCATAATCATTACACTCTTCTCTCATAAAAAAAAGTCAAAAAACCAAAAAACCCTTCTCAAACCAAACTTTTTAACCTAAGCTAAAATAGTCAAAAAAATTAAAAAATCAAAAAGCCAACCCACTTTTCAAACCAACCCTAAAAGTTGAACTTGAGTTGAGCACTACAACAAAAAGCATAATTGGCGACTAAACATTTGAATTTCGTCGCTGAAAGGTGCAGAAATGGCGACGAAATCCATTTTGGTCGCCAAAATGAAGACTTTTGGCGACTAAAAACAATTTGGTCGCCAAATGTATATGTATTGGCGACTAAAAATCATTTTTGTCGCCTATTATATGGTTTTCAGCGACTAACAGAATTTTCGTCGCCAAAAGTCAAGGTTTTTGCCGACTAAACCAATTTAGTAGCTAAAGGTGCTGCTTTGGGCGACTAAAAAGCAGATTAGTCGCTGATTGTAGGTGTTTTGGCGACTAAAAACAATTTAGTCGCTGAAAGTGGGGGTTTTGCCGACCAAAATCCATTTTAGTCGCCCAAAGTAGGGTTTTTGGCGACGAAATTTCAGTTTAGTCGCCAAAACTGCTGCTTTTTAATTCAGAACCTGTTTTTTTAGCGACAAATAAATAATTAGTAGCCCAAAATAATACAATTAGCGACTAAATAATGGTTTTAGTCGCCAAAAGTTGACTAATTTTTTTTTAGTAAATAATTTATTTTTTGACATAAATAATTTGAATTAAAAAAATTATATCTATAAATATTATTTTCTTGTAATTGCGGTTAATATATTATATAAATAATATATATTGCACTATTACACATGTGAGGTTGGGGTGGTCAAGTGGAGAACGCGTGTGGGTGAAGGCACAGTGGGCACATTGGCTTGGGCGTCCCAGGTTCAAACCTTGGGAGCAGCCAAGGCAACATTTTTTTTTTTTTTCTGGAAATGGTTTTTGGCGACCAACGACTTTAGTCGCCGAAAGGTTTAAATAATAAAAAAAAAAATACTATTGGCGACTAAAAGTTTAGTCGCCAAAGGTCGAATTTTCAAAAATTATATTGCATTTGGCGACAATTTTTTTCGTCGCTGAAGACCTGTACATTGCCGACTAAGAAGTTTTTAGTCGCCAAAGGTATTGCCGACCGGGTTTTGGCGACAACAGTGGCGACTAAAAATTTTTGTCGCGGAAAGTGGAAATTCGACCTTTGGCGACTAAAAAACGACTTTTGGCGACTAAAAATTTAGTCGCCAAAGGTGTATTTTCTTGTAGTAGGTGAACTCTCAAATTGGATCCTTGACACGCACATACAATAAAAAAATTAAAAAATTGTCAATGAGTTTTATTACTCACGAGATTCACGAATCAGACAACCCAAGATTCACTATACATGCCGGATGCCGACCCCCACACCGTGATTCTCATTTCGGACACAGTACGGCGTCGTTTAAGTTTCGCGCCTCTTCAAGAAGAGATTGGAACCGCCACAGTAAAACAGAAGGGCAAAGAAACAAAAACAAATGCCTGCAATACACACAATATGTAATTTTATCATAAAATTATATAAGTTTTTACGAAATTAAATAAATAATCTTATAAAAATTTATAAGTTAAACACAAATTTATATAAATTTATTTTACTTCCACATAGAAGTAATTAATTAACATGATTCTCACGATTAGATGATGATACACAAACAAAAAAAATTTATATAAAATACTCATATAAGAGTTGGCATAAATGTATTCATTCATTTCATTTTAAATTAAAAAACCTATTGCAGTAACTTGTGGAAAATGAATCCATATTTAATGAGGTGGCACAAATATATTCATATAAATTTGATTGTTTTTTCGTTTTATAAAAAATGTTTGAGATCTTAAAAAAATTTCACTATTTGACCAATGATGTGCCATAATAGGCATACATCAATATTTAATTTATTATATACCTAATGACATAGATCCAATTTCCTTACTATATCATTGTGGGTAAATTTATTAGTACAATTTTTGACATTTTAAATTTAAAAAAAAAAAATTTATAACAAGTTGGTATTATCAAAGTTTATAAAAAATAATTTTATACAAATGATTTCAAACCAAAACCTACTATAAATTGCAAATACATTCCCTAAAATTTGTCAAAAATACAGATTCTTCCTTTTTAATTTTTAAAAATTACAAATATCCATTCATTAAAATATTTCTTGCAACTGATTTAACCGAGAAAAAAAATTAGCCAAATATCCTCTAATATCAAAATATAATTATCATACCACTCATTTTTCATCTGCCCACCACCTACACCACTGCAATATTTTTCAATCCTTCTTGGTGACATGCCAAACACTTGGGGCCATTTCCCTAAATAAGCCAAAATACTAAATCAATTCCCAAACTAAACCTAGTTTTGAAAGAATGCCTAAAATAGGCTAAATCGTGATTCACAACCACGATTTCAACATGTATGCACCTGTCTCGCATGAAATTTGGGAAGTCTTAAAATCGTGGTTACAAAACACGATTTTGATTAAGAAATCGCGGTTACAAAAGGCGCTTTTAATTAAATTTTTTTTCTTCTGAAATCGCTATTTTAAACCGCGTTTTTATCGGAAAAAAAATTTCTTCTGAAATCACTGTTCTAAACCACGATTTTTACCAAATTTTTTTTCTTCTTCTGAAAGCGTGGTTGTGAACCACGCTTTTAACACACAAATCCAGTAGTTGATAAAAAATAAAGTAAAGTGAACCAAGGCCAAGTTTGACATCTACTAAATAATACAAAAAGTCAAAAAGTCATTATCCTATTTAAGTCACATCATCTTATTTAAATCACATCACCTCTCTAACACATCACATCAAACCCAACCCAAACTCAATCTATATAAGCCAATAAGTCAAAAAGTACACTTTTCTATAACATCCCAAACCAATCCCAAGTGCTATTGGACCAACTGATACACAAGTGCTATTGGACCAACGTAAAGTGAACACTCATCAACATAAATTTCTAAAAATAAAAATAAATTTCTAAAAATTTACGCTACCTTAGTGTTTAGGGATAAAATTTATTTTTTTATTTTACTAAAATAAAAATAAATAAATTTTAAAAATTAAACCCTAAACCCTAAAATAAAAAAAATAAAATTTATCCCTAAATACTAAGGTAGCGTTTGGTAACGTTTACGTTTTTTGTTTATATTTATGAAAATTTTATAAATTGATTTTTATTTATTTTTAGAAAAACATAAATTACAAACGCGTTTGGTTTGAACAAAATGTTTAAAAATTTTAAAAACATAAAATAAAAAATATGTTTGTTTAGGCCTAAAATATTTATATTTATTTTTATTATTTATGATAATGGGATCACACATATTATAATTGAAAAAAAATAATTGAAAAAAATTTAATTTAAAAAAAATAAAAAAATAATTAAAAAATAATTGAAAAAAAATTAATTTTTAAAAAAAATATATTGAAAAAAATAATTATTTGAAAAAAAATTTAATTGGGAAAAAAAATATTTGAAAAAAATATTTTTTAAAATTAAATTGTTTCAAATAATTTCAAATAATTGAAAAAAAATAAGACCAAATATTTAATTTTTTTTTCAATTAAATTTTGTTCAAATATTTTTTTTCCCAATTAAATTTTTTTCAAATTAATTTTTTTTAATTTTTTTTTAAATTAAATTTTTTTCAATTATTTTTTTTTCAATTATAATATGCGTGATCCCATTATCATAAATAATAAAAATAAATATAAATATTTTAGGCCTGAACAAACATATTTTTTATTTTATGTTTTTAAAATTTTTTAAACATTTTGTTCAAACCAAACGCGTTTAATTTATGTTTTTCTAAAAACAAATAAAAATCAGTTTATAAAATTTTCATAAATATAAACAAAAAACATAAACGTTACCAAACGCTACCTTATTATTTAGGGATAAATTTTATTTTTTTTTTATTTTAGGGTTTAGGGTTTAATTCTTAAAATTTATTTATTTTTATTGTAGTGAAATAAAAAAATAAATTTTATCCCTAAACACTAAGGTAGCGTAAATTTTTAGAAATTTATTTTTATTTTTAGAAATTTATGTTGATGAGTGTTCACTTTACGTTGGTCCAATAGCACTTGTGTATCAGTTGGTCCAATAGCACTTGGTTCACTTTACTTTATTTTTTATCAGCTATTGCATTTGTGTATTGAAAGCGTGGTTCACAACCACGCTTTCAGAAGAAAAAAAAAAATTGGTAAAAATTGTGGTTCAAAACAGTGATTTTAGAAGAAATTTTTTTTTCGATAAAAGCGTGGTTCAGAACAGCGATTTCAGAAGAAAAAAAATTTAATTAAAAGTGCCTTTTGTAACTGCGATTTCTTAATCAAAATCGCGTTTTGTAACCACGATTTTAAGACTTCCCCAATTTCACGCGAGACAGGCGCATACATCTTGAAATCGTGGTTGTGAACCACGATTTAGCCTATTTTGGGAATTCTTTCAAAACTAGGCTTAGTTTGGAAATTGATTTAGTATTTTGGCTTATTTAGGGAAATGGCCCAAACACTTGTAGACATAGACAATAATAACAGTGGTAGTGATCGAGAGTGGTGCAATGGTTGAACAAAATAGTATTACTAATTGAGAGAAAATAAAAGATAAAAAAGGTGAAATAAAAATAAATAAATAAAGTGTTTAACTTTATAAAAGTTAATGTAGGTATTTTTCAAGAAAAAAATAGTATTATTTGTTAGTTTGACTTAACAATTACTCATTAATAAAAAGAACTATTTAGGCCCCTTTTGGAAAGTGGGTTATAATCTACTTCTCAGATTATAACCCACTTCCTCTCTCACAAAAAAACTGCTTATAAGCAATTTTTAACCAAAAAGTTGATTATAACTATCTTTCCAAAATAGCCCTTATTATGTGATTGGAAATTTTGAGTAATGAAATATATAGGTAGCGTTTGGTAGAGTTTTCTAAATATGATTTGAGAATAGAGTTATATTTTGAATTTGTGAGTTTTGGAATTATAACTTTAGTGTGGAAAATTTGTTTGGTAAATGAGTTTTGAAAAGAGTTTTGAATTGAGTGAGAAATTTTTGATGTGACATATGATATTTGATACAAAAACTTACAACTCATAACCAAATACACAACTCAAAAAAAATAAAAAAAAAATCTGAATTTTTTTTATTTAAAATATACAAAATAATAGGTGGCAATTGTTAAAATAAAATAATAAAAAAAAATTGTGCACTATTCCGGTCAACCGGCTGGATGTCCAGGGGACGACCAGTTAGTCCAAATTTTTCCGCCTTAAACAGAGTTTTTAAAAGTGAGCGTGAAATTAATTTTTGAAAACTATAAATAAACATCACGTTCAAAACAAAAAGTAAAACTAAAGTTTGGGAGCTCTACCAAACAGAGCCAGAGTTTCTCTATTGGTGTTGTGTGGCTTTGTTAAATGAAGCCCATCCCTCTCTTTGTTCATCTTGTTTGATGTAACAAGTCTGTTGAAGTGTTGCAGTTGAACTTTGCTTAAATCAATTCATCAATTGTAAGTTTTGACATAAATGAGAGGTAAAAGGTCATTTTACCAAATCTATTGCAGACACCATGTGATTTGAATTTTGTAGATAAGTTTATAGGGTGAAATGGTAGGCTTTATGGTTTTTTAGTGATTTTTTGATTTTTAGATTAAAAAGTTGTGTTGTCAAACAACACCTTAGGAGTTATTTGGAATGATCTAAATAAATATCTTTTTTGACATTTTATGAAAAGATCTGCAGAAAAGTAGAGAGGTAATATGACCCAAATAAGTGCACTTGTTTAGTTTATGCCAAATAAAGAGCACATTTGGTACGATGGAATAGGTTGCAATGGAATATCCGTTAGAGGTTTGCATTCCCTTTTTCTTATTTGGTACGCCTTATCCAAGTGAGAATAGGAATGACTATTGCAACGAAATATGGGAATGCCCAATCATTCTTCCAGTTTAAGGAATGACTATTCCATTCTATCATGAAATTAATAAAAAAAAATTTTGACACTTAAAAATATATTATTATTTAGCTACTGTCACCATTCCATTTTCCTACTATTGCCACCGTTACTACCACCACAACACCACTATCACCATCACCATCACCATCACCATCACCACGGTCGCCACCTCAACCACCACACCACCATACTACCACTGCTCCTACTACTATTACTACCTCTGCCGCCGCAACCACTACCTTACCACTACTACTACCACACTTTCATAAACATCAGACCACCACCATCACCATCACGAGTAGGGTTGTGCAAAATTCCGCCCAATTTGCTAAAACCACACCGATCTGCATTAATCTGCACCGTTCTAACAGTTAGCCGTGATTTAAACTTTAAAATTTATAATCCGCCAACCGAACCGAATTGCTCTGCTCCGCTATAGTTAATACATATATATTTTTTAACTTCCAATGAAATATCAATGTAAAAATGAGTGTGAGAGAGATTTAAGATATGAAATTTATTACAAATTAGTGGTTATATATATGAAACATATTATGTAAAATTATTTTGTGTTATATATCTAAAAAATATTATACAAATTAGTGTTATATATTATGCAAATATATGATAATTAGTTAAAATATTCTTCAATCCTCCAATCTGCCAAAAATCGCCCAAATCGCAATTTGTCAATTCGTTAATCCGCCATTCGATTTGTAATTTTACTCTCAAACTGTCCGAACCGCACCGTGCACACCTCTAATCACGAGAACCACCACTCTACTACAGTTGGTTGTCGTCACTGCCACCACCATTGCAGCCATAATACCACCTTACCACCTCCACTAAGGCCACAACAACCTATTACCACCATTCTACTATCATTGTTATCACTACCACTGATGCCACCACCACTATCACTACAACTCACACCATCACTCTCACAACTATCAACATTATCATGATCTATATATATTTTAAATTTATTTGTTACTAGCTTGTTAAAAAAAATTAATAAATAATAAAAACTTATTCCATTCTATGAGATAATAGGCATAACCAAACATAAGAAGGAGAATTATCATCATATTCCTATATCAATCCATGTTGGCAACCAAACAATAGAATGAGAATGTACATTTCATTCCATTCAACCTTGTATTCCATTCTCACTCTCATTCCATTCCTATTTCATTTCATTTCATCATACCAAACATGCTCTTAGTTTCTATGGATGTTTTTACATGTATAAAAATTATTAATTTGATGGATATTGTGGTTTTCATTGAAAGTATTTCCCTAATTTTAGATCTTATTTACTAATTGCTAAGATTGGAGGAATGCGTCTCTACACCTCTTGGAAATTAACTCGTAGAGTTTCAAATCTATACTTTTTGCTATTTTGGAGGTGAATATATCTTACCATGGAAAACATTACCTCTATTCAAAATACAAAGTTTGAAAATGAATTAAATTACATGTGTTATCATGATATTAATATGTATTGAAAAATCTATAAATTTGATGAGGTCAAAAATCGAGTTTAAATAAAGGGTTTCATTTGTATAATGAAGCATCAATTTTTCTATGAAAATTTATTTAAGTTGAGTCTTTCAAATTTTATGATGGTGATGATGATGATGATGGAATGGCAATAAAACATTATAAGAAAATACTTCTTTTAGTTTATCATATAACCAAATGTAGGATATGGGGCCACAATGGCCGAAATGTTTCGGAGTCTTAGAATCAAAATGTTTTTAAGGACCATAAGGGTTGTTGTACATAAAGGGTCATGGAGACCAAAATATTGAAATAAGAATTGAAATATTTTGATGACATGAGTTATGTTCATATGGATATATATTGGGTAATGGTACTGTTACCATCTAAGTCGCAAGGTAAGCGACCCTAAGGCTATGTAGTGTGTTGAAAAATTATTTTTTTACTTTGATTTCCTTGTTCAAATGTATTTTTTTTCATTATTATATTCTTTGAAAAATTTTGATAATGGTTTATGGAATTTTTTTGCTTTAAATTTTTTATTTTTATTTTTTTCCTTTCGATTCCTAGAGTATAGCTAGCTCGCCTCAATTTGGAAGCTTAGATTTTTTTGAGGATCAAATGTGGGTGTTTTATAGTTGAGGTTTTGCACAGGGTCACTCTAAGATGTAGTTTTATTTTTTATATTTATGAAAGAGGTTGATTATATATATATATTATTATGAAGTTAGATGTAAAAATAGATTCATGTTAGAGCATCTCCAACGGTTCACCAAACATTTCATCAAATCTGAGTAAAAATATGACCAATTCCTCTATTTGATATCAGACACTCCAACGGAGCTTTCATCAAACCACAAGACGTCCGGGGGGTCGACCAGCTGGTCAACCGGCAAGAGCAAAATTATTATTATTATTTTTTTGCCTTCATTTCTGTTTCCTCAATTCAAACAAGAATTTTTCAGAATATCCACAGTGAGAATTCTTCAGAATACGTATATATACAAATTATATATCTTTACATAATTAAATTGTTAGTCAAGAAGATTGGAAGATTGAGGAATTGAAAAAGATTGAACAACTATTAGTCAAGAATACGTATATATACATATGCCGTTAACAAGAACACAAAATTGGAAGATTGAGGAATTAAAAAAGATTGAGTGGTTTGGTAGTTAGAGAGAGATTTGTAAAATGTGGGATGTATAAAGTTTGTTGTTAAATTCCAAATCAACATATCACCATCAAACTAATTCCAGTCAGAATTGAAAACAACAAGAACATAAAAATATAGAGATGGAAATATGGACTTCATCTTTTATTTGAGACTGAGCTCTTAGGTGTTCAACCTATACTTATGGAATTGGAAATGGAATTGGAATTGGAGGTATAGAGTGGATCAAAGATGAGAATTGAGAAAGAGAACAGGATGGAAATGGATTCAGGGAAAATGGAAATGGAGTTAAAAAAAATGTTGAGGTGGTCGACCTATCAATGTAAATTTTTACAAATTTTTGCCTTAAAGCAGTCATCTGGAGAGACATCCATTCGGTCGTCCGGCGGGTCCAACTCAACGGTTATGCACAGTAAATTGTTGAAAGGGGTAAGCTATCCTTAGTTTGGTGAAACATTTGATATTTTCTCAGATTGATACTGTAACAAGCCCGCGGGGGACCTCGCTACAGCTCGGACTCGGTTTGTGTCGCGGTTCTTAATCGTGAACCAAAGAGTCCAAATCCGGCAAATCGTTTTGAAAAACAGATTTTTTGAAAGAAGTGCCAAACATGGACTGCTTTGCCAGATACAGAGTCGCCACCTAAATATTTTTATTTTTGGGAAATTTAGGAAACCCTGACTCGGTGCCAAAGGCCACGTGTTCGTCATCACCAAAGTTGCCTCGGCTCGGGAACTTGGGTACGATTGGGGAAGGTCACTTCGTGAGCACCCCGCTCGCCCGGTCAAAGACCGGCCTCTACTAACCATGATATCTTATTTTGAAAACATTGTATGCTCTTATTCCGGTTATTAGCCTAGGTTACTATGTGATGCTCGCAGCAAACAAGTATAGACTGGGTTGCCTGAATTGGAACAAGACATTTCATGTTTGTTTGTTTGAAAATGGTTTGATGGTGCTACTCGCAAGTAGGCTAAGACGCGGATTTGCCACCCTCGGGTGGGCTTAGAAAACATGATTTTGCCACTATCTAGTGGGCTTAAAACAAACAGTCAACGCATTGTCCCAATTCAAGTAACACAACCTCCACCCACAGGCATTCAAGGCAGTTATATCACATAAGCATATAGCCTCATGGTAAGCATGCTATCATGGCAACACTCGCACGCATGCAAGGATGCTAAAGCATAAAACTCACCGAGTACTCCAAGCCAAAAACAAAAATTGATTAGAAATCATGCATGATCCTAATTATACAGAAATGCCTAATGCAACACATGCAATAATGCAAACATAGCAGGCTCGGCTATTCTAAACATGGCATATGGAATGCTACAACTAACACGTATTCAATTTGAAATTGAAATACAAATGCAGTTTGTATGATGCGCCGAGCCCGGTGCGTGCAAAACAGGTTAATGATGCAAACATGCTGTTATACTGTATGCTAATTGAAATATGCCCTATATCTAACCATCATAAGCGGGTAAATAAAAGGGAGAAAGACGTGGGGTTGGAAGACATACATCACACTCACCCACACTTATTACAATTATGCCCTCGCACAGAGGGTCCGAATAAATAATACAGTCCGAATGTCCGAATAAAAGAATAGTACAGTCCGAAATAATACAGTCCGAATAATATACAAATTCCTAATTAATTAACAAATTAAAGAAGAAAACGGTAAACTGGCATGCAAGCCAGGGGGTGCCTTGACTCCGCTCCGGATAATAAAATGATGTATGCTTGGGCTGTTTTGCGCGGAAATCCACTGGGATGCCCCGATTAGCCTCTGTTTGCAATGTTCCTCGAAATGCGCGCCCGACTCCGAAAAGTTGCTGATTCTCGGTATGCTGCAACAGAGAGCAGGAAAGGGGCATAGCAATGTATTTCACAGATATATGTGCATGCCTCGATCCTCGTGCCACCAATCACACATTTCGATGCATGATGGCCGAGGAGTCGGATTGCACAACTCAATATAGGATGAATGCAGATGAATGCTACAACAAAACCTAACTCCATCATGGATGATCCGGAGTGTCGGTGACTTGGGAATTGAGACCCGTTCCGTCACTCGGAGTATGAAACGCCTCGTTTCCCGTGCCCGGGCTAACTCCTATCCCGAACAACGATGCAATATGCATGATATGCAATGCAACTAAAAACAATCCTAGCATGCTCAATGCTATGAAAATGAGATGCCTCGAAATGCGTGCACGCGGGCACGCAAACCGAGGCGATGATCCTAAGGCATAAAATGGCATGGGCAATGCAAATGGACTTACACTAACATGAGAGAGCCTCAGCCACACTCACATAAGAGGCCGTCGGATGAAAATGAAGTGGTGCCTCGAAATGCGTGCACACGGGCGCGCAAACCGAGGCAATGGCCGTAAGGCATGGAAATGATATGCAATGAGACTAAAATGAGATGTCTCGAAATGCGTGCCCACGGGCACGCAAACCGAGAAAATGGCATACGGAATGCAATGAAGCTAAAATGATATGCAAAATGCAAGATGGACTTATACCAACATGAGAGAGCCTCAGCCACACTCACATAAGAGGCCGTCGGATGAAAATAAAGTGCCTCGAAATGCGTGCACACGGGCGCGCAAACCGAGGTGATGACATACGCAATGCAATGAGATTAAAATGACATACAGAATGCGAAATGGACTTACACCAACATGAGAGAGCCTCAGCTACACTCACACGGGAGGCCGTCGGATGAAAATAAAGTGCCTCGAAATGCGTGCACACGGGCGCGCAAACCGAGGCGATAGCCGTAAGGCATGAAATGGCATGGAAATGATATGCAAGCATGCAAATGAATTTCCAGCACTCACAAATGATGCAAAACAGTCCCGAAAGGCGGGGAAATGACACCGAATGCGCGGAATGGTCCTGAAATGCGATATTAAGCATCCGAAATGGCCTACAGCCACACTAAACATGCGTAATTAGTACATGACATGAAAAACAGTAGCAAGGCAGCCCTAAAAATAGCATTTTTCAGTCTAGAACAAGGCCAAAGTGCTAGCATAGATAGGGCAACAATAGCTTGCAAAAATACGGACCAAGAGAGGGGTATTGAAACAAGTGATGCATGCGGTGCGCAAACTGAAAAGTACCCTTCTACAACACTGATGAGGGACTAAAAATATGAACATTTTCAGTAGATGACATCCCCCAACTCAGTATGCAACCATGCTAAAAATGCCATGCAAGATCTAGGATACACAAGGCTATAACATGAGGTACCCTAAAAATTCATCAAACCAGAAAAGACCCTCAATGAAATATGTCAAGAAGATCAAAATATGACTCTTTCTAGTACTGATGATGGCCGAAAACAGAAGCTAGATAAGCTTAAAAGAGTATGCAAAATGGGGGCCAAAGAGGGATATAATGACAAGTATAACATGGAGACCCCCAACAAGGTTGATCCCTTCTAAAATGTTGTAGAGGGACACAAAATAAGCTTAATCACAGTTCATGATATGCTCCAAAACAGACTACATGTAGGTCAAACAAATCATGCAATTTTACAGTAAATATGAGAAATTATGAAGCAAGTGCATGATAGAGAGGCCAAACAGGGTTGAGCCCTTCTTCAATGTTGAAGAGGGGCTCAAAATAGGCCCACTCACAGTTTACCTTATGCTCGAAAACAGATCACTCATAGGCTAGAAAAAGCATGCAAAAAAAAGGGTAAAACATGGATTCAAAGAAAGTGGCATATGGAGCATGAAAACAAGGTTGAGCCCTTCTTCAATGTTTAAGAGGGCCTCAAAATAAGCACAATATCAGTTCATGGGATGCTCCAATTAAGATCACACATAGGCCAAATATTCAATGCAAAATAATGGCATACAAGAGGATATTGAAAGAAGTGCAAGATGGAGGGCTCAAACAGAGTTGAGCCCTTAAACAAACCTCAAGAATAGCTCAAAAGAGGACCACTTTCAGTATTGGTCGGAGCTCAAAACAGTGAGCAAACAGGCTTAAGCAAAGAGGCAAGAAAATGGTGTAAAAGAGGGAATTTGAGACTTACCCTTGAAGACCTTTCTTTCTTTGCTTCTTGACTTGAGAAATGTTGCTTCTAAGCCTCTAAGAACCTCTTCTTGTTGCTGGAAATGGAGTGGTGATGGTAATGCTTGATGATGATGAACAAAAGGCACCAAAACTTGAAGATTTGAGAGAGATGGATATGGAGGTGTGTATGTATGCTTGAGAGCAAAATTTCTAACCCTTGGGACAAGTTCTTGGCTGCCTTATATGGACAAAAGGAGGGGTGTAAAGGTGGAGGGAAATGCACCCAAGCTTTCCCCTCCAAAATATCCCCCGGATACAGATCTTTTCTGGGGGAAACAGCTGTGTAGCTGTAAGGAACACACCCCAAGGAGCATGGCCGGCCATGTGCTTTTTCTGCAGGTGGCTGGCCGGCCACCCCCTATGGCCGCCGGCCAAGGGTAAAAATGAAGGAAAGATTTGCTGGCCGGCCACCACACATTGGTGGCCTCCATGTGTGCTGAACAAGACTCTGTGGTTGGAAATTGGCAACTCTGAAACAGGAGAAACAACAAGCCACTTTTCAAAGAGGGTCAAAAATGAAAGGAAGAATTACTGGCCGGCCAAGTGTTTTTAGGGTCCTCCCATGTGTGTACATCACAAATATGTGGTTTTGGCTCGAAGAAAATGGCCCTAGGGTGGTCAACATTAGCCCGAAAGTGAGAAAAACGGGCGCCGGGGGGCGCCGGAGGAGCATAACTGGTTGCTAAGACAATTGCTGGCCTCCCACCCTCCAGTGATCTTCCTGGGGATAAAACAGAGGTACCTGCCAAAAATGAACAAAAACCGATGCAAAACGAATGCTCGGGGGCCAAAACACGCAGTTCGAGGTCCCGAAAACCGGCCGTTAAGCACCGAAAGTGGTGTTTGGCCACGAAGTGGTATCTAAGACCCCAGTGTCCCTCGTTATGATAAAACAGAGGTACCTGCCAAAAATGAACAAAAACCGATGCAAAACGAATGCTCGGGGGCCAAAACACGCAGTTCGAGGTCCCGAAAACCGGCCGTTAAGCACCGAAAGTGGTGTTTGGCCACGAAGTGGGTATCTAAGACCCCAGTGTCCCTCGTTAGGGAGTAAATGAGATGCATGCCAAGAATCAGAGCAATCGGAGATGGTTAGGCGGTCCCGAACCGAGGCACACGGCCTGACGGCTCCGAAAACCGGGAACCGGGCTCCGAAATGGGCAAAATGGCCTACGGCCACGAAATGTAGTCCACGGCCACTGAAAGACGGTCTACAGAACCTCTCCCTCCCCTCAGGAAAGAAAATAGAGAAAACCGAGTCTGGTTCGCAAACTGAGCAAGGCACAGAAGAAAGTTCGGAAGTCCGGAGGCAGGGCGCACGGCCGCGACTCTGAGACTTCTGAACGAGCACAATATGCAACATCACCGAGCGCTCAATCGGTGACGTCTGAGTCTTAAGGTCGGTCAAAAATGGGGTGTCTACAGATACAGTTTTGGTGCAACCGTTGGAGCACAAAAAACACATATTTTCCACCAAATTTGAATTTGATGCTGGATTTGGTGAACTGTTGGAGATGGTTTAGTGTTTTTGGATAATGGTGCAAGAGAACCAGCTCTGCTAGGTAGCCCGAATCCCCCGAGGCTCGAATGGCTCGAGCACCTTTTTTTTTTTTTTTTTCTTTCTCCTTTGTCTAAATATGTTCTTCCTCAGTTTTTTTCCTTTTCTTTTCTTCTTCCACGGAATCAAAAAAAGAGAGAGGAGAGGAAAAATAAAAAAAAAATAAAAAAATCAAACATCAAAACCAATACAAATCAACCCCCCCCTTTTTTTCTTTTCTTCTTCCTCTGTCTGCATCTATTCTTCTTCAGTTTCTTTTTCTTTCTTCTTCTTCTTCCACAGAAAAAAAAAAAAAAAATCAAACATCAAACATCAAAAATTGAAACTAATACAAATCAACCCTAAAAATCAAACCCACAAATCAAAATCAATACAAATCAATCCCAAAAATCAAAACAAAAATTAAAACCACAAATCAAACTCACAAATGAGAGAGAGATACACAGAACACAGAGAGAGAGAGATACAGATCGATATAGATCTGTGTGTAGAGGATGGCCGGTGATGGCACTGGTGATGGCAAGGATGGCAGGTGATGGTGCTTCTCTCTTCTTTTCTTCTCTATTCCTTTCTCTTCTCTCTTTCTCTTTTCCTCTCTCTGTTTCATAGATAAAAGAGAGGAAAAATAAATAAATCAAAAAAATCAAAACGATGTCGTTTTGAGCTCGGGCCAATCGAGCCTCAGAATTTCGAGCTCTGAAGCATTTTTCCAAGAGAACTAACTTAGGGGGAACATTCTATTTTAGTAATTTTTTAATTTTTTGGCTAATATATGAGGTAAAAAAATTAGTATGTTTAGAATGACTTTTTAATTTTTTATCAAAAGATATATATAAAAAGTAGAGTGAAAAATGAATTTTTGACTTTTTAATTTTTTTTAATGACTTTTTAATTTTTAAATTAAAATATTAAATTGTTAAACGAAACCTTAGTGGCATGATAAGATTTTATAAGAAAAAAAATTGAGAGCTCTAAATTAAGAATTCTAATAGTTCTAATTGGTGTGTAGGTCTCATGTGATGTGATATTTTAAATTTAATTTTTTTTTTTTTTCACAGTATTAGTACTCTTTTAAAGCTCTTAAATTAGATGAAGATATCATTTCTGTACTTTATAATTGAGCAAATTACCAATATCCCTCAAGATTTGATTAAAATACGCTTTTCTCTTAAGGTTTGCGAAATTACATTCCACTCCTTAAGATTTATATTTACATAATAAATTACCTCATGAGATTTATATGTACATAATAAATAATTTATTATGATAAATTAAAAGGACTCATGCTCCAATCAGAAACTAAACCTACGTTTAATAAACCTATTATTAGTTTATCTAAAACTTTAGAAAAATTTAAAACCAAAACTAAAGAAGTTACCCTTCAAGATTTACAATCTGAAATCAATCAAATTAAACAAAATATTAGAGATCTTCAAACTAAAGATAATAAATTAGAAAATGAAATCATTAATCTTAAACTTAAACAAAACCTAAATGGTTTTCAACCTAATCAAAAATCACCACATGAGTCTGAACATAGTTCTGAATCTGAATCTAGTCATACTAATCCAGATAAACTTATATTTGATAATCGATCTCAAACTACTAACCTTGAAGATAAACGATTAAATCTACTCAATAAAATCTATATGCAAAAATGGTATTCAAGAATTAAAATCATTGTCGAAGATTTTGAATTAGAATTAGTTGCATTAATTGATACTGGTGCTGATTTAAACTGCATTCAAGAAGGATTACTTCCTACTAAATATTATGAAAAATGTCAAGAGAATTAACTTCTGCTAATGGTAGTAAAATGCATATTAAATACAAATTACCCAAAGTGCATGTTTGTCAAAATAATGTTTGTTTTAAAACTACATTTGTTCTAGTTAAAAATATGACTGATAGAATTATTTTAGGTACACCATTCATTTCATTGTTATATCCTTTTACCACATCTAGTGAAGGAATAACCACTCATGTTTTAGGTCAACCTGTCATATTCAAATTCTTATTTCCACCAGAAATGTTAGAATTAAATCAATTACAAGATTGTTCTATTACGCATACTATTAATCGACTAACTAGACATATTAATTTTCTTAAAGAAGAAATTAATTATAAGCGCATTGATCAACAATTAACTGATCCAGTCCTTATTTCTCAAATTAATGATTTTAAATTAAAACTTGAGTCAACTGTTTGTTCATCATTACCTACTGCATTCTGGCATAGGAAAAAACATGTAGTTACTTTGCCCTATATTAAAGGTTTTAATGAAAGACAAATACCTACTAAATCTAGACCTATTCAAATGAATCATGAATTATTAGAAATGTGTAAAAAAGAAATTAATGAATTATTAAAAAATAGGATTATTAGTCCAAGTAAATCACCATGGTCTTGTCCTGCTTTTTATGTTAATAAAAATGTTGAATTAGAACGAGGTGTTCCTCGCTTAGTTATTAATTACAAACCATTAAATGCTGTTTTAGAATGGATTCGGTATCCTATTCCTAATAAAAAAGATTTAATTAAGAGACTTAATCAAGCCGTTATTTTTAGTAAATTTGATTTAAAAAGTGGTTTTTGGCAAATTCAAATTCATCCCAAAGATATATACAAAACTGCATTTAATACACCTTTTGGTCAATATGAATGGAATGTTATGCCATTTGGATTAAAAAATGCTCCTAGTGAATTTCAAAATATAATGAATGACATATTCAACCCATTTAGTCATTTCTCAATTGTTTACATTGATGATATATTAATTTTTTCAAAATCAATTAGTGAACATTGGAAACATTTAACTGCATTCTTTTACACAATTAAAAGTCATGGTTTAGTCATTTCTGCTCCTAAAATTAAATTGTTTCAAACTAAAGTTAGGTTTTTAGGTTACGATATTCACCATAATACTATTCTCCCCATTAGTCGCTCCATTGAGTTTGCGTCGAAATTTCCTGATGAAATTCTTGATAAAACCCAGTTACAAAGGTTCTTAGGTTCCCTCAATTACATTGCTGAGTTCTATAAAGATCTTAGGAAAATCTGTCAACCTCTGTTTGATAGGTTAAAGGATAATCCTCCTCCTTGGTCTTCTACTCATACTGCTGTTGTTCAACAAGTCAAACAATATGTTAAATCTCTTCCTTGTCTTGGTATTCCTACTGAGCATTCCTTTAAAATTATTCAAACTGATGCTTCTGATATTGGTTATGGTGGTATTCTACTTCAGAAAGTCACTCCTCAATCATCTGAACAAATTGTTCGATATCATTCTGGTGTTTGAAATACAGCACAATTAAATTATAGTACTATTAAAAAAGAAATTTTATCTACTGTTTTATGTATTCAAAATTTCAAGATGATATTTTAAATCAAAAATTTTTACTTCGTGTTGATTGCAAATCTGCTAAATATGTTTTGGAAAAAGATGTTCAAAATCTTGCTAGTAAACAGATTTTTGCCCGTTGGCAATCTATTCTCAGTATTTTTGATTTTGATATTACTTATATACCTGGTTGTCAAAATTCCCTGCCTGATTTTCTCACCCGGGAATTTTTACAGGGGGGTAAGGGATGAGTGCTACTCCACATATTTCCTATATTAAAACCCAAATTACCCATTACCAAACCCTGCTTAAACAAGTTAACCGTCGTATTCGACATCTTAAATCAGCTAGACCTACTACTCAAAGAGCCCAATACATTAATCACCAACAATTACAAGCTCGACGTGTTTTACGTCATGATTATTACAATCATTTGTTTTATTACCAGAATTATTTAGATCTTCTTTCTGGTTGCTAATCTTTGTTTCATATTTCACAGATGTCTCGCCCTAGGCCTCCTTCTAAGGCTTTGGTTCCATCTTCTAGTAAACCTAATCAACTCCTAGTTCCTCCTCCTTTGGAATCAATTAAACCATCCTCTTCCATTGACATAATTAATCGATACCATACCCTTGGTACTATTCACCGCCCTGATTACTCATCTGCATTGGCTAATGATCCCTTTGCCTCTAGCCAATCAGTTTCAGTTACTCCACTTCCAATTAACCAGGTTCGACCCTCTCGAACTGAGTACACCAAATCACATGTTACTAATCTGTTCTACAAAGAACCTAGTCACTCCAGAACTCACACCATTAATGAAATTGCTCAATTCCATTTTGGTTCTGGATGTCATTTTATTTCTTCACCTCCAGAGAAAAATCTCTCTTATTACAAAGATATTCTGCTCAACCATCATTCCATCTTGATCAAACCTATTCAAGATCGAACTTATGCTTACAAGATCCTATACCATTCACTTTATATTCACAACATTGTATCCCTTGCAGAATGGGGAAATCCTAATCTGCTTCGCGATTTACCTGGTCATTCTATTCAATATAACTATCATGATTATATTGATGCTTGGTTCAAATTGTTCTTGTACCAGAATGAATCATTTAGTCACTCTTGGTTCATTTCTTTTGATCAAAAATTCAAATCCGAATTACCCACTTGGTTTCTGCGATGGTGGTCACATTATGGTGCCATTTCAGATATTCTTCCCAGTTCTCTCAATCAAACAATTGCTTATTTTGCCTCTGTTTACCCATTCACTGCTCATCAGCAACAATTTCCTATATTGCTCACTTTTATATCTAAATACAAAATTCCATAGATATTTAAGTGGCATTATGGGATTGATGATAATATAATTATTCGCCAACACTCAGTCAAATGGTGGCCTAAATACAATGTGCCCAGAATTACTGAAATTGTTTACGAGGAATTTCCTCCTAATCAATGTGCTCCCACTCCTGCAATAGTCAAAGCCCAGCAGAACCCAACTGTTGCAATCAGCCAAGGAAGCCAGCCCAGTCTTCCTCCAGTCAATCTTGGAAGCCCCTCATCTAGTGGTTCCAAGCCCAAATCATTCAAGTCAAAATCCAAGGCAAAGGCTCCTGTTATACCAGTCCAGAGCCAGCCCAAATCAAAATCTAAATCAAAGGCCCAGTCAAAACCCATTTCACCTCCTGCTCAACCAAAGCTAAGTCCAAAGTCCAGTCCAAGCCAACTCGTGATGAAATGTTCCAGATGGCTCGGCAACTTGTGGATCGAGCTCAAGCCCAATCAACTAGTTCAGAAGAAGGTTCAGAAGGTTCAGACAATCCAGACCAGTCTTCTGAAGGTTCAACTACTCAATCCATTCCATATGGACGACCCGAGTTCCAAGATGCTCAGGATCCATATGCCTAGTCACATAGGATTCCTTATATATATAAATTAGCTTCAATCAATACTCTTTTGAGAAAAGCTGCTAATTTATATCTATAATGATTCCTTTATTCACATGTTCCACCGAAAGTGACGAATAGTAAAAGTTACTGTTCACTTTTACTGTTCGCTATCACTATTCGATCAATCAACTTTTGTTAAAAGCTGCTCAACTGTTCAATCAATCAACCGAAAGCAACCGACAGCTCTGCCCAGTCTCCAAAGCTGCCAGCTGCCTTCATCATTCAGCCAATTCACATGCTGCATAGTTAGATTTAATTTCTATATAACTGTAATCAAATGTAATCACTCGGCAACTTTCAATTTTCTTCAACCCTTCAGATTGTAAGAAAAACCAAAGTGCTCTGAGTGAGGTTTACCTTTTCCCGTTCTATTTATCTATTCAAGATCCTTGCAGATTACAACAATTGTAAGTGCAAGTTATTTTCTGTAATTATTTAAATGTTTTTAAATGTTTTAATTTAATATATTTTGGTGCTTCTTCCTAGTTTCCCATTAATTTGGTTCATGTTTGATTTCGTAATCCATTTTCTTCATCTGCTGCTTCTGCGTTTATGTCAATCTTATCAGTTGTAGATAATTTAGCAAATAAGTTTTCAATGGCTTTAACAGTAGATTGATCATTAGTAATTAAACTAGTTCTTTTAGAACGATTACTAGGTAGATTGAGTAAAGGTGAATCTAATGGTTGTTTAGGAGTTTGAACAGATTCTAAATTAGTTTCTATCTTATCTAATTGTTTACCAATTGTACTTAAACATTGATTCGTATAATTATTTTGTTCAATAACCTTTTTAATTTCATTATCATGTCCAGGGATTTTAAAAGGTGAAGCCGGGATTTCAGAACCTTGTTGATTAAGTATAATTTTCTCTAAAGGAGGATGACTAGAGCTAACAGTAGTGGTTGCAGAAGTTTTCCATTTATCTTTTGTGATTGTATTTAACTGTTTGTAATATTTGTCAACATATTCTAACAGAGGTAATTCAAAACCATATTGGACCATAAAATCATACCATTCTTAAGATATTTGAGACATTTGAGCAGAATTATATTTAGCATAATAAGCATGTCGCTGAGTGCGATGAGCTTTAGATTTAAAGTCAATAAGTAATTTATCAAGATTAGGAATAAATTCTCTTTTGATTGTCATTAATTGAGGATTGACAGGAGGTGTAAATTCTGCAAAATCAGTTTGAGTTGGAGAATGATTAGATTCAATTTCTTCGACAGGGAAATGAGTAGGTGTTGAATAAACAGGTTTACTAATTTGGGAAGTTGTAGAATTATCAATACCTTTTAATTTGTTGTGAGTTGAAGGACCAGTTGTTGGGCCTAAATGTATTTGACTATTTTTCCGAAATAGCGGAGTAGTAAATATTTCATCTTCAGATTCAATTTCAGTAGGGACACTAGATGTACTATGTCTAGAGGATTGACTACGATTAAATTTAATATGAACAGATCCATCAGTAAATTGTGTAATATTTTTGATATCTTGTGCAGTTGATTGTTGTTGATTATGTTTGTAATTTTCATTAACAGTAATCCATTCATCAGGTAAATCGATGTTATTCCATTCAATCATTTGAGGAACATTAATATGTGTATCAGTACTACTACTATGGATGAGCAGAGTTTTATCTTTAGGAGATTTATGTAAAGCATGAACATTTAAATTGGTTTGCATACATTTATAATGAACACGATATATTAAAGCAATATTATGAGTTTTAGTCATCATATTAGTAAATGAACCATGTAATTGAATATTTAATGTTAATGCATGTAAAATATTTGGATCTCTTAAACTAAGTGTAAAATCAGGAAAACAATTAAAATGTACTGGACCTTTATGAAGACCAGTTTCCATCATACCCATTAAACTATCATTATAATTAAAAAAACGAGCATCTCGTAAACATAATAAAACAGAAGTATTTTTACCAGTAGGAGTTAATGGATTAAGACCGACTTGAATTAAACCAATATGCATGAAATTATAACCATTGTCTAAATGTCTTTTAATTAATTTTTTATCAAATAAATGGCAAGTTTCATGAGGTTTTTCTAAAGCATAAACTTGTTCAATAGTTTTAACATGCAATGCAACTTTAAAAACATCAGTGAAAACATTCTGTATAAAAGTCGTTTTATAAATTTCTTTAATTTGTAATTTTGGTATATTCCATCCTGTATTAATTTGATCATTTTGTATTTCTACATCTTCTTCATTAATTACTAATCCTTGATTAGGTATGGAAGGCAAAGTAGTTGACCTAGAACTGACTGATGAGTTACTTCGAAATAATCGACTCATTGTTCTTGTTAATTAATCAGTTTTACAGATATCTTAATACATACCCTATTCTTGTCAGGTTATCACAGACCAAGGTGGTTCAGTATAGACCCTATCCTAAATGTCCAACACTGCCTAACCCTAAGGACTTACTCTGGACAGGAAACGGAAGTGGGTAACGAAAACCTGGTGGATAAACAGACCGATCTTTTGGGTGATTAAGATGAATTGAAAACACGATTAATCAATGAAACAATAGGAACGATTAATTGGAAGAAACTAAACAGTTAGAAACAGGATACAACATAACATTGGCTCTGATACCATAAGTAAATATAAATATCAGAGGATAATTTGTAATTTTCTAAATTTAAGGAGAATCTGTAGAGGCGTTGATAATTTGCCCTGTATAATTGAATGAATCAATTAATATAAGATGATTGATTGAAAAGTTTAACACTGTTTGGTGATGTAGGTGGTGTTTAGTAGGGCTGGGCGTAGGGTTATCCGACCTGCACAAACCGCCCTACCCGATCCAATCGCACGCGTGTGGGCGGTTTCGCAAACACATTAGGGTAGGGTGCGGTTTGGATTTTATATAAATTTCGGGTTGTGGGCGGGTTGCGGGTTTGAACCGCACTCGCCCAACCCGACCGCATTAAATTAATTAATTTTTTTTTTCCTCTTTCAAATCTAACTGTCCATCTCACCATCTCACTCACCTCATCTATAACAAACAAAACAAAAACCCTAATCGCTGTCTCCCTCACTCTCTCAGTCTCATCTCATCTCTCATCATTGTCTCTCTCACCCTCTCGTTTCGTTGTTCATCTTCATGTTCTGCACTGATCACTCTCTTGTTGTTTATCTCATCGCACCGATCGTTGATTTTTTTCACAACAGGTAAGCCACTCTCTCTCAATCTCTGTCTCTCTCTCTCGCCCCGATCGTTGATTTTTTTTACAACATATAGATATATATATATCAAATATCTCTCTGATCTGTCTTCCTCACTCTCTCATCTCATCAGTCTCACTCTCTTTTGCATCTCTGCACCGATCGACTCACAGGTAAGCCTCTCTCTCTTTCTCTCTCTCTCTCTCTCTTCCTGATCTCTTATCTCTGCACCAATCGAATCTGTGTGTTTCTTTGGAAATAAATCTGATTTTTTTTTGGACCAACAGATCTAATTTTTTTTGAAATTGAATCTGTAATCTGTGTGTTTGTTTTGGAATTAAATTTGTTCTTAAGCAATTTGTTCTTAAATTTGATCTGTTTGTTTTGGAATGAAATTAAATTTGTTCTTAAATTTGTTTTGGAATTGAATCTGTAACAGTTCCCATACAAATTTGTTCTTGAATTTGTTTTGGCCTCTGTGTTTGTTTTGTTTGATCTGAATCTGTAAATCTGAATCTTTGCACCAAACAAATTTGTTTTGTTTGATCTGAATTTGTTATTAAAATTAAATTAAATCTGAATCTGTTATTAAAATTAAATCTGAATCTGTTAGTAAAATTTAATCTGAAATTGAATCTGTTATTAATCTGAATCTGTAAATTTGAATCTATTACTAAATCTATATTTGAATGTAATCTATTTGGAATGTATAAGGGATATTGCTGAGCTGTATGGATCTGAGTTATCCTTGGATGGCATTCAAAAATACCGCAAGGGCAATGGATTGCAATCCATAAGCTCAATATGCTTCAAGGCTGCAAGAATCGTTGCAATTCTCATTGATGATGGAATTGAGTTTGACAAAATGCATGATATTGAATGGCATAGGAATTTTGCACCGGTGGTTGGTAGAATATTAAGAATTGAGCATCTGGCTGAGATGATTCTTGATGAAGTGAGATTCTTTCAATCTTTCCCTCTGGGTAGACATAGTTATACATGTTATATTTATAGAGTATTTAATTATTATGAATGTATCTTTTCCATTGCTAATGCATTTCACTTGGTTAGATTAACTTTTGGTAAAACTAAAATTTTATGCAGCGGTTGGCATTAATTAATGCAAAAATAATTTTATAGGTTAAATCTACAAAAAAAAATGTAATGTTCATGATACTACCATTTTCGTCAGAAGATATTGTAACTGGCTTTCTCATTTGATTTGATGTTCATCTGAAAATTTGGTCACTAGCATTAGGTTTCTAGCTATTGCCTTCTTTGCCATTTTCCAAAATAGAAGTGAAGCAGTTGATTAATAATCACATTCCATCCCAAGTTTGATGATTGTAACAAATTTTTGGGAAAAAAAAAGGTTTAAAAATAAATTTTTGGAAAAAAAGTTCAATCCGCAAACCGCCCGTAACCACCTGCATATCCGCGAAACCTATCAACACAAATCGCAAACCGCATTGCAGGCAGTTGCGGGTTGAATTTTTCCCAAACCACATAGATGCGGGCGGGTCCAAACCGAACTGCAAACCGTCTCAAACCGAACCGCAGACACCCCTTAGGAAGTTTGGAGCTTGGGTTTTATTTTTTATTTTTTTCACAAAAGGATAATTTTTTTGTAAAATCAAAAAAAATATATCTAAACAAAATATCTCATCTAATCCCATAATTATTTCACTTTTTCTCACATACATTACATCCAATCACAAAAAAACACAATTATCTTTTCAAATATAAAAAAAATTTCTCCAATAATATCTTATAACTAAAAAAATTTACATAAAAATTCACTTCCCAAACACCCGTAAATATACATGTAATTTGGGTTCAAATGTTACTGTGCTTGAGGTTTGACCGCTCGGCGAAATTTTGGGCCATGATTTTGTTGCTTATCCCCATAATACGGAAAATTTTTCGGGTGTAATGCACACCCCCTACGCATGGGAAGACAGGGAGACTGGAGAGATGAGAGAGAATGAATGGAAGATGGAGAGAGAATGAGGGGTAGACGGAGAGACAATAAATAGAGAGAATTTTTAATTTTTTTAAAGTTAAAATTTATAAAAAAATAAATTAAATTAAAATAATTAATAAAATAAAATATTATATTATATTAAATTCATAATTATTTTATTTTTCTCTTACAAATACCACATCTAATTATAAAAAATTAATTATTTTTCTAAATATAAAAATTTTAATCTATTAAAATAATTAAAAATTAAAATAACATATTAAAATAACTAATTTTTCAAATAAAACCAATGAATAACGGACGATGGAGAAATAATGAGGGGGAGACAAAAAAGACAATAGGCCTCGTTTGACAAGTGGTTTTTTTAATAAAAAGTCAAAAAGTCACTAAAAAAATCAAAAAATCAACCACTCATACCAAAAAGTTAAAGATTTTCTTCTCTCTACTTTTTCACATCTTTTTGTAAAAAGCTAAAAAGTCACCCCAAACATACTAGTTTTTTTTTACATCACATTTTAGTTAAAAAGTCAAAAATTACTAAAAAAGTGTGTTCCCAAACGAGACCTAAAGACAGCAAAAAAAAAAAAAAGGTTATGAGACCATTTCTTTGATTTCTCAGTTTATTTCTCAACTTTTGATTTTTGTGATGATTTTATTGTGTGTATTTATGTTTTTATTGCCATATGTTATAAGTTTTATAGCAATAGTGGTGTTATATGAACCAATTAGTATACTAACACTAATTATGATATTATTATTGATCTCACTCATTAATCACATTACAAATGCTAAAAACCTCTTAAATTATGACACATCATCAATTAGTACACTAGTCAGTACACTAATTGGTGCATATAGTATTATTCTTACAACAATGATTCATTCTCCTAAAACTAGAGCTCTAATTGAGCCCTAGTGATGTGAAAAAAGAAAAAAAGAAAAACAAGGTCAAAGCATTACATTAGATGAAGTCCACACACAAATTAGAGCGATTAGAGCTTTCTCCCTAGAGCTTTCAAACATTTCTCTGAGTTTTATGTTGTATTTTGTTAGAAGATTTGGCAAGAGATTTAAAAAGGAAAAAGAGATGTAGGTAAAATTAGATAAAATATAAGTATATTTTATTTCTTTTATTTCTTTTTAAATTTCTTCTTAAATCTCTAACTAAACATAATATTAAAGAGAGAAGAAATTAGATTAAAAGAAAACTAAAAAAAAAATTATAGAGATTGAATTTTATTTTTTGATTCCGTAAATAAAATAACAAATTCATTCCCCTTAGGGTGTGTTTGGTTTGTGTTTGTTGAGTAGTTTTTTGAGATAAAAAGTACGAAAACTTATTTGGTTTGTCTTTTTTCAGAAATGGTTTTGGAAAATTATTTTTGGAAGAGAGTTTTAAAAAAACTAATTGATTTGATGTGTATGAGAGAGGGAGTGATTTTGGAAAGTAAGTAACCATACAAAATTTTGAGATTTTTTTTGAAAATATTTGTTTGATTTGATTACTTTTAAAAATTTATTTGTAGAAAATTTTTTCAAAAATTTTTTCTAAAAAACAAACAAAACAAGAGAAGAGTGACAGAAAAGATGGGCAAAGAAATAATAATAATAATAATAATAATAAAATGAGTCAGGAATTGATGGGCAGCCCACGTGGTCCGCTCGGCACGAATTGGGATCCTCCCCTTGCACTCCCTATTTGTACTCTCTCCTTGTAGGGTTTTCGGATCTATTTTTAGGTTTAATTTTGATAATTCGAATAGTTCATATTTTAAGATTTATTCAGTATATCATACCTGTAAAAAATTAAGTTGATTGGATATCATAAAGTATGTGTTCGGAAAATTGTTTATTAAATTTTTTAAAAAAAAATAGTTTTTAGTTCGATTTTTCCGAACACATGTTTTCTGATATCCGATCAACTTGATTTTTTATAGGTATGATATACTGAATAAATCTTAAAATATGAACGGTTCGAATTATTAAAATTGAGCCTAAAAGTGGGTCTGAAGGCCTTGCAAGAAGGGAGTGTAAGGAGGGAGTGCAAGGGGAGAATCTGTGCTCACTCGGCACAACAACAACACATACACCAAAAAAAAACATTATTTTATATATATACTTTTATTTTATATATACATATATTTTACTCATGCACACATATCTATGTATATATATATACATAATATCATCCGAGATCAGATAATTTTTTTAGTTTATCTTGAAAAAATATTTTTTGAAAATAGAAAAAAACAAGTGGAGAGAAGAAAAAAGAAAAATGATGCAGACTACTAATTAGTGGTTGCTCTAATTATGTGGCAGTGGGTCACATGTATTTTGTGTCTTAATTTTTTTTTTTTTTTTTTTTTTTTGCTTTCTACATCATTAGTAGTGGTGTTAGTGGTAGGAATTTAATGGTCTATAGCACTGTTGGAAGAAAAAATTTAAAAAAATAGTTTGGTAAGTGATATCTAATGTTTTATGTTTGGGGAAAAAAAATGTAGAGAAGTAAAGTATTTTAAAAATAGAATTGTGAATGTAGTTATGTTAAAAAATATTTGTGGAAAATATATGGTTGCATTTGGTAGAGTTTTAAAATTATGATTTGAGAATAAAGTTATATTTTGAGTTTTAAATTATGATTTTAGTGTAAAAAATTTATTTGGTTATGAATTTTGAGAAGAGTTTTTAATTAAGTGATGTGACATATGATATTTGATTCAAAAATTTACAACACATAACCAAACACACAATCTAAAATTCTATTCAAATCTCATACAAAAATTTAAAAAAATTCCCAAAATATTTTTTATTTAAAATATAAAAATAATAGGTGTCAAAAAAAAAAAACACGAACACTGTGCCGGTCAACTGGCCAGACGTCCAGGGGGACATCTGGGAGGATGACCTGGTAGACGTGTTTTGAAAAGTGGGCGTAGAATTAATTTTTGAGAATTATAAGCAAACAGAGCACTCAAATCATGCTGTGGAATCATGTTTGGAAAGTTCTACCAAACACAGTCATAAGAGAATAATTTGATACTTTTAATAAATATTTCGTTTTTTTTTAAATTGTAATGTTAGACTTATCACTTTTTTATACTATCTTGAATATATCATTTGATGTGTTAACCTCTCATTAGTGTAATGGATCTCACCACTTATATTTTAAATAATATATTAATGTGTAAGATAATATATTGAAGATGATATAAAAAGATTAGAAGAGGGTGGTGGTAAAGTGAATACGAGACTAACAAGGCTGTGGGGGTGATTGGTAGCACAGAAAACGTTGCAAAAATGCTGTCACTGGGATTCCCAGTTTCACCTCCTTCACAACACAAACACAAACCCATTACTCCAATTCTACACCTTCACGCTTCATCCAAAACCATTCAAACAAACACAAAAAACTTCTTCATTTCCAGTTGTCTTCCCAAATTTCGCAAGCAAGTGGTAGTTGCGAGGAGTGTCGCTTCTAATTCATCAAATGCCGAAACTGTGGTTTCCAACGGACATTTATCAAATGAAGACGATGAGGAGGAGCTGCCAAAGGGTCTCCGACGAGACCTGATGCCGAAACACGTGGCGGTGATTTTGGACGGTAACCGGAGATGGGGGCAGGAGAGAGGTTTGTCGTTGGACGAAACTCACAGAGCCGGTGGAAAGAAACTGGCAGAGATCGCTACCCTCTGTCGTAAATGGGGAGTGAAAGTTCTCACTGTGTTCGCGTTTTCTACAGAGAACTGGACTCGCCCCAAGGTGAATCAATCAATGGCGGTTTAAAATTTTTCTTCTTCTTCATTTTATACACTATCCACAGATTTATATAACCAGAACTTGTTTATCTTACCATTGTTGTCTTCTAATCAAGGATGGAGGCGATATAGTGGTATTAATTATAATTATTTCTAAAGAAAATATCTTAGAGTTTTAATTCTTAAGTTCTAAAATCAGCTCTAATGAGTTGACGGGGATCCTATCTACTGCTAATATGATATATGTTCCTCTTTTTTTTTTTTTTTTTTTAGCCCATGACAGTTCATTAGGGAATTGGATGCATTATGGATTTATTTTTATAATTTGAACCGTTTATGTTGTAAGGTTTGTTGAGTACTTCATGTCTACCAAAAATCATATTAATCGGATACCAATAACTATATGATTGATAACCAAAAAAATAAACAAGAAGTTTTTCTTTTGAAAAATAGTATAAAAATATGCAATTCGATCATATAGTTATTGATATCCGATTAATATGATTTTTGGTAGGTTTGAAGTACTTAACAAATCCTACAAAATGAACGGTTCAGATCATAAAAATAAACTCATAATACATCTCAAAATGAGCCACAACAGTCACTGCTGTGCCAAAGGCACAGCAGTGACCCCAAGTCCGTTCATTAGACCAACTGTTAGAGCAGTTTTTTTAGAGTTTCCAATCACAATTGATTTGTAAATAATAGAGGTTGACCTCTTTAATTTTAAAAAATAATTATTTTTAATTCACCCACTTTAAATTTTTTTTATTTATAAATTTCAATTTATTGCTCTTCTATAAAACACAGTATAAAATTGAAAAAATAATCAAAATATATAATAAAAGAAATTTGTTTCTTATAACTACTTACAAATATTATTTCTAATAAAACAAGGTGTGAATTAGTTATTTGATCACGTTCAAACATTAAATAAGGTTTTAATATCAATCAATTCTACTAACGACTTAATTACAAGGGAGAGGTCATGGTTCAATGCATTTGGCGTTTCGCAAAGGGTGAGAAAGTTAACCCTCATATGTGGTAATATAATTATTAATAATTGACTTTCATTAATAAAAAAGTAAATTTAATATCGATTCCATTATAGATGTTTTTAATAACATGAAAGAGTATTAAACACCACTTTTGTAATTAAAAAAATATTTATTTATATATTTTTTTCATCATTTTTTGACTTTTATATCGATAAAAAATTAATATTATAATTCATACTTTCTATTTTAATTTTTTATTAATACATATATTTATATTAATTCGTCCTTATATGAAAATTTTCATTTCGTTTAGTTTTAGAATCATAATTTAAGTGTGGAATTGTATTTTGAAAGATAAATTCTCCTTCTTATAATGTTTTTGGGTGGTGGTGGTTTGGATAGAAAGTTGGGCTAAAATGGCCAATTAAAAAATAAAATAAGTTAAAATAATTAATAAGATAAAATATCACATTTAATTCATAATTATTTTATTTTTTTTTCTCACGATAATCAAATCAACTAAAAAATACCAACCAACTTCTAAAACACAATTTTTTTAATCAAGTTAAAATAATCAAAAAAAAAAATTAAAATAGTTAACTTTCCAAATAAGACAATTTGTAAATGACAACAGTTTCATCATTGATGTATTTGCAGGAGGAGGTTGATATTTTGATGAACCTTTTTGGAGAGCAGATGGCATCATATTTAGAGGACACTACGAGGTATGTACAACTTAAATTTGTTTAAAAAATGGGTTAATTTTTTGACTTTTTAATTTTTTTTAGTTATTTTAGTCTGGGCTAAAAAGTTTGATTTGGGAAGAACTTTTTGACTTTTTGACTTTTTTGACTTTTTTTGTGAAAGAAGAGTATAATGATTATGAGTTGGATGTGATGTTTTGTTTGTTGTGGCTAAAATAACCTATTTTGTCTTTTGTGTCTATTTTAACCAAAAAACCTCTTCCCAAACAGAGGCTAAATCTATTTATGTTTTTTAAATTACTTTCCAAGAGTAAAAAATTGGTCCATGTATGATGTAATTAGCAGTTACAAATCAACATAGATCATTTGTCATATATTTTCCCACAGTATCATACCATAAAAATTAATAGTTAAAAATATATGGTAATGAGATGGAGGGTGAGACATTGTGAATTTGTAGTAATTAAAGGGTAGATGCAGCAACAAAAATAAATTCTTAGTTGGTTATCTTCATCCTAAAGAACAAAAATAAATAAATAAATAAATAAATAAAAGTTAAGCGAGTTGATTTACTTTTTAATTTTAATCTGTGAATTCTAAAAATATTAACAAGTATATCAATAAACATACTATTTTATTACACAACACTTGTGTGTAAGGTTCACATAATATATTGTATTTATTTCTGATAGTTCTGGGACATTTCCAATTCCAACACATATCCCATTTGGAATTGTACACCTGTTTTGTTTTTCTACACCTAATATATTGTACTTATATATCTAAACATTTGTGAGTAGTCCTAACATTATTCATGAAATATGTTGACTCCTTTTTATTAGGTAATTGAGAGACAAAGAACATGTCATTTAAGTCATGTTTGTTTGGATAAAAATTGGCACACTACAAGAAAATGCACAATTGGCGACTAAAAAAAGCATTTTCGTCGCTAAAAGTCGTAGAAATGGCGACTAAAGTCAGTTTTGTCGCCAAACCTAAGCACTTTTGCCGACTAAAGCACTTTAGTCGCCGAATGTAGGCCTTTTGGCGACTAAAAGTCGGTTTAGTCGCCGAATATAGTAGTTCTAGCGACTGAAAAAATTTTAGTAGCTAAAGGCACGGTTTTTGGCGACTAAAAACCATTTAGTCGCGAAATCTATAGGTTTTGGCGACTAAAAAAAACTTTAGTCGCCGAATATGGGTGTTTTACCGACAAAAAAAATTTTAGTAGCTAAAACCTGGACAAGTGGCGACTAAAATTGATTTTAGTCGGCAAAATTCGAGCTTTTGGCGACAAAAAATGAGTTTAGTCGCCGATTGTAGTTTTTTTGGGCGGAAATTCAAGTTTTTAGCGACAAAACAGAATTTAGTAGCCAAATGGCACAGAATTGGCGACTAAAATCCACATTTAGTCGCCAAAAGTCCTCTCATATTTTTTTTTTAATAAATACTTTATTTTTTTACATAAAATACATTAAATAAAAATAATTATTTATATATATAGTTTGTATTAATACCGGTATAAATAGTATATAAATAATATATGTTGCATTAATATTCGCGTGAGGTTGTAGTGGCATAGTGGGGGAGAGAGTGTTGCTAAAGGTTGACAAAGTTGGGACTTGGTGGTCATGGGTTCGAAACTGGGCAGCAGCAAAGGGAAAAAAAAAATTTTGTGAAAATACTTTCAGCGACTAAATCCTTTAGTCGCCAAAGGTGTTTTTAATTAAATTAATAATATAAAAAATTAAGTATTGGCGACAAAAAGGTTTAGTCGGCAAAGGTTAAATTCCCAAAAATGAAATTGACAATTGGCGACGAAATCTTTAGTCGCTGAAGACCACAGAAATGGCGACTAACAGATTTTTAGTCGCCAAAGGCATCCGCGACCAGATTTTGGCGACAAGATGGGCGACTAAAACTTTTAGTCGGGGAAAGTCGAATTTTGACATTTGGCGACTAAAATGGGACCTTTGGCGACTAAAAATTTAGTCGCCAAAGGTGTGTTTTTTTGTAGTGGCATTGAGAATGGATTAATAATCTCAAAAATATATATATATATATATATATATATATATATATATATATATATAAATATATTACATACTTTGATATTTGGTGAACAAAATTAGAGTTTAGATTAATAGTTCATCTCAACATAATATCCTGCATTGGGGACTACTAAAATTAAGAAGAAAGTTCAAATCAATTAATCAAATTGCAAAAATAATAAAATTTTGTCAATCTATTTTCATAATGGTAAAATCTAAACATGAAATAGTATATACAATCCAAAACATATGTTTGTCTTGGTGATAATAAGCAAGACCTTTGTGTTGGCTCCGTTTGTTTTTAGAGATAGAATGGAGGGAATTGATAGTGAGGGGATTGTTAGTGAGGGGATTAAGAAAAATTGTGTTAATTTTGATGATAGTTATTAGTGTAAGGATTGTTAAATTATTTTTATATAAAATAAATATAAAATAATAAAACAAATAAAAAAATACAAAAAACATTAATGTTTTAAAAAAATGCCCAACATGTAAAAAATTTTAAAAAAATAAAAATAAAATAAAAAATTTTCAAAAAAAATAAAATAAATAAAATAATGATTTTTACTTAACAAAAATATAAAAAATTAAACATTAATGTTCAAAAAAAAAAATACCCGACGTATAAAAAATAAATAAAAATAAAAAATTTCTAGTCCGCCGGACTATTTTTCTAATACCAAGTCCTACAGGCCTATCCTAATCCCCTCTCCAAGGGGATTCGTAGTCCGGAGGGGATTACAAATCCCCTCTCCATCTCTCAAAACAAACATGATATTAGTGGGTTCTACCTCACTATGAATCCAAATCCCCTCCCTATAACCCAAAACAAACGGGGCCTCGTGTGTGTGTGTATTGCAGTTGATCATAACCAAAAGTGACAAATATATAATAATGATATGTGAGAAACTAATATCAAAGAGTAATTTTCTTTAATTGATTAATAATAATAATAGGCATGGCATTCGGGTTTCTACTATTGGTGACAAGTCAAAGCTTCCGGAGATACTACAGAAAACGGCATCACAACTGGAGGAAGCAACAAAGGGCAACTCAAAGTTTCATACCATTGTTGCACTCAACTACGGCGGACAACAGGACATAACCCAAGCTTGCAAAAAAGTCGCTGGAAAAGTGAAGGAAGGACTTATTGAGGTGGAAGATATAACCAAAAGCATAATCGAACAAGAATTAGAAACAAACTGTGCAGAGTACCCAAACCCAGATCTACTTATAAGGACAAGTGGAGAGATCAGAGTTAGCAACTTCATGCTGTGGCAGCTAGCCTATGCTGAAATGTTATTTGTAGACAAACTCTGGCCTGATTTTCAGGAATCAGATTTTGCTGAGGCTTTGAGGGCGTTTCAGCAGCGGCAGAGGCGATATGGCGCCCAAGCTTAATTAGTTCGTTTAATAAATTTATAAAAAATGATATACGAGTCTATTTTTTAAATCAATGATGTGTAAGTGAAATAATTAGTTATGATTATAAAAAATATGAGAGAGAATATTATCTTATCTATTCCAATTGATTATGAAATCATTTGAATTAAAAAGTGAGTCTAATTTTTTACACTTAAATAATAATGTTCTAAATTTATATATATACTTAGCGGTGTGTGGTCACTTATGAATGAATGTGATGTTAAATTTATAAAATACAAATTTTAATTTTAATTTAAAAACATATATGGTGTTGTTTGGCAAGTTGGTTTGTGACTAAAATAGTTATAAAAGATAAAATACTCCCTCCGTCCCAAAATAATGGTCCCTTTTGGAGAATCTAACTTTTTTTGGTAGTACAATTATTGTACTTTAAAAAAGTTAATTTTCCAAAATTACCCTTTGATAGTATATTTTTTTGGGAATATCAATGTCATAATTGTACTTTTTATATTATTTATGAATTTAAAAGAAGGGCAAAATAGGAAATTTATAATATTTTTGTACTTAATTTTTGAAGAGGGACTAATATTTTGGGACAATGAAAAATGAAATAAGGGACTAATATTATAGGACGGAGGGAGTATGTTATTTTAACCACAACAAACAAAACATCACATCTAGGGGTGCAACTCGGGCGGGTTCGGAGGGGTTGGGAGATTGTCCAAGCCTAGACTAAGTTGTGCTAAGACCTGCCCAAGCCCGCTCAAGCCCGAATTGTAACCCGAGGTTGTCTGCCCAAGCCCGAACCGAGTTAAACCTGAATTGTCCGAGTTGCCCGAGTTGTAAATGAATTTTAGTTTTTTTTTTTGCAGCTACATTATTAAATTATTAAAATTTGACTCTATTTACAATTTTTTTTATTTATAGAAAATCATTAATACGATCAAAATAAATAATTTATGTAATGTAAGAGAGATGCCACTATAGTAGTCCTTACAATTTATGAGTGAAAATAAAAAGAAAAAAAAGTAAGATTTTATGTTATTTGTATATATAATATATATTCAATATAATTTAATAATATAAATTACTTTAATATCATGTAATGACTAATAATTTATATGTATATTTAATATTTTTATATATCTATATATATAATTCGGGCTTCGGGTTGCTCGGGTTATTTGACGTCTTTGTCCAAGTCCACCTAAATTTAATTCGGATTTTTAAATTTTTGCCCAAACCCGTACCGAATTTAAAAATATTTTGTCCAAGCCCTAAAAAAATTCAGGCTGGGCTCAGGTTGCTCGGGTTGAGCCCACCCAAGTTGCACCCCTAATCACATCCAACCATAATCATTACACTCTTTTCTCACAAAAAAAGTCAAAAAAATCAAAAAGCCAAAAAGTCTTTCCCAAACCAAACTTTTTAGCCCAAGTTAAAATAGTTAAAAAAATCAAAAAACTAAAAAGCCAACTCACTTCTCAAACGAAGGCATATTATGTATGGCTCGGGTGACAAAATTCTTAATTATTTAGCTGCTTAGGTGATAAGAGCGAGAAAAGTTTCAGCCATAGCTGTTCAATTTATATCTGGAATATATATATATATATATATATTTTCCCGGATTTGCTTTGCTCCTCATTTGGGAATATAACTTTTTGACTTTGTGATTAAAATATAAAATAAAAAAAATTAATATATTTGAAATAATTTTTTAGATTTTTTATGAAAAGATGTATAAAAAAATAAAGAATAAAAATGAATATTTAACTTTTTAGTATAAGATATTTGATTTTTTGATTTTTTTGGTGACTTTTTCACTTAAAAGATTGAATTGCCAAATGAGATTTTTATCTCTCAACAACTTAACAAAGATGAATAGCCAACATCGCATGGTCAGCATGGTGTTTCAAAATTACTCAATAACTATCCATGTTGTGATTGAATAAATCACTCAAGGTGATCTTAATAAATATATTTTTTTACTTTTTATGAAAAAAACGTAAAATATAAGTTGAGTTTGAAATGATGTGATAAAAAAGTGATATGACCAAAATAAAATGATTGTGACCCCAATAAAATAATATACTAAAATAGCATGTTAAAAGTAATTAGTTAAAATGTATTGATTGATAGATATTAAACAATATTTATTATAATAAAAAAATTATTTACTCCAACCTTTATGAAGAGTAATAATACCATAAAAATAAATTTTACCTAAAAAATTATTTAAAAATATCAATACGTAATTTAAATTAATTCTCATTTGTGACACAAATCTAAGACTGAAAGTTGGGTCCATAAGACTTAAATCATATTGAAGAGTTGTTTGGTATCACTTTATGGTTATAGCTTTTTAAATAATTAACCTAAAAGATTTAAAATAAATTGTAAATATATTTGGTGCAATTTTTCATAATTTGTAGAGAAAAAAAAAGAAGAAGCTAAATTACATAATTTTTTTGTTTTGTAAATATTCAAGATAACCTCGAAATTATAATTAAGGCAAAAGAGATGGAATTCTTTTATCCATATATATTAAGAGTTTGAAATAACCTAAAAAAGTTATAAAATTATTACTTAAAAAATCTCACTTTTTTAGTCAAATAAGCTATAATATAAAATTACAACCGGACAGCATTAATTAAATTTTTTTAATCAAATAAATTAAACAAGTTGATTTATAAGTGATACTAAACAATTTTTTTTTTTTTCTCCTATTTCTTGTTGGGTTTATTTCTTATTTTATTTGTTTCTTTTCCTTATGTGTTTTCTATCAAGTTGTGTGTATGAAATTTTCGCGAAACGTTTTGCACTATAATGTAGAACTATTTGAATTTGAATTTAGAATGTAGAACCATATAATGATTTGGGAACACAAGAATCAAACTTTGCCAGTATCTTGGTGGACATAATTCATTCACTTCCACGTGCAGGTAATTAATTACCGTAAATCTCACGGGGTTTGTTCATTAAAACCTGTTTTCGAACTCAAGTAACTCACCCCATATGATATGTGTAGGGTTGACTCTAGCAAACCCAATAAAAGCAATGACAAATTACTATTATATATTTATACTCTCGTAAAATACAAAAATTACAATAAATATTAATTAATTATATCTTATCTTCTAACTAGTTTAACTAGTTTGAAAAAAAAAAATAAATAAAATTGTAGTTAAAAAAAAAAAAAAAACTAGTTTAAAAATTCTAATTCTATTTTAAATCTCTTACATATTAAACTCTCAAACAGCTAAAAATCTCAAATGTTAATATCATTGTACATGAGTAATGTTATTCCAACGAAATTTTTATATAGAATATTATGTTGCATTATAATTTTATCATTTTAAAATAAATGGTGAATTATAATAACAGTCCTTATAATTTGAGACTTATGTCATTTTGATCTTCACTTTTCAATTGTGATACATTTGATTCTCAATTTTGAATCATGTTCCAAATAAGAACAATCACAAATGTTTTCCTTTGCAAACATTTCATTTCAAAGACAAAGTCGTCATATAACTTATTTTGTGTTAGTTAATTTGTATATTGTTTGAAATGTAATGACTTTTTCTTTTAATGAATAATGTTAGAACTTTCTTCATTAAAATATATATTTTTTTATATTTATTTTTGCCAAATTAGTTTTTATTTTTTCAAAAGTCAAACATGGCGGCAATTTTGATATTATTATTAAACCAATCCATTAAAACTAAAAATATTTCATATACTAATCATATCAATTATACATTAAAAGCTTAATAACCATCCATTATATGATAATTATCTAAAAATATTTTGTTAACAACAAATACAACCATCTATTAATATTTGTTAACAACAAATACAACCATCTATTACGTGATAATCATGAAAAATATTAACAAAAATAACCCTCTCATTACATGATCATCATCCAAACGTATACTAAAATTAATTTAGAAACAAATAAAAAAATAAAAAGGTAAAAGATTTATCATTTTTATATAATTTTATCTTTGTTGAGTAGAAACAATTTTAAAAAATTCAAAAATAATTTTGACGTTTATGTTTGTCAAAATAATTTATATTTTATCAAATTGATGACTTTATCTTTGAAATGGAGGAATGATATCTTCAATTGTCCTTATTTGAAACGAGATTCAAAATTTAAGATCATATGTATCACAATTGAAAAGTGAGGGACCAAAGCGATACAAGCCTCAAACCAATAAGGACCATGAGTGTAATCACTCGAAAATAAAATACTCACTTCAATTTATAATTACAAAATATATATATTGTCACATCTTCTCCAACAGATTTTTTTTTTTTTATATGAAAATTCTGTTTGTAAAATATTTTGAATTGTTTGTTGAAAAATTTATCTATAAATCTCAACTTGAGAAATGGTGAATCATTTAATTTTTAGAATTTTTTTATAGACCAATTAGTCTCATTGATTTTGAAAAAGTAGATTTAATATATTATTTGAAAATTAAATTTACGGTTATACCCATATTTATATTATGTTTTTTTTTTCTTTTTTTCTTTTGTGTTAGAAAGGTAAGGTACACAATTTATGCGAATCAAATTTGGGATGGATTTTTATATGAGAATATTTGTTATTTGGAAAAAATTTTAAAATGAGTACAAAAATGACTTGAAATATGAGATTCTTAAAAAAAAAATCATAGTGTACTTTTCTCAAACATAACACTCTAAAACAACTCATTAGTATAACACTTCAACGTAACACACAAAAAATTATCTAGTGTATTTTTCTCAAACGTAATCTTGTAAAAAAATTCCTTAGTGTAAATGTAACACACCAAAAAACTCCTTAACGTACTTTTTCCAAACATAATACTCCAGGATAACACTATAAAAAAACTCCTTAGTGTAATACTCTAATATAGCATACAAAAAAATTCTTTAATGCACTTTTTTCAAACGTCACACTCTAAAAAAAATGAGATTATTCAAAAACTATTCTAAAAGGATTACAAAAATTCCTTTGTAAGTTTTGGCAAATTTGTAATTTCAAATTGTAAGCATTACGTTTAGAAAAATTACAATAAAGAGTTTTTTAATATTTTTGATTGTGTTATATTAGAGTATGTTACATTGAAATGTTACGATTGAGATTACATTGATTTAAGTGTTATGTTTGGTTTTCATGCACTAAGGATTTTTTTTTTTTTTTTAGTATTATATTGGAGTGTTTCGTTTGATAAAAATACATTAAGGAATTTTTTTTAGTGTTACGTTGTTACGTTTGGAAAAAGTACATCAAAATTTTTTTAGTGTGTTACATTAGAATATTACGTTATTAGATTGTTATATTAGAGTGTTAAGTTTTTGTTGATAATGTGGAATTTGTTCTAGAAAAAGTGAAAATTCAAAACTTCTATAGTATAAATTGCCTATATGTGTAATTTTACATTTGGAGAAATTACTTTTATTCCTAAAAAATTAAAGTCAAACATGTAAATGATTATCATCTAGCGTAATTTACGCTTCAATAGAATCTTTGGATTCATAAAAAAAAAAAAAAAAAATAGAAAATTAAATAGTTAATAAAATTATATTTTAAAATTTATTAGTCCACCTTGTTTATACCATGCTAGTTTAATTAGTTGCTTACTTGAAGTTCACAGCGTAATTAATGTTATACAATCAGAGTTTCCATACAAAATTATGTGATTTCAAACAAAAACCACTATCATTACACCTACTTTCAAAATATCACCACCACATTGTCTGTATAAAAAATTGGAGAAAATTAAAATAAAAAAAAAATTAAAGTTTCACTCTTATAACAAAATAAAATTTTAATTTTATCAATTTTAATTTTAAAATTTTAATTTATTTTCAATTTAAACATTTATCTATTTTTGTTAAGTAAAATTGACAAAAAAAATAAATATTTTAATCATTAAACTCAATGAAAATGATATTTTAAATATTTTATATATATTTATATTGAATTTAATAAATAAAATACTTTTTTTCATCGATTTTAGTTAATAAAAATAGATAAATAATTTAAATTGAAAATAAATTAAAAATTTAAGATTTATTCAAACTCGGGATTTTTTTAAATAATTGTCTCAAAAAATTGTTTGCCTTAAATTCGAATTGTAGTGGCAAAGAAAACTAGCAATAGAACAGAGGAAAGAGAACATAAACGTTTCAAAATGCTGCTCCTGCTGCGATTCCCCGTTCCTCCTCCCTGTAAGACCAGTCTCTCTCCTTCTTCCCAACACAAACCCATTCCTCCTCCAATCTCTTTAATATCCAAAACCAATCAAACAAACATAAAAATCTCCCATTCTCTTCCCAAATTTCGCAAACCAGTCGTTTCGAGTGCTCCAAATGCAGCTGCCAGAGGAGGACAACAGACAGAAACTGTGGTTTCCAACAACGGACATTTGTCAGCTGAAGAAGAGGAGCTGCCAGAGGGTCTCCAACGAGATTTGATGCCGAAACACGTGGCGGTGATATTGGACGGTAACCGGAGATGGGGGCAGCAGAGAGGTTTACCGGTTGATGAAACCCACAGAGCTGGTGGACAGAAGATAAGAGAGATTGCTTCACTCTGTCATAAATGGGGAGTGAAAGTTCTCTCTGTTTTCGCATTTTCTACTGAAAACTGGGTTCGCCCTCAGGTGAATATGCTTGTTTTTGTTTTTTCATTTCATACTCCTTCAAACAAACTTGTTATATCTCAATCTCATCATTGTTGTATATATAATGGTATCAATGAATAACAATATCATGTTGATTATGTTACAGTCGGTTTGATACATAACACAACCCACTCAATGTTGCTAAGTTTGACCCAATTTTTTGTTGTATTCTTGCTCTACATTACGAGTTATTTCACAGATTTTGTATTAGGTGAAGGAAAAAAAAAAAAACTCCCATTACATGCAGGTTTATTGTATTTTCTCCTATTTTAATATAGTAAAACTTTATCCAATATAAATTATATTTCTTGTTTTCGCTTATTCCCTTGTGACATAGAAATGTTTTTTTGGGTTGTGAAATTCCCATCAGATTTGTAAATGACTATAGTTGGATTGGATCATTGATGTATTTGCAGGAGGAGGTTGACATTTTGATGAACCTTTTTGGAGAGCAGATGATATCATATTTCGGGGAGGCTATGAGGTAATGTGTTCAAATACATCATTTGTCCAATTTAAAATGTGGTTAAGGTCTCATTTGGCAACATTTAATTTAGTTTAAAAGTTAAACAGTCATTAAAAAATTAAAAAGTTAACAAATTATACAAAAAAAGTCAAAAAATTTCTCTTTTCTCTTTATTTTTTTTACATCTTTTCATAAAAGTTAAAAAGTCATTTCAAATATATTAATTTTTTTTAATTTTATATTTTAGCTAAAAAATTAAAAAAAATTACTAAAATAATATGTTGTCAAACGAGGTCCAATTATACTTTTTTACATTTTTAATTTGATTCAAATTTTATTTAAATCCTTATAATTTTAAATTAAACAATTTAACCCTTACACTTTTACTATAATTTTAATTTGATCCTTCGGATCCGTATAACACTACTCATTGAATGTAATAACAGGACAGGTGTTCGAATTTCTATAATTGGTGACAAGTCAAAGCTTCCCATGATAATACAGAACATGGCATGTGAACTAGAGGATTCCACGAAGGCCAACACTCAGTTCCATATCATCGCTGCACTCAACTATGGCGGACAACAGGACATAACCCAAGCTTGCAAAAAAGTCGCCGGAAAAGTGAAGGAAGGGCTTATTCAGGTGGAAGACATAAACAACAACCTAATCGAAGAAGAACTAGAAACAAATTGTACAGAGTACCCAAATCCTGATTTACTTATAAGAACGAGTGGAGAGATCAGAGTTAGCAACTTCATGTTGTGGCAGCTAGCTTATACTGAAATGTTATTTGTAGACAAACTGTGGCCTGATTTTGAGGAATCAGATTTTGTGGAGGCTTTGAGGTCTTTTCAGCAGAGGCAGAGGCGATACGGTGGCCAAGCTTAGTTCCATGAATAAATTTAGCAAAAATTATAATAACAGTCTATATAGTTTGGCCCTTGTATTATTTTAGTTTTGTGATTTTAATTGGCTGGATTTTAATTCTGAATTTATAATTTTATTTTTATTTGGTCTAAATTGATTATGATTTTTAGTATTTTTTAATAAAAAATGTGCACATAAACGACATGTATAATTTTTTATACGCAAAATTATAAGCTTGATTAATTTATTTGGGTTAAACTCAACTGAATCAGTGACCATTTTATTTTAAAAACTTTAATTGACATTATTAATTGAATCAAATTAATACAAAATTTAAAGTTAAAAATTAAAATCAAACTAATTAAAATGTGAAGAAGCAAAGTAAATTAAAGAGCAAAATACAGGAAGTATCAATTTAATTTAGCCATTAAATTATGTCACTTTCGAATCTGCTGTCCTTGTCGAAAACTTTCTGAGTGTTAGTGAATTTTAAATTTTATTTTTGGTTTAATTAAAATAAAAATGTTTTTACATTTTATGAGTGGAAGTGGAAGGGATGATGCTGTATCAAAGAGTTGTACGAAGGAGGTAGATTCGATAATTGTATTTTTAAAAATAAATTTTTTTATAACAAATATAATAAATTAAATAAATTATAATTATTAAATAAAATTAATTTTTTAAATTAATGACATACATAAAGTGTTATAAAATGAACAATTCAGAATTTCAAATTATCAAAAAGATACGCAAAATGAATCTCACGAGCCTAAATAATGCTCTGAAATCTAAATTATGGATCGGTGAGAATCTACCCCTCAATAAAAATATATAACTTTTGAAATAAATTTACGTGAATTGATACGTGGACTCTTGTTAAATTAAAAAATGGATATATCGCTCATGTCGATAAGATAATTATTTTATTGTACGTATACATATTTCCTTGACTAACAAGCAACCTTTGACTTGCTGTTGGTTCCTACTTAGAGAAACATGCATGTAAAATGAGCATGATGATAAATTGGATACACATAACATGATGTTACAAATTCAAATAATCAACAATAATAAGAAATATGATTATAATTTATACCACGATCGAAAATATTAGGTTGAACAAAATAATAACTAGTATAGCCTATGAGCAATGTAATCAGCCAGAGCAACCAACGGTGCTGCTCTCTCCTCATCAAACCCAGAGAGATGATCCTCAGCCTCCATTTTCAGCTTCTCTGCAAACTCTCTTGACTTCTCAATCCCCATTACTTTCGGATAAGTCAGCTTATTTGCCACCAAGTCCTTCCCCGCAGTCTTCCCTAGCTCTTCACTCGACATTGTCACATCAAGAATATCATCCACCACCTGAAACATCAACCCAACACACCTCCCATATTCCCTCAACTTCTCAACGTCCTCCCCACTTCCGCCGCCAAATATCGCTCCGATCGCTGCCGCAACCTCCACCAACGCCGCCGTCTTGTTCAGATGTATCAACTCAAGCTCTTCCAACCCAAGACCCGGCTTTCCACCCGAAGCAATATCCAAAACTTGCCCTATTACAAGTCTTTCGGCTCCATCTTTAGAAAATTCGTTAATTCCGGCGAGAATTCTGGCTGGAGAGACACCGGTTGTGGCGGTGGCGATGTGCTCGAAGGCATATAAGAGGAGGGAGTCGGCAGCGAGGACTGCGGTGGCCTCGCCGAAGACTTTGTGGGTGGTGGGTTGGCCGCGGCGGAGATCGTCGTTGTCCATAGAAGGGAGGTCGTCTTGGATGAGTGACATGGTGTGGATCATCTCCACCGCGCATGCGGCAGGCATGGCGGCAGAGTGGTGGCCACCGACGAGCTCGCAGGCGGCGATGCAGAGGATTGGGCGGATGCGCTTGCCGCCCGCGAGGAGGGAGTAGCGCATTGCTTCGTGGAGGTGGTGGGGATTTTTGAGGGAAACGGCGTCGTCTAAGGCTTTGTTTATTGCATTGGATTTTTGGATCATGTAAGATGTGGAGTTGAATTGTGTAGTGTCTTGTTTGGGTCTCTGTTCTTCTTTGTTGGTGAAAATTGCAGAAATTGACGAAGGTCTGTTTTGGGTAATTTTGTGTGGTTTGTGGGTTAAAGGGATTGAAGATGTGTATCTTTTGCTGTGATGATGATGATCAAGGATTGAACATGTCTGACTCTGGACCCATGAACCCACCAGATTCATTAATGTCATTTTTTTTTTGGAGAGAGATAGAGTGAGAATCTATAGTGTGTTATAGATAAAATGTGCGTATAATGTACATGAAGTAGAAGGAGAATGATTAATTCGTCGATATTCTTCTTTAAACAACTCTCGGATTGATTTAATGAAAGTCAACTACATTGCTTAAATTTCAAGAGATAGATGAGATGAGCAAGGGATTTGAAGGCATGAATCCACTAGATTCAGTGATATGTATATCTATATAATAAAGGAGAAGAATTTTTGAAAATGTCTAATTTGTCTTAAAGATACATTTTGATCTAATGGTTTATATCAATCCTGGGTATGTATCAATGGGTTAGATCTATGTAGTTCCCGTCCAAATATTTCTCTTCCTCAGCCTTCCACCTATTTATGTCTCCTCTCTATTCCCTTTTTATCTCTCTCCCTCTCTATTCTCACCCACTCTCTTCCTCACTCCCTCTTTATCTCTCTCTCCCTCTCTGTTCTTCTTTCTTCTTACCCTCTCTCTTTTGCTGCTCTCCAGTCTTCTGCCTCTCGAACT
This sequence comes from Camellia japonica, assembly GCA_030407325.1. Taxonomy (NCBI): domain Eukaryota; kingdom Viridiplantae; phylum Streptophyta; class Magnoliopsida; order Ericales; family Theaceae; genus Camellia; species Camellia japonica. The sequence goes on from JAPPVO010000003.1 coordinate 53,480,448, forward strand.
CGGCTTTATTTCTCCCGACGTTGCTTTCTGCCTTTTGAACTCGGCTTTATCTCTCTCTCTCTCTCTCTCTCTCTCTTCTTCTTTCCTACCCTTCCTCTTCGCTCGCTTTCGACTCTGCTCTCCAATCTCGCAAGGTAAGATTTCTACCTCCTCTTTCTCTCTCTGTCTGTGTTTGCCTCTCCAGTCCTCGAACTCGCATTTTTCTCGCTTCATAATTCTCTCTGTCAGGCTATGAACAGGTTATTTTATGGTTTTGTTTTGGGGCTATTTTCTATTATTTTAGGGTTTTGTTTTAGGACTATTTTCCATTGTTTATTCTGAGTTCGTAATCCTAACATTCGGGCTGTGAACAGGTTATTTTTTTTTTTATTTTAAGATTGATTGTTGTTTTGATTTTCAAATCAGAAATTACGAAGAGGAGTTTTTCGGATGATTTATTGTTTAGACTCTGCTCTCCAGTCTTGCAAGGTAAGATTTCTGCCCCCATTCTCTTTCTGTTTGTGTCTGCCTCTCCAGTCCTCGAACTCGCATTTTTCCCGTTTCATAATTCTCTCTGTCAGGTGAACAGGTTATTTTAGGGTTTTGTTTTATGGTTATTTTCCGTTATTTTAGGGTTTTGTTTTAGAGCTATTTTCCATTGTTTATTCTGGGTTTTGTAATACTAACATTCGAGCTGTAAACAGGTTATTTTGATTGTAAGATTGATTGCTGTTTAATTGTTGTTTTGATTTTGGAATCAAAAATTACGAAGAGGTGTTTTTCGGATGATTTATTGCTTAGTAATGTTAGGTAAATTATTGTGTTTTGATTGCATTGATTATATACGATTACACCATTTTTGGAAATCCATTGATACAGATGGGATTAATCTTGGTTTATGCTTATAAGGTGTTTGATGAATTATCTCTTCACATAACTACGTAACAACCTTTAACTACTACTTTTTTTGTGAACCGTATAGTTATAGGTAAATGAGGTTTGTTGTTTACATATAATTTTATATGTTAGCGCTTACCCAATTTGATGTGTTGGTTTGATGCTGACTAGTATTGGGGAGCAATTATGTGTGTATTGTTTAAATGTGTTTTCAAATATAATTGTTTTTTTTTTTTTTTTTTGTTTAAATGTGTATTGTTTAATTGTTTAAATGTGTTGGTTTGATGCTAAATAATTTGATATTTTTTTATGCAATGATCTGAGACATAATTTTGGATGTGAAGAATGCATTATGGGTTAGGATTCATTTAATTATGACTAGAAATGAAGATATATATACACCGGTGGTGCTACATAGCTCGAAATGTGATTGCTCGAGAGGCCCGAATTTAGTTTTGTACTCAACTTGCTACTACTATGCAATACACCTAGACATTTCATTTGAAAAACAAAAAAGAAAAAGAAAGAATAGAACAGAGAGAGAGAAGAGCACCGTGTCTTCGTAAAACCTAGCGAAATGGTCTTTGTGTGCCGCCGCTGCTACAATTTGATCGGAGTGAAAGAGAAGGAGCTTTGTGTACCGTCTTTGTGTGCCATCTCATTTGTCCATGACCATGATAGTCAATACTCTTACTTAAGCCTTTGTTCATATTCATTATGTTCTATTATTATAAAAAAAAAAAGCACCAGTTTGTTTGTTAATTGCTCAATCTTTCACAAATTTAAAGCTATAAATGTGTCTGGTAGCTATTACCAAACACATTTCTGCTATGGTGAACTGATTCCAAATGGTGAACTGATTCCAAATTTTTTTTTTAACTGAAAACAACTTTGTTAGGAAACATCAAACAGTTAAGTGTTCAAATTTTCAAAACAAAGGAGTTAAAGAATTGTGCCTGGTACCTATTAAAGGGGTTCATGAATTGTTCTTTTTTTCTTCACAAGTTACATATATGGACCATTTTGTTATGCACAGATCAGTGAACTGATTCCAATTTTTTTTTTTTTTTTAAATGAAAACAACTTTGCTAGGAAACATCAAACAGTTAAGTGCTCAAATTTTCAAAACAAAGGGGTTCAAATTTTCGCAGGCCGTCGTTCATCCTCCGTCATTTTTCGTCTTGCTTCGTCGTCATTCGTCGTCCGCCGTTGTTCATTTCGTCCTCCTACCGCGACCAGAGAGCGATGTGAAGGTTTACCAGAGATGAGAGGGATGAGAGAGATCTGTGGAATGAGAGGGATGAGTAGCGAGAGAGGTGAAAGTGTTTCAATCCTTTTTTTCATTCGAGAATATAGTAGAAGAGAGGAGGAGAGGAAAGCCAAAGAGAAGAGAGGAGAGAGAAAATGTACTTTCAAGCTAGTCGAGCCAAAGACTTTCGAGCTACGGAACATTTTCCATATATACACCAATGACATGTGACTTTATGGCCAAGCTTATCTTTATATTGGCTCCCAAGTTGTAACCTTTGTAGCCCTTTATTTGTCATTCTGATGATTTAGGGGTAAATTTGTGTTTGATGGTTTTGAAATGGATTTCAAAACCCATTTCATTGCAATATTGGTTTGTGTGATTTTTTTATTTTTGTTGATTAGGTACGTGTTTGGGTATGATTTGGATTGGTGTTTGTGTTTTTAAACTGGTAAGGAACTTTGTGTTTGTGTTACGAAAGTAAGAATGAAAGGAGATGTGAAATTGCTCAAAAATTAGTAGAGCAACTTTATTAAAATATTTAGGTGGGTTGAAAGAGCAATTTTTTGTTTTGTATTTTTTTTTTTGACTCATTCTGTAGTTAGGTATACAAACTGATCATTGGGTTTGAAATAATAGTTGATTCTCATGAAATGGTTTTCAAATGGTTTTTAAGATATTCTTAAGTGATTTTTCAAATGGTTTTCAATGTTTCATCATTTCATCGAAAAGTTTCATTGTGTTGGATTTGTGTTATTTATTTATTTATTTATTTTTTGTTGATTAGGTTGTGTTTCTAAGATTTCAGTTTTGGTTTGTGTTTGTGTTTCTAATATTTATTTTTCTAAACCTTTAATGTTTCTAAGATTTCTGTTTGGGTTTGTGTGATTAGGTATGCATTCAAGGGAACCACAGAAAAGAAGTTGGAAGCAAAGCAAAAGAGACACATTGGAACAGAGCATTAAAAATCATTATGTTTCTTTTCAATCAAAGTAAAAGAGACATATCAATTTGGGTTTGTGTTTCTAAGATTTGGATTTGTATTTGTTTTTCTAAACCTTAAACTGATGTGTTTGTGTTGGATTTGTGTTTCTACACCTTAAACTGATATGTATTTGGGTTTCTTTTTTTTTTTTTGTATTCTGTTTCTTTTTCATCTTTCATTTATGCAGCTTTCAATTTATATGGGTTGGTATTAAGTTCCGTTATGTATTTGGGTTGGTGTTTTTGAACCTTAAACTGATATTTTTTTGTTTTTGTTTGTTTGTTTGTTTGTTTGTTTGTTTTTTTGTGTGTGTGTTGTCAGGCGTGGGTCTTGACATTGGTTTGTGGGGGCTATTGAAAAGAAGAGCTTGGTTGCCTTTGGGAGTGGACTACACAACACTTTTTAAATATTTCAACATTTTCTTTTTTATTATTTTTTTTCTTCAACCCGCATGTCTCTCATGGGTCTTGACATTATTATTATTTATTTTTTTTTTTTTTTATTTCTATAACCCAATTTATATTTTCACTCATAATTCATGGACTATTTCTTCATCTCTGTTGAAGACATGGTGAAGAAATTGAAAAGAAACAGGGTAAGGAAAGAGATAGTGGTGGCCACTATCATATCTTTATTTATTTTATGTGCTATTCAAATTGTGTTCGTATATTATTATTTTTTTCAATAGGAATGCAAAAAAATATGTGAAAGCCAGACTCCGCAAAGGACTGATGGCTACTTCTTTTCACCGACAAATCGCTTGGACTACTAATAGTATTTATTTATTATTTATTATTTAATAAAATGTGAAATATCTTAGATTGTTTAGATTGAAAACATGCAAATAGTTTAGATTAAAAATAAATCAAAAATTTAATATTTAAATTGATAAAATTAAAAACATTGTTTATTTTGTTAAAAGTATTAAATTCTAAGTTTTTTTTTTTTTTTTTTTTTTTTTTTTGGGGGGGGAGGGTAATTTTTCCTAAATTTTAATGATACCTAAAATTATTCAAACAAGATTGGCTTATGTGTGGCAGCCTACAATGTTTCTAATATATCATGTTCCCCATGACTAATTAAATGTTGAGGATGCATTAAATTAATTAATTAATTAACATGATACATTTAAATTATAATTATATTTTAATCTCAACATTATTTACGAAGGCACGGATATACACTAGTACATGTATATGTGAAGCATGCCCATAGGATTTCAATACCCATTCTCAACTGAAAATGAAGTGTGTGAATAATATATAAAATATGATTAATTCAAAAGTATAGACTGATAAATCTTACCATTTTGTATTCAATCATTTATTAAAATATGATATATATCAAAATATATGTATGTATACAAATAAAATTGGATTCAATCATTTATTACAAGAATTAAATTGACATAATATACAAATTATTGAACTGAGGTATAATTTGTCTAAAATTTAGTACAAAAATGCTTGGGAGCTCGAAACTATTCAAGCTCGAATGGCCCGAAATCAAAACGATGTCGTTTTGATTTCGATTTTTTTTCCCCCCTTCTTTTATCTGTGAAACGCAACAGGAGAAGAGAGAGAGAGAGAGAGAGAGAGAGAGAGAAGAGAGAAGAAAGAGAGAGAAAGAGAGAAAGGGAGGCGATCTTCCTATTCCACTCCACCGTCGTCGCCTCTTCCTCTTCCACTCCGTTGCCACCGTGTGTGTGTGTGTGTGTGTGTGTGTGTTTCATCGATTTGGCTTCCAGATCTGTATATGTGTGTGTTGGGGGGGGGGGGGAGGAGGGGGTTTGATTTGTGGGTGGCTTTTGATTTTCCAGATGATTTGTGTCTCTGTGTGTGTATGTGTGTGTTGATGATGCTTTTGATTTTCCAGATGATATGTGTGTGTGTGTTGATGATGATGATGCAGATCTATATATGATGATTTGTTGGTTATTGATGATGATGATGATGCTGTGTTGATGATGATGATGTTGTCTTTGTGTTGATGATGATGATGTTGTCTTCTTTCTTCTTCTTCTTCTTTGTTGATGATGATGATGATGATGCTGTCTTCTTTCTTCTTCTTCTTCTTCTTCTTCTTCTTTCTTCTCTTCTGTCTTCTTTCTTCTTCTCTTCTGTGAGTCGGAAAGAATATGAAAAAAAAAAAAAAAAAATCCAAAACAACGTCGTTTTGAGATTTCGGGCCACTCGAGCCACAGAAAATTCGAGCTATGAAACGGGATTGAATTTAGTATACCCAATCCATCTTTCTTGGTCATGCATGCGAACTGTTCTGTGCATTTGTCAGAGTCGAATAATCACATAAAAAATACAACAATACTATGTCTCTTAATTTATTATTCTGAAATGATTTCTAACCATGTGTCATTGGGATTAGATTCTACATAATAAAATATTTGACAAATTAAAATTTCATATTTATCAGACACATCATTAGGAGTGACTTTTAAAAGTGATAAATTAGATATTTCAAACATTTTTTATAAGCACAAAAATATTATTGGCGAGCCCCGTTCTAGCATTTGTTTGCTTAATTCAGGTGGAGTTGGGCGGAGGATTTTGCGTAGACTAAACATTTCTCTTGTTTATTCTTGCATGAAATGTGATTTTATGGATATGTCTCTCAATTTTTTTATACAATAAGTAAATCATCATGTGACTATCAAAGATTCCTTCCAAATTATTTGTCTAATATCGTAAATGAAAACCTTAAAAATAATATATTTTTGTGCTAAAATTTTTAATATTTTTTACAAATTAAAAGTATTGAACGAGATTTTTAATGAGTGAAAAAATTGAAACTTTTGATACAAAAATATATTATTTTTAAATTTTTATTTTTCATGTGAAAGAGACAATTTAAGTCAAAATGAATAATTACATATATATATATATATATATATATATAACTTATTTAATAAGTTTCATAAAATGAAGAATTTAAGTGGGGTACTTACCAATAAGTCCTATATATAAAGTTTAAAATTCATCTAATCTCAAAACAAAATACTTGCACCAATTAGTCTTACATATTTTTGATCGTTACCAAAAACTCTTTTTTTTTTTTTATTTAAAAATGATGCTACATCCAACAACTTCTGTCAAACTCACTAAAGATTCACCGGAATATTCAACATCACTGGGAAGTCGCTGGAGCATCACCGGAAGTTTGCCGAAGTGTTTTGAGTATCGCCGGAAGTTCATTGGAGTATTCTGAACGTCATAGAAAAATATCAAGAATATCATCGGAGACTCATCGAAATATTCAGAACATTGCCAGAAAAAATAAGTAAATAAATAGAGAAATTATAGTTAAAAAACATAACAACAACAAACAACAATGGGAAAAAGTATATATTATTTTTCAATTTTTGTAGAGATTAAGCAAATAATCTGTAATATTGATCAAACTGAAAAGTAAGCTTTAAAATTGAAAAATGTTATAGCTTCAAAATATTATTCTATTAAGCTAAAAAAACATGTTATAAAACTGTAAAATTTTACAGTTCTAAAGAATGTTATAAAACTGTAAAATTTTTCAATTTTAAAGTATGATTAATTTTAGCACCAAAAAAGCTGGCCGCCTGTAACTAAAACTTAAAAACAACTTATTTAGAATTTGAAATTTTTCTCCATTAAAATAAAAAAATAGACGTCTGTAACAGAAAAAATGTAGAAAAATTGAGAAATTGACTGAAAGAATAGATATAGAAAGAATATTATACTCCGACAACTATTTTTGGTTTAGATCTAGTTAGATCTCATATAGATTTGAGTAGATATATATTAGATTTGAGTAAATCTACTCATCTTTTTTGCCGTCCTTGAGGATGAAGTAACGAGTTGATGTCGGTGGTTGGTGGTTGCCGGTAAATCCCAATCAATGGTGGTCTTCGGTCACCGGTGACTATATATTAGAAAAAGAAAGAGAATAAGGAAAATGTGATCACTAGTAGTCGGACATGACAGAGAATAAGAGGAAAACTCAGGAAAAAAAAAAAAAAAGAATGAGAGAAAAAGCAGAGAGAGAGAGAGAGAGAGGAAAATGTATGGGACTTTTAGGTCTATTTAAAAAGTTATTGGATTAAATAGTGTATACATATTTCAAATAGGGCTTATGAGTAATTTCTCCAATTTAAATTATGCCAATTGGGCCGAAGTCAGCTCACCAAATAGCCCATCCAGGACCGGCCCACAATCTTGAAGGGATTATGGGCTCTGGAAGTCCAACTGTTCGTCCGAAGTAAGTGTTTATGGCGGCAAAATCATTACACAATTCAGATTCTCTCTCAAATCCAAACCCTAATCAATATTCTCGCACACCCTCGCTGAGCAATGCTGCAAATGGAGAAATAGGGTTTTCACTGTATTCACATTTTCTTGTGATAATTGGATTCAACCCAAGGCACTCTCTTTTTCTTCTTTTATTTTCTTTCAATTTTCTGGGAATTTCTTCTTCTTCTTCTTTTTCTTTTCACTAGTAATAATTTAGAAGGGTCTGAGAATTTAAAATCATGTAGTTAAACCAAATGCTAAAGAACCAAATTGGAGCTGGACTGGAGGTTGATTTTTTGATGAGTTTGCTTGAAAGAGTAATGGAGTCAGAGCTGGATAATTTTGTAAGGTGGGTGTCAGTATTCATCAAGAAATTCCATTGTTTCCCACTAATAATTTTGTTATTTTTACCTGATAAAAATATATGTTGATAAAATTTTGCATGGTGTCATTAGGAAAAGCTTATTTGATGCTTTGGAAGCTGTTCAAAGCACACCTAAATTCTATTTAGTCCATGTGACATGAGGTTCTCTAGAAGAAACAAAACTACTTTGGCATGCTGTTTCCCTTTAATCTTTTTGTGCTGTTACACTAGTTTAAATGAGATTTTTATTTATGTTTTCAAGGAAATTAAGAAATAAATTACTAATAACCCTCTTTATCATCGCAATCCCTTGCCATCAGAGCTTATTAACTCGATTTCCAATCCCTTTCATTGTTAGTATTTACTATTCTGTTGTTAATTGTGAGGGAAGTGTTTGTGGTAAATGTTAACTTCATGTTTGATTCTAATCAGATTAATAGCATCAAAATCATTTATCATCTTATTATTCAAGCTCAACTAAGCATGAGAGGCATACCTTTTGAGGACTTTCAAAACTTCAGGATGTGAACTTCTTGTTAATAGTCTCTCTCGTGATCTGAAACTTCAACTACATGGACACATGGGAATTGGATCTCCTTCTATTTTCATGTCTTCTTTCATTGCAAGAATTTGATAGATTGTCTCACAAGATTTGATAGGTTCCTACTTGAACAGAGATCATTTTTGTAAATTTGAATCTCCTTAATTTGACTAACGAAATAGCTTCAGATAGAGTCGAGTGGAGAAGAATAATTCATGTAGCCGACATCATTTGATGAGATTTAAGGCTTGGTTTGGTTTTGGTTTTGGTTTTGATTTTGAGTATTATGTTTACAGCTAATATGTGCTAAGGCACTCCATAGAATGTGGTTGCTAGAAATGTTTGGCCAAAGAGATTAGATCTGTGTAACTGTTCTGCTGATCAAACTTTAATCTGTTTGTGCAGGGGCAAATAATCTGTATGGTACATGACATCTTATGTCCAATTGGTATATCTACTCTGTAACTTCCAACTTTGTATTTGTTTCGAGTTGAAAACCCATCTCATTTTTTGTTCACATTATTATAAGTTTAGATTCAAAAGTAACATCTTGCTTCCCTGTGTTACTAACAGCACTACTGTGATGTATAAAATCTCTGTATTTTGTTATATTCTTTGATAATAGGGTTTGGTATCTCACTGTGTATGTTGCACATTATAGGTGAAACAGCTTATGTTGCATACTTATGGTGGTCATGAATAAATAATTAATGAAAACAGATAAAAATAAGAAACAAGAAAAATCCAACAATTTAAGAGCAAATAGCTTCCCAGTTAGGGAACTGATGAGGATTATTTTGCCATATTTGTTGAAGCACAAATTGATATCCTATGCACATATACATTTGTTGTTGCCAAACCCAAAGTCCAGTCTGTTTGGTGGGGGTCCATTGTCCAATAATTTGAGGATAAGATTCAAATCATTGAGTTCTTCTAAAATTACCATTTTGATCTACAGGGAGATTCTTATAATTAAAAGTACATCAACAGTACAAATTAGATGTGAAGCTCCCATATCTTATCTTTGGTTTCTCAAAAAAAATAAAAATAATTGTCCTATTACTGCTACCTATGATCAATAATGTATATATCCATCAAAAAGTAATATCCTCATTCATCAATTCATAAATCTTGAACTGCATATTTACCATGATAATATTACATGCAAGTCTAACATGCCAGTCCTATTTTGAGAAACAATTATGCTACGTAGCTTGAATCCTTTCTTCCCTCGAATCCCCCGAACTCAAAATGACGTCGTTTCGTCGTTTTGAATTTTTTTTTTTTTTTTTTTTTTTCAATCAGAAAAGAATGAGAAGAAGAAAGAAAGAAGAAGAGAAGAAGAAAGAAGAAGAGAAGAAAAAGAAAGAGGCAGAGGCGGAGGCGACAGCGACGGCGGGCGGAGGCAGAGGCGGAGGCGGAGGCGGGGCTGCGACGAGCTGCGATGATCGGCCGATGAGCTGCGACGATCGGCCGGGTGATCTGCGATCGATCGGCGGAAGCGGAGGGGCCCTCTCTCTTTCTCCATTCCCTCTTCCCCTCCATTCTCTCTTCCCCTCCTCTTTCTCTTCTCCTCTCTTCTTCTCTCTTCTCTCCCTCTTTCTCTCTCTCCCTCTGTTTCAGACTTTCAGACTGCATAAGGAGAAAAAAAAAAAGAAAAAAAAAAAGAAACTGTCCAAAACGACGTTGTTTTAGGTAGTTGGGGGATTCGGGGGGACAAAATTCGGAGGGAAAATCATTATCTTTTGAGAAATAGGTTAAAAATCACTTCCCAACTTTTAATCCACTTAAAATGTCAGCTTTTAATTAAAATGTCAGCTTTTAATTATCTTCCCAAAGCACCTCTTAAACTATGAACCGACAATAATGGTTTTGTGATGATGTGTTTGATATATTGTCACTCACATGGTCCAAGAGGATGAGGTGTCTTCAGGGAAACAATTATGCACAACTATAGTCATCATGGTGAGTATTATATGTGACTTATGTATCTTGAATTATGGCTGCTTTTGAGGCAATGTTGGGGACCTCACTTCATCTCAAACAAAATAAACAATTTAGATTATCGAAATTGGATCTATAGTAAACTCCACAAGGCCCAACAGCACCTCCACTTCATAGAAGCCCATCCCAAAATGGGGTCAAGGTTATGAACATTTTAGAGGATGCAAATTCATGTGGTTGACTGTTTGGCCATGTTTCTTCTTCCCTCTCTACCACCGACCCTTGACATTCCAACTCAGTTTTTTAAATATGTAACAACCAGGTCTTCAATATAATATTTTAGGAGGCTACTGTCTCATATCATATGACATTATGACAATAATTTGCTTTAAAAAGTATGCTTAGTTTAGGGTGATATAAGATATTTGAAGTCGAGTTTTTTAACTTTTTATTTTTTATTTTTATAAGACTTTTAAAAAAAAAAAAATTTAATTTAGTGATAAGGTGATAGTTCATTGAACTTGAGTCCTAAAACAATGAGACACCCACATGATTTTTTTTATGAGTACTAATTGGCATTAATCAGATTTTAAAAGTGCACTAAATAAGTTGGAGGGATAGAAAATTATACTTTTAGGATAATCCATTTCTTATTAGGGAAATTAATTCTTCTCCTATGTCCTAAGTTTTTGTCTTTGTTGGCTGTGGTTGAAATAAATTTCACTCATAATTTTCTCAGTCTAGAGGTTACAAAATGATGACAAATTTAATAAGTTTTGGCTCCCTTATTGGCTGGGCATGAAGAGTGTGATCAATTGTGCATTGCTCTAATTTGTAGCCTCATTAACCATGAGATTTTCTCAAGATGTTTGTTACTATTAAAATTTAATTCTTTTTAATAATATTTTTCATAAAGAATTAATAAGAAACTAAATCCACAATCTTTATTGCTGCATTTTAAATCTCTTTTTTTCTTCCCCCACATTTGCTCTACTGCAACAATATTGATTGGTTTAGTTTCCAAATCATTTTTTTAAAAGATAAATATGATAAAATTATAAAGTTGCTATCATCATGTCAATTCTATGAAAATTTAGACATTTTAAAGAATTTTAAAATAGTTTTTTTTTTTTTTTTAATCTCCAAATCCATCCAGCTCAAATCCCATATTTTAAATCCCTCAATCCCTATTTGTTGTTGTGAGTTTATTTTGAATTCAATTCAATATCTGCATTTAAATACATTTTGACATAATTTGTTTTATTCAGATCCTTTTTTCAAAATTCTAGAATTTTAGGTCTCAACAACTTCTGTAACATATGATTGACCTTAATGTGTTCAAATTATCAGTGAATCGAAAAATCGAATCAAATCGATTTTTTTGAATTAGTTTGGTTTGGTTTGGTTTGGTTTGGTTTGGTTTTTTAATGCATTGATTTAGTTTTGGGTCTTCAAATATCAAACCGATAAGATTAAGTTAGTTCTTAGTTTAGGCCTTGTCTAAACCAAACCAATCCGAAAACTGAATCTATATATGAATTTTAAAATTTTATTTATATTAACACATCTTCACCTAATTAGACTATTACAATATACTTGATTGTACTTAATAATTTTCACATACAAAAATTATTAGGTCAACGAATGAAGTACAATAAGCTTGAGTTGGATTTCGTAGTTCATTTAATTTCATTAGTATTGGTTATGTTTAAGTTTGAGTTGGATTTAATTTATATTGACTTGCATTAAACAATATTTATCTTTGTTTGTGTTATGTTTAAATATTAACAACTTGTTTATTTTAATTATTTATTATTAAATGATTCATTTATATTTATATATAGTGGAATCGTGATTTTAACTTGAACCAACTTGAGTTACATTAGATTGGGTTAGGTTGGATTGGTTCTAATGTATAATTTGTTTGGTTCTAGGTTCAAAATTTTAAAATCGATCATAATTGGATTGGTTTTAAATTTAACGTTAAACCGAATCAAATCGATTTGTGAACACACTAATTGATTTTTATTGATACTGATGGGCCTTAAGAGGGCCCAACCCCCAACTCAAGGCCCAGATACCAAAGCCTAGTATCCTTGAGAAACCAATATTGAACCAGGACCAATAGCATTTAAACACTTGTCAGGCAGAAAATCAGCCACGAAAACAAACAAAGATCCTGCAAAGTTTTGCACCCACACATCAGCCATTAATAAGACCCCTATAGCATTAAATGCAGCAACCCCTCTGTGCCAGAGGATATAAACTCACCATGAATGATGTTAACTAGACTACAGACTTTCGGCTAATATGACAGCTTGGAATGGATAAGGAAATGATGAGCAACGGGTATAAGAAAGTCTTGGAGATACGTCAAGGTTAAGTTTTTCGATCCCTAGTTACATTCTCTCTCTCATCTAAGTTGATCGTCGGAGTGTCCACTGAGGGACTATCTCCTCCCCTTGGATTATTTTGCAGGCACGCTTTGCAAACGTTGAGACCAACAGATAAGTTGGAAGCGTGGATCGGTCCGACCCATCCCCTAGTTGAAGTAACCGCTTCATCAGTTGGCGCCATTTGTGAGAATCCGCACCATTGGTCGACAGTTGTGTTCATTATCACCAGAGGGAAATTTGTCATCACCCATCTCCTAAGTCAAGGTGGATGGTCACGACTAGGTCCATAGCTTCACAACACAATACCGGTGACCCTGAAGTCAAATCCTCCAACCCAAATAACCCACCTCCATATTTCGCAAAACTCACCAATAGTATCAACTAGCTGACTGAACAAAATCAAGCCCTGATCAACGCCTTACTCCAGCGTACCTTGCCTAACCCCCTCCACCGCCACCAATAGTTCCCCCGAACCCAGAACAAGCCCACAATCACCACCAATTCCTACCACAGCTGTCCCAAGGAATATATCCACCATTCGCACCACGGCTTCAACCGTCGAACCTTGACGGTCTACACCACCCTCCATCAGGCTCGCAGCTTCGCCAAGATATACTGCTGCCTTTCTATAACCACCCCTTACCACTCCACACTGCGGCCCATGAAGGCGAGGCTAGCAGTCTTCAACCCTCGATTCCTGTTTGTGGGGATAATGCCCCCATATGGGACGAAGAACTGAGGCCATGAAGCTACAACTGCAGGAGGTCATGCAGAATATACAACATAAAACTTCATCTACCGTCAACTCTCATTTTATCGCTTCCACCAGGGATAAAGCTCTCCCCCCTAAGTTCAAAATGCCATCGATCGACACCTTTGATGGTACCACCGATCCCGTCGACCATGTAGAAGCATATCAGACGTTCATGATCCTCCATGCCTTCCCAAACGAAATCATGTGTCGCGCCTTTCCCGTCACGTTGAAGGGGTTGACGCGCCTCTGGTTCAGTCAGCTTCCTCCAAACTTGGTCACTCCATTCTGCCAGCTCAGCAAATCCTTAAGCCATTTCATTGGTGCTCAGTGACAACGATATCCAGTGACCCAACTACTAAACATTCGACAAACGGAAGGGGAGTCGTTACGCAGCTATGTCACCTGCTTCAATATCGAAGCCTTACAAGTGGAGAAAAACTATGACAAAGTCGTTCTCATAGCCTTCATAGCCGGCTTGCGCCTGTCTGACTTCCTCTTTTCTTTTTCCAAAAATCCCCCGACCACCATGGCTGCCCTTCTTGCCAAAGCCTAAAAATATATGAATGTCGAAGACTCTCTGACAGCCCGCCAAGACTTCACATCCAAAACCCCATCCTCCAAGGACAAAAGAAAAGAGCCCGAGCCCCGGTCCTCGCAATATACACACCGACCCCCACCGTATCTAGATCGACTAACATGCTCGGACCTATCGGCTCCAACCCGCCCATCTGGTCAGTTCGAATAGTACACCCCTCTCAATTCATTTATAGAACAAGTTCTGAACCAAATTCAACGAGACTAAAACTTGAAATGGCCTCAACCCTCAAGTTTTCCCTCCAACCGACGGGATCAATCCAAGTACTGCCGTTTCCAGCAAGACCACGACCATAACACTGAAGAATGTGTCAACCTTAAAGACCAAGTCAAGGATTTGATCCGCCAGGGACGTCTTAGTCGATTCACTGCAGCCCGTCCCCAACAAAGGCCTAGGATTGACCCCCCAAGGCATAACCGCCGACATACTGTAACGACCCCATCACGTATAATGATTAGTACTTGATTAATTAAGAGGATTTGAAATTTAATTGCCGAGTATTAGGATTTAATTTGGGATTTATGAGAATTGTGGAATCTGACTCGTATATAATTCTATTAAAGATTTATTTCGGAATTAGAAATTAAGGGTCCAAATGGCTCAAGGAAGTGAAGTTAGGAAGTTGAATCGATTTAATCTTAATTACGGACCCATTTGGGAGTTTAATTAAATATTCGATTCAGTTTAGTAAAATTGAAATTCGATTAATTAGATCCGAATTGGAGAAAATTAAGTTAATTAAATCATGCGGATTGAGAATTGTGAATATTACGAATTAAATTTATTCATAGGGTGTCCAATTTGGATATGTAATTTATTGACGGAAATTTGAAGTCTGATTAGAAATTGACGGCCTTAATGATGTGAGAAACCAAGATTGAGAATGAAAATGAATTTAATTTAATATTTGGAGCCTTTTGAGAGTTGGATTAAAGATCTGATTCAGAATGATAAATTTAAATATAATTAATTGGGCTCTAAAAGAAGTCAAATTAGACTAATTACGTTAAGTGAGATTTGTACTTAGTCATGATTAATTGGGTTAGGATTTTACACAACTAATTAAATTAAGAGATGGTTAATTAAACTAATTATAATTAAAGTTTAATCTCAATTAAGTATTCTAAGCAAGATTAATTAGTTAGGAAAATAATAAATACACCACATGGATTTATGTTATAAAGCCAAGTGTCCCACTAAATTAATAAGTAACATAATAAAATAAAAGATGAAGAATGAAGTCTTAGGAGCTTGAACCTGCTGGAATCAGATTAGAGAAAGAAAGAGGGAGGGAGAGCACGGCTGAGAAACCAAGGGGGAAGGAAGAAAAGGAAAAGCGAAAGCTTGTGGGTTATCAAAACTCAAGCTAAAAGAATTATGGAAAATTCATCCTAAAGTAAGAAACTTCATCCTCTCTCTAGTGTTGCTTACTTAATCTAGACAAAAATTTATTCAAGGTGTATTTTGAGAAGATTAAAAATAAAGATTTGAGGATTAATTATAAATTCATAGAAATTGGATTTGTATGTTGAATCAAGTTGAGGTTAAAATAAATTGAGTTAAGCTTGAGATTACGGAAATGAGTTTATGGAAATTTGGGATTAATCTTAAAGTTTTGATTTTATAATTAGATTTTTATTTAACCCACGCATGTGATGTAATTTAAGAATTTTATTCAGTTTAGATACATTTTAGAACACCCATGATTATAAATTAAGTATTCGGTTAAAAATTGAGTTAAGTTGAATTTCTAAGAAATTGATTTGTGTAATTCATAGTTAAGTTGATTTTGTTATTAATAGTAAAAATTGGATCTATTTGCATTACATACATCATGGAATTTCAAGAGGTTGGGAAGTCTAAGTTATATTTTAGAATTGTGGGTTGATATAAAGAAAATGGGTTAAAACTAAATTTGGACAATTGGAGCATGACTTTGAATGAATGATTTTTAATTGAGAGTGTTCACTAAATTATACAATAGCTCTCCATTTCTATACCAAAAATTCATGCTTTGAGGCTTTGAATATCAAATTTGAACTTTAATTGCAATTCTGTAAATTCCAGAATTTACGTTGTCCGCTCGAGCGAGGCAAGTCCCGCTCAAGCGTGCAAATCGAGCTCCCAGAAGTTTTTCAAATTTTACAGTATGCTCGAGCGACCAAAGTGGCGCTCGAGCGGAGACCCCTTTTTCAGCATATTTTGAAAAGTTGCATTTAGTTCACATTTTTATTCTCATCTCTTTCCAAAGCATTCTAGACATGATTTATGACTCAATAAAGATTAATAAGCTATCAATCAACATAAATTAGTTAGTTAAAGAATGAATCATTGATCTAGTGGTAATTGTTTAAGAAGCCAAGTAAAAGATCAATCTATTTGGGAAAAGAAGGACTTAGTAATGAAAGAATATGTGAAATAAGAACCTGGTTTATTTGAATGGGAAAGAATAAGCGTAGTAGAACTTCGGATTATTTAGATGGGAAAAGACTAGAAAGTCAAGTTTGATCAATGGAGTAATATTGTATTTCAATGTGTATATGTTATGTGCTTGTGTAGGTCACGAGCCATTGTCTGCCTGATTTATCTGATATGTCTAGTCTGTCTGATTCGCTTCTGCAACTATCTGTGAGTAATAACTTAGTAAAGTTATGTTCAACTGTATTTATTTTCTGTGTGACAAAATGAGATTTGTATCCTGAAATGATATGTTCTGTACAATGAATGATTGTCCAATTTTTGTTATGTATTCGTGACATCCTTAGCATCATGTGATATCTGTTGGCTGTTACCCGGTATCGGAGGTTCCTTTATGGAACTTAAATCTGTCAGCACTCTGTTACCCGTACCGGAGGCCTCGTCATGGGGGCTCAGCGTATCTCTGCTCTGTTACCCAGATCCGGAGGTTCCTTTATGGAACTGGTCATTCGTTACCCTCACGTGTCTGCATTTGTTCTGTATCTGCTCTGTTAATGCTAATGGATGTATCACGTAAACTTAAGCATACCTTATGATTTCTGTATATGATCTAAACAAATTATGAATTTGATTTGAAACTGAATTATGAATTCTAAATCTGTACGGACTCATTCATTGAAACCCCTTTACTCTGTTATTATTCACTGGGCTGTAGCTCACTGTATTATTTATGTATGTAGGTGATCAGGCGCGTGACCAGGCTTAGAGGCATCTGCCTAGAATCTGTTTTTGTCAGCAAACCCATGTGCCTCCCGTGGAGGTTCCGGATATGTCAAGTAATTATGGCTATGCGATTTAAAGTTTGAGTTTTGCTTTCTTGTTTGGTTAATCAAGTCTTGTGTATTTTGTAAATGGGGCTAAGTCCCTTTCTGCCTAATCTGTATATATATTACGACGTGAGGATGATGTGTATATATGTACGTAAAAAGTTTAAAATTTTTCTGTCTCATATAAGTCTGCACAGCTCAATGGACGTTGTATATTTGTTATTTGCTTCCGCTAGCCCCTAATATTATGTTAATTTGTCTCAGAGGCCTTCGGTAATCCCAAGTTTACTGGCTGGTTACGATGCTAAACCTATAGGGGCGGGTTTGGGTCGTGACACATACCCCCTCCGGCAACCTGCACAACCTGAATGGAATGACAACCGGCCTCAACACCAATCTCAAGCACAAGGTGATCCTACCTCCCTGCTACGTGAAATAAAGGTCATTGCCGACGAACTCGCGTGCGGCGGACCGTCACGGTTGGCACAACGAGCTGAGCTCCAAAAAATTAGACAAGGCTCTGATATAGAAGTGGCAACCCTACAAGCAACCCAGGCAATGGTTTGATCTGGTCGCTTTTACAGCAGCAGATTGCACTGGTGTTCGCTATCCACACGACGACCCCCTGGTCATCTCTACTTTCTTATCAAACTACAAAGTCAGGAGAGTTCTTGTTGACAACTGTAGCTCTTCAGACATCATCTTCCTCAAAGCCTACCGCCAACTTAAGGTCGGGAAAGATAAGTTGTCACCTATACAAACCCCACTAGTCGGTTTCACTGGCAATTGGGTGACATTCATAGGATCCATCGACCTCCCTATCACCATCGAAGAATATCCTGGGTAATCCACCAAACTATTCATTTTTCTCGTCGTCGATTAACCTTTTTGCTTACAATATCATATTAGGACGTACCGCCCTTAATGCCCTTCAAGCCGTAACATCCACGTACCATTTGGCCATGAAGTTTACCACTGATCAAGGGGTTGGTACAGTAAGGGGTGAACAAACGATAGCCAGAGAGTGCTATGTCGCCTCGTTGAAGGAAGTTAAGATGAGAAGGCCTTGATGTTAGAGACGATGAAGAGTTAGTTAGAGGGGAACTAGTAGAGAAACTTGTTGAAGTGCCTATTCATCTTACCGATTCAACAAAAACGGCTAAGATTGGTAGCCAACTGTCCTCTCAGGCCAAGGCCAACCTCTCGGCTCTCTTAGCCGAGTACAACGATATCTTCGCCTGGACCCATTCAGACATGCCAGGTATTGACCTTTTTTTTATTCCTCATCGTCTCAATATTGAATCCCAATTCCGCCCGTTCCACCAAAAACAGCGCATTTTCCATCCAGAACATAACAGCCTTATCGCCACTGAGGTAGACAAGTTATTGAAGGCACAGTTCATTAGAAACGTGGACTACCCCAGATGGTTGTCTAACGTGGTTTTGGTCTGCAAAAACAATAGCAAATGACAACTCTGCGTCGACTACTCTGACCTCAATCGAGCCTGCCCCAAAGATAGCTATCCCCTTCCTAAGATAAATCTATTAGTCGATACAACGGCGAAACATCAGATGCTTAGTTTCATGGATGTTTTCTCCAACTATAACCTGATCTCAATGCACACAGCTGACCAGGAGCACACATTTTTCATCATTGACAGAGGGACTTATCATTACCGTGTCATGCCATTCGGTTTGAATATTGCATGAGCCACTTACCAATGGTTGGTTAATGCCGTTTTCAAACACCAAATAGGTCGGAACATGGAAGTCTACGTCAATGACATGCTCATTAAAAGCAAACTCTCTTCCGATCACTTGGCAGACTTGCGAGAGACTTTCCAGACCTTGCGCAAGTATCAGATAAAGCTGAATCCGGAGAAGTGCGCCTTCGGTGTTGGGTCTAGTAAGTTTTTGGGATTCATGGTCAGCCAAAGAGGCATTGAGGCCAACCCAGAAAAGATCAAGGCCCTGATAGAAATGCGGTCTCCCAAAACGATCAAGGAGGTTCAGCGGCTTACAGACAGAGTTGTCGCCTTCAACCGTTTCATTTCCCGAGCGACTAACAAATGTCTTCCATTCTTCAAAGTCCTCTGGCAAGCTTTCGAATGGAACGCCGAGTCTGAGGAGGCTTTCCAACAACTGAAACAGTGCATGGCTAACCTCCTCTTCTGTCCCAAGCATTACCAGGACAGACCTTCTTTCTCTACTTAGCTGTGTTCAACACTGCAGTCAGTGTTGCCCTCGTCAGGAAAGACGACTCAGTACAGCGCCCAGTTTACTACATCAGCCGTGCATTCAGAGAAGCCCAACAGCACTACTCTCTGTTAGAAAAAATGGCTCTAGCCCTGGTCATCGCCTCCAGACGCCTCCGATCCTATTTTTAGGTTTACTCTATAGTGATCCTCACTGACCAGCCTTTGCAAAAGGTCATGCAGCAACCAGAATCATCAGGCAAGCTCATACAATGGTCCATTGAACTAAGCCAGTACGACATCTCTTACCGACCCTGAACAGCCATCAAAAGCCAGGTTGTCGCAGATTTTATCATGGAGTTCACCAATCTTACCTCGCACGCACCTCCTCCACCAGCACACGTCACCACTGAGGTGGCAGATCCCCACTCTTGGACTCTTAGTGTTGACGGTTCATCCTACAAAGAGGGTAGCGGAGCCGGTTTAATCCTTACCACCCCAGAAGGAGAATACTTTAAGTGCGCCCTCCGATTCCTATTTGCAGTAAATAACAACTAGGCCGAATATGAAGCTCTCATAGCGTGTCTCCAACTGGCTAAAGACATCGGAGTCGACCATCTCCGGGTATTTAGCGACTCTCGATTGGTAGTCGGACAGATAACAGGCGAGTTTGATGCAAAGGAGGAAGCTATGCGATCATATAGAGACATTGCTTTTCCTCTGACCCGCCTCTTTAATAGCTTTCATATCAGACATGTCTCCAAGTCAGAGAACTCCCCAGCAGATGAAATGGCACAGTTAGCCTCAGCAGATCAATCAGACCTCTGCCATGGCGTCCGGGTTGAGTACCAGACCCATCTAGAAGTTTCATTAAATCAGTAAGTGATCCATCTACTCTAGAACGAACCTATCCCATGGGCCCAGGACATTATCATATTCTTAGAACAGGGAACACTACCCACAGACAAGCAGGAAGCCGCCAAGGTCAGGGCTCGGTCGTCAAATTATGTCCTTATTGGAGACATCTTGTATAAAAGAGGATTCTCACGGCCATACCTCAGATGCCTCAATAATGATCAAGCCACCTATGTAATGAGAGAACTACATGAAGGAGTCTGCGGCAACCACTCTGGGGAACGGTCTTTAGCTCATAAAATCCTTCGCACAGGGTACTTTTGGCGCACTCTCAATCGAGACACCATCGACTTTGTACTCAAATGTGACAAATGCCAGCATTTCACCAACATCCCTCATGTCCCTCCAATAGAGCTGATCACACTCAGCAGCCCTTACCCCTTCGCCAAGTGGGGCATTGACCTTCTAGGTCCCTTATCGACCGGCTGCAGCCAAGTAAAGTTCGCTGTGGTCGCCATTGACTACTTCACTAAGTGGGTAGAAGCAGAACCCCTTGCCAAAATTACTGAGCGAAATACTACCAAGTTCAATTGGCAGTCTGTTGTATACCGCTTTAGAACTCCTCAAGCCATCGTCTCTGACAACGGCAAACAATTTGACAACGCCAAAGCTGAGGCAGTCATCCCGTGGAAGTTGGCCTGCCGATGCCTAGGATCATCCACCCGATCCACAACTGAACGAAGACTTTCGGAGGGTCAACCTGGAGCTTATTGAAGAGCTGCGAGAATCAACCGCCGTCCGACTAGCCTCATACTGTAGACGTCCCCCGAACGCCCCGGGAGGGTTAGGTCCCGTTCTGTTCATATTGGGGTCACTACAGTTCAAGGACTCAAATGTCACGGTTCTTAATCTTGAACCAAAGAGTCCAAATCCGGCAAATCGTTTTGAAAACAGATTTTTTTGAAAGAAGTGCCAAACATGGACTGCTTTGCCAGATAACAGAGTCGCCACCTAAATATTTTTTAATGGGAAATTTAGGAAACCCTGACTCGGTGCCAAAGGCCACGTGTCCGTCATCACCAAAGTTGGCTCGGGAACTTGGGTACGATTGGGGAAGGTCACATCGTGAGCACCCCCGCTCGCCCGGTCAAAGACCGGCCTCTACTAACCATGATATCTTATTTTGAAAACCTTGTATGCTCTTATTCCGATTATTAGCCTAGGTTACTATGTGATGCTCACAGCAAACAAGTATAGACTGAATCGCTTGGATTGGAACAAAACATTTCATGTTTGTTTATTTGAAAATGGTTTGATGGTGCTACCCGCAGGTAGGCTAAGACGCGGATTTGCCACCCTCAGGTAGGCTTAGAAAACAAGATTTTGCCACTATCTAGTGGGCTTAAAACAAACGGTCAATGATTCGTCCCAATTCAAGTAACTCAACCTCCACCCACAGGCATTCAAGGCAGTTATATCATATAAGCAAATAGCCTCATGGTAAGCATGCTATTCATGGCAACACTCACACGCATGCAAGGATGCTAAAGCATAAAACTTACCGAGTACTCCAAGCCAAAAACGAAAGCTGATTAGAAATCATGCATGATCCTAATTATACAGAAATGCCTAATGCAACACATGCAATAATGCAACTATAGCAGGCTCGGCTATTCTAAACATGACATATGAAATGCAACAGCTATCAAATACTCAACTTGGAATTGAAATACAAATGCAATTTGTATGGTGCGCCGAGCCCGGTGCGTGCAAAACAGATGATTGATGCAACATGCTATCATACTGTATGCTAATTGAAATATGCCCTATATCTAACCATCGTAAGCGGATAAATAAAAGGGAGAAAGAAATGGGGGTTGGAAGACATACATCACACTCACCCACACTTATTACAATTATGCCCTCGCGCAGAGGGTCCGAATAAATAATACAGTCCGAAATAATACAGTCCGAAATAATACAGATTTCTAAATAATTAACAAATTAAGTAAGAAAAACTGTAAACTGGCATGCAAGCCAAGGGCTGCCTCGCTTCTGATGAATGATGTATGCTGGACTGTGTTGCGCGGAAATCCACTGGAATGCCCAATCTAGCCTCTGTTTGCAATATTTCTTGAAATGCGCGCCAGACTCCGAAAAGTTGCTGATTCCTTATGTTGCTGCAACAGAGAGCAGGAAAAGGGCATAGCAATGTATTCCACAAATATATGCATGCCTCGATTCTCGTGCCACCAATCACGCATAACGATGCATGATGGCCGAGGAATCGGATTGCACAACTCAATATGGGATGAAATGCATATGAATGCTACAACAAACCCTAACTCCATCATGGGTAGTCCGGAGTGTCGGCAACTTGGGAATCGAGACCCGTTCCGTGAAACGTGCCTCGTTTCCCGTGCCCGGGCTAACTCCTATCCCGAACACGATGCAATATGCATGATGTGCATGAAATGTAGCTAATATACAATTCTAGCATGCACAATGCTATGAAAATGAGATGCCTTGAAATGCGTGCAAGCGGGCACGCAAACCGAGGCAATGACATGAAATGCAAATCGGATAAAACCGAAGTGCCTCGAAATGTATGCCCACAGGCATGCACACTGAGGCGATGGTATGAAGTGGAAATCGGATAAAACCGAAGTGCCTCGAAATGTGTGCCCACAGGCACGCACATCGAGGCGATGATATGAAGAGAAAATCGGATAAAACCGAAGTGCCTCGAAACGTGTGCCCACAGGCACGCACATCGAGACGATGATATGAAGTGATGGAAATGT
The DNA here is from genome assembly GCA_030407325.1 of Camellia japonica. Lineage (NCBI taxonomy): Eukaryota > Viridiplantae > Streptophyta > Magnoliopsida > Ericales > Theaceae > Camellia > Camellia japonica. Next base: position 53,503,531 of record JAPPVO010000003.1, read on the forward strand.
AAATTGGGCTTATACTGACATGAATGGACCTCAGCCACTCTCACGTCAGATGCCGTCGGATAAAACAGAGATGCCTCGAGGTGCGTACCCACAGGCGCGCAAACCGAGGCATGGCCCGAAGGCATGAAAATGGTACAGAAATGCAATGATGGGCTTATACCAACATGAGAGAGCCTCAGCCTACTCACATAGGAAGCCAAATGAATGAAAACGGAGTGCCTCGAAGTGCGCGCCTGTGGGCACGCAAACCGAGGTAATGCACTAAAGCACGAAATGACATGAAAATGATATGCAAGCATGCAAACCAAATTTCAGCAGCTACATAAAGGGGAAAACAGCCCCGAAATGATACGAAATGACAATCAAAGCATGAAATCATCCCGAAATGTGATTCTAAGTACCCGAAATGGCCTACGGCTATGCTAAACATGCAAAATTGATACATGAAAGCAAAACAGTAGCAAGGCAGCCCCAAATATGGCATTTTTCCAGTACAAAGCAAGGCTAAACAAGAACCACAAGCATGGCAAATTTAGCATGCAAAAACGGGGAAAAAGAGGGGAATTACAAAGCAAGTAGTATATACAATGCTCAAACCAGAAAAATCAGTTCTAAAAATTTGAAGAGGGGCCAAAAACATGCATATTTACAGTATATGAGATCCTCTAATTCAGTGTGTAGATATGCTTAAAATGGCATGCAAAAATGGGCCAATAAGGGGCTACAACATGAGGTACCATAAGCAATGATCAAACAACTTTGGACCCTTGATAAAGTATGAAGAATAAGCCAAAACAAGACACTTTATAAGCCTGATGAAGGCTCAAATCAGTAGCTAAACAAGCCTAAACAAACATGCAATTTTACGGGAAATATGAAGGATACAACATGAAGTACCAAAATCAGTCATCAAATGGCCTAAGGACCTTAACAAAACATGAAGAATAGGCAAAAATAAGGCTCTTTCTAGGCCTGATGAAAGCTGAAATCCGAAGCATGGTGAGCTTAAAAACACATGCAAAATGGGATTGTGACAAGAATTCAAAGCAAGTGATATGTAGAGCAAGAAAACCAGGTTGAGCCCTTCTTCAATGTTTAAGAGGGGCTTAAAATAAGCACAATCACAGTATGTTTCATGCTCCAACTCAGATCACAAATAGGCCAAAACAATCATGCAATTTTACGGTAAAATGGAAGCATTTCAAAGGAAGTGCATGACAGAGAAGCCAAACATGGTTGATCCCTTCTTCAATGTTGAAGAGGGGCTCAAAATAAGCCCACTCACAGTATATAGTATACTCGAAATCAGATCACTCAAAAGCTAAACAAAGCATGCAATTTAATGGCATAAAGAGTGATATTGAAGCAAGTGTATGAAGGAGACACCAAACAGGGTTGAGCCCTTCTACAAAGTTGTAGAGGGGGTCAAAATAAGCACAAAACCAGAAGGGGCCAGAACCCAAAACAGATCACAAGTAGGGTAAAGGTTTGAAGCCAGAAAATGCTAGAAAAAGGGATTTAGTGACTTACCCTTGAAGATCAAGCTTTCTTTGCTTCTTGGCTTGAATTTGTTGATCCCTAACCTCTGAAAATCACTCCCTTGCTGCTGAAATGGAGGTGGTGTTGGTTGTGCTTAGGGTTGATGAAGAGATTAGCTAGGAAGCTTAAAGGGTTTTTTAGGGTTTTGGCTATGGAAATGAGATCAAAGGGAGATGAAGTGTTGAGAGGAATTTGTCCAACCTCCACAAAGAAGGAGGCCATGCCCTCAAATAGGCAAGAAAGGGGTGTAAAAGGGAGGGAAATGGAGGCAAGATTTCCCTCCCAAAATATCCCCCGGATGGGGGAGATATTTCAAAAAAATATCCGGACAGCTGTAAAGAGCTGGAAAGCAGAAAGCTGGCCGGCCAGGTAAATTTCTGGGAGGTGGCCGGCCGGCCACCCCACCTGGTCGGCCAGCCACTCACCCTGGCCGGCCGGCCATGGCCCAAAAATGAAGTGAAAAATTTCTGGCCGACCACTATGTGTTAGTGTCCTCCCAGGTGTGTAGAACAAGGTTCCAAGGTCGGAAATTGGCAACACTGAAGCAGGAGCCACAACATAGAGCTTGAAGGAGAGGCTCAAAAATGAAAGTAACAATTGCTGGCCGACCACCAACTTTTAGGGTCCTCCCAGATGTGTAGAACAAGGTTCCAAGGTCGGAAATTGGCAACACTGAAGCAGGAGCCACAACATAGAGCTTGAAGGAGAGGCTCAAAAATGAAACTCTGAATTGCTGGCCGACCATGCACTTTTAGGGTCCTCCCATGTGCCCTCATCACAAATATGTAGCTTTGGTTGGAAGAAAATGGGCCTAGGGTGTTCAACATTAGCCCGGAAGTGAGCAAAACGGGCGCCGGAGGAGCGAAACTGGTTATCTGGGATAATTGCTGGCCTCCTACCCTCCAGTGATCTTCCTAATGCTGAAACAGAGGTACCTGCCAAAATTGAACAAAAACTAATGAGAAATGAACGCTCGGGGCCCAAACCGCGCAGTTCGGGGTCCCGAAAATGGGCTGTAGGCACCGGAAGTGGTGTTCAGCAGCGAAGTGAGTATCTGAGACCCCAGTGTGCCCTGTTATGACAAAACAGAGGTACCTGCCAAGAACCGGAGGAATCGGAGACGGTTGGGCGATCCCGAACCGAGGCACACGGCCTGACAGCTCCGAAAACCGGGAACCGGGCTCCGAAATGGGCAAAATGGCCTACGGCCACGAAAAGTAGCCCACGGCCACCGAGAAATAGTCTACAGGACTACTCCCTTCCCTCAGGAAAGAAAACAGAGAAAACCGAGTCTGGTTCGCAAACCGAAACAAGACACAGAAGAGGATTCGGAAGTTCGGAGGCAGGGCACACGGCCGCGACTCTGGGACTTCTGAACGAGCACAGTATGCGACATCACCGAGCGCTCAATCGGTGACGTCTAAGTCTTAAGGTCGGTCAAAAATGGGGTGTCTACACATAGCAATAGAAAGTAAGGCGGCACTACAATCGCCGAGTCCGACCCAGAGAGTTCGCAGTCAGAGATCTAGTCTTACGAGAAGCAACCCTTCCCACCAAAAACCCAATTGAAGGGAAGCTAGCGGCTAAGTGGGATGGACCTCACATTGTCAAATCCAGGCTGGGACTAGGCACCTACCGTCTACAAGACATGGAAGGCCGGTACCTCTCCCACCCGTAGAATGCTGAGCACTTGAAGCAGTATTTCCAATAACATGTAGCTTCTTCCTGTTGTTTTGTTCCTTTTACTAGCAGATCCACATGTTCGTTTTGACATTTCAATGTAATGTATACGCTGACAATGGCACCACTGCGCATTAATGACAAACACATTTTACTCTCTCCATTATTTGTACTATCTGAGTCAAGCAAAAGCCTTAGCTAGATTGAGCCTGAAGAGCTCAGCCAGACTGAGTTAAGCAAAGCCTCAGCCAAACTGAGCACAGTCCCAAAGGCAAAACATACAGCAGTTTTATAACTTAACTTTATTACTCATGTTTCGTTTAATTCACTTATAGGTCTCTTTAAACAAATCGTTGCAATTTCACAATATCCACAACCTTTCCTTATTTTATAAACAATTTCATTACCAAATCTTACATCTTTCCATACACAGATTTATTATATACTAAGTAAGCCACTACAAGAGCCAACACCAAACAAACTGCACAAACCATCCTTAAATTTAAACACAAGTTCTTTACAAATTTCAACCATTCTTTACAAGGAGCTCTCTTAAAAAACTACTACAAAACAACACTTAAACCTAAGCTTAATCTTCAAACTACCCCGCCTCCCCCTTCCTCGCCCTCACTGGATACCAAATCTTCTTCTTCGACGCCCTCATTCAACGGGGTCTGGGCAATGTCCCCCTCTTCTGGCCTCACACTGTTGAAATCCATGCATGGGAAGAGCTCCTCTGCCCTATACTTAAAGCTTGTCCAGCCACTATCCTAACACATGCTTATCTCGTGCTTATAATAATCTGACTGTTGAAACTGTTGAATTATCTCTTCTTTGGTTTGTTCCTCCACCAGCTCAGCAGCGGCCATGTTTGATGGTCCAGCGCCCCCATCCCCTTCTCTGGCCAAGCTCCTCGCCACAGCTGCGTCCACAACCATTTGGAACTCAGAGGATAACTTAAATTGTTCCACTGCCGCAGTACAGAGATCTGGATAGGCAGCCTACTCAGATGCCATCATTCTGGTCAACTCTGCTATCTTGGCCTTTTTCTTCTTCCAAGGCCCTCTCCAAATCAGCGACGCGTGCATCCGCCTCCTCCTTATCTTTCACGACTAGGTCGCGCAGCTCTTCATTATTCACAAGGGCCTTTTCCAATCTCTCATTGGAAGTGGCACAGGCTTGCTAGGCCTCGTCAGTCTTTTTCTACTTGCTCGCTAACTTAAACTCTAGTGATATCACCCTGTGGTGCACCACTTTCAGTTCAAACTTGGCGGCTGATAGCTCGGATGTAACCTCGGCCTGGTTTATCCTGGCGCGCTTAGTCAAGTAACTTTACACCACCACCAACACCTCCATCTTTTTTGCCCTCTAAGCATAGGCCAGACCCTTTGCATAGGCGCTCCACACCGCCTTTCTCCAGCCAGCCATCTCCTCTCTTAAGTTTTGCACTTGTGCCCCGTACCTCTTCCAACTGGGCTTTTAGTGGCTCCGTTTTCACCTTTGCCCCCACTACCTTGCCTAGAAGAGCAATCGCCAGGGTTGCTGCTTCTATCTGCGCTGAGTAGAATTCTCTCATGAGGTCAACCTCTGTAAATTGCGTCACACTCCTCATGGTCGCGTCCTCCACAACCCCCAACAGACGATCTGCTGCTAGCCTTGCCTCGCCTCCATCACCTCCCAAGCAGCGAACCACCACACGAACATGATGATGGCGGTCTTTAACTCGACGCTCCTCTCTGCTTCGCTCACTCATCCTCTCCCCAACTCTTGACTTGGGGGCACTTCTCTGAAGGGCACATCTTTGGGGGCCAGGTCTATCGACCAGTCGCCTTCTGGTAACCCTTTTTTCTCATCCACTCTGCTCCTCACTTGGCCAATCGGGAGCTTGGCCAAACCTCCTTCCCTCTCCCCACTAACCCTGGTCTCTTCTTTCCCTACTTTTGGGGGTATCTTCGCCTCTCCCTCCTTCATTTCTTCACTAAGGGCCCTTTTCCCTGCCCTTTACGGTTACTTTCCTCTTATTCTTCTTCAATACTAGCTCACATTCTTTTCACTTCTCTCTTTTAGCAGGTCTATCGGCATTTGCAAAGGGCACGAAATCGGTTAAGTCCTTCTCGCCAAAGGGCTTCGGTTGTGGTCGGACAGATCTCTTCGCGACTTAGGCGTTGGACCTAATTGTTACTCCTTGTATTTTTCGACCATCGCGAAAACACGCTTGTCTTCCGCCTCCTACACCTTCCTCTTTGTCTCCACCTCTTCTAAAGCTGGGTCTCATTCGGTTGGCTCAGGCCCCGGATTCAGGGCAAATAGGGCCGAAGGTTGGACAAGGTGGTCCCACTTCAGTCCCTCATTTTCCCTCCACTCCTTCACCTGCTTCACCCTCCTCTCCGCCGCCACCGCCAACTTCGGCTCCAGCGACTTGGTGGGAACCTTCCAGCTCGTGTGCACCCCTTTCTCGCCATTCACTGATGCGTAAAACCATCTCGGCCTTCAACCCTTTATTGACGAAGGCAACCCGCCACCAGTCCTCTCCCTGCTACCGCCTGTAACGTCACCTAGGTCTCCTACTGCCCTGAGGCTTTGTAGCATGAAAAAATTCATCCACCGTCATCGCCTCCCCCCCAGTCGCCCCGTGGCCACGCGATCTCACAGGCAAATATTATCTTCCATGTATTCGGTATTAATTGCCTTGGGGCCAGCTCCAGGCAGTTTAGCACATTGACCACTAACTATGAAAAGGGCAGCCTCAGGCCCCTATGCAACACCTCTTCGTATAGCGTAAACTCCATCAATCGTGCGTCCAACGCCCTCTCTTTTGCCGTTGGCACTCTTAACTTTACCTCCGCTGGAATTTGATATCTGCTCTGAATCTCCTCTAAATCTTCTGCTGTTAACACGGATTTGTCCGCCTTCGTTTGCCAGTGGTCGGGCACTGCTTGGCTAATGGGCTGGTGTCATGACCCGAACCCGCCCCCATGGGTTAAGGACATAACCGGCCAGTAATCTTGAGATTACCTACGGCCTCAAACCAAACCAGACATAACTCATCAAAGTAAAGGGGCCAAACGGAAGCAAAATTTAAAACTTTGTCCATAGAGCTGTGCTTACATGGCACATCATAACAAACCATGCGTACACGTATTAATAACTCACATCAAAATATGTACTAATACAAAACTCTGTACATTCAGGATCTATCAAGTCTAGGTCAACCAATCAAAACTATATATATACAACATAAACCAAAGTCCTCGCCAACATGACAAAATAAAATAGGATAGTAAAAGGGCGAAGACGAGTCTCGTGCGTGAGACGTAAGGCTGACTCTTCAAAACCTTGGTTGTTCCACACAAACTTCACTGAGGCTGGGTTGGGACCTCTCTTGGCTCACCTATAGACACATGAATGAGCGTGAGCGAAAGCCCAATGAATAATATCAAATACAGAAGAGACATTAGAACAACGTACATCAAACGGCCTCAGGCCCAATTCATTCATGGCAAACCGGCCTTCGGCCCATTCAGACTTTCTTGTCAAACTGGCCTTTGGCCCATTCATTTATTCTTGTCAAACTGGCCTTTGGCCCATTTATCTTTCATTCATATCAGACTGGCCTTTGGCCCATTCATTCTATCATTCAGATCATACTGGCCTCTGGCTCATTCATTTTATCATTCAAACTCATACTGGCCTCTGGCCTATTCATTCTATCATTCAGACTCATACTGGCCTCTGGCCCATTCATTCTATCTTTCAAACTCGAATTGGCCTCTGGCCCATTCATTCTATCATTCTGACATTTGTCCACCATCCAAATTTACAAACTTATAAGACTTACATGAAAGTAAGCAATTGGACAAACAACATATATCTTTATTAAGTTATTACTCACAGTGATCGGCTGGATGATTTGCCTTGGAGCTTAACCCTACACATCATATAACACATATGGGTCACAAACGATTCAATCCGTTCTTAATTCCCATATTCCTCTTTAGGCTTCTTTCTTATCCTTCTAACTCTTTTACAATGCTCAATGTATGCCTAAGAGTACTTAGAAGTGAAAGAGAATAGAAAACGAAACACAGAATGCCTTTTCAAAATTTTAGAAAACAGGGTCTCCGCTCGAGCGTAGACTTCCCTGCTCGAGCGAACCCATGAGGCTTGGAAAAGTACTAGTTATGTCATTTTTACGCTCGATCGTGAATTCTGGCGCTCGAGCGGAAGGCTTCACTACATGGCTCCCCGCTCGAGCGTGAACTTATGTCACGACCCAAACCCACCCCTATAGGTTTAGCGACGTAACCGGCCAGTAATCCGTGGATTACCTATGGCCTCCAAACAGATTAACAAATATAAGGGGCTGCGGAAGCAATAATGTAAAATAAACAAGGTCCAATGAGCTGTGATGACATACATGGGACAGAAAATTTAAAACTTATTTATATACATAAGCATGCTAGTCAGATACACCCATATGTACAAAATATTTACATAAGTACGTCCCAAGATCCGACTTCACAAAACACTACCACAGACTAGCACGAGGTACAAAACTGCCACGGTGTTAGACTTCAGGCGGAACCTCCTCGGGAGGCGCAATAGGTGGCTGACCAAAAACAAAACAGAGGGCCATCAACTCTGGCCAGGGTCTTGTGCCGGCTCACCTACATATATATAATAAACTGTGAGCGAAAGCCCAGTGAATAATAACAGAGTAAAGATTTTAATGAATGATGCCCATCACAGAGTTAGAAACCAAAGTTCATATCAGAAACACAATCATATCAGAAATAGAGTCTTATGCATTTTCAGATTTCAAATCAGAAACAGATACAGATACATACTTGTTTTTCATATTCATACTCAGATTTTGCATAAGATCATATGTGGTACACCCATTAGCTAACAGATCAGATTGGTCTAGAGACCACAGACAGAGTTGGTACCAACGACTAGGAGGGTCCATATCTTGCGCGCAAGTAGCCACGGTATTGTATCCCCCGGGCGAGGGCCTTATGCCACGGTATTGTATCCCCCGGGCGAGGGCCTTATGCCACGGTATTGTATCCCCCGGGCGAGGGCCTTATCGACTAAAGGTGCCATAAATACTTTTCAGAAAACTGGACATTCATTCATTCATTTCCAACATCTCATAGCTTTTCAAGAACCAATCATTTCGTATCATAGTATACTGAAAATACATAACATTGAACATAACTTTACAAAGTTATTACTCACAGTGGGCGTTGATACAAGTAGACGAAGTCAAGAGGGTCAAACGGGTTGCGGCACGTGACCTACATAACACATCACGGATACACACTTGAAATACGCACTTCTAAACGTACAAAACTCACACCAATGACTCTAAGTGTGTACCTAACCTCTTATCCTTATTAAGGAGTCTTAAACATGGCCCAGGAATGCCTAGGATGGAATGTGGATGCAAAAATTGCCTTAGAAAACATTTTTCAAAAGTTGCTGAAAATAGGAGCCTCGCTCGAGCGAGAATTCCTTCGCTCGAGCGAGCTTCCAAAATCAAAGGCTTCGCTCGAGCGAGACTTCCTTCGCTCGAGCGGTCTGATGAAACAGTAAAAATACTGGATGCTGATTTTTTCCGCGCGATGGTCGCTCGATGCTCGCTCGAGCGGAGCCCTGGACAAAGGTGCTCGCTCGAGCGAGGAAGCAAAATCTGGAATTTCCAGATTTGTCTTCCAAGTTCGAACCAAGCATTCTTCAACCAAAAACTCAACCTCTTGGGCCCAAATTCTGGAAAAACATTTCAAACTCATAGTACAACAAGTTTTAAAAGCCAATTTATAAAATCATTGCCCAGAAGTGAGTCAATTTGAGCACCATTCCATAAATTTTCAAGAACCAAGTGGTTAAACAAACATGCATGAGTTTAAATACATTTCAAAGCTTCAAATCATGATCCAAGGCAACATTTAACTCAGAAATTTGTTGACCTCAAAGGCTTTAGCAAAAATATGCACATGCATGTAGAAATTTAACACCCAACAACTTCAATTCCCATGAATGTGTACATGCATGTATGTTACACTACCCAATTCAACAATTCAAGCTAATTCTAGACTTTAATCTTCAATATGTCATGAAAATATGCAAGAACTAGTTTAATCACATGAATGAGGGGATGAATTCTCACCTTAAGTCTAGAATGTCAAGCTTAGAGGCTCTATTACACACACACTCCTTCAGTCCTCTCCAAGATCAAGCCAAATCACTTGTTGAATTCAAAATTCCCAATTCTACACCAATTTTCCTTCTCCTCTCCCTCTAGCCGGTTTTTGTATCAAGAAATGGCTGAGGAGAAAGTTTTGTTCAAGTGTAATAAGCTCAAAACATGATGCCTACACATTCCACTAACAATGGCATATTGGTAATTACTCTAGAGTCATTACTAAAATGTTAATTAATCAGATTTAAACATTCTAAATCGAATTTTAATTGAACCTACCATAAAATCACATAAAATCGAACTAATTTAAAACGCTAATCAATTTCGGAATCGGGTGCCGATAAGGCTTTCAATTTACAAATTAAAGCGTAAAACACGAACAAATACTCCGACACCGCCCAAATCAAAACACCTAAGTCACGCAATGCACATGCAAATAATTTCCAGATTTTTCCCTTAATTATTATTAGACATAATTAAGTCCCAATTAGCGTTAATCAGGGTCGGGGTTATTACAGTCTTCCCCCCTTAAAAGAGTTTGGTCCCCAAACTCAAGTTACCTTCATTCGAAGCCAATGTCGGGTCTAGAGGAAACAAATCCGGATATCTCTTCTTCATGTCTTCCTCGGTTTCCCAAGTTGCATAGGTTCCCCCGTGGTTCTGCCAATCAACCTTCACCAACGGTATTTCTTTGTTTCTCAGCCTTTTAATTCTTCGATTCACAATCTGAATAGGCCTCTCTTCATAGGTGTAGTCATCTTTCAAAAGTACATGCGTCGGTTCGATAACGTGGAGTGGATCTCTCAAATATTCCCGAAGCATCGATACATGAAAGACATTGTGCATATGTTCCATCACCGGAGGTAAGGCTATTCGGTAGGACACCGATTGATCTTTTCGAGAACTTCATAGGGTCCAACATACCTCGGGCCAATTTTCCTTTAACACCAAATCGGGTTTGACCCTTCATCGGGGTCACTTTAATGAACACATGATCCCCCACTTCATATTCCCTTTCTCTTCTTCGAACATCGGCATAACTCTTTTGCTTACTCTGTGCAGTTTTCAAACGATGCTGTATCAATTTCACTTTCTCGGTTGTTTCTTGCACAAGTTCTGGTCCCAACAAAGGTCTGTCACCTACTTCAGCCCAACATATAGGAGATCGACACTTCTTCCATACAATGCTTCGTAAGGAGCCATCCCAATACTTGAGTGATAACTGTTGTTGTACACAAACTCAGCTAATGGCAAGTAAGCTTCCCAATTTCCCTGGAAGTCTAACACACACATTCTGAGCATATCCTCCAGAGTTTGGTTAGTTCGTTCAGTTTGGCCATCAGTCTGTGGGTGATAAGCACTGCTCAGTCTCAATTCTGTTCCCAAAGCCTGTTGCAAACTTTGCCAAAATCTTGACACAAACTTCGAGTCCCTGTCAGACACAATAGACACTGGCACTCCATGCAGTCTCACAATTTCAGTCATATAGATGTTAGCCAGTCTATCAGCGTTATAAATAGTTTTAACAGGCAGAAAATGTGCAGACTTAGTCAAACGGTCAACTATAACCCAAATAGAGTCCATACCTCGAGAAGAACGAGGCAATCCCACAATGAAGTCCATGGTGATGTGCTCCCATTTCCATTCTGGTATTGGGAGTGGTTGTAGCAAACCGGCAGGTCGTTGATGTTCAGCTTTAACCTGTTGGCAGTGTAGACATCTAGCTACAAAGTCTGCAATACTCCTCTTCATTCCAGGCCACCAAAAATTCTGTTTCAAATTGTGGTACATCTTCGTGTTCCCCGGATGCATAGCAAATTTACTACTGTGAGCTTCAGTCATAACACGTTTCCTCAAATCATAGCAATCAGGCACACAAAGACGGTTCTGAAATTTCAACACACCATTTTCAAACACAAATTCGGGCCTCGGTTTCGAATCAAACTCCTCTATAATCTTTTTCAAGTGTTCATCTTCACATTGTTTCTGTTTAATCTCATCAAGAATAACAGGTTGAGCAGAGATAGCAGATATCAGTCCATCTTGTTCATAGCCAGTTGACAACTCTTTTCGGCTAGATAACAAACACGACACAGTTGCACCAGATTTTCGGCTCAAGGCATCCGCCACAGTATTAGCCTTTCCCGGGTGATACAAGATTTGCAAGTCATAATCCTTGATTAGTTCCATCCAACGTCTCTGTCTCATATTCAACTCCTTTTGGTGAAGAAATATTTCAAGCTTTTATGGTCGGTGTACACTTCACAAGTTACCCCATACAAGTAATGACGCCATATTTTCAAAGCAAACACCACGGCTGCCAATTCGAGATCATGTGTTGGATAATTCTTTTCATGAGGTCGGAGTTGTCTAGAAGCATAAGCAATCACCTTCCCATTTTGCATTAGTACACACCCTAAGCCTTTATAAGAAGCATCACTATACACTTGGAACCCATCAGTACCATTTGGCAAAGTCAAAATTGGTGCAGTCACTAACCTGGTCTTTAACTCTTGGAAAGCTGCTTCTCTTTGATCATTCCAGTCAAATGGCATGTTTTTCTGAGTTAACTGAGTCAATGGCAAAGCAAGCTTTGAGAAGTCTTTCACAAATCTCCTGTAGTAGCCTGCAAGTCCCAGAAAACTTCGTACTTCTGTCACATTTGTAGGTCTCGGCCATCCACAACAGCCTCAATTTTCTGAGGGTCCACAGAAACACCATTTTTGTCAATCACATGGCCCAGAAATGCCACACTGTCCAGCCAGAATTCGCACTTAGACAATTTAGCATACAATTTAGCATACAACTTCTTTTCTCTCAATATCTGCAAGGCGGTTCTCAAATGCTTTTCATGTTCTTCCCTGTCTTTAGAATATATCAGAATATCATCAATAAATACAACAATAAAGTCATCCAGATATGATTTAAACACCCTATTCATAAGATCCATGAAAGCAGCAGGTGCATTTGTCATCCCAAACGGCATTACCAAAAATTCATAATGTCCATATCTAGTTCGGAATGCAGTTTTCTCAATGTCTTCGGCTCTAACCTTTAACTGATGATACCCAGACCTGAGGTCAATTTTAGAAAACACTTGGGCACCCTGAAGTTGGTCAAACAAGTCATCTATTCGGGGTAAAGGATATTTGTTTTTGATAGTCACTTTGTTCAATTCCCGATAGTCTATACACAATCTCAAAGACCCATCCTTCTTTTTAACAAACAATACTGGAGCACCCCAAGGTGAAGTACTCGGACGGATAAAGTTCTTGTCTAACAGCTCCTGAAGTTGGGTTTTCAACTCTTTCAATTCAGAGATAGACATTCTATAGGGAGTCTTGGAAATAGGTTGTGTCCCCGGAAACACCTCAACAGTAAATTCAATTTCTCTGTCAACTAAATCCCCCGGTAAATCAGTTGGAAACACATCAGGAAAGTCACAAACAACAGGGATTGTTTCTACAGTAGGACTGTCAGATGATGCAGTCAGAACGCAACACAGATAACCCCTACAACCCTTCCTAAGTAGTCTTACAGCTTTCATAGCCGAAATTAAGTACGGGGGGAACTACCCCATTCCCTCTAAAGGTAAATTCAGGCATACCCGGCGGTCTAAACACCACAGTTTTGTTTGCACAATCAATAGTAGCACAGTATTTAGTCAACCAATCCATCCCCAAAATACAATCAAAATGATGAATGTCCAAAGGCAATAAATCCACATACAACGTCATATCACCCACCACAACATCACATGCTGGATAAACATGAGTACACATCATAGAATCCCCAGAAGGTGTAGATACAGATAATACACATGTCATATGTTCTAATGGCCTAGTCAATTTTTGAGAAAAGGCATGCGACACAAAGGAGTGCGTAGAACCAGAATCTATCAACACATATGCATATTGAGAACATACAGAGAGTGTACCTGACACCACGGTATAGGTGTTCGGTACGTCACCAGGCACTAAAGCAAACACTCGGCCTTGTCTTAACGGTTCCTTTCCTGCATTGGCTTTGACGTTGGTTTTGGCCACAGAAGCGGATCCTGCTGAACTTGCCGTAGGTCGGTTAGTAGTCTCAGCTCTAAGCGGACAATTTCTCACCATATGGCCTTTCTGGCCGCAATTGTAACATGCCCCCGATGTTCGGTAACAAGTACCTCCGTGCTTATTCCCACAATTGGGACAATTTGGCGTAGAGTCATTACCTTGGCTTGAGTTACTGTAAGACCCTGTGTTATGCTTCTTATTCCCAGAAAATGAACGGCCCTTTTTAAAGTTATTCCCGGATCTTTTCCCTGTCCACTCAGTCCGTGGAGCGGAGGTTTGTTTCTTTGCTGCTAGAATGGATTCTGCCATTAATGCCCTGTCCAAAACGCTCACATATGTGGGTAGATTCAGAACTCCCACCCTATCCAGTATGTCCAGATCCAATCCATCCTCAAACTTGCGGGCCTTCTTGTCTTCTGTGTCCACCATATGGGGAGCAAACCTGGCTAGCTCAGTGAACTTGGCCTCATACTGGGCTACAGACATCTTGCCCTGTTTAAGTTCCTGAAATTCTGAGACTTTCCGGTTTCGAAAGCACTGGGGAAAATACTTATCATAAAAGATTGCGTTGAACTGGGTCCATGTCATATTTTCGTGACCATTTCGAATCAATAACCACCACCTACGAGCTTCATCTTTCAGTGTGTAGGTAGCCAACAAAACTTTCTGAGTTTCAGAACAAGGGAACACCTCATACAACTTCTCCATCTCAAGCAACCATGTTTCAGCTTTCAGGGGCTCAATCCCACCGTAGAACATTGGCGGTTTCATTTTCAGGAATTTCTGTGTCAGATTAATGATTTCACTGTTATCGGCTTCAGCCTGTACTGGCGGAGGTGGAGGGGGTAAGGGTTGTTGTCTCTGTTGCTGCATTACCACTTCGGTCAAGGTTGCCAACATTTGTTCCATTCTATCCATTCGGGCATCAGAAGACCCTGCTGTATCATCATTCCTTGCATTGTCCATGGCTATAGGTAAACAAGACTTTATATATTCAATGTACATTCAGTTTCAATATTCAGTTGCATTACCACACACTCACACATGCAATGGAATGCCCCTAATTCTTACTAGGACATCCAAAGCTCATAAGGACCTGTGCGTGCGGTATAACTCGTGCTCTGATACCACTCTGTCACGACCCAAACCCGCCCCTATAGGTTTAGCGACGTAACCGGCCAGTAATCCGTGGATTACCTACGGCCTCCAAACAGATTAACAAATATAAGGGGCTGCGGAAGCAATAATGTAAAATAAACAAGGTCCAATGAGCTGTGATGACATACATGGGACAGAAAATTTAAAACTTATTTATATACATAACATGCTAGTCAGATACACCCATATGTACAAAATATTTACATAAGTACGTCCCAAGATCCGACTTCACAAAACACTACCACAGACTAGCACGAGGTACAAAACTGCCACGGTGTTAGACTTCAGGCGGAACCTCCTCGGGAGGCGCAACAGGTGGCTGACCAAAAACAAAACAGAGGGCCATCAACTCTGGCCAGGGTCTTGTGCCGGCTCACCTACATATATATAATAAACTGTGAGCGAAAGCCCAGTGAATAATAACAGAGTAAAGATTTTAATGAATGATGTCCATCACAGAGTTAGAAACCAAAGTTCATATCAGAAACACAATCATATCAGAAATAGAGTCTTATGCATTTTCAGATTTCAAATCAGAAACAGATACAGATACATACTTGTTTTTCATATTCATACTCAGATTTTGCATAAGATCATATGTGGTACACCCATTAGCTAATAGATCAGATTGGTCTAGAGACCACAGACAGAGTTGGTACCAACGACCAGGAGGGTCCATATCTTGCGCGCAAGTAGCCACGGTATTGTATCCCCTGGGCAAGGGCCTTATGCCACGGTATTGTATCCCCCGGGCGAGGGCCTTATGCCACGGTATTGTATCCCCTGGGCGAGGGCCTTATGCCACGGTATTATATCCCCCGGGCGAGGGCCTTATGCCACGGTATTGTATCCCCCGGGTGAGGGCCTTATGCCACGGTATTATATCTCCCAGGCGAGGGCTTTATCGACTAAGGGTGCCACAAATACTTTTCAGAAAACTGGACATTCATTCATTCATTCATTTCCAACATCTCATAGCTTTTCAAGAACCAATCATTTCGTATCATAGTATACTGAAAATACATAACATTGAACATAACTTTACAAAGTTATTACTCACAGTGGGCGTTGATACAAGTAGACGAAGTCAAGAGGGTCAAACGGATTGCGGCACGTGACCTACATAACATAACACATCACGGATACACACTTGAAATACGCACTTCTAAACGTACAAAACTCACACCAATGATTCTAAGTGTGTACCTAACCTCTTATCCTTATTAAGGAGTCTTAAACATGGCCTAGGAATGCCTAGGATGGAATGTGGATGCAAAAATTGCCTTAGAAAACATTTTTCAAAAGTTGCTGAAAATAGGAGCCTCGCTCGAGCGAGCCTTCCTTCGCTCGAGCGAGCTTCCAAAATCAAAGGCTTCGCTCGAGCGAGACTTCCTTCGCTCGAGCGGTCTGATGAAACAGTAAAAATACTGGATGCTGATTTTTTCCGCGCGATGGTCGCTCGATGCTCGCTCGAGCGGAGCCCTGGACAAAGGTGCTCGCTCGAGCGAGGAAGCAAAATCTGGAATTTCCAGATTTGTCTTCCAAGTTCGAACCAAGCATTCTTCAACCAAAAACTCAACCTCTTGGGCCCAAATTCTGGAAAAACATTTCAAACTCATAGTACAACAAGTTTTAAAAGCCAATTTATAAAATCATTGCCCAAGAGTGAGTCAATTTGAGCATCATTACCATAAATTTCCAAGAACCAAGTTTAAACAAACATGCATGAGTTCAATTCCATTTCAAGACTTCAAATCATGATCCAAGGCAACATTTAACTCAGAAATTTGTTGAACTCATAAGCTTTAGCAAAAATATGCACATGCATGTAGAAATTTAACACCCAACAACTTCAATTCCCATGAATGTGTACATGCATGTATGTTACACTACCCAATTCAACAATTCAAGCTAATTCTAGACTCTAATCTTCAATATGTCATGAAAATATGCAAGAACTAGTTTAATCACATGAATGAGGGGATGAATTCTCACCTTAAGTCTAGAATGTCAAGCTTAGAGGCTCTATTACACACACACTCCTTCAATCCTTTCCAAGATCAAGCCAAATCACTTGTTGAATTCAAAATTCCCAATTCTACACCAATTTCCCCTCTCCTCTCTCTCTAGTCGGTTTTTGTATCAAGAAATGGCTGAGGAGAAAGTTTTGTTCAAGTGTAATAAGCTCAAAACATGTTGCCTACACATTCCACTAACAATGGCATATTGGTAATTACTCTAGAGTCATTACTAAAATGTTAACTAATCAGATTTAAACATTCTAAATCGAATTTTAATTGAACCTACCATAAAATCACATAAAATCTAACTAGTTTAAAACGCTAATCAATTTCGGAATCGGGTGCCGATAAGGCTTTCAATTTACAAATTAAAGTGTAAAACACGAACAAATATTCCGACACCGCCCAAATCAAAACACATAAGTCACAATGCACATGCAAATAAATTCCAGATGTTTCCCTTAATTATTATTAGACATAATTAAGTCCCAATTAGCGTTAATCAGGGTCGGGGTTATTGCAACTTACCCACTCGAGTGGACACCATGTCTGCAAAAAAATACTGGGAGCCCGAATTTTACGCTTGAGCGGCGGTTCTCTCGCTCAAGCGGACATCAAATTTTCTAGATTTTCCAGGACATGTTCTTGAGCTTCAACTTGATATTCAAAGGCTCTAAATGCATGATTTTGGCTCAAACTTCACATATACATATACTAACATGGTATAAACACCAAATTACAACATTATGAAGCTCAATTCCAAGAATTACTTACATGCATAACTTAAATTAACCCAAACTCATCACCAACACATTAAATTCAAACATTCAACACTCACACCTCCATGATTTGCACATGCATGTGGGAGATACCCATTATTCTCAACTTAGTTGGTGAAGAGATGATTAAATACATGGACTTTAATCAAAATTCAACATGAGTCATGTAATTCAAGCTCAAATATACAAACTCAAAGCAATTTCTTACATGCATGTACATATTGGCTTCCAATTCAACAAAACCAACTTAACTCATGTTCTTTATCATCATTCAACTTGGAATCTACAAATTACAAACTAAAATCCATGAGTCAAGGGTTGATTACTCACCTAGGAGCCTCAAACACCCAAGCTCTAGCCAATTCTAGAGCTTAATCTTCAAGATTTTCAAGCTTCAATGATCAAACTCCAATTATTCCCTCTCTCTCTTCAAGATCTCTAGCTTCATCAATGATCAAACTCCATTATTCCCTCTCTCTCTCTCTCTAGCTGGCGCTCTTTTCTTGAGTTAGAATCAGCCAAATAGAATGCTAAAGAGGAGATTTGAGTACATAGTGCCCCACTTATATAATTTCCTTCAATTATACTTATTAATATTAAATAATTTGAGCACTACACCATTTAATTAATCTAATTAATTTGATCCGAATCAATTTTCAATTAAATTTCACCGTAGGCTCTAAAAATTACGCCAATCGCAATGGCGCAGTCAATTTCAGTTTCTGTGGCCGATAGGGCCTTCAATTAAAATTCCAAAGTAGATAATCAAACAGATATTCCTACGGTGAATAGATAGAAATTCAAAACCACATATTTTCACATAATGGCATACAAAATCATATCAAATACATAATCACATTCATAATATAAGGACCAATTAGCATAATAAGGAACAGGGTTATCACAGCTGGACTACTGAAATTATCATCACTGGTAAGGGTCACACCAGCCGTTCCACCCTCTCCCCATCAACCTCTTCGCCTCATACTGCTCCGCCAACTCTACTGCGTCATCATCTCCTAACGCCTCTAATCCCATGGATGGTGCTTTGTCTTGGGCCATCTCTGTCACATTTTTGAATATCGCTTCGGTCGCGGGAGCTAGGAAATTTGCGATCTGAAAGAGGGGAGAGCCCACTACGACGTAGGAACTAAAGTTTGGAATATGATGAATTTTCACAATTAGGTAGGTAAAGCGTTCAACTCCAAAGCCCCAGGGTTTGCCTATTTTCCAAAGATCGCGATTAAAATTCACCAGTTTGAAAATTTCACCAAGTTAAAACCCCCGCCTTTCCCACGTCACCCCCTATACCAACCCTTCGCTTCCTACTAACGCATCACCTCCCTCACCACTGGCCTCGATTACCCCACGTGTACGATCACGATTCGCCCATCACCCCATCCCTCCTCTTTCCTTTTCCCCGTCTATTCCACTTCACATTGCCACGTACCTACCTACCTCTCGAGCCCCGTGCACCATCATTGCATTTATGGCCACTGCCACGACCGGTCAGCCCGCCAGTCATCTTTCACGATCAGTCACTGCCACAACCGGTTAGCCCAACCGTCATCTTTCACGATCGGCCACCGCTACTGTGAGAACCCGTATTTTTGCATATTAAATTATTTTGGTAATTATATTTAGCTAATCAACATCTATAACCCAATTCCATAACAACATTTTGTGACGAAATTCTATAATTAACTTTTAATTATTTAAGTAGTGCAATTTTTTTCTTCATATTATTATTATTATTGTTATCATTAATCATCGTCATTGTTGTTACTTTTATGACTACACAAATCTAATTCTAATATATTATTAGTTTGTATAAAGTTTTGCATTAATAATTTGTATATAAAAATTAACCCATGGAGATTAATTGGTTTCAATCTCAAGTCTTTTAGTTACATATAACAATATTATATATTAAGTCAATTAATAGTGATTATTAAATTATAAATGTTAATAGCACCCTAATTAACACCAATATTAAATTCAAATTTATTTTGTTATTAATTTTTGTATCTAATACGTGGTGGAAACTAAATGAGTTAAATAAATAGTAACTGAATTAATCAGAGGATTGTAGGAGCACAATATCTAGTGACTAGATTGTATATATTCCTTGATTTTATTCTTTACACACACATGGACTAGCAAAATATATATATATATATATTATATATATTAAGGGAGGAGGCTGCCAAGAGTCACTCTCATGGGGAAGTATAATCTTGTCTTATATGGAGATGCCCCTCAAAAGTGCAGCCACTTTTGCATGCTTGATCAGAATTTTTCTCCTTTGAGTGGGTTATTTAAGTGTGCCATATGGGATAGAAAACCCACCAATGACCATGCATGCATGCTTTCTCTTACCAATCCTTGTCCAAGTTTTCCTCCCATTTTAGTCTATATAGAACACAAACTCCTCCAGCACAAAACTTGCAATATTGGTTGGAACAAGAGAGAAAGAGAGGGAGAGAAAGCAAGAGGGAAAGGAGAGAGGAGAAGAAAGGCTCAACACTTGGGGATTTTTTTTACTTCATTGAGGTAAAAATACTCAACCCCTATCCTCCCTTAGATGTTCTTAAATCTACACGAAAAAAAAAAAAATGCAAGAGTGTGTATTGATAATACACAAATGCTCAATGCATGTTACATTTGGATAGAATGATAATCTTATGATTATGTGATTTATGTCCTTCTTACAAATATGGATTAGATGGTTTAGCTACGGATTTTGCTCCTTATGTGTTCAAATATTCTCTATTGTTGAATCAACCTTGCATGCTTACGAATTTGTGTTTACTCTTCATAAATATTATTTTCTATTATCACTAATGAAAGTAAATACGAAGGATTAGAGTTTCACATGGGAATAATAGTAAGAAACATTTTATTTGTCTTGCATGTGATTCGTGCTGAATACAAAGTGTGTTTTTTTGCAAACTAATAAACTTCTAGCAAAACAGATTTTTAATCCATTTTGAATAAACCCAAATAAACCCATGGGGACACTTTCATAGAATCTGAAACTACTGGAGTCAGATTAACATGTTTTCATGGTACTCGGATATTGAAAAAAATTATTTGACAACGTTTCGTGATCAAAACATATTTTTAATGTCATTGTTGTTTAGAGGCAGCAGCAATGCTGACTTTATCAGGTCACCATTTATTCTACAGAATGAATTTTCAAGTGATTCAAATCGGAAAAGTTAGATTTTTAAGTTACCTTTCAAATGCCTTAGGTTTCATAATTTTTATTAAGTATTGAGAGAGAAACGCCAATTTTTCCAAAATGTGACAGAATCTGTCCAGTTTTCTTATAAAAATTATTTGATTGTCTTCTATTGGTTTTCAGCCTTCACACTCTTCTGGAAATATGTTCTAAACTCAAAACTTTAGCAAACCGTTCTGACCATGCCTCTTTTCGACACCGTTTGAGGCTCCTTTTTATTTTTCAAACACAGAACACCTGTGCTGGAGGTGAATGTAACTCACTGTCCCAGAAAAACCAGTTTTCTTCCAAAAATTATTTTTCCCTTTTAAAATCGTTTTTAGCCCTAGTATTCTTCTCAGAATATTTTCCTAACTCAATAAACTAGCACCAATTAAAATATCGTGATGGTTGAACATCATTTGGTGTGGGTTTCATATTTTTTTTTTACCATACAGTGCTGAAGGAAGTAGTGTGTGAATTCCTAAGAAATTTTGTGATAATTCCTAAGACATTCTATCATATTTATTTTGGTTATCATATACGATTGTGTTGTGCTATATAAACATTATGTCACTGTAGTTTTCAAACTAAAACTCGTACATGCATCAAAATGTGAATTGGACAAAGTAAAGAGACACGGAATTGAATAGATACATTAAAATTTAAAAGTGATGGGGTGAGCCCGGTTTAGAATTTTGCGCAAGTGAGTTACGAACCCTAACATGGCACGGGAAGGTATTTTGGCTCTTATCGGTACAGGTGATATAAGGTTGGTGGTGCGGGTGTCACAACATAAACCGTTCCCTTGGGGTAGACCGTGATGTCACGACTCGGGTACGTAACTCTGGTGCATGGGCATCATTGGTAGTTACAGTAAATAACATTTGAATATTTGACCAAGGGGAAGTTAGAATTGCCCGTGACCATTGTTTAGCGGTTGAGTGGAAATAGTGCTCTGCGGGGAATTACTTAAACTTATCTGATAAACCAAATCTATGTGAATTCAAAAAGAAAAGTTGGCATTTTTCCTTATGATGAAATACTGCTTCCGCTTGTCATTGTTCTTATTATCTATTGTTATTACTTCAACTGATAGCATTCCTGTTATGTTTATTAAATACTGCTTGTTATTCTGTTAACTACACAGTATTCATTAATTGTGAGTATTATTATCGGGGTGGGTATTTTCGGGTTGTAGTATCTTATTGAGCTCGTCGCTCATTGGCATTCCCGTTGCCCTGGCGTTTTATGCCAGGTACCGAAGAAACCAAAGGAAACACCGAGGTGTTGGAAGGCAACATTCAACCCTGGTTAGCTTGAAGCGTGCCAAAATTCCATGAACCATTTTTTTGAGTTTTCTAGTTTTTCTCTAGTTTCTTTTTATATTTGTGTACTAAGACAAAGTTTTAAGTTTGATTGGAGTTGTAATTTAAGAACTTTTAGTTTCCGTGTTGTTAATTAATGGATGATGGTAAATTTGGTGGCAACATTGATGAGGATTCTTAATTAAGAAAATTGATTTTAAGTTTTAAACCTTATTATGATGTTCTCAAATTTTGGGACGTCACAGCTATGACCAGTTAGCCCGACCGTCCTCTTTTACGATCGGCCACCACCACACTCGGTCAGCCTGACCATCATCTTTCACAATCAGCCACCGCCATGCTTGGTCAGCCTGACCGTCATCTTCCACGATCGGCCACCGCCACGCTCGGTCAGCTCGACAATCATCTTTCACAATCGGCTATGGCCACACTCGGCCACCCTGACGGTCATTTTCCACGATCGGTTCCCTCCACGCTCGTCTAGCCCGACGGTCATCCTTCACACTCAGTCAGTCGGACGGTCCTCTTTTACGATCGGCCACATCTACGCTTGGCCACTTTCGCGTTCGACCATCTTCACGGTCAATCGATTCTCTCTCACCACTCCACCACCTCCCGCCCTTGTCCTCTCCCTCTCCTCCTCCCTGTACAGCCAATCCTTTTCTTATTCCATTCGTTGTACTAAAGCTGCACTTGGGAATGGAGGACTACTGATACTGATGGGCCTCAAAAGGGCTCAGCCCCCAACCCGAGGCCCAGATACCAAAGCTCAGTATCCTTGAGAAACCAATATCGAACCAGGACCTATAGCATTTAAACACTTGTCTGGCAGAAAATTAGCTACGAAAATAGATAAAAATCCTGCAAAGTTATTGCACCCACACATCAACCATTAATAAGGCCCTCATAGTATTAAATGCAGCAACCCCTCCATGCCGGAGGATGCAGACTTACCATGAATGATGTTAACTAAACTATAGACTTCCGGTCAATAGGACAGCTTGGAATGGACAAGGAAATGATGAGCAACGAGTATAAGAAAGTCTTGGAGATATGTCGAGGTTAAGTTTTTCTATCCCTAGTTACATTCTCTCTCTCATCTAACTTGATTATCGAAGTGTCCACTCGGGGACTATCTTCTTCCTTGGACTGTTTTGCAAGCACGCTTTGCGAAAGTCGAGACCAGCAGACCAGTTGGAAGCGTGGATCGGTCCGACCCATCCCCCAGTTGAAGTAACCGCTTCATCATTTATTTATTTATTTTTGGTTGGTTTAATTGGGAATCTATGACTGACGTGAGAGAACTAATTCATAATTAGTGAATTTTTTTGTCACCCTTCGCCTATGAACCACGTAATTCTTAAGTGCTTGTTTGTTTTGTTCTTTTGAACTTGGACAGTCTGCCGTCCAAATTGAATTGGACCATTTAATTCGACTTAGTGGACTTGTATTTGGGGTCTGTTTCTATAATTTGAATAGTTTATATTTTAAGATTCGTCTATTATATTATGCTTGAGAGTATCAAATCAATCAGATAATAAAAATTATGTATTCAAATCAATTTTATATGAATTGTTTATTTTCTTCCCATTCATTTTTTTTAATACAAAATTGACCCGAACACGTTATTGTTTCCGATCAACTTAATTTTTTGCAGGGATAATATACTCGATAAATTCAAAAATATGAATCGTTTGAATTATCAAGATGAGATCTAAAAGTGAACCTAATAGGTCCAACAATACCTTTCTAGTTCGATTTGGGACTGGAGACCAGCCGAGCCTATTCTTTGTTATTTTTAAATTTTCTATTTATAACACTATGGAATTAAAAAAAATAAATTACAAATTAGATGTATCTTTTAAAGATAATTACCTACACATGAAAAAAAATTATGATTTTAAAAATTAAAATTTATAAACTATAGAATTCAACTATTATTTCTCCTTAGAAAAATCCATTTTAAAATACCTATTTCATAAAACATTCAAACAAATCCTTAGTCTTGCCGCTTGTCACAACAAGAAAAATAAGATAACATAAAGAAGTTTGGCAGAACTATGACATGGCGGCCAATTCTGAAAACCACGGTGCGGCGCCATCTGATTTTTGTCGGGGCTTTCATCCTCTATGGTACCCCACAATAACCTATTGTGGTTGAATTATCGACATCGGGGCTGGCATTCTGCCCACGTGTCCCCTTTTCAAGGAGCGCACACAAAGTAAAATAAGCTCGGCCGCAGAGGATTTAATCAGACATTGAAAAAAAAATGAAAATTTAAAAAGCTTTCGGATAAACACTAATAATATAATAATATAATAATAATAATAATGGAAGTGGAGCGGAGCGGAGTACTAACCTTTGTATAAGAAGTCTGAGAGAGCGGCTCAGTCATTGTGAGAGGAAACCTAGGCGGAGAAAAGCTCTGTTTTCACGACGACGGTGATCTTCTAGTGTTTGTGTTTTTGTTCATTTTTTCTTTTGCTTGTTGTTGGATGGGAATTATTTTCCGAGAAAATCAAGGCAATGAGAAAGTCATTCAAGGATTCTCTTAAAGCTCTCGAAGCAGATATTCAGCACGCCAACACTCTGTATATCTCTCTCTGTCTCTGATTAATTGATTGATTTTGCTTTGAATTTTGAATGTCATGATTGTGTTTAAAACGATCTGTTTGGCATGGTAATTTGTCTGTTTAGCTTGTTTGATCAGTATTATAGTGCATTGAATTCCACAAATTTAGTTTATATCTGTGTGAATTCATCGCTACTTCCAAAATCATTTTTTAAAACAAGCTACTTTAAAGAGAAAAATTTTCAAATCATTATAAATAGGGAGATTTATTAGGAAATTCCTTTTCAAGTACCAATTTTCAAATCATAATATTCAGAGTCTGTGTGAATGTTCACATCACAATCTGTCTAGAACCTATGTTATTGGACCACAAGAAAATAATTTGGATTAGGTGGAACATAATTAGATGAAGAGGGATTTATGAATAAGTGCCTTTATAAATAATGTTACAATTTTTAACAATTGTTGCACATCAAGGTACTTGCCAAAGTACATTTTAAGTAGCAAAATAATTTAAAAAAAATTTCACTGGCCATGTGAGTTACATGCTCTGGAAATAATGTCAGAGTCAAACTCTAGTTTTACTGATATTGAGTAATGCATGAACTTATTTCCATCAACAGGATAAGTTTTTATCATGTTTTAGGAGATGGTTGAACCCTAGTTGTTTTTTAGCAGATTATTTCGGGATTTTGTGTCTTCATAAGGGTTGGTAATTAGACCTAGAATCAGTGCCTGTGTATAAAATGTGTAGCCGCATTACGGTTTACAAATTGTTTCTACACTTTTGATGACTGCCTGTTCCTACTATGTAAATTTGCACTAGCCAATTGTGAAGTGAATGAATGTTGGTTTTTTCAAGCAGAAGAACTGCAATACCCACATAACAGAACATTATATATACATATTTTTTAAATGCACTCTACAAATACCTTACTACCTTCATTGCTTCTTTTTTATAACCTTTTGGGTCTTTTTTAGTAATGTCAATCATTTTGCTATTCTAATGATATGAACTTGTACTTGTTGTCAAGTCAGTTAACCCTTACACTGTATTTGGTTGGGGAGATTTGGGAAGGGATTTAGAAAGATAAAGGGAAAAGTTAGGTGAAATATAAATAAAATATAGTTTCACACATCTTTTTCCTTTCATTTTCTAAATTTCTTCCCAAATCCCTTTACCAAACACAACGTAGCGTGTTATCCTACAAGGAACAAACCAGAATAACTAAAAGTAATGCACAATAAAGAGACTATATATTATTCTAATGATATGAACTTTTCTGAATATTGTTTATCCTGCGTTCTCCGCCTTCTTATTTCTTATTTCTTTTTCTTTTTTTTTTGTTACTCCAGGGCTTTAGGTTGTCCGAGGGAGAAAGATGGAGCATGCCTTCAAATTAGACTGTCTTATAGTCCAGTTGCAAACTTATTTCTATTTTTTGTTCAGTGGGCTGATTGTCACCTTGCTGGTGCCCTTGGGTTGCTCCGAGTTCTTATTTATACGGTAAATTCCTTTACATTATACACTTAACTGTACTGCTAGTCTTTGTCCATACATTTGTTTGCTTGGCTGTTGAAGCACCTACCTTTCCTTTCTTAACTGTCCTTATTGTTCTTTCTGTAATTACTTAAGAACTCTGTCCTCTTCAACAATAAAGTAATTCCAATATTACTTATTTTTTGTTGGGGTGTGGCACAATGGTGGATTGATGCAGACTTATGCAGATGGAAAAACTACTATGTCTGTTCAAGAAAGAAAAGCTAGCATCAGAGAATTTTATGGTAAGATATGAGAAAGTGAATTTTTCTTTACAATATCAAAGATTTACCATTGTATTTTTTTCGTTTACTTCTCTTTTTCTTTTTTGATTGATGTTTTGAAAGAATAGATTTAGCACCACCATCGTCTAAAATGTGATTTTATTCAGAACATAGGGATACTCAATATTACATTAGTATGTGCTTACATGTTCATCTCTCTATGAACAGCTGTTATATTTCCTTCTTTATTGCAACTTCAAAGTGGGATAACTGATTTGGAAGATAGAAAACAGAAAGAGATATGCTCACTCAGGTACTCTAGAAAGGATGATTTAGACAAGGGAAAACTCACTGAAGCCGATATTGAGAGAGAAGAGGAGTGTGGGATTTGCATGGAAATGAATAGCAAGGTCGTGTTGCCTAATTGCAGCCATTCATTGTGCATGAAGTGCTATCGGGATTGGTAAGTTTCCTATTTTGTTCGTTTGAAACTTCTCTAGCATGTTATTAGGATAGGAAAACAAAAGGTATTGGACTTTTTTAACACTCTTCTCAGAAATCAGTTTTCTGAAGCATGTTTTTTAATAACTGTCAAGGTTGTATCCCTAGCCACAAACAAAAAATAAAGAACTGAAACTAAACATTCCAGTGTATGCTGAAAATTACTTATTTTTAACTCAATTTTCGAAAAAGAGATTCTGTGAACAACAAATCAAACGAAATTTCAGTCCTGTTTTCGATTTTCTGCAACTCTAGGAACAGAACTCTTAAAAACTCTGCCCACCCCTGCCATTACCTCTTGGCTCATTGACCATGAGAAGTTTTTTTTTATATTTAAATCATTTGTGACCACTTATTGCTGTATATTGGCGGCACATTGATTGAGTTGGACAAACTAATTGGTACCCTGATTTTGGCGCCCACTTATAATCTTTCTTTGATTGAGTTTGATGTATGGAAAGCAATTCTAAAAGAAAATGTGTAAAGAGAAGTGTCTTCACTATTCCATGGTAACTAGGATCCCAAGTGTATTTGACTGTTACACGTTTGGTTATCCCGTCATAGTACAAGATGGGGAATCATATTCTGATACTGTCAAAACCATATATTTTTCTGCTATGAGTAGTGTTATACAAACAAAATCCATATACAATAATATGGTTCATTATGGATCTTTCACTTCAAAACAAAACATCATTAAAGACAGATTTATTTACAATAATGGCATTGCCACATCATTTTTGTCAATTTTTTGTACGAATTTTATGTATGTTTAGAATTTTCCTTCTGCTATTCTGCAGGAACAGTTCTTGCATTTCCTTTTGTAAATATTTACTTTGGACCTTCTGTGTTTTTTGTTGCTTGCCTCAGGCGTGGACGATCTCAATCATGCCCCTTTTGCCGGGACAGCCTTAAACGGGTGAACTCAGGTGACCTTTGGATTTGTACCAACAACAGTGAAACTATTGATTTATCGATAATCTCTAGAGAGAACTTACAAAGGCTATTTATGTACATAGAAAAGTTGCCTCTTGTTATTCCAGATACCGTGTTTGTTCCCTATGATTCTCATCTGAGGTGAGGGATTATTGCTCTGTAATCATCCTGCTGATGGAAACCCGCTTGTATATAAACAGTTAACAACTGTAAATCCCTGCTAGGTTTTGTATAGGTGGGATTCAATATTCCGTTGATCTCTGGATCGTTCTTATCAATATAAATATGTTTCAGGTTTTACTTGTTGCTCTTCTTTTATTCTTGCAGCCTTATTTGACTCAAATGTGTACCATAGTTCTAATACTCCGATGTAGGAGCTCACCATTTGTCGCAGCTTTAGATATTACACTTAGGGGTGTTTTGGCTATCCACTATATTAAAAAAAAAAAAAAAAAAAAAAAAAAAAGAAAAAAAGAAGAAGAAGAGAAAGTTAAAAGTAAACTTTTAATTCATATTAGGTCATATCACTTCTCATCAAATAGTAAAAAAATTGAAAAAGTCAAAAAGTCAATTTTTAATTATCTTCCTATTGACGTAATATTTTTTCTTTGCATTTTGTTGAGTTCAAAGACACGAGGACTGTTATATATTACTAAAATATTTTATCAAAATTTTAAAACTTGTATGCAATTTGCATTGTGCACATGAGAGAGAAAATAAAATAGTAAAATACAATCAATAAGGTTTCCTTTGGGAAGTGGGTTGATTTTTTAGCTTTTTGACTTTTTTAACTATTTTAACCTGAGACTAAAAAGTTTGGTTTGAAAGGATTTTTGATTTTTTTGTGAGAGAAAGAATGTAATGATTATGAATTAGATGTGATATTTTGTCTTATTGAGCTAAAAAATCTATTTTGTTTTTTGAGGTTATTTTAGTAAAAAAAGCTCCAAAACCCACTTTCCAAATATAGGCTAAGACTATGTCCAATCGTGTATCAAATTCATCATTAAATTTGAATTTGATGAAAAATGTGTCTTTTTTCAACTCTAATAGTTTCATCAAAACAGTATCAAATCGAGAATATCAAAAATCAAAATGGTATCAAATCGAGAATATCAAAAATATTTCACCAAATAGAAGACATCTGGGAGCGTTTAACATTTCCCTGTTTGGTATCGTTGGTTTTGCAGAACTGGACACGAGCCAGATGTCTGATTGGTTGTCCCCTTGGTTATCCAGTTACTTGAAAACTTTTTATAGCAAAGCATACTTTAGGAAGTGATGGATTGCTCTTGCCGGTAAATTAGCCGATTGTCTTCCCAATCGACTTATGGGTTGAGGACAGCCAAAACTCTGCTTCGTTGAAGTGCTAAATACCATATGAAATTTTTACTCAAATTTAGTGAAATAAATGATACACGGTTGGTTATAATTATCATTTTTCACAATTAGTACTTTATTTGACATGTATTTAATTTTTTTTTTAAAAGGAAAAAAAAGAAAAAAAAGAAAAAGGGGATGCATGAACTCATCACATCAAGATGAGTTGTTGTATATGTCTGATCTATTGAAGTGTAAAAGTGACTTTTAAATTTTTAATTTATTTTAAGTTGTATCACCTTTTTATTTTTTTATATATATTTTTAAAAATATATTTAAAAAGTCAACAAAATAGCTTTTAATTAAGTTCTCAATATAATCCTAAATCTGTAGTAATAAGATGTATGTATATTCCTTTCAAGATGATGTGGCAAGTCCAATTTTGGATAAGATGGTATCTGTTGCTTTCAAGATGATAGTTCAGTCTTTGATGAAATACTATGACTCAGTATATGTTGAAATCATGAACAAAAGTATCTAGTATTTTTTTTTTTTTTTGGTGGGTAACATCTAATCCCTAGCTTGGATTTGCCACAAGTTTTGAATCGTTGACTTGATCTTCTAATAGATGCAAGGTTTTGATCAACTGAGCTATTTAGCAAGCAAAATTGATAGATAATCTTGATTATTGAGTATTTATATGATATTATTTACATAGTATTTTTATGAATCAAAAATTAAAAAATATATAAAGTGAGTTATTTTTCATCTCCTATCTAATGAATAAAAAAAATGCTTTGAGGAGGTAATAATGACAATATTAAAAAAATTATCAATGAAATTTTATTGCACACTATAGAGTTACAACTTTCTCAAAAAAAAAAAAATCAAATTCAAGAATTTTCAACTTCACAAAATGACAATAATGAGGGGGGGGGGAGGGGGGGGTTTTGAATCATCATTGGTTTTGCAGCCTCATGTAATCAGCATAATAGCGTGGGGTGTCCTCTGGATGAGCAGTATACGCATAACCTCCATGGCTAGAGATGTCAAGCCCTGCAACTTCCTCATCAACAGATATTCTCAAAATCTCGAGCCTGTGTAGTGCATAGAAAAGTGGGCCCATTGTTATACTAACCCAGCCCACAATAACCAACACCTCAATCACTTGGGCTCCTAGTAGGCCCCATCCCCCACCCAATAAAAGCCCATAGGGTCGAACCACTCCAGTCTCACCCGAATTATAGGCCTGAACAATGAATTCCTCTTTTGCAAACAGGCCTGTAAAAAGCAGACCCCAAGCCCCACACCCACCATGTAATTGGGTTGCCTCTAATGGGTCATCGAATTTCAGTTTCAGGGCTAAGATATTCAGCCCAATCAATACCCACGCCGAAAAAAACCCGCATACAATGGCAGCCCATGGTTCCACCACTGCACAGCCCGATGTGATCGCAACAAACCCACCAAGAAGCCCATTGCACACGTCTAATGCATCCCAGTGGCCCACTATTAACCGTCGGCCGAATAGTGTTACGAGTCCGGCTGTCGAACCGGCAAGCGCGGTCGTGACCGCTGTTCGGCCAACTCCGGTCCAATTTCCTTGATTGGATGTGTCAGGGTACGTAACAAGAATTTTGTCGAACGAACCTGGGTTGAACCCGAACCACCCAAACCACAACAAGAAGGTCCCTAGCACCACAAGAGTTGCATTGTGGCCTCGCATCGGCACGGGCTTGCCAAAGGCATCAAACCGGCCCACCCTTGGGCCTTCTATCAATGAGCCCCAAAGCCCAGCAATTCCACCCACTAAATGCACCACTCCACTCCCAGCAAAGTCAATTGCACCCGAACTAAAAATCAAACTAGTTGAGCTCGCACTAAGCCAGCCACTCGATGACCAAACCCAGTGAACCACCACCGGGTAAACGAACCCCGTTAAAAAAAATGAGAAAACGAGGTAGGCGCTGAACTGGGTTCGCTCGGCTATCGAGCCGCTAGTGATGCCAGAGACAGCGATAGCGAAAGCCCATTGGTAGAGAAAGTAACTGTAGTCATATGAACTATTGGGGATGTCTTTGAGAGCAAAAAATTCAGTGCCAATGAATGGGTTGGAACTGGAGCCGTCGCCGAAAGCGAAAGCGAAGCCGAAGAGGTAGTAGGAGATGCTGCCGACAACGGCGTCAACAACGTTGGTGAGCATTATGTTCATGGCGTTCTTGGCTCGGACAGAGCCGGCACAGAGCATGGCGAAGCCGAGCTGCATTACGAAGACTAGGTAGGCGGAGAAAAGGAGGTATATGGTGTTGATTGAATCGGTGACGCTGGCTTCCCATGAGGCCTCCATTGAAGAGAGAGAGAGAGAGAGAGAGAGAGAGAGAGAGGTGGTTGGTGTTGAAGGAAGATGGAGAGATAGGTGAGACATGTTATAGGAGATGTAAAGGGTAAGTTGAATGGTAGTTAACAGTGTTAGAGGGCCCACTAGTTGAGTGTCGATGTAGTTGATTGGTAGTTCATTCTAATTCAGTCACTTTTATATTGTGTAGATAGGCTTTGGACTCGGATTTGATCTTGGAATCAGACTCAGACTCAGACTCCCACTCACACTCGGACTCGTACGTTCCAAATGCTAATAAGTGGGTTGCTTTGCTGCATTGGTTGGGTTGAGAGACTCGGATTTATTGAATGCGGATACACATTGATATTTTTGTCACTGGTTTAGTTATTTTTAAAATTTTAAATTATTTTATAGAAAATAATTTTATATTTGTGTTTATTTTTTCTCCTTGCTATTATCTAATTATTATTTTTAAATAAATATTAACCATCTCAATTTTTATTTATTTATTTATTTATTTTGTAGAAAAGGAGCATATATGTAAATAGAATTAAAAATTAATTAGAATTCCATCACTTAAAATGTAGTAAGGGGTGTTTAGCCCATCCCAAGTTAAAATAGTTAATAAAACAAAATATTCCATCATGTCATTTTCTTTACTTTTTATAAAAAAGTTAAATAACTAACTAAAATAATTTATTTTCAAAAAATGTCTAAATATTACACGTACATCCCAGATATTGGCTAGACTAAGAGTATCTTAATGGTTCATCAAATTTGAGTAAAAGTTTCCTTTGATGTCAAGTGCTCCAACAGAGTTTCATTAGAACACTGGACGACCGGATGGATGTCCGACCAGTAGACCGGCCAATGTAATTTTATTTATTTTTTTCAATCGGGCGGTCAACTGGCTAGTGCAATTTTTTCACAAATTTTTATCTTAAGGTGGTCATCCGGGAGGACATCCGAGGGGACATCCAGCAACGACAATGAACAGTGATTTGATGAAAGGCACATTTGTCCTCAGTTTGATGAAAGAAAAGTGAAATTCTCAATTTAATACCTATTTGATGCAACCGTTGGAGCAGAAAAAAATCTCATTTTTCATCAAATTCAAATTTGATGAAAGGTTTGAGTAACCATTAGAGATGGTCTAAATGCCTAAATATTAGAAATACATCCCAGATGTTGGCTAGACTAGATTCCAACGACTGAGCAAACAAATAAAAAATAAGTCTAATATGTAGAATTTATAAACCATTTAGTGATGTTTTGAGAAGTTGGTAAAAAGTTGACTTTTTGACTTTTTAGTTTTTTGACTAAAAAAGCCGACTTTTTTGTTACTTTTTTATAAATTTTTTGAGTAAAAAAATTAAAAAGCCAAAAAACTAACTTTTTAAAAAAGTTTCCAAATTGCCCCTATGACCCACATCAAATTCGACCATTTGTTTTGAATCACCGATTTATTATTATTTTTGCTCAGTCTTATTCTTTTCAATAGAAGATGGGCTGGTCACGTCTAGATATATTTTGGATGTATATACATGGATCAAAATATGTTCAAAATATTTTTTGAAGCTTCTTTTCGATAGATGGGTTGATCACATCTAGATATAGATATATCCTAGATGTATATATTGGCTATCTAGATGAATGCATATCAAGAGTATGTTCCATTGCACAAAATTGAATTTACACCATCCAATAATATTCTGAGTAACTTTTTTGTCAATTTTCTGTATTATACTAATAAGGAGGTTTACGACCTAATATTGGGCCGAGTTGGTTTGGGCCAGAGGCAAAGTCCTTGCTCAGTTAGACGTTGGGTGCACACTGGACCGAGGACTTAGTCTAGTCGAGTTGGAACAACTTTGGATCGCCAGTCCAGAGGAGATGTGCACTTTACAGAGTTAGACGGGATTAGTCGTCTCAACATCAGGATCGACCGAGCAGCAGCCCGATCAAGACTAAAGAGCTTGGTCTGACCACAGTATGAAATTATCAAGGGAACCAGCACAAGTAGAACAGTCATAACATGAAGGCGTGGCGCCGAACTAAGCTTAGCTCAATGTGGAATACTACACGGCGCCACGAGACCACAGGAAAGAGGTTCCGCTGTCCGTACGCGTCAATTCCGTTTGGCGGTTTTGTTAGTGCTGACACGTTGGGAAACGTGAAAAGGGAGTAGGTCCACGCATCCCGAAGAGAATGGGCGCAAAAGAGCGGGCATAAGCTATATAAACAGTGTTGTGCCCCCATACTCAGGGCTGGAACATCCTCTAATCAGAGCTCACCCACCACTCTGTCTTCTCTCTTTTCTTTCTCTCTCTGAGTGTGCTAACTTGACCGTCGGAGGGGTTTTCTAGCAACATATTACCGAGTAGCTCACCATTATTGTGTTCTCAGGTCGATCGGAGTGAAGCGCAGCTTGGACATGAGGAGTACGTGTAGCTCAGCTTTTTCACACCCCTTTCGGAAGTTCAAAAGAAGCCCTATAGTTCAGACTCCCGCGGTTCTGAATCTAATCTCACAAGTGCAATGTGAAATTGATAAACACCAAAGAGTCCAAATCCGACAAATCTTTTGGAAAATTGATTTTGAATCAAAAATGCCAAAATTGGACTACTTTGCCAGATACAGAGTCGCCACTTAAATATTTTATTTTGGGAAAATTTAAGAAACCCATGACTCGTGCCAAAGGCCACCCGATCAAAGATCAGCCTCTACTAATCATGATATGATTTTTATCAACATTATATGCTTTTGTTCCAATTTATTAGGCTAGCATTACTATGTGATGTGCGCATACAAGGTATAGACTAGTTTGCTCAAATTGGAACAATTCAATTTCATGTTTGTTTTTCGAAAAGGGTTTGATTTTGCCACTCAACAAAGTGGGCTTAAAGTTTGCGAATTTTCCACAAGACGTAGTGGGCTTAAAATGTACATTCATTGAATCGTTCCAATTCAAGCAACAAACCTTCATCCACAGGTACTCATGCAATTTATCAAGTAAGCATTTAGTCTCATGGCAAGCATGCTAGTCATGACAATCACTCACACTTATGCAAGTATGCTAAAGCACTAAAAACTCACCTAATACTCCAAGCTAAGATAAACAAAAGAGAGTTAGAAAAAATGCATGATTCCTAACTATACCAAATGTCTAATGCAACACATGCAATATGCAATTAATAGGCTTGGCTACTAATATGGCATATGAATCAATTTGATAGCATGCGGTCTGAGCACGTATTCAAAAAAGTATTGAACTAACAATACAGTTAGAATGATGCGCCGAGCCTCGGTGCATGCAATACAAAATGAATGGATGCAAGTATAAGGTATGCTAATTGAAACATGATGTTTCTAAACTAATCATCGAAAGCGGTTAAGTAAAAGGGAGAAAGACGTGGGGTTGGAAGACATACACATTATTATATCATGCTCTCACAAAGAAGAGTCTGAATGAATTAAGCTAACTAGCTAACTAAGCTAAGCTAATTATTACAAAACTTGAATGAATAATTAACTAACTATCTAAGCTAATTAATTACGAATTTAACTAGGCTAAGCTAATTAAATATTACATCATAAACTAATTAGCTACAACTAATTAAGTATTACAACACAAACTAATTAGTTACAACTAACTAATTACAACAAATAATTGATTAATTGTTAATTAAACTAATTAACTAGTTAACTAGTCTCGGGAAGCGAGGAAGGCCCATGCGTGCTCGATTTTCACCCGAAGAACATCCACTGTCTGCCCTTAAAAGCCTCTGTTTGCACAACCCTTGTACTTTTTCCTTCTCTAGATCAACTCTACTATGCTTCACAAGCATACTGCTCAAAATTCATTGGTGGCCGGCAGGCCAGAAGTGGTGGCCGGCCGGCCACCATTGAGGGGTTGCCGTCCAACACTGGTGCCCTGCCGGCCAATAACAGTGGCCGGCCGACCACTGATGACACATCATAGTTTTTGCTGCAACAGAGAGTAAACAGGGCAAAGAGAGGGTATCACAGGTTGTTTGTACTGTGTATCCCTTCTTATCATCAAAACATCTCAAAGGAATGATACACTTGGTCCTCAAACCATCAATCAAGCAATTTTATTGCATGATGGCTAAAGAACCAAGATGTACAAGTTAATAAATACACAAACAAGACCTAAAAAATGACCATTACCCTATCATGCATGATCAAGGGCAATGGAGACCTAGGAAACTTGGCACATTTCATCACTTTGAGTATGAAATGCCCCAATTTTCCTTGTGTTCAATTAACGTTCGATTGAATACATCAAAACACAACCAATTTCTTATCTTGCACCATTTTAGTTTCCATTATTTACCCACTTTAGATCACCAATCATTCCTTAACCAATTAAATCCATTGGTGAGAAGTCTTCTAAAGAGAAGGAAGTATTAAACAAGGGGTAGTTTAAGACAAGAGAGAGGTGTCATGCCGTTGATAATGAACCCCCAAAAGAGGATTAAACCATTAAGTAACGAATCTCAATCTCAAGCTTAAACTATCCTAAGGTTGAAGCAACTCTCAAAGCAAATGAAAAAGTGAAGAAATAAGAGAGATTGCAGAGATTATAAGTGCTGAAATGAAGTAAGAAAAGCACTAAAACATGGCAATCAACTCAAACAAGAGATGTCTAAAGGCCTAAAACACCAAGCTTGTGAGGACTAATACACTAGAGGCATGCAAAACAAGACTTAAATGCAACAACTAGCCAAAAATAGAGGCAAAACAGTCTAAAATAGAGTCTAAAATATGCTGGAATTAAGCTACAAAATGCTAGAAAAATAAACTAACACATAGGGCTAATTAGGCTGGCAAACTAGACACAAGGAGAGGAGGCTAATCTCTCCAATTTTGGACTTCAAAACATGATTTTTACCACTGAAAATACTCTAAAATTCAGTGTTCAAAAGCCTAAAAAAAAATAGTTTGAAGATGGGAAACAAATGTGGAAAAGCCTTACAAGCAAGGAATAAAGAAGGGTGAGATACCCACCCTAACCTTAAATGGCCTAAAATACCAATTTCAGCCCACAAAAATAGAGTTTTTTATGGCCCCAAAATAGCCCAAAAACAGTGGAAAGAGATAGAAAAACAAATATACAAAGTAAGCTTAAAAGGGAAGTAGTATACCTCTTGAAGCAAAGATCGACTTTGGCCACTAATTCAAGCCAAAACCACATTCAAGAGCTCCAAGAAGGCTTCAAGGAACCTCAGCTCAAAGATAATCAACTTTGGTTAAGGAGGTGTAGGCAAAAGTGTAGTGTAACTAGGCTATTGTGCACAAATTTGCAAGAGAGATAGAGAGAGAGATTTTTGTTCCAAAAATTCTAACCTTCAAAAATGGGGGAGGAGACCCCATATATATAGAAAAATATGCATTTAGCTGAGAAATATCCATCCATACACGTGTATGGAGATGATGTTCATTGTGCCAACAGCTGGAACAACTGTCAACAAAATATGTGCAAAAAGGTCACTGGTGGCTGGCAACCTCATTTGGTGGCCGACAGCCACAAGAGGTTGCAGGCTTGAAGGTTTTGGTCCAAAACAGGGCACAAAATGGATGGGGTTTGAAGGCTCAAAGATAGGGCATTCTGCCGAGAACTTCGGGCACTAAAACGAGCACATGCAAGCATAATCATCGAGTGCACAAGCAACGATATCCAAGTCTTGAGGACGGTGAAAAATGGGGTGTCTATAGTACAGACAACGTCAGATATTTGGCTCGGTACGTACCTGGTGCCGATACCTCAGCATGGTCCTGATCGCCTCTTCGTTCGGATAGAGGTAATTAGCTTGTAACTCTTCGATCACTGCAAAATGAAGGTGATTAGCTTGGCATAATTTGGGTCATAATCGAACCCGCCCCCTAAAAGTTTGGGTCATAACCGACAAGTAATCCGTAGATTACAGAAGGCCTCAAACAATCATACAGAATATTTATCTAATGGGGCCATAAATGGAAGCATATAATAAAGCGAAGTCCATTGAGCTGTGCCAATCATGAGCAAAATCATAGAGTTAACCACGTAACACAATAATACATATACATACCCATCAAAAATATAAGAGCCAGAGGAAAATTGTACATAGTGTTTACAACCTAAGACCATGAAAGCAAAAACATAATAGGCTCAAAGTGTGGTGTGAGCCAAGAAAAAACTCCGTCTCGGAGGCATGACTCGATTGGGTCACAAAAGGCTCCTGAAGCTAACTCTAGGGATGTGCTCCATGCTGCTGATCATCTACATGTGCATACATAAAAGTGGATGAGCGAAGCTTAATGAGTAATAATACAGTAAAATAGTGTAAGTAGATGATCATAAAGTTCTCTCAATATCCATAAGCATATAAACCAAGCGGCCTTAGGCCCAAGCATATAACAAGCGGCCTCGGACCCAATCATAAGTCAAACGGCCTCGGGCCCAATCAGAACCAGCGGCCTTGGGCGCAATCATATAACAAGCTACCTCGAGCCCAATCATATAACAAGCGGCCTCAAGCTCAATCATTTATCAAGCGGCCTCGGGCCCAACTATTTAACAAGTGGCCTCGAACCCAATTATTTAACAAACGGCCTCAGGCCCAATCATTTAACAAACAGCCTTGGGCCCAATCATTTATCAAGCGGCCTCCGGCCCAATCATTTAGCATATGTCATATAATATCAATGAAGTTTCATCATTTCCAATCAATTCATAATGTTGGCACCAATCACCGTTCATGGTTCAAGATACGCAACAAAGAGTATAAGTGTATTATATTACTACTCATAGTGCGTTTAGTCTTGCAATGTTGCCTCCGGCACTCAACCTACACAAAACATGTCACATACACATCTGATAAATCATTTTTTTCAATTCGTACACTTTTCTTTAATTTCTCTCAAGTGTTCAATGCTAATCCTCTCTACATGTGAACCGCGTACAAAACATGTTCCAAAGATGTACCTTAAACGGCCCTAAATGTTCATGACTTAAATTAATGTTTCCTACAATAATTTCATATGTTTTTCATTGAACATATCATGTTTACTTATTAATATTTAAGGAAATAGCAAAAAGTGAAAGGAAACTAAGTTAGGATAGGAATTGGCATGAAACGGTTAAAAGAAAATAAGCAGCCTTCACTAATTTGAGCATATCTATTTGTGTACTTGGAATTTGGATGTAAGACCACCACCATTAGAAACTAGACTTCTAGGTCTTGAATTTAGGCTCGAGAATCACTTAAAACGGAGTTCGGATGAAGGAGATATGCCTTTTTAAAGTTTGGCTGAAACAAGGGTTCCGCACGAGCGAAAGTCTTCACTGCATGTGCGGCCCGAATCCGCTCGAACGGAAAAATTGGCGGCTCGAGTGCCCAAGGAGCAGAATGAAAACCTCTTTTTTTCTTCATGTTCCGCTCGTGCGGTGCCTGTGGCTGCTCGTGCGGTCTGGCCAAAATTAGACAGTCCGAAAATGGTTCAAAGATGCAAACTTCCTAAACTCATTTCCAAGCCCAAATTCATGTAAAAACAACTCAAAAACATGATATATAAGTATGATACAAGCATAATTCCACATTAAACATATCAACCTTGCATCAACAACAAATTTATGTACTCATCTCTTTCCCATACTCATACATTACATAAACAAATTCAAAATACATGATCTATGAGCAATCTTTCAACAAATCTTGTTTCATGAATTATCTAAGGTTTGTTTCATGGGTCAATCACAAGAGTGAACTTAAATCAAACAAAGATGGAGAGATTAGGGTGAAATTTCTTGCCTCTAGTTCAAACCACCGTACAACTCAAAACCCTAGCTCAATCTCTAATTTCTTCTTGATTTTCTTGACAAAGATGAGTTAGAATCAAAGTTTTTGAGTAATTTTCCATACCTTAGTTCAAATCTATGGTTTGCCCCTTGACTTCCTTCAAATCCCTAGCTTTCTCCTCTTCTTCTCTCTCTAACTCACACTCTAGGGCTCTCAAGCAACAATGAAGAACAAAGGCTAAACATACATACATGACCTAACTCACAAAACATTATTAGGGCTCTCAAGCAACAATGAAGAACAAAGGCTAAACATACATATATGACCCAACTCACAAAACATTATTTAATCATTACGAATCGTAATTTTTCAAAATTTTACCATGAGCTCTATAAATCATGCTAATCACATATATGAAGTCGGTTTTTGTTTATCGCACCTCCAAGGCCTTCAATTTCTGTTCAAAGTTTCAATTTCAACAGATATCCTTCCAAATTCACATATTTCCCATACTTAAACTTGCAAATTCTTATTAAACACATAATCACATATATAATTAAGCATAGTATGGGTTGGGTTATCACAGTCTTCCCCCTTTTAGAAAGTTTGATCCTCCAAACTTGTTGACCTCAAGTTGTGAATACTTCCAGATATCGTTATCTCATTTCTTCTTCTCGTTCCCAAGTGGTTTCGCTTCCATGATGTTCCCTCCATTCCACTTTTACCATTGGGATAGTCTTGTTCCACAATTGCTTGACTTGCCAATAAAGGATGCGAAGGGGTTGTTCCTTGTAAACCATGTCGTTATCTAGCACAATTTGATGATAGTCAATAACATGAGAAGGGTCCCGAAGGTAGCCTCGCAGCATTGGTATGTAAAACACATTGTGCACTTGCTCCATGCTCGGTGGTAAAGCAATTCGATAGGCAACTGGACCTAATCTTTCCAAAATCTGAAATGACCGTATGTACTGGGGTGACAATTTCCCTTTTTTTCCAAATCTTGTGTGCCCTTTCA
Organism: Camellia japonica; assembly: GCA_030407325.1. Classification (NCBI taxonomy): domain Eukaryota; kingdom Viridiplantae; phylum Streptophyta; class Magnoliopsida; order Ericales; family Theaceae; genus Camellia; species Camellia japonica. Next base: position 53,543,777 of record JAPPVO010000003.1, read on the forward strand.
TTGGAGTGACTTTGACAAAAACATTAATTTCCAACTTCAAACTTCAAGTCTCTCATTCTTTGATCCGCATAGCTCTTTTGTTGACTTTGAGCGGTTTTCAATCTCTGTTGAATGATTTGAATCTTTTCTGTAGTAACTTGCACAATTTCAAGCCCAATCAACGACCTATCCCCAACTTCGGTCCAGTAAACCGAGGTTTGACATCTTCTCCCATACAAAGCTTCATATGGTGCCATCCCAATACTGGAGTGGAAACTGTTGTTATAGGCCAAAGGTAAATGAGTTTCCCAACTTTCACGGAAGTCCAAAACACATATCCGGAGCATGTCCTCCAACGTCTGTATAGTCCTCTCAGATTGACCATTGGTTTGCGGGTAAAATGCGATACTAAATCTCAACTCCGTTCCCAATACTTTTTGTAAGCTTTGCCACAACCTTGACACGAACTTAGAATCTCTATCCGACACAATGGAAACTAGAACACCGTGCAATCAAATAATCTCAGCAATGTACATTGTAGCAAGTCGATCAGCATTATAAACAATCTTCACAGGCAAAAAGTGAGCAAACTTAGTCAATCTATCTACAACAACCCATATAGAATCCATACCTCGGGGTGTTCGGGGTAAGCCCACAATAAAGTCTATAGTTATATGCTCCCACTTTCATTCCGGAATAGGGAGATGTTGAAGTAACCCCGCCAGTCTTTGATGCTTCGCCTTTACTTGCTGACATTGAAGGCACCTTGAAATGAACTCCGCAATTTCTCTCTTCATATTGGGCCACCAAAAAGCTTGCTTAAGATCTTGGTACATTTTGGTATTTCCGGGATGCATAGCAAATTTGGACTTGTGAACTTCTTCCAAGACTCTTTCTTTAATTTCGGGGACATTAGGAACGCACAACCTTCCCTTGAACTTCAACACTTGAGCTTCCAAGGAAAATCCCGGTCTCGGCTTTGTTTCTATCTCATCATGTACTTTCTTGAGAAATTTATCCTCCAATTGCCTTCGTTTAATTTCCTCAATAATAGCCGGTTGTGCGGCCATCACGGCTAACATTCCATCCCGTTCATGTGGCACAATTTCCACCTCTATTCTTTCCAAGTCAAGCAAGAGTTCATTCCGCTCCGCAAGTGAACATGCTAAGTTTCTCGTTGGCTTTCTGCTAAGAGCATCTGCTATCATGTTGGCTTTACCGGGATGATAATGAATCTGCAAGTCATAATCCTTGATAAGTTCTAACCATCGTGTTTGTGGCATATTAAGCTCCTTTTGAGTAAAGAAATACTTGAGGCTCTTGTGGTCGGTGTAAACTTCACATGTTGCTCCATAAAGATAATGCCGCCAAATCTTCAATGCAAACACCATAGCAACTAATTCCAGATCATGCGTAGGATAATTCTTTTCATGTGGCTTCAATTGTCGGGATGCATAAGCAATTACTCTTCCATTCTGCATAAGTACACACCCTAAACTCTTATGAGATGCATCACTATAAATCACAAACCCTTCGGTATCATACGGTAAGGCAAGGACCGGTGCTGTCGTGAGTCTTGTCTTTAATTCTTGAAAGGCGGACTCCCTCTGCTCTGTCCACTCGAATGGAACACCTTTTTGGGTTAACTGGGTGAGCAGCACCGCAATCTTGGAGAAATCTTTAACAAATCTTCGATAGTAACCTGCTAGACCCATGAAACTGCGTACTTCTGTAACATTGGTAGGAGCATGCCAATTCACAATAGCTTCTATCTTTTGTGGATCAACGGACACACCATCCTTGTTAATTACGTGCCCCAAAAACACAACTTCACTCAACCAAAATTCATATTTCTTCAATTTAGCGTATAACCTCTTGTCCCTAAGCGTTTGAAGAATCAATCTCAAGTGTCTTTCATGTTCTTCCCTACTCTTCGAATAAATAAGAATATCATCAATGAATACTATCACAAACTCATCCAAGTACAGTTTGAAAACCCGATTCATCAAATCCATAAAAGCTGCCGGTGCATTCGTAACCCCAAATGGCATGACTAAAAATTCGTAATGGTCGTACCTGGTTCGAAAGGCGGTCTTCTCAACATCCTTTGTTTTGACTTTCAACTGATGATACCCGGATCTTAAGTCAATTTTTGAAAACACTTGTGCCCCTTGTAATTGGTTAAAGAAATCATCAATCCATGGTAAAGGATATTTATTCTTCATCGTTACCTTATTAAGTTCTCGGTAATCAATACACAACCAAAGGGTCCCATCCTTCTTCTTCACAAACAAAATGGGTGTGCCCCATGGCGATGTACTCGGTCGGATAAACCCTTTGTCAAGCAATTCTTGCAACTGTATTTTCAATTCATTCATTTTTGCGGGAGATATTCTATACGGAGCCTTGGAAATAGGTTGAGTACCCGGTACAATATCGATAACAAATTCAATCTCATGGTCTATCAAGTCCCTTGGCAATTCTTCTGGAAATACATCTGGAAACTCACTAACAACCTGAATATTTTCAACACCCACCTCAGTTGTCTCTGCATGCAAAATACTACACAAATAACCCCTACAACCTTTCTGAAGTAGTTTACAAGCTTTCATAGCCGATATCAAATAGGGTGAAGGCACCACTCCATGTCCTACAAAAGTAAACTCTTCTTGACCCGATGGGCGGAAAACAACTTGTTTGGACACACAGTCGATGGTTGCATGATATTTAGCTAACCAATCCATTCCCAAAATTACATCAAAGTGTACCATATCAAGAGGCATCAAATTGGCACATAATGAAATATCTCCAAGTAAAAGCTCACATGCCGGACACATAGAAGCACAAAACATATAATCCCCAAATGGGAGAGACACACACAACACATAATTCAAGGGTTCCATAGATCTATTCAAATTAGGAGCAAAGGTTTTCAAAACAAAGGAATGAGTGGAACCCGAATCAAGTAGCACATGAACAGGTTGGCCATTGATGGAAAGCGTACCTAAAACCACAGCATCTGAATTTTGGACATCACCCGAAACAAGAGCAAAGACTTTTCCTTGCCTAACATTATCTCGAGAAGTAGTAGGCCTTGTCGGGGTCTTTGTTACAAGAGTGGAACCAGCTGAACCAGTAGTTGGCCTATTCCCTTTTTGTTGCCCAAACATAGGACAATCTCTCATCATATGTCCCGTCTTCCCACACTTAAAGCAAGCTCTTGATGCTCGATGACAAACCCCTTGATGCTTCTTTCCACACTCCGGGCAAGTTGGTGGTGAATCACGGTTAGACCCCGCAATGTTGGAAGTTTCCAAATTTTGCTTCTTATTTTGTGAGGATGCCGACCCTTTGGGCATACTAGAACTCTGCCTTTTGCCTTTCCAATCCGAGTACTGGTTGCGGTTGGCTTGGTTGCCTTCTACTATAATGGCCTTATCCAATACATCCACATATTTATGTACTTGCAATACATTTATCTTCTCAAGAATGGAGTCTCAGAGACCTCTCTCAAATTTTCTCGCTTTTTTGTAGTTTGTATCGACCATGTACGGTGCGAAACGGGCTAATTCGGTAAATTGGGCCTTATACTCCACTACTGTCTTGTTCCCTTGCTTCAAGTTTTCAAACTTCGCCACCTTCTTGTCTCGGATACTCTGTGGGAAGTACTTCTCATAGAAGATCTCCAAAAACTGGGCCCAATTCATCCCTTGATGTCATTCTCGGATAAGCATCCACAAACGGCGCGCCCCATCCTCTAGTGTAAAGGCAGCTAGCAAGACTTTCTGTGCCTCCGTGCATGAAAAGACTTCAAACAATTTCTCTATACCAAGCACCCACGCCTCCACTTTTACTGGATCAATTCCTCCTTCGAACAATGGCGGTTTCATCTTCTTAAATTCCTTTGTGAGAGCAATGGTTTGGTCATTAGCTTGATGGTCTTGCACTACACGTGGTGGTACTGGTATTGGTAGCGGTGGTGGTTGCTGTTGTCTAAAAGCCTCTGCCATTTCCATAATCATTGCATCCATCCTATCAAGTCGTGTGGAGGTTGAATCCTCCCCATCTTCCGCACTTGTTCTTGCCATGATCTGAGGAACATACATTATAACTTTCACAGATAATATACACATAAGTCACATATACAAATGTACATTTCCATGTCATACCCGATGTGAATGCATTATAGATGCAACTTAAACCTTTTCTAGACTTCTTATTGCTCATATGGACTTGTGTGTGAAATATTAACTTGTGCTCTGATACCACTCTGTCATGACCCAAACCCGTCTCTAAAATTTTGGGTCATAACCAACTAGTAATCCATAGATTCTCGAAGGTCTCAAACGATCATACAGAATATTTATGCTAATGGGGCCATAAACGAAAGCATATAATAAAGAGAAGTCCATTGAGCTGTGTCATTCATGAGCAAAATCATAGAGTTAACCATGTAACACAATAATATATGTACATGCCCATCAAAAATATAAGAGCCAGAGGAAAATTGTACATAATGTTTACAACCCAAGACCATAAAAGCAAAAACATAATAGGCTCAAAGTGTGGTGTGAGCCAAGACAAAACTTCGTCTTGGAGGCATGACTCGATTGGGCCACAAAAGGCTCCTAAAGCTGACTCTAGGGGTGTACTCCATGTTGTTGATCACCTACATCTGCATACATAAAATTGGGTGAGCGAAGCACAATGAGTAACAATATAGTAAAACAGTGTAAGTAGATGATCATAATGTTTTCTCAATATCCATAATCATATAAACCAAGCGGCCTTAGGCCCAAGCATATAACAAGCGGCCTCGGGCCCAATCATAACTAGCGGCTTTGAGCCTAATCATATAACAAGCGGTCTTAGGCCCAATCATTTATCAAGCGGCCTCGGGCCCAATCATTTATCAAGCGGCCTCAGGGCCAATCATTTAACAAGCGGCCTCAGGGCCAATCATTTAACAAGCGGCCTCAGGCCCAATCATTTATCATGCGGCCTCAGGCCCAATCATTTAGCACATGTCATATAATATCAATGAAGTTTCATCATTTCCAATCAATTCATAATGTTAGATCACCGTTCATGGTTCAAGATACGCAACAAAGAGTATAAGTGCACTATATTACTACTCACAGTGCGTTTAGTGTTGCGGCGTTACTTCCGGCACTCAACCTACACAAAACATGTCACATACACATCCGATAAATCATTTGTTTCAATTTGTACACTTTTCTTTAATTTCTCTCAAGTGTTCAATGCTAATCTTCTCTACATGTGAACCGTGTACAAAACATGTTCCAAAGATGTACCTTAAACGGCCCTAAATGTTCATGACTTAAATTAATGTTTCCTACAATAATTTCATATGTTTTTCATTGAACATATCATGTTTACTTATTTAATATTTAAGGAAATAGCAAGAAGCGAAAGGAAACTAAGTTAGGATAGAAATTGGCATGAAGCGGTTAAAAGAAAATAAGCAGCCTTCACTAATTTGAGCATATCTATTTGTGTACTTGGAATTTGGATGTAAGACCACCACCATTAGAAACTAGACTTCTAGGGATTGAATTTAGGCTCAAGAATCACTTAAAACGGAGTCCAAATGAAGGAGATATGCCTTTTTGAAGTTTGGCTAAAATAGGAGCTTCGCACGAGCAGAAGTCTTCACCACACGTGCGGCCCAAATCTGCTCGAGTGGAAAAACCGGCCACTCGAGCGCCCAAGGAGCAAAATGAAAACATCTTTTTTTCTTCATGTTCCGCTCGTGCAGTGCCTGTGGCCGCTCGTGCAGTCTGGGCAAAATTAGACAGTCCGAAAATAATTCAAAGATGCAAACTTCATAAGCTCATTTCCAAGCCCAAATTCATGTAAAAACAACTCAAAAACATGATATATAAGTATGATAAAAGTGTAATTCCACATTAAACATATCAACCTTGCATCAACAACAAATTAATGTACTCATCTCTTTCTCATACTCATATATTACACAAACAAATTCAAAATACATGATCCATGAGCAATCTTTCAACAAATCTTGTTTTTATGAATTATCTAAGGTTTGTTTCATGGGTCAATCACAAGAGTGAACTTAAATCAAACAAAGATGGAGAGATTAGGGCGCAATTTCATGCCTCTAGCTCAAACCACCATACAACTCAAAACCCTAGCTCAATCCCTAATTTCTTCTTGATTTTCTTGACAAAGATGAGTTAGAATTAAAGTTTGTGAGTAATTTTCCATACCTTAGTTCAAATCTATGGTTTGCCCCTTGACTTCCTTCAAATCCCTAGCTTTCTCCTCTTCTTCTCTCTCTAACTCACAATATAGGGCTCTCAAGCAACAATGAAGAACAAAGGCTAAACATACATATATGACCTAACTCACAAAACATTATTTAATCATTACGAATCGTAATTTTTCAAAATTTTACCGTGAGCTCTATAAATCATGCTAATCATAGACATGAAGTCGGTTTTTGTTTATTGCGCCTCTAAGGCCTTCAATTTTTGTTCAAAGTTTCAATTTCAACAGATATCCTTCCAAATTCACATATGTCCCATACTTAAACTTGCAAATTCTTATTAAACACATAATCACATATATAATTAAGCATAGTATGGGTCGGGTTATCAAAAATTAATAATGACAAAAATAAGTAATTAGAAGCTCGGCTTACAAGAAGAACCGAAGTCCTTGCTAATGTACCACTCGAGCATATTGGCCATTTCGTAGCTGCTAGTCACCTAGAAAAAATCATCGTCATGCATATCCTTGTCCGGCGTCCCGATCACTAATCGCTCCTTGCCCAGTTTTATTTGTAAGTAATAACTGAAGCCGTTCTTCGTTCGACCGAGCGTGTATTGACGCAGGATCTCGGCCAATCCTAATTGTAACCGCAACCGATTATTCAGCTCGACTACTCCATTTATGATCCTATAAGTGTTGATAGAGACTTGAGTAGGAGCCAGCCCGATACGTCTCAAGAATTTGCACATTAGAGGTTGCACCAGAAAGCGCAACCCTCCCTCGACTATGCTTAACACGATAAAAGAGTAGGACTCTAATCTGCCCCATGGATTTATACCCTCTTCATCGAGCTCCAAGTGCACGTCGGTGGGGACACCGTATTCTTCACAGAACGCGGCCAGGGCACCTGACATGTTTACAAGGAAGCGGTAGGGCCCCATAAAGAATCGGCTTGTTCAGCTCGGCAGAATTGGGTTGACTAAGTTGTGTACGATGGTTGCTCGGCCTTTGAGAGCCCTAGTATTGATGTGCCTGGCCCCTAGGAGTCTGCAGTTAAAAATTAAGTATAAGTGGGAGCGCAATCGTGCAAATGAGCTTGATTTTAGCTCGGTCTGAATAGCTTTAGAGGAATCTAACTCGGTCGTAAAGCGGGCCAGATATTAGCCCGGTCGTACGACCTCGTGCACCCTGCAGCCCGGTCTTCTATTCTAGTCTCACAAAATGGAATTCGCCCGGTCTACTCAGGTTTTCAAATCAACATAGCACTATTAGCCCAGTCTGTCCCAGAGTTGCCCTTGTTCATCTCAGAAGACGATGAACAGTGGTGAAAAATAGGGAGTGCGAGGGCTTTCCAGCGCAGGTGGTTAGATAGAACTATAATTCATTCAGACCTATCTTAGTTTCTTTACGTTTCGTGATATTATTATGCGATTCCGAAAGAGAGTAACACGACAAGCAAAAGAACATGAAAAACAATTAAGAATAGGAGAGAGAATTCAAAGAACTTACGGGTTGGGGCGTGAATTGGAGTTCCAGACAGAGAGATGCTCCCACGCGATGACGGCAAAGCCAAATCCACCAGAGAGATGCTTCGATATGGGCAAGAAACGCAGAAAATGAAGGTGGCTGCGCTGTATCTCTGGATTGTTGGGTCGTTTGGGAAAGAAAATGAACGGTGGAAGAAGAAATATGAAAGGGCATACAATGTATGTATAAGAGGAGAAGAGGCGCCAAAATTTGATACTAAAGAGACGGCGTAGGGCGGTTGGGTTGGCTGCACGAGGCCAATGAACAGAGGACATGTGTCTGTGATAAGACCGGTGTCAGTCTTGAAAAGTAGGCTGAAAAGTCAAAGCGCCAACCAAGCAGATGAGTGACCTCGGCCAGAGAAGGTAATCTCGGTTACGATTTGAGGTGAGTGACCGAGCAGATGGATAACCTCGGCCAGAGAAAGTAATCCTGGTCACGCTAGCACAGACAGAATTAAGGGGCAATTGAGAGGGGCGTTTACGACCTAATATTGGGCCGAGCTGGTTTGGGCCAGAGTCAAAGTTCTTGCTCGGTCAGACATTGGGTGCACACTGGACCGAGGATTTAGTCCGGTCAAGTTGGAACAACTTTGGATCGCCAGTCCGGAGAAGATGTGCGCTCTACAGAGTTAGATGGAATTCGTCGTCTCAACGTTAGGATTGACCGAGCAGCAGCCCGGTCAAGACTAAAGAGCTCGGTCAGACTACGGTGTGGAATTATTAAGGGAACCGGCACAAGTAGAACGGTCGTAACGTGAAGGCATGGCGCCGCGCTAAGCGTAGCTCAGTGGGGAATACTACGCGGCGCCATGGGATCGCAGGAAGAAGGTTCCGCTGTCCGTACGCGTCAATTCCGTTTGGCGATTTTGTTAGGTGGTGTTAGTTGTATTAGTGCTGACACGTGGAAAAACGTGAGAGGGGAGCAGGTCCACGCATCCCAAAGGGAATAGGCGCAAAAGTGCACGCAGAAGCTATATAAACGGTGCTGTGCCCCCATACTCAGGGCTGGAACATCCTATAATCAGAGCTCACCTACCACTTTGTCTTCTCTCTTTTCTCTCTCTCTGAGTGTGCTACTTTGACCATCGGTGGGTTTTCCGACAACACACCGTCGGGTAACTCACCATTATTGTATTCTCAGGTCGATCAGAGTGAAGCGCAGCTTGAACACGAGGAGTACGGACAACGTCGGATATTTACATATACTATTTGCGACTGGATGTCTATCACCATTTTCACAAATAAGTTAACAATACAAACATCAAAATAAAAATTAAATGAAAATAATGAGTGCTTTCAATTTTTATTTTTTTTTCACCAAACTTATTCTTGGAAACAACCAAAAATAACAGAAAGTGTACTTAGAAATGATAGGTGTCACTATGCACCTAGAAGCCCCAACAACTTTTTTCTTGCCCAATTAATTAAAATGCTGTTTGCACTCTAAATATATATATTTTTTTATCAATTGTGCTCTATCAATTATGATCAAATCTAATTTTATTGATTGTTTCCTATTATTGATTGTGGTCAAATCTAATCTTATTGATTGTAGCCTATTAATTGTAGTCAAATATAATTTTATTGATTCTGGTGACAAAGTAGAGCACAAATATTAAAGAAGTTATTTCTATAAAGTGTGGCACATGGTTAGAAACAAAACTGTCAAGGCAGTTACTTGTTATTTGTTTGAAGTTTACAACCTGATGATACTTCTGATTCCTGGAGGGCGAGTCGGGTTGACCCGTGCTTCCTACACCGATTACCAGTCATGGAGTTCACTAGAGTACCTGCAAAAGTTTCCAACGGGAAACGGGAGTCCCCCAGCGGACCCTCCGACGATCAAGTTAGAAATGAGTGAAGATGTGTAGGGAGAGAGAGGGAGAGTAAGAATTGAGAGCCTAACCTTTTGTGTGTCTTGGAAGCCTCCTTATATCCTTTGTTCATCATTTCCTTGTCCACTCTGACCTATCATGTTGGCCGAAAGTTTATACTCTAATTTGCCTTGTTTATGGTGAGGCTGTCCATTCCGACGTGAAGGGTTTATCGCATTTAATGTCGCAGGAGCCTCACTAATGGCTAGTGTGAAGTGCAATAACTCTGCAGGATCTTTGTCTGCTTATGTGGCTGGTTCCTTGCTTGAAACGTGTTTGGATGCCATTGGTGGCTAGTTCAACTCTGGGTTCTCGAGGGTGTTGGGCTTTAAGTGCTTGAGCTGCAAGTTGGGTTTTAGGTGGTGGACCAAAACCATTTGTGGGCCAACCGGTGTCAGTAGTCCCCCATTCCCAAGTGCATTTTCAGCCCAACGAAGGGAATAAGAACGAGAATTGGGAGGGTTCAGGGCCGAGTGGAAGAGCCGACTGTGTGGAGAGCCGACCGCGAAGGAGGGGCCGAACTAGAGGACCGACCGAAAGGAGAGCCGACCGCGAAGAGGAGCCGAGCGAGAGGACCGACTGAGAGAAGAGCCGACCGCGAAGGGGAGCCGAGTGAGAGGACTGACCCAGAGGAGAGCCGACCGTAAGGGAGGCTGAATGAGAGGACAGACCCAAAGAAGAGCCAACCGCAAGGGGGGCCGAACGAGAGGACCGACCCAGAGGAGAGGCGACCGTGAAGGGGGGTCGAGCGAGAGGTGGTGACGGCGTGCGGGGCTCGAGGTGTGACGAAGCATGTGATGATGTGAAATGGAAGAGACGGGGAAGGGAAAAAAGGTGGTGGATCATGGTTGTACACGTGGCATGATCCAGTGGTGAGGGAAGTGATGCGTTAGTAGGAGGTGAAGGGTTAGAACTAAGATGGGACGTGCAAAAGGCGGGGTTGGAAACTTTTGAAATTTTTAAACTGGTGAAATTTAACTTCGATCCTTGGAATATAGGCAAACCATGGGCATTTGGGGTTATTCGTTTTACATATCTCTTTTCAAAAAACCAACATGTCCCAGAGTTGAACGTTTGTTTCGTGTGACACGCCCCTCCAACACTTCGTGAACTTTCTCGTGCCGGTGTCCGAAGCAATACATAGAAACGTAGAAGAAATGGCTTGAGGTGAAACGCCAGCCATGAGGCTAGAAGCATTGGGTGAAGATGATGCGGTGGAGTTGGCGGAGCAATATAGGACGGAGAGACGGGAGGAAAAGGGGGGGAGCAAGCGGTCCAAGTCCGACCGTCTACCATGATCGTGGCCGCAAAGCCGATTAGCGAAGTGCAACCGGACCACTGGCATACCAAGGCCGATAGGTCGACGTTTGCGGCAGAGGAGTTGAAGGAGGTACGTAGGAAGTACTAGATCCCGGCGGAGATAGAGTTGAACTTGCCAATATCTAAGGAGAGGGCGTCGGATGCGTGTTTGATGGAATTTACGTTGTACGAAGAAGCGTTGCCGGGGGAGGGGGGGTTTGAGGTTATCGCTCCTATAAATAGTTGTGGATGTGTTGAATTGTTTGGAGATGGTGCCAGGGCAGCTGATGCCCAACGCATGGAAGATATTACTGGCCTGTGCAATCGCATGGCCACGGGCGACTGGGGCAGAAATGACAGTGGAGGAGTTTTTTTCATGTTACAAGGCCTCCGGTCAACAAGAAATATGGGTGACTTTGCGAGCGGTGGCGGGCAGAGGGTTAGTGGTGGGTTTGCCATCGTCAGTGAAGGGGTGGAGACCGAGATGGTTCTATGTGTCAGCAAATGGCAGAGAGTGGGGTGCGCACAATATGAAAAGTGCCCACAAAGTTGGTGGAGCCAAGGCTAGAGGCAAAAGCCGAGAATAGGGTGAAGCAGGTGAAGGAGTGGAGGGAGAAGGAAGGTGTGAAATGGGATGACGTTGTTCGCCCTTCGACCTTGTTTGCGTTGAATATGGGGCCACAGCCGACCGAGGAGGATCCTGCACTGGAGGAGTTGGAGGCTCTGAGAAAGGCATAGGAGGTAGAAGAGCGAAAAAATTTTGCCAAGGCAGACAAGTATAAAGAATCGTAGTTAGGCCCTGTGCCGAAGCTGGTCATGAGGGAGCGAGTTCAACCACGTCCCAAGCCGTTGGGGAAGAAAGGTCTGACTGATTTTACACCGCTGTCACCCCCGGTGGATTTGCTGAAGGAATGGAGTAAACAGGAGGTGGATGCGATGTTGAAGAAAACGAAGAAAAAGAGAGCGGCGGCAGAGGGGAGTATGGGTGGCCCTGTTTTGAAGAAAATGAAGGAGGGGAGGGCGGAGGAAGCCCCACAAGTAGAGATGGGGGAAACAAGGATGGTGGAAGAAGAAGCCATGGGCCCAAATCCCCAAGTGGTGACGAGCGTGGCGGAGCCAAAGCAAGTGGCAGTAGGTGAGAGGTTGGCGCCGCAGTTACTCAAGCTGCGGCCTGTGCCAGAAGTGTCTCCCAGTCTTGGTGAAGGAAAAGTTGGGGTTAGCAAATCAGAGACGAATGCCGCGTTGAAGACCGCCATGTACCACGTGCACGCGATGGCGGTTCAGTTGGCAGAAGAAGGGGACGAAGCCAGGGTCGCTGCCGACCGTCTCGTTAGGGCAGTGGAGGATGCGGTCGTACGGTCGATGGCGCGATTAACAGAGGCCGACCTCTTGAGAGGATTCTGCTCAGCGTAGATGGAGGCGACGACCTTGGCGGCCGCCCTAATAAATAAGGCAGCGCGCACGAAGGTAGAGGCAGAAGGGGTGAAAGCGCAGTTACAAAACCTAAGGGTTGAGACAGTAGGCTGGAGGAAAACCACTCGGAGTGCGTGTGCAAAGGGGCTGGAGTACGCACAAAAGGCAAAGAAGATAGAAGTATTGGCGGTGGTGCAGAGCTACTTGGCAGAGCGTGCTACTGCCGAGCTCGCCTTGACCAAATTAGAGCTGGAAGCGATACGTCACAAGGCGGTATCGCTGGAGTTCAAGTTGGCGGGCGAGCAGAGGAAGCTAGGCGTAGTCCAATAGGCTTGCACCACTGCCAATGAAAGGTTGGAAGAGGCCCTTGCCAACAATGAAGACCTACGCGACCAGGCAATTAAGGACAAAGAAGAAGCAGATGGTCGGATCGTAGAATTGGATATGGCACTAGCAAAAGAGAGAACCAAATTGACATCTGAGAGGGCGGTGTACCCCGACTTATGCGTGGCGGCTGTGGAGCAATTTAAGGGGTCCGTCGAATTCCAGATGGCCATTGACGCTGCGGTCGCCAGGAGTTTGGCGAAGGAGGGGGAAGGAGGTGCTGGGCCGTCGGGAGTGGCCACTGAAGGTAGGAGCGAAGAAGAAATGAGCCAAAGCTTTTAGCGGTCAGACTTCTACAAGCACGAGATGAGCCAGTACTGGGACAGCGGCTGGATAAGCTTCAAGTATAAGGCACAAGAGCTGTTCCCAAACGTGGACTTCAGTCTTGTGAAGGTAGGGGAAGACGACGTTGCCCAGACTCCCTTGGATGAGGGGGTTGAAGAGGAAGATCTCGCATCCAACGAGGGGGATTAATTTCTGTAATGAAGTGTAAAAATTTTTGTTTTGTTTTGTTTTGTTTTTTTTGTTGAAGTAAGTGTAATTTCTGTCACGAAGTGTATAAAAGTGCAAGTTTGTTAATAAAACGACGAGTTGTGCTATTATTGTTATTGTTTTTTGGTGAATGGTAATGCTTAAGTGGTCAAAATGGATTAGTAAAATGAACAAATAAAGTTTGTGAATGTTAAATGGTAGAGCTCAAAATGGTAAGACATGGACAAGTAAAATGAACAAATAAAGTTCTTTGAATGTGAAATGGTAGAGCTCAAAATGGTAAAAAAATGGACAAGTAAAATGGACAAGTGACCTAATTTGCATAAATGGTAAAAAGTGGGTAAGCATGAACTGACTAATTGTAACTGCATGCTTTGTCTGAATGAGATTAGTGTTGACTCGGTCTGGCTGAGCTCTTCCTGTCCAGTTTGGCTGAGGCTCGGGAAGGGCTCAGTCAAGCTGAGGCTTTGATTAATTGAGTCTGGCTGAGCTCTTCTGCTCAGTCTGGCTGAGCTCTTCTGCTCAGTCTGGCTGAGGCTCGGAGGGCTCGGTCGGGCTGAGGCTTTGATTAACTCAATCTGGCTGAGGTTTTGAGAGCTCAGTCGGGCTGAGGCTGTGATTAACTCAGTCTGGCTGAGCTCTTCATACTCAGTCTTGCTGAGGTTTTGAGGGCTCAGTCAAGCTGAGCTCTTCATACTCAGTCTTGCTGAGGTTTGGAGGGCTCAGTCAGGCTGAGGCTTTGATTAACTCAGTCGAGCCGAGCTCTTCATACTTAGTCTGGCTGGGCTCAGTTGGGCTGAGGCTTTGATTAACTCAGTCTAGCTGAGCTCTTCATACTCAGTCTGGCTGAGGTTTAGAGGGCTCAGTCAGGCTGAGGCTTTGATTTAAAACTTGCAATTGAAAAGCAAGATAGATAGATGGAGTGTGAAATTGTTGTCATTAAGGCATAATCTGTCGATCATGAATTTACATCGTGTATGAAAAACACAAAAATGAACAAGTGCGCAGATCGACAAAAGAGAACAGACAAAAATTGGATGATAGAAAAACAGGGGATGCCATTACTAGAAATAGCGCTTCAAGTGCGCGGCATTCCACAGATGGGGGAGGTCTCTGCCTTCCATATCTTGGAGACGGTAAGTCCATAGGCGGGGTCTGCCCTTGACAATATAAGGTCCTTCCCATTTGGCTGCCAGCTTGCCCTCGATCGGATTTTTAGTGGCAATGGTTGTTTCGCGCAAGACCAGGTTCCTTACTGCAAACTCTCGAGGTCGAACTTTGCGGTTATAATGTGTTCTCATTTTCTGCTGATATAACGCCCGTTTGATAGCAGTTGTCTCTCGAAGCTCTTCAATCAGGTCTAAGTCAGCCTGACGCAACTCTTCATTTAATTTTGTATTCGGGTATAAAATTCGAGGGGTCAACAGACCGATTTCCACTAGGATGACTACCTCAGCACCGTATGTTAGGCGAAAAGGGGTCTCTCCAGTAGGGGTTCGAGCTGTCGTCCGATAAGCCCAGAGTACGTTCGGTAATTCCTCAGCCCAGAGTCCTTTAGCGGCTTCCAACTTAGTCTTGATGATCTTCAGGATGGAGCGATTGGTGACTTCGACTTGCCCATTAGCTTGGGGGTGGCCTAGGGAAGAGAAACATGGTCTAATATGGAGCTCTGCACAGAATTTATAGAACTTGGCATTGTCGAACTGTTTGCCGTTATCTGAAACGATAGTGTGAGGGATTCCGAATCGGTACACGATCAATTGCCAGATGAACTTGGTGGTGTTTCGCTCAGTGATTGTAGCGAGGGGTTCTGCTTCCACCCATTTGGTGAAATAGTCAATGGCAACCACAGTGAATTTGGTTTGGCCTCTACCAGTGGGCAAGGGACTGACTAAGTCAATGCCCCACTTGGCAAAGGGGTAGGGACTGCTGAGTGTAATCAGTTCTGTTGGTGGAGCATGGGGGATGTTGGCAGAGCCCTGGCATTTATCACACTTAAGTACGAACTCGGTGGCATCCTGGTCGAGAGTAGGCCAGAAGTAGTCGGTACGGAGGATTTTATGGGCTAGAGACCTTGCACCTAAATGATTACCACAGATGCTCTCGTGGACTTCTCTCATCACATAGGTTGCCTGAGCAGGACTGAGACACCTGAGGTATGGGCGTAAGAATCCTTGTTTGTACAGTAGGCCACTAATAAGGATGTAATTGGACGACCGGGCTCTGACTTTGGCGGTCTGCTGTTTATCGTCGCGCAACTCCCCTCGTGTAAAAAACAAGAGGATGTCAACCGCCTATGGGATAGGTTCGTTTTGGAGGAAGTAAACCTCCTGCTAGTTTGGCGAAGTAGCCAGATGGGTCAGGTATTCAATGCGGACGCCATGGCTGAGGTCTGACTAATCGGCCGAGGCTAATTGGGCCATTTCGTCCACCTTAGAGTTTTTTTTACCTAGGGATGTGTCTGATCTGAAAAGTATTGAAAAGGCGAACAAGAGCTAGTGCAATGTCCCTGTAAGCTCGCATCGTGTCTTCCTTTGCGTCAAATTCCCCAGTAATCTGTCTGACGATCAATTGGGAATCACTAAACACTTGGATATGGCTCACACCAATGTCTCTGGCCAGTCGAAGACCTGCTATCAAGGCCTCATATTCGGCTTCATTATTGCTGGTGTTGAATTGGAAACGGAGGGCGCACTTGAAATACCCACCTTCGGGGGCGGTGAGGATGAGACCGGCCCCACTACCTTCTTTGCGGGATGATCCATCAGTACTAAGGGTCCAGCAATGGGGATCTTCTCCCTCAGTGTTGAATTACGTTAGCGGATGGGGTACGTTCGGAGTGAGATTGGTGAATTCTAAGATAAAATCGGCGACGACCTGTCCTTTGATCGCTGCTCGAGGTCGGTAAGAGATTTCAAATTGATTGAGCTCGACGAACCATTGCATAAGTCTGTCTGATGACTCTGGTTGTTGCATGATCTTTTTCAAAGGCTGGTCAGTGAGAACCACTATGGAGTGAGCTTGAAAATAAGGTCGTAGGTGCCTGGAGGCTATGACCAAGGCGAGGGCCATTTTTTCCAGCAGGGGATAGTTCTGTTCTGCCCCCTTGAGAGTGCGGCTAATGTAGTAGACTGGACGTTGTACTGAGTTGTCTTTCCTGATAAGGGCAGCACTGACGACAGTGTTTGATACGGCTAAGTAGAGGAAGAGGGTTTCATCGGGAAGCGCTTGAGAGAGCATGAGGGGTTGGCCATACACTACTTCAGTTGTTGAAAGGCCTCCTCAGATTCGGTGCTCCACTTAAACGCCTGTCGGAGAACTTTAAAAAATGGAAGACACTTGTCTATTGCCCGAGAGATAAAACGGTTGAAGGCGGCGACTCTGCCTGTGAGCCGTTGAACCTCTTTAACCGTTTTGGGAGATCACATTTCTACCAGGGCCTTGATCTTTTCGGGGTTCGCCTTGATGCCCCGTTGGCTGACCATAAAGCCTAGGAACTTCTCAGATCCTACGCCGAAGGCGCACTTCTCCGGGTTCAGCTTCATCTGATATTTGCGTAAGGTTTCAAAGGTTTCTCGCAGGTCTGCTAAATGATTAGAGGAGAATTTACTCTTGACTAACACGTCATCGACGTAGACTTCCATGTTCCGGTCTATCTGGTGTTGAAAAACGGCATTGACCAAACGTTGGTATGTTGCTCCGACATTTTTCAAGTCGAACGACATAACACGATAGTGATAAGTTCCTCTATCTGTGATGAAGGAAGTGTGTTCCTGGTCGGCCGAGTGTATCAGAATTTGGTTGTAACCGGAGAAGGCATCTATGAAACTAAGCATCTGGTGTCTGGCAATTGCATCGACCAGCAGATCTATCCGGGGAAGGAGGTAACTATCTTTGGGGCATACCCGATTAAGGTCAGAATAGTCGACGCAGAGTTGCCATTTACCATTATTCTTGCGGACCAACACTACATTGGACAGCCATCTAGGGTAGTCCACGTTTTTTATGAACTGTGCCTTCAATAGTTTGTCTACCTCGGAAGCGATGAGGGCATTGTGTTCTGGGTGAAAGATATGCTGCCTCTGGCGGAAAGGTCGGAAGTGGGGTTCGATACTAAGACGATGAGTGATGAAAGAGGGATCGATGCCCGTCATGTCTAAATGGGTCCTGGCAAGCACATCGTTGTGCTCGGCTAACAGAGCTGTGAGATCGGCCTTGGCCTGGGAGGATAGTTGGCTGCCGATCCTAGCTATTTTGGCTGAATTGGTAGAGTCGATAAGGACTTCAACAAGTTCTTCCATTGGTTCCCCTCTAATTAATTCTTCTTCATCTCTGACGTCTAGTCATTCGATGATCATAGCCTCCTTCAGCTTGACCTCTTTTAGAGAGACGATGTAGCATTCTCTGGCCATCGTCTGCTCGCCCCTCACAGTACCAACCTTGAGGTCGGTAGGGAATTTCATGGCTAAGTGGTATGTGGAGGTGACGGCTTGGAAAGCGTTAAAAGCTGTGCGTCCGAGGATTATGTTATAAGCATAAGGACAGTCGACAACAAGGAAAGTAAGTAGTTTGGTGGTCTGTTGTGGATATTCTCCGACGGTGATGGGGAGATCGATAGAGCCTATGGAGGTCACCCGATCGCCAGTGAAACCGACTAGTGGGGTTTAAAGAGGGGACAATTTTTCTTCTCCGGCTTAGAGTTGGCGATAGGCGTTTAAGAAGATGATGTCGGAAGAGTTGTCGTTGTCGACAAGCACCCGTCTAACTTTGTAATTGGATATGAGAGCAGAGATGACGAGGGGGTCGTCGTGGAGGTAACTGATGCCTGTGCAGTTGGCCTTCGTAAAGGTGATGGGTTCAGTCCACTGCTTGGGATATTTGAAGGGGCGATCCAATGTTGTGACTTCTTTATCGGAGCCTTGCCTAATTTTTCTGAGTTCAACTCGCTGGGCCGATCGGGATGGACTTCCGCATGCGAGCCCGCCAGCGATGACTCTGATCTTGCCGACTGGGGAGGGGCAGGATTGCCTTGTGCTCGGGGGAGTGGTGGGGGCCGATCATTGTCTCGCTTAGGTTGTGGGGGTTGGTGGGGAGGAGTATTACGGCGGTGGCCCCTGGGCGGGTCAGTCCTTGGTCACTGCTGGGGTTGGGCTGCCGTGAACCGACTAAGGTGGCCTTGGCATATCAAATCCTCTACCTGGTCTTTAAGGTTGACACATTCCTCAGTGGTGTGGTCGTGGTCCTGATGGAAACGGCAGTACTTGGATTGATCTCGCCGGTTAGAGGGAGACTGTGATGGTTGGGGCCATTTCAAGTTATAATCTCGTTGGATCTGGTTCAAGACTTGTTCCATAGGGGAATTGAGGGGGGTGTATTGCAAGAACCGACTGGGTGGTCGGGTAGGTGTCGGTCGATCGGCTCAAGCGAGTCGGTCAGTATACTGAGGGGTTTGTTGGGTATAGTGAGAGGGTCTGGTTTCAGATTCCTTTCTTTTCTCCCTAGGGGTTGGATTTTTAGTGGTAGTATCTTGGCGGGCCGCCAAAGAATCTTTGGCATTCATATATTTTTGGGCTTTGGAGAGAATGGTGGCCATGGTGGTTGGAGGGTTTTTAGAAAGGGAGAAAAGGAAGTCAGATGGTCGTAAATCGGCCATGAAGGCTGTAAGGATAACCTTGTCGTCCTTTTCCACCACCTGTAGGGCCTCAGAGTTGAAACGGGTGACATAGCTACGTAGTGACTCCCCTTCCGTCTGATGGATGTTAAGCAGTTGAGTTGCTGGACGCCACTGGCGCTGAGTACCAATGAAATGGCTCAGGAAGGAATCACTTAGGTATTGAAAAGTAGAGACAGAGTCCAATGGCAGCTGACTAAACCAGAGCCGGCCCGACCGCTTAAGCATTACAGTAAAAGCCCGACACATGATCTCGTCAGGAAAAGCATGGAGGATCATGAGGGTCCTGTAAGTCTTCAAATGGTCAACCGGGTCCGTTGTGCCGTCAAATGAGTCGATCGAGGGCATTTTAAACTTAGGGGGTAGGGGTTTGTCCCTGATGGAGGGGACAAACGGGGAGTTGGCCATTGTGGAGGGTTTATTTTGTATGTTCTGCATAACTCCCTGAAGCTGGAGTTTCATGGCTCGGAGTTCGGCATCCCAGATAGGAACATTGTCACCTCCAGAGTACCATGGAGGTTGAACACTAATAGCCTCTCCTTCAGGAGCAGGTGCTTGAACTGACGGATGAAAACCCTGGGGCGGCGAGTTTATGTCTTGAGGTGGAGGCTGCAGACCCTCTAAGTTGGAGATGTGAGCTTGTTGGAAAGGATGGCTCAGGATTCGTTCTTGATTTGAGGGATATCTTGCGGTTGTAGAGGAGGTATTGGGAGGTTTCGCTGGAGCAAGGCATTGATCAAGGCCTGGTTTTGCTCGGCCAAGCGGTTAATGTTGTTGGTGAGTTCTGTGAAGTACTGAGGTGGGTTGGGAGGGTTGGGAGGGTCGACTTGGGGGTCGACGATGTTGTGTTGAGAAGTCATGGATCTCGTTGTGACCATCTACCTTGATGGTCGACGAGGAGGAGTTATCGAGGAACGGGTCTCCGGCAACAATGAGCACAACTGTTACCTGGAGTGGCGTTTCCTATAGACTGCGCCAACCGATGATACTACTGATTCTTGGAGGGCGAGTCGGGTTGACCCATGCTTCCTACACCGATTACCAGTCACGGAGTTCACTAGAGTACCTGCAAAAGTGTCCAACGAGAAACGGGAGTCCCCCAGCGGACCCTCCGACGATCAAGTTAGAAATGAGTGAAGATGTGTAGGGAGAGTAAAAATTGAGAGCCTAACCTTTTGTGTGTCTTGGAAGCCTCCTTATATTCTTTGTTCATCATTTCCTTGTCCACTCCGACCTGTCATGTTGGCCGAAAGTCTATACTCTAACTTGCTTTGTTCATGGTGAGGCTGTCTGTTCCGACGTGAAGGGTTTATCGCATTTAATGTCGCAAGAGCCTCACTAATGGCTAATGTGAGGTACAATAACTCTGCAGTATCTTTGTCTGCTTATGTGGCTGGTTCCTTGCTTGACACGTGTTTGGATGCCATTGGTGGCTAGTTCAACTCTGGGTTCTCGAAGGTGTTGTGCTTTAAGTGCTTGAGCTGCGAGTTGGGTTCTAGGTGGTGGGCCAAAACCATTTGTGGGCCAACCGATGTCACAACTTATAAATAGGCCAAAGAAGTACGAGATGAAGGGAAAGAAATCAAAAAACTCAACAGAGTCTTTTCTTTATTTTTAGAGGTAGACTATCTTAATTTTTAGGAAGTAAATTATCTTAATTTTCAGAGTACTTTTCTCTGTAATTTATAACTTGTAATTCTTATAAACCTAAATAATTTCATCTGGAGTTGTTTCGTTTATTTGAATATTTCACTCTTTTAATGATTAATTATTTCAAAAAAATCCTTATACTTTCAAGTCATTTTAAAATCTTTACACAATTATCTAATTTTCTATTTTATTATTTAATTAAAATTATTATTAACTCTCTGTCGACCGAGAGTCAACCTAATTTTTACTAACAAAAGCAACACACAATTTTTACAGTTTTTAAAAAACAGCTTTTGTTTCAACTTCCTTGAACCAAACCAGTTCTAGAATGTTACCCTAGGCTCTTTTTTCCTGCGCTCAGATCCTCCAGAGTGAAATGGTAGAGTGGATTGGTGAGAACGCAACACCTGTTCCACTAATGGAGTTAAGGGTTGAGATTATCTCCACCAAAACGGAGGAAAAAAGGAACAAGAGAGAAACAGAGAACGGGAGAAACGACGGCTCCCCTTCTCGCCAATAGTAGCTCCACGAGCTCCTCTTCTTATTCTCTCCTTCGCCTCCTTATCTTCCTCTTCTGTTTGGAGGTGATAGATACAGATACAGATACAGATATATATATATATATATAGAGAGAGAGAGAGAGAGAAGCAGATTCCAGATCTAGGGTTTTAAAACCCAGATTGTGACGTCGTCCGGTGGATCTTGGAGGCGGCGATTGTGGGTTTGTAGAGGTCGGTGGCAGGGATTACAAAAGGGGTGGGGGCATCGGGGGGTAAGGGTTTGCACAAGGTGGGAAGAGCAAGGAGAAGGGAGATGGAGGGAAGATAGAAAGGGGGTAAGGGTGAGGCAGAGGAGATCAGAGTCTCTCTCTCTCTCTCTCTCTCTCTAAATCTGTGTTTATATCCTTGTTCGTTGGTTTCGATCTTCACTGGTTTGTCCCTCTGTTTTGTTGCTGAGAAAATGCTGAAAAGAAAATGGATTTCATGTTTTATGATTTTTCATAACCAGGATTTGATTAGGGGTGTAATTGGGTGAGTTACATTATTAAATTATTAAAATTTAACTTTATTTATATATATTTTAAGAAAATCATTAATAACACTAAAAGTAAATAATTTATATAATGTAAAAGAGATATAATTATAGTAATTTTTATAATTTATAAGTAAGAATAAATTGTATATTCAATTTATGTATATACAATTTAATAAGTTAAATTACTTTCATATCATGTAATAATTAATAATCTATATAATAAAACAGCTCAGATTTTCAAACCAGATGGGACATCTATCCTAGGTGGAGATGAGATTCAAAGGCTGAGATGAATTTGAGATTTTGTCTCTTTTATCTTTACCGTTGGATATAGCTTTACGGTTGAAAAAATTTCAAACCCTTCCACCGCCCAAAATTTCAAACCCATTTCATTGTTTCTCTCTGTTCCATTTCATCCTCACTGCTTCGGTGAAGCTCCCCACCTTCCTCACAAACCCTCACTCTCTTCACATCTCCACCATCAGTTTGTGAGCAGAGACCACCTCATCTCCCTCCTCACCACTACCGTCGCAACATAGCAGTGGGTACCCCTCATCACAAATTGAGGCTTCGGCGATTGAGACTTCGAGGTGATGATGATCGAGGCCACAAATCCAGTGGGTATCCCTCATCTCCCCCTTCTCTCTACCTTTGTGTAAACAATTTTCAAATTTTGTGTTAAATTTTTTGGATGTCTTTTGTGTAAACAACCAGTCTGTTTTGCCAATCTGTAGGGCTGAAATCTGCTGCAAATTTTGTGTTTCCTTCACTCCCTGGAAGGGCTGAAATATGCTGCAAATCTGTAGCTCTGTTTTTGTTGTTTTTGGGGGCCAATCTCCAAAATTCCAGTTCTGAATTAATCTATTTTTGTTGCCTGAAGGCAGCTCTGGACAGAGGTAAAGTGGTTGCCATTGTTGGAAAGGTATTCTCTTACTTTCTCTCTACCCAACCTTGAACCCCCTGTTTTTGTGTGTTTAACCTATACATATCACATTATATATACACAGCCTATACATATCACATTACATATAATTAATTGCATTAATTTTTTTATTTAATTTTTAAGGAAGATTCAATCTCATCAGTAAAGCTGGTGTTCATTGGGAAATCAATGCTCTGTTTAGTTAAAGATGATACTATCAACCCCACTTACTGCACCAAATAACTTACCATTTACGAAGGAATGGAGTTACTTCTTTTAATTTTTTATTTAAACCCAGATCCAAGGGAAAATACCAATCATAATTTATTTACATTTTGAAAATACAATCATATTGGAAAAATGGGCTTTCAAAATGAGCAAATTTTGATGATCAGAATAAAATACAAATATAAGAACTAGGTAATGTTATTGAAGTTTTGTGGTGTCAACAAGGTAATGTTAATAAAATGAGTAATTGGGGGGAGGGGGGAAATACTTGAAAAGAGGACTTGAAATATTGTTTACATTCTGATATATTGTTTACAGGTTTTTGAGAACTTGAAATGAACTTAAGAAAAGAAAGAGAAAAGGAAATGAAGACAAAGAGAGAGAGAGGGGAAGGTGGGTGTGCTTATTGAATACCACTTAAATTGTATGTATGTTTTTTTAATATATTTGGGTTTTGATTTCTACAATTAGATTTCTTTCTATGATTTCTTTCTAGGCAAACTGATAAAATACATTTGGGTTTTGAGTATATTGTTACAATTAAATTTCTTTCTATGATTTTTTTTTTAGAAATTAGAGATCTTCAAATATTTGATTTGGAAAAAATATTTGGCAGCATGTTCCCCATGATAAAGAGAGGAATATAAAGCAGATAAAAAAACATTGGCATGCTGATTAGGCCACTAACCGCAAAAGTTTTTTCACATGCCTAGACCATGGCATGCTGATTATCCTTTTTTTTCAATTAAAAAAAAAGTTTAGCTTTGATTTATGATTAAGATATCATGCCATTTTCTTTTTTAATCCATCATTTGGTTGATAATTGTTTAACTAAAAAAATTAGAGGTACCTTTGTAGTTGCTATGGTCTATTTCTTATTTTCTCTCTTCTTTTTTGTTTTTTTTTTCCAGGACCTCTAAATCTCATTTGTGATTGGCAGCAGTAGGCATTGACAGGTGTGCTTTGTTTGGTGTTTATAACTTACTGTGCATATATCTTAGTTTTAATCGAGTGTGACATAAATTGAAAAATGATTTGGATCATGTGGTCACACTCGATTAAAACATGATCCACAGGGAAGTGTAAGCAAAGATTTGGATCATGTGTGCTTTGTGGATCTTAGGAAGATGGTGTGCTTTGTTTGGTCTCATGTTGTAATCATGTGGTAAGACTTTTTGGTAGTCACATTTGTGATGGTTGGTTGTAAATTTGGTTATGAGACTTTGTAATAGTTGTTTTATTGCGTGTGAAAAATGTTATCAAAGTAGAATGAACAGAAAAATATGGGTTGTGATTTCGGTTTTGATTTTGACACGGGTTTCGAAACTCTGTATTTCGAATCGGTTTGTATTTCGAAAAAAGCTTATATTACAATCGAATGACCTATACTAACCCATTTACCACTGCCGCTTATATTTCGAATGACCTATACTAACCGATTGCTTATATTCGAATGACCTATACTAACCGATTCAAAAAATCTTTGTTTCCTTTTTTTTTTTGGTATTTCAAAACCCATTCGAAATACAAAAAAGTGCCCAAAATATTAGAGTGATTTCATGTCTCAAATTATGCTGATGCATACATACTTTTATAACAGTGTCTTCATTTACTAGGTCCACATTGAGGCTTCTGTTAATATTTTTTCCCTTCATGTATACATGTCTTAAAAATGATTATTTTCCTTCATTCGCTACTTCAATGTCACTTCTAAGTTTGAGCACATCTGTTTTTTCCCGTACTAATCAAATTATGCACTTAGAATTTTTCTTTGTTTTTGTTTGTGAGTTCTATTGTGACCAAGTTTAGTGTTACTTGCTTTTTTATTTTATTTTTTTTTCTATTTTCCCCCTCCCCTTTTCCGAATTTGTCTTTGTTAATTGTTAGGAAGTACCCTTCTAAAGTTCAGCTCTGCGTTTCGACCTGATAAATTAGTTTTAAGGTTTTAACTTTGTTAATGAACTTTAAAACTAATGTTAATCTTTTGAAATTGACTCTGTTTGACATGTACTTATTTTCGATCTGGTCAAACTTTGATGATATCTTATATTTTGTTGTTTCTTTTTGGGTATTTGGCATTGCATGACATGTACCATCTTTACTTTGTTTTTAACAACTATTCATCTGCTTAAAATGTCAATGCTTGGTTTGATTGTATGGAATAATTCTGCGTCATTAATGGCTTTCTTGGATATGTAGTTAAATATTTTTTTGATTCAAGATATGTAGAAAAAATAAAACAACAGATATATAAAAAATTGCTCATTTAGTTTCTTTTCTCTCATGCAAGGGTTTGTTTGGAAATTGTTTGTTTTATTTTATTTTATTTTATTTTTTGTGGCTTTTTAATTATTTACGAAAAGACTTATATAAAATAAATAGAGAGAATGGGTTGATTTTTTGTATGAGTTAGGAGTTAAATTAATCTTTTCTTTTTCTTTTTCTTTTCTCCTTAAATATTTTAGTTAAATATTTTCTTTTTCTTTTTCTTTTCTTATATAAAATAAAATGATTTTTTGTATGAGGTAGGTTGATAGAGTAATGTTATACAAACTAACAACCTTACAATTGTGACACTTGGGGCATGTTTGATTAATAGTATGTTTGATTGCAAATTGTTAGTTCATGGACTCACAATCCTATGTTTGATTGCAAATTGTTAGTTCAAAGGGGTTGGGGATCATAATTTCAAGTATAAAATAAAAGAAAATAAAATGAACACATAATAAATGGTTATATCATGAATTTGATTGGATAATAAATGGTAATGTCAAGAAAATAAAATGAATACATAATAAATGGTTATTAATCATTTTATTATTAATCATGTTAATCAAATAAGGCCTTATTACTATTTCAGATTTTGAGTTTTATTTATTGCATAAAACACCCGTTCATAAACAATTGGTAACATTCGAATTTTGGTAACATTCGAATTTGATTTAGT
Organism: Camellia japonica; assembly: GCA_030407325.1. Lineage (NCBI taxonomy): Eukaryota > Viridiplantae > Streptophyta > Magnoliopsida > Ericales > Theaceae > Camellia > Camellia japonica. Next base: position 53,569,458 of record JAPPVO010000003.1, read on the forward strand.
TTGTATAGCATTTTGATAACCTCTACGATTTTTCGTATTTTGAAAATAATGCATGATAATTTCAAAATTTGGGCTTTGGTAAATATAAGATATCTACAAATGTTTGGGATTGGAAGTGCCATTAAGACCTTTGGTAAATATAAGATATCTTTTGGGATTGGCTTTCTTTTGATGTTGTTTGGATTCAGATTGTGTTACTAATACCTGAAAATGTTTGGAGTCAAATTATTGTTGATTGCAAATCTTTTGTTATTTGTTAATTTTAATAAATACATTCTTGGAAACACAACTCATTTTGGTGGCGGAAAATGATTGTTGGGTTATTAGTTTGTCATCTACATATCTGTGTCATTTTTTATTAATTCCTTGAATGAGATATTTTAAAATGATTGTTGATTTTTTTATTAGTTTGTCATATGAATTAATTTTATAAATTTTGCAGTTCCATTTAAACCTCTTTTAGTTCAATTAAATTCGATATGTTTGATTCTATTTAAGTATCTTTTGATTGCTTTGTTTGGTTTCACTTGGTGAATTAAAATAAACTATGTATTGCTACCTTTCCATAAATACAAAATAACTTTTGTATTTACTGAAGTTAACTTTTGTATTATTTTGTATTTACTGGATTAATATGTATTTACTGAAGTTGACTTTTGTATTACAGGTTTTGTCAATACTAATCAGCATCGACCTCTAACATTATGGATAATGTAAGTTGTCTTTTTTTAAAAAACTGGTACATATATTTCAAATTAATATTTAAAATATATATACTTGACCCTACATTAAAACTGTTAGTTTTTTCTTCTTGCAAACTATTTGGTGTTCTATTTTGGGACAACATAATTGGTCTTTTCTTTTTTTGTTTTCAAATTATAAGGTACTTCCTACTACCCTTCTTTGTTTGGTGTTTATAACTTACTGTGAAGCTTACGCTTTGGTTGGCATAGCTTACTAGGTTGGTATATTTAAATTCATTTTCCTATTTCTTTGTCATCCATGAAAAAAGGCAGTTATGTATAATAGTCTGACCTGTATAATAGGTTTTTGGCAATAGTGAGTTCTGGAATAGGTTGGATTTTTTAATTAATCTTTATTTGAGTCCAATACAGGTCCTTTAGAATGGCAGTTGCTTATATAGCTGTAAATTTATATTGTCTCCAATGGTTATGGATTCTCTTCAACCCATCCCCACAAGTTACATCCTCACAAATTTTCTCAGTTAATTTGTAGAATCTCAGTGGGTATCTTCCTGATACCCACTCACGCTCCTGCCTTTGGTTGGCATATACGATGCAACTGTAATTTATTTTTGACCTTTAACATATAAACCTACTTCGATATGAATATACCCAAACATATATTGATACTTCGATATTTTGTAATTTCTTTATTGCATTTTCATTGCTTTTGATTGAGGTTAAGGGCATGCATAATCTATGTATACTAATTTTCATTTTCATTGCTTTTCATGGGGGAATGTGATATTTTGAAGCATGCATAATCTATGTATACTTTTTTTTTACTGTAAAGTTTTTGAAGATGGGCATGGTGTTTTTAATCCTTAATATTACTAATTTTCAAACTAAATTATGCATCCTTAAAAACCAATACACTAGAACAAATTATAAAGGATCTTTTACAAATAAAAGAGGATTGTGTTTGAAAGTGATGAAAGAAGGAAATAAATTGAAAGTGTATTTTAATTAAAATTGTGTTTAAATTATGATCAAGTCAAACTTTTGGAGGATTGGGTTGAAAAAGCTATGGAGCTCAAGAGGATAAATAAGACTACATTGCTCCCATGGAATTGTAGTAAGGTATCCTTAGACCATATTGTTTCAATATCTATTTTTCTTATTGTTTCAATTTGCTAATGTTATTGTTTTCTAAATATTAAATTGTTGTGCATGCTCCTCACTGGAAAAAGTACACAGAAGTTGATACATGGACATTTTAGAATGTGATGGAGAACAAGTTTGAAGGCTTCCAAGTGCTTTAGAGGCGTCCAAGTACTTTTTGTAAAAGAACAAGTTTGAAGACATTATATGGCATACATTTTGTAAAGTTGACAAATATTTTGTAAAGTATATCCTTGATGCTAACCACTTTTGTAAAGCTTCCTACTGATATATACTTCAATGGATTTGTAATATTTTTGTAATGGATTTGTTATTGAGTGTGGACCGTAAAGTGCCCTTGAAAATTCACTAAATTTAAGTGCAACAATTTAATTTAGTATCTTTGCATATTTTGGTGGAAGTCACATATGTTTGACATGGATTTTTGTGTAAATTTAATGTCTATTGTGCAGGATGTTAGAGTTACATTGAAAATGAATAATTTATTAGTGGGTTGAAGGAGGAGGATGTTATTGTATTGTTGCCTCTTAATTTTTATATACTTGATTTTAGTTCCCTCCCCCCTTCTATTTGATCATGGTTATGAATTTTATATTTCTTGATTAAGAAAGACCAGTGTATTTTGATGCACTATTTTCATGGTTTGTTTCTGAATTTATTTCTCTTTTCAGGACCTCTGACATTTCAACACAGCTGGTTGTGAAAGTAGCTTGGCTTTGTTGTATCATCTATGATATTCTGGTATCAACAATAAGGTTAGTCTTCAAAGTAGCTTGAGTTAATTTTATTTCATTTATTTGTAAGTAGTTAGTTCAAACTATGAAAAAGTTGGGAGGATTTTAACTATTCTTTCTATTCCTTAAACAGGGTTGATTTTGAAAATATGTTAGAGAATGAGGTGGGAACTCTTGCAGGCATCACCCCAATTATGTGAATGAGGTGGGAAGCCTACATTCATGATAGATTCATTACGAAATAAAAATTTTGACTTTATCATTGTTACTTATTTCAGTTTTGTTTATATCTTTTGTTGTTCCTCTTTCTATGTGAAGTTTATATTGGAGTGATGTTATCATTTTAAATTTTGTAACACATGTGGTACCAAAAAAAAAATGTGCGTAGTGCCTTCAGGCACGGGTTATGCCTAGTTTATATATATATCTAATATTTTTATATAATTATATATGTATAATTTAAATTTCGAATTGTTCAGATTATTTGATTTTTTTATTTAAATCTATCTAAATTTAATTCTGACTTTTGAATTTTTATTTAAATTTATACTCCCTCCGTCCCAAAATAATGGTCCCTTTTGGGGAATCTAACTTTTTTGGTAGTACAATTATTGCATTTGAGAAAAGTTGATTTTCCAAAATACCCTTTTGATAATACATTTTTTGGGAATATCAATGTCATCATTGTACTTTTTATATTGTTTATTAATTTAAAAGAAAGGCAAAATAGGAAATTTACATTATTTTTGTACTTGATTTTTGAAGAGGGACTAATATTTTGAGACAATGAAAAATAGAATAAGGGACTAATATTTTAAGACGGAGGGAGTATTAAATTTAAAAATATTTCATTCAAATCTTAAAAAAATTTAAACTCAACTCAAATTGCTCAAGTTAAGCACACCCTTATTCAAATCTTAAAAAAATTCAAACTCAACTCAAATTGTTTAAGTTAAGCACACCCAAATCCGACGCCTTAATTTGATCAATCAACTCAGCAGAGGAAAGACAAGTACCCAAAAAAGATAATCAAATATGCACTCAACAATAGATTTATACGTTGTGTTCAAAACAAAAAAACACAAATTTATATATGTTTTTATTTTCCCCTTCCGTGTAGGTTTAACCCACCAAAGCGATGTAATTTTAGATAATGTTTGATAACATTTATATTTTTAGTTTATATTTATAAAAATTTTATAAATTAATTTTGTTTATTTTTAAAAAAATATAAATTAAACGCGTTTGGTTTGAACAAAATATTTAAAAAAATTTAAAACATAAATTAAAAAATATGTTTGTTCGGCCGAAAATATTTATATTTATTTTTATTATTTATGATAATGAGATCACACACATTATAATTTTAAAAAATTTGGTTAAAAAAAACTAATTAAAAAAATAATTGAAAAAAAAAATTTGGGAAAAAAAATTAATTGAAAAAATAATTATTTGAAAAAAAATTTATTTGACAAAATTATTTGAAAAAAAAAATAAAAAACTAAAAACGTAAACTCATTTGAGTTTACATTTTTTCCTCAAATTTATAAACTCAAACCACCATTTATAAATTAAAAAATTTATTAAACAAATTTTTGTGACAATTTTTTAAATTTTTATAATTATAAACTGAAAACGAAATGCTAACCAAACAAATCCTTAATGATTCAGCCCTTGTTTAATTAGTGGAACAGGTGTCATGCCCTCACCATTCTGGCCCACCAGATCACTCTAGCCATTCGCTTTAGAGGATCTGAACGCTTTTTTCCTATTCCAAAATTGACATTTGTATCAAGGTAGAATGCGTCAAGAGTATTGGGCATTAACTGTAACATGCAGTAATTAAAATGCTAAAAATATCATAATAACAAGCACATGGTCAAAGAAAAAAACAAAAAAAAAAAAACAACCACATGGTAAAATAAATTTAAGACTGACCAACCTCCTGGCAAATAATGTTTACTACTCAACCATTGGAGTTTGCAATTATTTTATAAAACACCTAAAAGGACCTAAGTTCAATACAGAAAGTTAATACACAACAGAGTGGTTTACATGTTTACTATTAAGACTTAGAATTGGCCGATCGGGCCAATAGGTCTTGCTTTGCTACTAAGAAGTTTGAATACTATTAAAATTTACGTGCACCAGTATGGAAAGTTCAATATGTATATACTATACACAACTCGCTAATGTAGAGGGGGATTGATCAATAGCTGCTATAACCCCCTGAAGTTCTGCTAGTGAGGGACGGTCTCATTCTGACCAGAGCGGATTCATTTGCTCCAGCTCTCAAAGCTGTCTTTCCAGCTTCCAAGAACCTCGCAACTGCTGTCTCTGCATAACGGTTTGCTTCACCCACAGTCATGGATTTTCCCATATCTGGGTAGGTACTGAGAACATAATCACCGACCAGCTGGGATGCAAGCTGGATCAACTCGACTTGGAACTCAGAGAGTTTCTCATCTTCCTTTGGTCCGCGTGGCCTGAGTGACCTCCTAACTTCTGGGAGCGTTACTGTATAGCCAACAAATTTCACCATTCATGATGATTAAATTCAATGCGAGTATATAGCTACTTAAATCAAAACTATAATAGGAGACAGACTCACACAAATGTCATGTTCGATTCTAGGGTTCTTGAGAGCTAAGATGTGGCAGATTATATCAATCCAATCCTATATATCATTAGCTGAGCCCAACTTAGGACTTTATATGAGGAAAATCGATTTGAAGAGATCCTCAACACTCAACTGTATTAACAAAAGACAGGCCTCTAGGTAATCATATTTCAATCTACATGTTAGGAAAAACTCAGGTACTACGAATGCTCAACTTTCAAAACCATGTCCAATAAACTGCCAAGAATCCTATATGCAAGCGCAGCAGAATTTAAATTTTGTTTTGATTCTCAATTCTCATGATCATGTTTATAATGTATAAAAAACATATATAACAAGCAAACATCAATTGTAGATAGAAGATGATCCTAAACGCAAAATCCAATTTCGTGTTTGATCCTTTTAGTTCACCGACTCCAATTCCAAAGTCTCAATTGTTTGGCTTCGACCTCTAAAAGAATGCACAAGGAGCAATTCATGAACACAAACACTGACACACTCACTAGCATAAATATTCAGGGGGAGAAGGCAATCAGCAAATGTTAGCACTTGTGAGAGCTCTCCTATTTACCTTGACTCTCAAAAATTGGTATTTTTTTTGTCTTGCAAAAGAATTAAGTTTTATCACAATTAACTTTTAATTGCAACAAGCCCTTTATTTAACTTAAGTCCATAATAAACTTTAATTAGGATTACCTCTCTTTATTCATTTCTATTACACATTGTTCCTATATATGACATTTTAAGTTCACAATAAAGTAATATCATCTCTTCATATTAGATTATCACTATTTCTAATACCCCAAGAACCTTTCTTATAGGCTTCTATTCTTACAGATCATGAGTGACAATTAGCATCATATCATAAATATAACGCCCTATCAAAGAAAAGGCACCAACAATGGGCAGCAGTAAGGCCACACTAGGCAATGTACAAAGGCTTCGTAGTTACGATTTCACTAATCAACTATATATGGCAAATTTATCAAGCTTCATCAATCAAAGAGCATAGAAAAGCCAGTAGTAATCAACAAATGCAATGATGCAAACCTGGACAATCATCACGTGGAGTATCACGAAGTTTGAAGTAATTCTCAAATGTTCCAGCCCATGCATCCCTTTTGGTCAGGAAATTAGACTTTAAATTGAAAAGCTTCTTAATAGTAGCAGGGATAGAAGAATGTTCAAACTGTGAATCTGGTGTTGGCCCATTTGGCTCGTGAATTACTGCACCAAATAATCAAATAGTTAATCTTAAAGACAAATTACTCAAATCCCCAAGTAAAATAAAATTTTAGAAATATACGAGTGTCTGTAAACTGTAATACTCCAATCATAATTGCAACCTGAGAACATTCATATAAACATTTAGATGACTTGTTTAAGAATCTCCTTCTCCAATATATTAAAAGGAGTGACAAGAAAGGATTTCAGACTAGATAAGGAAGGGGCAATATGCCAATTTGTCATGACTCCAGAGATGATCATGGAATTTAAGCAAAAAAAATATGGTCAGTCAATAACATTGGACAAGGATATCACTGTATTTTAATTTGAATCTGATATAAAAATAAAAGGTTTATATAACATGCTGGACCTAAATAAGTAATAAACATTGGTAGGAAAATCTCATTCAGACTCCAATGCTAGTTCCCCAATGTCAAACATGCTGCCCCAAACCCTCCAACGCCCCCACCCCGCCCCCCAACAAAAAAACAAAACAAATAAAGGGAATGACAAGAACCAGTTCTGAAATTGTTCCCAAAAAAAAGAAGAAACAGTTCTGGAAGTTCACAAAACGAAACTTATCTTTGTTACTTCATCCATAGCAAACTTGAATTTATCATTCACATAACTATTCTCGATTGTTTTTTCAACAATAAATTCCAATTTTTGCTAGTTACGAGTCAGCAAATGGCTGAAATAATGATGCAGGAAAATCCTCCCTTGACTTGGGTTAGTGGCATGGGAGTCTTTTGGCACTTAGGACAGGAGATAAGAGAAGAGATGGTGGGTTCCAATGGCAAAGGTATATTATTCATAAAAAGCTACACATTTACAATTTGAGCACATCATGTATCTCTCTAGCTTTATTCAATTTTGGGACACTTCTATTAAGCACTTCTAAACCCCCAAAAAATTTTGATAAAGAAGCATCTCCCTGACCCTTTTGATATCTACTTTGACAACGACTTCAGAATTAGAATAGTATTTGTAACAACACCAACATATGAAGCACACCCTGATCAGAATAAAGTTAAGGAACTATCATTGTTAACCATATGAGTAAACATCATAGAGGGAAAAAACAAGTAGAAAATGAATTTCTCCTCTAAATGCCAAAAAAAAAAAAAAAAGCGCAACAAAGTAACAAGAACAAGCTCTAGACAACTAGGAAAATAAATGTAATCGCAACAATAGTAGGGAAATTCAACAAAATCTGCAGGCACCACAAAAAACCTACTCGTTAACTCAAGAGAAGAAAGACTTGATTGACCTCTAGTCTATACTCTGCACAAATTCACTTTTAGCATCTGCTCTATCTTAAGTTCTGTTCTCTCTCTCATCTTCGGCCATGACTTCTTTCCTTACCACTACAACCCCACCTCTCCTTAAGCCACTCTTGTCCTCATAGCACCACCAAACACAAATTTTCTCATATCAATTACAACAAACTCTAATTTCATTCCATTTGTATCACCACCATTCCATCATTCACATTTTAAAAACACCAAGTGGAACAAGTCTAAATAGACCATCAAAACTACAACTCACTATAATCATTCCTCAATTCAATAAAATTTCCTTACTTGACAACTAAACTAAGCATAAATAAATGAAAGTAGCCAGCAAATTCCACCTATAACAAGCAATTACAATCTTTAAATTGATTCACTAGGATTTCCTTCCTAGATTGAAACTACCCAATATTCACAGAGATAACCATAATTGAAACAATAACATTGCAACATGAACTAAACAAACTAGTAAACAGAAAGACTTACCTACACCCTTATCGATCCACGGCGATATCAACAGCGTCGGGACTCGAACCCCCAATCGATCGAACCTGAAGTACCACGGGTCGGGTCCAATGATCCCATCCGGGTTAGGCACACCAGAGACAGGGGTAGGCACATGATCATAGAACCCACCATGCTCATCATAAGTAAACAGCACAGCCATCTCATTCCACTGCGGGCTAGCCCTCAGGATCTCGTACACCTCCTTCACGAACTTCTGTCCGATCGCCACGTCATGAGAAGGGTGATCATCATTGGCCGGAAAGAGCTCCACATCGAAGTAACGCTGCTCCACCACCACGTAATTCGGAAGCTTACCCTTCTTAGCATGTAGTTTGAACTTCAATTTGTACTGATGAAACTTTGTGATGTGCTTAAGCTTCCTCATGCTCTTGAAGAACAGTGTTGCAGGGATGTTTTGGTAATAAATCCCAAAAGTGAGGTCATTTTCGTCCAAAGAATCGAAGATGGTTTTTTGGGGGAAGCCATGGATGAGGTCCTTCCTCACGTTGCTGGAAGCTCCGTGTGATGTTGCAGAGTGGACGTAGAACCGGTTCGGCTGAGTCGAAGCCGGAACGGACGCGAACCACCGGTCGAACACGGCGAACTCGTTCACCAACTCAGTGTATATCGGCAAAACCTCCGGTTTGAACCCGCTCATCACGGTTTCGGGCATACTGACCCCCATACTGTACGCTTGCTGGACGAACCCGTTCATCGGAGCCGGGTTAGCGGTCGTTACATCCGACCCGAATATCTGCTCCCGGATCGCCTGAATCGAATGCCCCGGATCGGAGTCGATGAAGATAGCATTGTCGGAGACGAAGACTTCAGGGGAGTTCGGGTCGGAAGCGTTGAACCGGTTCGATTCCTTCCCCGTTAAACCGTCGATGTCGGGTCGGGTTTTCTTCAACCATCCGAGCATGTGATCGAAGGACCGGTTCTCCATGACCACGACGACTAGGGTTTTGATGGGTCCATCGATTTTGTGTTTGGATTTTGATTTTGTGAACTCGAGAGAGTGAGACGAAGCCAAGAGGTAGAGCAAGAAGACGGCGGAGAGAGCGATTCGCCGCCGTGGAATCATGGTTTCCGGCGACTCGGCACCGTGATGGGGCGGCGATCGGGGAGAAGGGTAAAGTTGTCTTCTGGGTAGTTAAAGCTTTGTGGAGTTTATATATATAATATTTTTGTACCGTATATGATATTGTGGAGTTTATATAGCGTAGCGGTGAAGGGTATATTTCTTTTGGATTTTTGGAATATTATGATTGGTGGGACCTTGTGGGAATCATATGGTGTTTTATTGCTGAAAAATGATTGATAGATCAAATTTAAATTTATTCAAATTGTTTGAATTATGTAAGCTAGACAATTAGTCAAATGATTAGCGTCACCCTTATCAACCGCGATAGTTGCCTTTGTCAATTGGCTTGTCAAGTAGCATATGTCGGATGGCTGGCCACACAATCTCTGGAATGACCGATCGAATGATCGGTCGAATAATTGGCATGTACGAATTCAAATAATTTGAGTGAGATTAAATTCAATAAATATAACATTACTTTTTATTAATTAAATTGTGGAGTTTAGGTTAGACTTTAAAAAATAATTAAACAAGTGTCATATAATCAATGGTTGAAAGCATCTATACTATTATATATGTGAGTATATGACTTGGTGTCTCATAGTGTGATAGTTTAGACAAATTTTCATATTCTAAAATAAAAAAATATTATTCAAAAATATGACTAAGATTTGAACCAAAGACTTTAAGCCTCCGTTTGGTAAGTGGGCTGGCTTTTTGGTTTTTTGGCTTTTTTGGCTATATGAGCCTGGGCTCAAAAACCTGGTTTGGAAATGACTTTTTGGCTTTTTTGACTTTTTGGCTTTTTGGTGAGGTGTCACCCTGATAAATTACCAAACTGCCCTTGTTTGCTTTTGTTTTTTATTTTGATTTTTATTTTGGGTTTGGATTTCCCATATTTTGCTTAATTTTTTTTATTTATTTTTTTATTTTAATTTTGGGTTGGATGTGGCGTTTTTTGGTTAATTTTTTTTTAAATTTTTTTTTACTTTGGTTTTGATTTGAAATTTTATTATTTTGGGTTTTATTTTGGCTTATTTTGGTAAAATAAATTTTTTTTTTTGGGATTGGCGTTTTTTGTAAAAAAATTTATTTTATTATTTTGGGTTTTATTTGGCTTATTTTGGTAAAATAAATTTTTTTTTGGGATTTGGTGTTTTTGTAAAAATTTATTATTTTATTATTTTGGGTTTTATTTTGGCTTATTTTGGTAAAATATATACATATTTTATTTTGGATTTGGCGTGTTTTGCTTAAATTTTTTTAAAAAAAAAATTTATGTTTTTGTTTATTTTATTTTTTATACTTTAATTAGTTCTTGTTCTTTCATTTTATTTGAAGTATTAAAATAATGTAAATAATGTAAATAATTTAATAAGCAAAAATTTAAAATAAATATTCAAAAAATTATTAATTTACGTTTCTACGGTTTTGTCGTTTTTTACGATTTTGTCGTTTTTTTTATAATAATTTTTTTTATTTGTAATTTCTTTTATTAATTACTAATTTACGGTTTTGTCGTTTTTTTATTTGTAATTTACGTTTTTTGCCGTTTTTATTAATTTAAAATGTTATTATTTTTTTTATTTGTAAATTATTTTAAAATGTTATTAATGTTATTAATTTACGTTTTTTTATTTTAAATAATTTAATTTTAATTTAATTTTAAATATTTATTTTCATTTTTATTTTAATTTGCGTTTTAAATTTTATATTTATTTTAATTTTATTTTAAGTATTTAAATAATGTAAATAATCTAAAAATTCTTTCAATAGTAAAAAATTAAAATAAATATTCAAAAAATTTAAATCGTAAAAATTTAAATAATTTAAATATTCAAAAAATTATTTTACAAAAAAATTTAAATAATTTAAATATTCAAACAATTTAAATAGTTTAAAATGTTAATATTTTAAATTTAAAAATAACTCAACACTCAAATCGTAACCAAACACATAAAATAAAACTCACGTAAGAAATCATTTTTAAAACTCATAACCAAACACATAACTTGAAACTCCATACTACTTTGACAACTCTACACCCAAATCATAACGAAAACACATAACAAAAAAATTAAAATATTTAAAACTATTTTTATAAAATAGAGTTTGAATTTATTTTTATAAAATATTTTAACAAAAAACAAAAAATATTTTTTTTTTTTAACTTTCTTTGTTTTTTCTGGGAAAATGTATTTTTTGGAATTTTTTTTTTTTTTTTGGGCTGCTGCCGCATGCCCCTCTTTGATGAGGGGTAGTTTTGTGAATTGAGCTTAGAGTTGAAACTTGCAAAGCAAGATTTTTGGTTTTGTCTTTTAGTGACTCTTTGAGCCTCTTTTGGCATTTAGTGGCTCAAAGAGCCTTTGAGCCCTTCCCAAACATAAGTTTTATAAAAACACTCTTATTATTTATACAATATATATATATTATAATATTATTTATTTTTATATTCATTTATCTTGCACACCCACCAGTTGCTTAAAAACTATCAAATAATTTCTTTTGGGTCTTGCGTGTGAGTTATGTAGACTGTAACGGGAGACTTTGAGCAGTTCTTAAGTTGCCACGTAGCAATTAGGTGAAAGTCATCATCCAACAAAAAATTGAAATAAAGGCATTTTGATGTGCTGCTTGTGTTCCTTGTGGCCATATAAAAGTGAGAAAAATAAAAATAAAGATTGAATGTCAATTTTTTATTTTGGGTAAATTATGTTTGAGATTTAAAATATATATATAATAAATTTTATAATTTTGATGTAAATATATTTAATTTTTTTATAATTTTAATTTATATAATATATAGTTCACTTTTCATTAATTATATGAATCAAAAATTTATATTGTTGTCTCTTTTATAATAAAATATATTTTTTTATTTTTTTATTTTTTTATCTTCACAGTGTTTCATCAGTTTTAGTTATATTAACGTTGTGTAAGTAAGATCGGTGTAATTATGTTAAAATTATAGAATTATTCATTTATTTTTTTTAAATCTTAAAAAAGATAAGTGCAATTTATCCTTTTATTTATATTTTTTTTACATAGATCATTGAGATATTTCTTGTGGTAGGGTTATAAAGCTTGACTAACAATTCAATCCATTTTATTGTATTCAAGACAATTCGAGTCTTCTGAAAATGAGAAGAGATTTTTTCTATTAATTGGATTACCCAGTCCAACTCTGTGAATTTTGTCATAGACCTCACTTTTTTATCTGATTAATTCATTTATTTATTATATTGATTTGACATTAATTCATTTCAATGGTATGCAAAAAAATAGGTGACGAGTATGAATTTGAAAATAATTATTTATTTTTTACAGATAAATTTGATAAATCATGTAGTTTTTATTATGGGATAAATTTTATTTTCTTATGCATGATCGAAAAATTAGAGAGAATTTTTTATTTATAAAAATATATCTTTCATATTATTTGCTCATTAGTTAGTATTAACCTTTGATAATAAGATCAAATTCAATTATTACATGGAATAATATTATACAAATAAGAGACAATTATATAAGAGCATATTCAACGCTTCATTTTTTGTTTTATTAAATTTAAATTTAATAAAAAAATACAAAATTGGTGCTCTTATCATCAAATCAATATCAAATTGAAGATATCTCAAATTTTTCATCAAATTGAAGATGCTAGAACTTTTTACCAAATTACTGTACATAGCCGTTAGTTTACAGGTGGCTGATGGACAATAAATGAGCATCGAATGTCCGGCCGGTTGTTCCTCAACGACCACCTCCTTGCAAAATTTAGGGAAAATTTGTTTTAGAATATGAAAAAATTACACTAGCTGGTTGATCGGCTGGACATCCCCCTATCATCCTTCCAGCCGATTGATGGTTTGATGAAATTCCAGATTACTCCATTGGAACGACCGATATCAGATAAAATTTTTACTCAAATTTAATATAAAAAAAAAAAGAAAAAAAAAGTAAACCTTAGAGATAGTCTAATTTCGAACCTATTGCTTCAAAGTTCATAAAAGGGAGCTTACTTGGCGCAATGATAAGAACTTGTACATAGCTATGGGTTATATAGGGTTGTTTGGTACAGATTATTTTGGCCAATTTATAGATTTTAGTTTTAAAAAAGTAATTTTGGATTATTTGGTGAAATTTATTTAAAACAACTTTTGATTCTAACAGTTTATTTTAACTCAAAAAAATTAATTTTGAGAAGTTACTCATCTTATATTTCTGCTTATCAATTTTTGTTATGGGTATATGATACCTACTTTTTTTTAAAAAAATATAAAAAGATCTAAATAGACTATGGATTTTTTTTATTTTTTATTTTAGTGGGAAATGTGCACGAGGAGCTCAATTTACAACTAACAAAGGTTATTTCAATTTACAATTAACTGGAGTAAAAATGATATTTATACATTAAAAATTTATTTCACAATTTATTTGCCAAGCACTACTCAGTAACTTAAATGTATAATTCAGCAGTTGCACCAAATAGATTAACAATTTCTAAGTAAAGTTATAATCTATATTCCATTAAATTATAATCTAGAATTTGTTTTAACAATTACACCAAACACCCTATAGTGTGATTTGTCAAATGTCAGAATGCTAGCTAAGTGATTTTTTATTTTGACATCATTTTATATATAATTTTAAATAAAAAAAATACTTATTTAATTTTTCTATATAAATTGGAAGGGTTGACGGACTAGGAGAGCTCATTGAGCAAGACAATACTGTTATAATTTTAAAATGGTTAATCTCCATTTCAACACTTCTACTATGGCTTCGCTTGGGAAGTCAAGTTTGAGGCTTTTTTGATTATTTGAAAATGGCTTTGGAAAATGGCTTTTGAAACTTTTGAAAAAATTTTATTTTTTGCTAATTTTGAGCATTAATTAAAGTGGGACCCAAACATTATTTTTAACGTTTTTAATTGGGTTCATATTTAATGCCACGTAGTAAATAAAACCGTGTATTTGGTTGCTCAAAATTATTTCTGGATGTATGAGAATTCAACGCGAATTTTTGGGTTCGTGAAAATGGCTTTAGGTAGGTTTCCTACACATTTGTGAAATGTACTTGTCCCACATTGGAAAAACTTAAGGATTTATTTGGGTTTATATACCTAAGCTTGGGATACTTGGAATGGGCCCCAAGGGGTACCCAAGTTTGTGAAAAGATGAGGTTATGGGTGAAATGAACTAGACCCATTGGACCCAAAACAAAAATCACATGCGCGCGCCACCGTTGTCCAGTTGATCGGGCTAGGTTTGGGCACAAGTGCGTGATGTGAGGTTGAGTTGGGCTTATCCGGCCCAATACTTAATTTTTTGGGTTCCTTTGTAATTTATTTATTTATTTTTAATTTTTGTTTTAAAATTCAAAATAAATTGGTCATTTCCTATCTGTTCGAACAATTGACTATCTGTTGGTATCTGTTCGGAACAGCCTTCATTCCTCCTATAAATAAACTGCTTCCAGGAATTCATTTGGATAGAAAAAATTTCCAATCTCTTTCCTTTCTCCTTCTGTTCGTCCTCTTGTTGCTTCTGCATCTGTTTCTGCATTTATTTTGAGGAAAAGAAAGAGAAAGAGTTGCAACATAGTTTGGTTTGCAAGGCTTGGTTTTGTAGTGTTGCAAAATTCAAGTGTTAGTCGTTGCATCCTAGGAAGTAGACGCTGTTACAACTCGAAGCACCGTAGTGATGGTGATATCTACTTTAAGGAGATTGTATCCAACACAAGTCTCGACGTTTAAAATTTCTGTAAGCATTTAATTCAAGATTTAATTTATTAAATTATTTTTTGAATTATTTTATCTTGTTGCTTATTTAATTTATGCATTTATTTTACACACACATCCACTGTGGGGATAACAATCTTAAAGTAGGTTGCCGGTTTTTATTTTCCTGTGTTAGACAGACGAATATTTTGTTTCGGAAAATTAAATAGTAGTCATATACTGTTTAATTTCTTAAAGTAGTAATATACTATTTAATGATTTCTTTGATAATATAGTAGTAATATACTGTTTATCATTAGAATTTTGTTACAAAATATTATTCTGTATATTTTTGTATGTAACTCTTTTTTGTATAAATTTGTGATTGGTGTCTTAATATTTCGCAAGAATTATGACAACTGAAATAAACAATACTGAGACTGTAATTACTCCAACCCCCACACCTGTTGTGCTAGTGATGACTTTGGCAGTACTGGTAAATCATGGAAAGAAGCCAAAAAAATTCAATATAAATGATTTTAAAAGATGGCAACAAAAAATGATGTTTTATCTTATCACATTGAATTTGGCTTGTTTTACCCATAAAAAAGCTCCGGCACTGAACGAGGGAGAAGCTAACTGGCAAGTGGTTGCCGCAGTCGATGCATAGAAACATGGTGATTTTCTATGTTGGAATTATACCCTCAATAGGTTGGACAATACACTGTACAATGTGTATAATGTCAAAAGCACTGCTAAAGAATTGTGAGAATCTCTAGATCATAAATATAAGATAGAGGATACCGGTACAAAGAAATTTGTTGTCGATCGTTTTCTGAATTTTAAAATGATAGATTCTAAGACAGTTATTAGCCAGGTTTAAGATCTCCAATTAATTCTCCATGACATACATGCGGAAGGGATAGTTCTCAGTGAATCTTTCCAAGTAGCGGCAATCATTGAAAAATTGCCACCATCTTGGAAAGAATTCAAGAATTATCTGAAGCATAAGCGCAAGGAGATGAAATTGAAGGAAATAATAGTGTGGCTCCGAATTGAGGAGGACAATCGTGGTTCTGACAAGAAGTTAGGAAACCATGTCATGCAGAAGCATGATGGCAATGGTCCCAAACAAGGATCCACTAGTAAGATCAATAAAGGGATCAACAACGGGTTCAACAAGAGGTTCAAAAGCAAATGTTTTGTGTGCGGCAAAGATGGACATCGCGCTAAGGATTATCACGTTCGCAAGGACGGAGGGAGTTCGAGCAAAAAGCCAGCACAAGCCAACATAATCGATGATTTTTATCTTTTCGATGGAATGACAGACATCAATCTTGCTGCAATAGTCTCTGAAGCAAATTTGGTGGGCAATCCCAAGGAGTGTTGGCTGGATACTGGAGCAACCCGTCATATTTGTGCAGATAAGAAGATGTTCACAACCTACAAAGTGGTGGCAAATGGGGAACAACTTTTTATGGGAAACTCCTCCACTTTAGCTATAGAAGGACAAGGAAAGATTGTGCTGGAAATGACATCGGAGAAAGAACTCACTCTTAACAATGTACTCCATGTGCCAGAGATTCGTAAGAATTTGATTTCTAGTTCATTATTGATCAAGAATGGGTTTAAATTAGTCTTTGAATCTGACAAGCTTGTACTCTCCAAAAGTGGAATGTATGTGGGGCGAGGTTATATGAGTGATGGGCTTTTCCAGCTCAATGTAAATACTATTGTACCAAATTTGGCTATTAATAATAAGAACACATCTTCTGTTTATATTGTTGAGTCTTCTTTTTTATGGCATGGTAAATTAGGACATGTTAATTTTAATTCTTTGCGTAGACTTGCTGCTTTAGAATGTTTACCAAACTTAGAATTTGATCCTAATCATAAATGTGAGATTTGCGTTGAAGCAAAACTCACTGAAGTATCATTTAATAAAGTTAAAAGAAGTACTGAAACTCTAAGTTTAATTCACACAGATATTTGTGATTTAAAATTTGTTCAAACTAGAGGAGGTAAGAAGTACTTTATTACTTTTATTGATGATTGCACTCAATATTGCTATTTTTACTTATTGAGAAATAAAGATGAAGACGTAGAAGCTTTTAGGCAATATAAACTTGAGGTTGAAAATCAACTTGGCAAAATTGTAAAGATAGTGAAGAGTGATAGAGGTGGTGAGTATGATGCACCATTTGAAGAATTTTATTCCGAACATGGTATCATTCACCAAACCACTGTACCCTATTCTTCTCAGTCAAATGGAGTTGTTGAGAGAAAGAATCGAACTCTTAAAGAGATGATGAATGCCATGTTGATTAGTTCAGGGTTACCTCAGAACTTGTGGGGAAAGGCGATTTTGTCTGCTAACTTTATCCTTAACAGGGTTGTAGCGACCCTAATTTTTCGTAAGTCATTATTTAGTTATTATTAACTTATTTTATTGTTGGCTTTATTAATTGTGGGGTACATGAGAATTTAATGTGGTATTTAATTAATTTAATGTGATAGTCAATTATATATAATTAATCTAAATATTTTTATATTTATATATTTTATATATAAAAAAAAGTGTTTTATATATTGATAAAATATATAGTATATTTATATATGTTGTAGTTGTTTAATAAAATAAAGTATAATATTATATAATACATCAATTAGGTTATAATTAGGGCTGAGCAAGGAATCCGTGAAATCCGTAATTCGATCCAGTCTAGTCCAATCCGATAGGTTTGGATTGATTTTTTGAATCCGTGGTTCGGTTCCGGATTGAAGAATTAAAAATCCGTAATTCACGGATTGGTTCCGGATTGAACTCCACGGTTCCGGATTGGAACCGATCCGGACCGTATACAAATAATCTATATTTTTATTATACATCCTCCCCCATAATATCTTCTCTTATTCTATATAAAACCTAAACTCAAACCTAAACCCCGTATAATATCTTCTTTTATTTGTTAGTTTTTAGTTTTAATTTGTAATGGTCTAAATACTTATGGTGAAACTAGTTTTCTTATGGTTGTTTAAATTCTAGAACAGTATGCTACTATTATAGAAAAACATGTTGCTATTGTGGAACTAATATAGCGTTATATTTATGTTTTTATGAAATTAAAGTGTTATATATATATATATATATTGGTTATTTAATTATGTGAATCCGTGGTCTTAAACCGATCCAATCCGTATTTAAATGGATTGGTTCGGATTAGTTCCATGACTGAAACGGATTGGATTGGTTCCAATTTTTCAAGAATTGGTCCTGATTTTACCTCAATCCGGTCCAATCCGGACCATGCTTACCCCTAGTTATAATAGTATTAGGTAATGAGCGAAAAAAGAAAAGAAAAGAAAAGAAAAGAATGAGAGCAGCAGCAGGCAGAGAGTGAGAGAAAGAGAGAGATAGAGAGAGACGGACGGCGGGGAGAGAAAGAGTAGTGAAAAAAAAAGGAAATGGTTAGGGTTTTATTTTGGTGACTCCATTAATTTTTCAAGTGATTCTTTAATCTTCAAAAAATAATTGTGAGTGCAAAACCCACTTCTCTTACTTTATGTTTATTTCGTTGTTTTTATTTATTTATTTATTTGATGTTGATTTGATATTGTATTTATATGAAGATGATGGATTGATTTTAATTATTTTGGTTAGTTATGTATGCAAGGTTTATGTTTTTTTTTTTTTTTATGCATTTATTTTATGGTTGTAATTACACTCATGGTTATATGATATTGAAATAAACTTAGAATTCATAGATATTGGTTCGATGATGGATTGATTCGTTATTTTTATTTATTTATTTATATTTATTTGATGTTAGTTTGATTTTGTATTTACTAAAGATAATATATTGATTTTAATTATTTTGATTAGTTGTGTATGTCAGGTTTAGGATTTTTATATGTATTTATTTTATGATTGTAATCACACTGATGGTTATATGAAATTAAAATAAATTAGGAACCCATAGATAAATTTCTTATACTCCACTTTGACTCCATAAATTGTTGTTTTATTTGAGTGTTGGTGAGAAAGAGTGTATAAAAAAAAGTGAGGATTATGAGATTTATTTGAATGCCTTAGGCTTGGCATTGTTATGTTTGTTCTCATGAGTGAGATTTTTTGTATATGTATATTGTTGCCTCGTTCTCAAGAGTAGACGAGTGCTTTGATTTATGCGCGTACGTATATTCTAACCATCTGGGGAGTGTGGATCAAACTCGGGACGATATTCCTGTGCAAGTTTGGCTTCGGAGCTGTGTTAGGTATACGTGAGGCACATGGGATATATGTGTAGACCGGAAGTGAAGAGCCGAAGAGGTAGAGTTAAGGTACAAAGAATTAAATATGAGTTTATTGTTATAGTGTGAATTGTATTGATTTGTACATCTTGAAAAATAGTAAACGACCTCAATAAATTATGAAATTTGAGTAGAAGCATGTATACGTGATTCTAGACAACTTTTGTGTTTTAACTTTTTACTAGAAAGATCGATTAGAACTTGTAATCAGATAATCTTTGTTTCAATAGTTTTTATTTATTTTAGTATTGCAGATTTTAGATGCTATTTTAACCCACGAAACGAGCTCATTTTTATTGGTTTCGTGTAAGCTATAGTAAAACATTATTCTGAACACTTTTTGTGTTTTGAAATTTTCTGAAAAAATTCATCTTACAGCAGTTTCTTTTCATTTGCAGTTATAGATTTTTCGATCGAATTTCGGTTAGGATTTTTGATTAAGTTTTTCTCTCAACCTGTTTAGTTTCTACTAAATTCGTCCGCCGTACATTTTAGGAAATTTGATTATGTACTTTATTTGTTCTTTGAGTTTTGATCAATTTGAATTATTTAAGCATGAAACAGTGTATTTTTATATTTTTTTAGCAAGTTACTTATGATTAAATTATACTAATTTTATTTTTTTTGCAGAATGATGGATCTTACTAACTTTTTATGCAGGGCTAACCTAACATTTTTTTATTTTTTTTATTTTATACTCAATTTATATTTCGTTGTGTATGGGTAAGAAACTAAATGTTACCGTATCGCGAGAAACTACCCCTTCATCTCGATGCGGATGGAACTACTTGTTCTGTCCCGTAACAGGAATTAAATGTATTTTTGTTTGTATTTGGTAGACATGTGAGTGTCAAATCTTATACTCATACCAATATACTTGATACTGACACGTTTTGTCTCTTGGCAACTTGAGTGCGTTTTATTTAAGTGCAACCGAACTTCCTTTGCAGGATTAGTTGGGGCTACGGTGGTGATGTAGAATAACTATAATTGTTGGACATGTCTCTTGGAATTCTTTTGTTTTCTTGAGCTTAGGGTTGATATTAGTTTATGTATTTATTATTTTTATTATGACATTAGTATTATGATAGCTTGGCATTATGGATTATTTTCCAACTTTACATTATTTAAATTATTTTGACTAGTTGTTGCTACTTTAATGTTGAAGGTATTTGATAGTTATGAAATTATGGTGAAAGGTTTGGTTGGTGTTTTGTTAGTTTTTTTTTTTTTTTTTTTTATTTTTTATTTTTTATTTTTTTAAAATCACTTGTTATCTTTTGAGTATGGAAATTTATTTAAACCTTATGGAGACGAGAACGTTTAGATTTTGTTTCACTCGTAGGATTTGGATGATGGAATATTGATTGGGATTTTGTCATAATTTAATATTTAATTGTCTAAACTTTGGGGCGTGACAAGGATATCCCACAAGAAACTCAATCAAATATCTTATGAATTATGAAAATGTCGACAACCTACCTACAATTACCTCAAAGTGCGGGAGTGTTTGGCAAAGGTGGCAGTCCTTAGTCCCAAAACGACTAAGATAAGACCAAAAACTATTGATTATATGTTCATTGGTTATGCATATAATAGTAGTGCATATAGATTTTTAGTTCATAGATCTGAAAATCCGGATATGCATGTAAACCCTATTATTGAGTCAAGGAATGCGTTATTTTTTTAACACATTTTTCCTAATAAGGAAACTGAAGAGAAAAGTTCAAATAAAAGAACTTTTCATACTGCTATGGGTAGCAGTGAAGACCACAATGATAATGAATCAGATGAACCTAGACATAGCAAGAGGGCTAGGATCTCTAAATCATTTAGTCCAGATTTTCTGACATACCTGTTAGAAAATGAGCCTCAAAACTTCAAGGAAGCAATGTCAAGTCCTAAAGCTCCATTGTGGAGAGAGACTGTGAATAGTGAAATTAAATCAATACTGTAAAATCATACTTGAGAACTAGTGGATCTTTCACCAGGGTGTAAACTTCTTGGATATAAGTGGATATTTAAAAGAAAAATAAAAGCAGATGGTTCAATAAATAAATACAAGGCTAGGCTTGTTGTTAAGGGATACATGCAGAAGGAAGGCCTTGATTATTTTGACACCTGTTCGCTAGTGATAAGAATAACATCTATTCGCATGTTGATTGCGATTGCAGCTTTGCATAATTTAGAAATACATCAAATGGATGTTAAAACAGCTTTTTTGAATGGCAAGTTAGATAAGGAAATTTATATGGAACAACCGAAAGGGTTTCAAGTTCCCGGCCAAGAGAAAAAGGTTTGTAAACTTGTCAAATCTCTTTATGGATTAAAACAAGCTCCGAAACAATGACATGAAAAATTTGATCACGCTATGCTTTCGAATGGTTTTAAGATAAACGAATGTAACAAATGCGTCTATGTTAAAAACACAGACAAATGCTATGTCATAATTTGTCTTTATGCGGATGACATGCTCATTATTGGAAGCAATAATGACATAATTAAATCTACAAAGAAAATGTTGAACAAAAAGTTTGACATGAAAGATCTAGGAGTAACAGATGTAATTCTAAGATTAAAAATTACTAGAACATCTGAATGATATGTTTTATCCCAGTCTCATTATGTTGAGAATATTCTGGAGAAATTTGGAAAGCATGACGACCGTACTGCTAAAACACTTGTTGACATTAGTCTTCATTTGTCAAAAATACAGGTGCAAGCATATCACAATTAGAGTACTCTCAGATAATCGAAAGCTTGATGTACTTAATAAATTGCACTAGGCAAGATATAGATTATGCTGTAAGCAAATTGAGTAGGTACACAAGTAATAAAGGATCCGATCATTGGAAAACGATAATTATGGTACTTAGGTATTTAAGATATACCTAGAATTATGGCCTTCATTATATCAAATATCCAGCAGTACTCGATGGGTATAATGATCCAAATTGGATATCGAATACTAAAGACTCAAAATCCACTAGTGGATACGTCTTTACCTTAAAAGGTGCTGCAGTCTCTTGGAAATCTTCCAAGCAAACATGCATAGCAAGGTCGACAATGGAATATGAGTTTATCGCATTAGATAAAACAGGAGAAGAAGCAGAATGGCTTCGTAATTTCTTAGAAGACATTCAATGTGGCCTAAACCTGTGCCAGCTATATGCATACACTGTGATAGTGAGGCAGCAATAGGACAAACACAAAATCATATGTATAATGGTAAGTCTCGACACATTCGTTGAAGACATAATACCGTTAGGCATTTGCTCTTACATGGAATAATTTCCATAGAGTATGTAAAGTCAAAGGAGAATATTACGGATCCATTGACTAAAACGCTAGCCAGAAAGCAAGTGTACCATTTATCGAAGGGAATGAGATTAAAGCTTATTACTTAAAAGTCGCCATAATGGCAACCCAACCTAGTTGACTGGAGATTCCAAGATCTAGGTTTAAAGGGACAACCGAATTATGGATGACTTCACGTATCACTAAGGAGGTTTATTCTTACCCATTTCTATGATAAGAAGAGTGATACCTGTAGCATTAGTAGGATAAGCTTTGTTTTTAATGATTCTTATAGCTTGGGCATCCAAGTGGGGTATAGCAGGATACTCTTAATAAGAAATCACCTATATGAGTGTGAACTGGGCCGGTTCTGTGAGAATTGAGAAGGCTAAATTCTCTAGAGCACTCATGAATTACCAGACGTTGTTCAGGGTCAAAATGAACACAACCGTAAGAACCAAACTGTGTCTACAGATACACTATGTGTAGTCTATTGTCTTGGCTTACACAAATAGCTGAATAGTTCAAGGCATCGCGTCTATTGGTTAGTCAGTAAATCCGATAAGCTTTCACTAGAGGAGGTTCAAAGCCAAAAGCTACCTATCTCGATGTGGTGTATCTTTCTAATGTACTCTTTCTTTGTCTATATTTTGTTGCATGTCCGTTATCGTGAATTACATTCATGTGGGGGATTATCGGAAAATGGCTTTTGAAACTTTTGAAAAAATCTTATTTTTTGCTAACTTTAAGCATTAATTAAGGTGGGACCCAAGCATTATTTTTAACGTGTCTAATTATGTTCATGTTTAATGTCGCGTAGTGAATAAAACCGTGTATTTGGTTGCTCAAAACCATTTCTGGATGAATGAGAATTCAACGCGCATTTTCGGGTTTGTAAAAATGGATTTAGGTGGGTTTCCTACACATTTATGAAATGTGCTTATCCCACATTGGAAAAGCTTAAGGATCTATTTAGGTTTATATACCTAAGCTTAGGATACTTGGGATGGGCCCCAAGGGGTACCCAAGTTTGTGGAAGGGTGAGGTTATGGGTGAAGTATGCTAGACCTATTGGACGCAAAACAAAAACCACACGCGCGCGCCGCCGCCGTCCGTCCGTCCGTCCGTCCGATCGGTTGGGTAGGCTTGGGCTTGGGCACAGGTGCGTGGTGTGAGGTTGCTCAAAACCATTTCCGGATGAATGAGAATTCAACGTACATTTTCAGGTTTGTGGAAATGGCTTTAGGTGGGTTTCTTACACATTTGTGAAATGTGCTTGTCCCACATTGAAAAAGCTTAAGGATCTATTTGGGTTTATATACCTAAGCTTGGGATACTTGGGATGGACGAGGTTGCTCAAAACCATTTTCGGATGAATGAGAATTCAACGCGCATTTTCATGTTCGTGGAAATGGCTTTAGGTGGGTTTCCTACACATTTATGAAATGTGCTTGTCCCACATTGGAAAAGCTTAAGGATCTATTTGGGTTTATACCTAAGCTTGGGATACTTAGGATGGGCCCCACGGGGTACCCAAGTTTGTGGAAGGGTGAGGTTATGAGTAAAGTGGGTTAGATCCATTGGACCCAAAATAAAAATCACATACGTGCGCCGTCCGTCCGTCCGGTCGGTCGGGCGAGCTAAGCCTGGGCCTGGGCTTGAGCGCAGGTGCATGGTGTGAGGTTGAGTTGAGCTTGTTTGGCCCAATACTTATCTTTTTGGGCCAAAAACCTTTGTAATTTATTTATTTATTTTTAATTTTGGTTTCAAAATTCAAAATAAATTGGTCCAAGTTTTTCCTTACCCAAACAGGTCCTAGACAGTTTTTATCTATTAATTTCCACCTGAACAGGTTCAAAAAGTTCAAAACAAACCAAACAGATTTCCTATCTATTGGCACCTGTTCGGAATAGCCTTCATTTTTCCTATAAATAGACTACTTCCAGTGATTCATTTGGATAGGAAAAATTTCCAAATCTCTTTCCTTTCTTCTTCTGTTCGTCCTCTTGTTGCTTCTACATTTGTTTCTGCATTTATTTTTAGGAAAAGAAAGAGAAAGAGTTACAACATATTTTGGTTTGCAAGGCTTGGTTTTGTAGTGCTGCAAAATTCAAATGTTAGTCATTGCATCTTGAGAAGTAGACGCCGTTACAACTCGAAGCACCGGAGTGAGGGCAAAACTACTTTAAGGAGATTGTGTCCAGTACAAACCTCGACGTTTAAAATTTCTGTAAGCATTTAATTCAAAATTTAATTTATTAAATTATTTTCTGAATTATTTTATCTTGTTGTTCATTTAATTTATGCATTTATTTTATACACACATCTACTGTGGGGATAACAATTTAACTACAAAAAATAAAATAGGCTTTTTAGCTCAATAAGATAAAACATCACATCCAACCCATAATCATTACATTTTTTCTCTAACAAAAAAGTCAAAAACCTTTTCCAAACGAGACTTTTTAGTCTCAGGCTAAAATAATCAAAAAAAGTCAAAAAATCAATCTACTTCTCAAACGAACCCTATTTAAATTTTCTTCATTGTAACAACATTTATGCAATAACATTATAATAGTTACACATGGTAACATACACACGTAGTCCATGGCTGATTTTGGAATATTTTCCAAATTGAAGGCAAGACAATAAGAAAGTATAATAAAACAACTAAGTCTCTGTTTGCAAAGTGGGATGATTTTTTAACTTTTTAATTTTTTTGACTATTTTAATCTGGGACTAAAAAGCCTGACTTTTTTGACTTTTTTAACTTTTTAACTTTTTGCTGAGGTGTCCATATGTAATATTACTAAGGATAATGTTTCAGAGCTCGAATCTTCTCCCCCCTAATCCCCCGAATGCCCAAAACGACGTCGTTTTGGGCGTTCAGTTTTTTTTTTTCCTTCGTCTTCTTCGTCATGCAGGTTGAAACAGAGGGAGAGGGAGAGGGAGAGGGAGAGAGAGAGAGAGAGAGAGAGAGAGAGGAGGCAGGTCGTCGCAGCCCTCCGCCCGCCGTCGCAGCCCTCCGCCGTCACCTCTGCCCGATCGTCGCAGCCCCGCCTCCGCCGATCGTCGTCGCAGACTCTGCCTCGCAGCCCCGCACCTCCTCCTCCAGTCCTGTTGGCCCCCTCCAGTCCTTCCTTCTCCTCATCCTCCTCCTTCTTCTTCCCTTCTTCTTCTTCCTTCTCTGATCTTCCTTCTTCTGCAAAAAAAAAAAAATCAAAAACGGCGTCGTCGCAGAATTAAGGGGATTCGGGGGGGGGAGCTTTCGAGCTCCCTACCATCGTCCTATTACTAAACTGCTCCTGGTTTTAAATTTTGTCCTGACAGTGCCGCTGAGCGCGACACGTCACCACTCATTTTACCCTTTTTTTTTTTTTTAATTTTATCATGAATGCGGCGGCCGTGCTATGGTATTGTTAACCCAAATATATTTTTTGGTCATTTTAATATTTGTTTTTTTTATTACATTAATTTGGTTTTGTTTTTTCTATTTTCTTTTGTAAATGGTTTTTTCATGTGTTTTTTTTATTTTGATTTTAAAATTATTTTTTTTTTTCATTTTCTGTAAAATGATAAAAAGTGAGCTTTTATTTTATTGTCCTGTGTATTTTAATTTTTTTTTCATTTTTTGTAAAATGATAAAAAGTGAGATTTTATTTTATTGTCCTGTGTATTTTAAATAATTTAATTTTAATTTTATTTAATTTTATTTTAAATATTTAAATAATTTTAATTTTATTTTAAATATTTAAATAATTTTAATTTAATTTTATTTAATTTTATTTTAAATATTTAAATAATTTTAATTTTATTTTAAATATTTAAATAATTTTAATTTTATTTTAAATATTTAATTTTAATTTTAATTTTAATTTTAATTTTATTTTTATTTTTAAATATTTAAATAATTTAAATAATCTAAAAAATTTAATAAGTAAGAAATTAAAATAAATATTCAAAAAATTTAAATAATTTAAATATTCAAAAAATTTAAATAATTTAAAATGTTAATATTTTAAATTTAAAAGCAACTCTACACTCAAATCGTAACCAAACACATAAAACAAAACTCAATTAAGAAATTATTTTTAAAACTCATAACCAAACACATAACTCGAAACTCCATACTACTTTCACAACTCTACACTCAAATCATAACCAAATACATAACAAAAAAATTAAAATATTTAAAAATATTTTTATAAAATAGAGTTTGAATTTATTTTTATAAAATATTTTAAAATTTAAAATATTTAAAAATATTCAAAAACGTTTTTTTTTTTTGTTGTTGACATGACTTGTGCTGTGCCCTAGAGTGTTTGTATGTGTGGTGAGGAAGTGAGACACGTGTATCAGAGTGGAAGGGGGCATTTTGGTAATTTCAACCTGCCATGGGTTCAACATTTTCAAGTGAAGCTCATTTGGACGGTAGTGGCTAAATTAGCCTTTTTTGGACGGCAGTGGCTAATTTAGCCCAAACCCGTCTTCCCAGACGGCACCTAAGTGGTTGAGTTAAAAAAAAAAAAAAAAAAAAACAAGTGGTTTTCATCTTCTCCATTTTTTATTTAGGATTGGTGTCCAAATGTGGACCAAACAGGTACAAGGTTAGGTTGCTTGTGGATTACGATATATTTGATTTAATACTATATTATCTACTGATTTTTGCTTTAAAGAGAATCACTCATTTTGATCAAATAAATTAATCACCCTTCATTTTTTTCTCTTCTGACTTTTCTCCAGGGGGGAGGGAAACGGTAGTAATTCTCTCATTTCTCCAATCCCCCTCTCCTTTCTTTTTTTTCTATTCTCTTTCAGATTTGATCTTATGTTTACCTTATTAGTTTGGTCATTACCACCTTACTAACTCTATTTTCGAATCCAAAATTTTAATATTTGGTTTCAGATCGTTTCACAGTTTTAAAATTGACGCTGGATAACGCGTTTTTGTTTTACGCTAAACAACCACTTCAACCTCCATGTACTATTTTTTATCAACGGATGTGGGGTCTTCAGATTATAAGTTGAAGTTTGCGAAACAGTAAAGTTTTAGATTAGGTTGGTGGCGACTTAGATCTAATTTTTTCTACTTGATTTTTAGTTTTTAATTTATTGATGTAATAATCCTTCTTATGTAGAGATTTATTTTCCTCCCTTGTGGGGACTTTTTCTTCTCCTCTATGATGTTGTTTATCTCTTTTTGAGATCTTGCAATACTATTGTACTAGATTGATCCGATTTTTTATTGGTTTTGCAATTAAAATTTTCTTCCCGATCTAAATTTTTTTTAAAAAAAATAATTAATGACCCTTCATTAAAATTTCTATTTTCTTGTACCATAATATTGTGATAAATATATATATATATATATATTAAAGTGTACAAATAATTAATTAATTAATTAATTTTATGTATTAAATGTTTGTTAATTTAGCAAATACATAAAATTTTACTTTAATATGCAAAATATAAAGAATAAAATATATAAAAATCTTTAAAAAGTCCAACTGGGACTCTCATTTTCACTCCCTCTCTCCTCTCTCTTACGGCTGCTGGGAGATCTTTGCAATCAACGTACAAGTCAACTGTTATTCATTTCAATGAAACCCAAAACTATAGAATATGATTAGTGACGCTGGCATATTCTTAAAGAACGAGAAATGATTCTCTCCAGTTTACGTCAGTTTACGTACTATTGATGTCTACGGGCTCAACACGGCATTTTTATGTTAAGCTTAGTTTGGTTGGAAATTTGATAATAGATTTAGAAAAAAAAAAAAAAGAGATAAGCAGGTGGAACGTGAATAAATGTTTCGTTTGGAAAATAAGTTGACTTTTTTATTTTTTTTATTATTTTAGTTTCGGACTAAAAAGTTTTGTTCGGATGAGTTTTTTGATTTTTTTTTTTTACTTTTGTGAGAGAACAAATAAAATGATTATAATTTAGCTATGATATTTTGTTTTGTTAACTTTTTAACCTATTTTATCTTTTTGTGACTATTTTAACCTAAAAATCTTATGCTAAGCGAGAGTAAAATATACTTACATTTTATTTAATTTTACACACATTTTTTTTTTCTTTTTCAAATCTTTTCCCAAATCTTCTAACCAAAAATAACCTTAATATTTTGATGTTCATCTTATAAAATTTGTCCGTAGATCATCTATAAAAAATTAAAATTAATTTAATAAATTTTTTAGATAGTAAATTAATTTAATAATTGAAATCATATCTTTTCATTATATTTGTCTTTAAAAATAGATCAATTTATGTTTTAAAAACAAGCTCGTTGTGGCTAAAATTATTGAATTACCTTTTTTTTGAAAAAAATTATAAATGCTCAATACAAACAGATCTATAAAATAAACATATTAGGCCATTCAAATAAAATTTAAAAAATCTTAATAAGCAGACAAGTCTAAACAATCCAGACAAATGTGGGACCTACAATCGTGGCATTTCTCGCTGATTTTTTTTTGTTTTTTGGACACATTATGGAGGAGGAGCAACATAAAATATCAACCTCATTAACATAAATCCAAAAAGAAAAGAATAACAATGAGCGATAACTTGAATTTAAATTTGTCCGAACCGTTTAAATTTTAGATTATCGGTTATTCAGTCGGTTATTTAGTAAAAAAGTGGCAGTCGTAGTCGACAAAAGTGACAACTACGATAGATAAATATTATACCAATCGTTCAAGTGATTATCAGAACAATCGTCCAAACGATTGATCAATAAATATAAATTTAAACTTTCAAACAAATTCAAATTATCAATTATTTTTCAAAAAAGAAAGGCTTTTTTCCAATGGAGTTTCATTAAATCTGAGGCAGATTGCGGACCACCGGGTCTACGTTGCACATTTTTGTCGATTATAGGTTTTAATTACAATATTTTTGTCCAATGATCAGAATAATGTACAATAAAGTCATACACGTCCATTGTCCCATACTCTTAATGAGTTATTCAATTGTCACACATTTCTTTTTCTTTTTCTTTTTTTTTTGGTGAATAATCTCCCCGTTTCTGATAGTTTCACTTGTGGTTGTGGGTCTCTTTTTTTCTCTAACCTTATCTTTATTGTATTCTTGTTGATTTTTACTGATTCATAAATTTTTTTTTAAAATATCATATAAATGAAAAATAAGAATATTAATTACTAATTGGACCTTTCTTAGGTGTGCCTTGCATAAGGTATGCAAGGCATTTACACCCTTAGTACTTTGCACTTACACGTTTTATGTATTGGATTATAGGACATTTTATTGAAAGTTTACACATTGGTGACCTACTAAACGGGTTGCTTGGCAGGTAAATTAATTAAATAATATACTATATTAATAATTTCAAATGGTGTAAGTGTTTCGACGAAAAGGTATAAACTTTCAGAAAATGGTGTAAGTTTTGACGAAAAGGTATAAGTTTAGAAACTTTTCAGAAAAGGTGTAACGTTTCAGAAAAAGGGTGTAAAATTTAGTTTAGTATAAATTTTATCGACAAATCACAGTTTAGTCGCTAAAGGTTGAAAATCTTAATACCATCGGCCTCCCTCTTCTCTGTTTCCCACCGCCCCTTTCTCTGTTCTCTCTTACACGCACACATAATAGTCACTACCAATCCTGACCCCCGCCGACCACGCAAGCGTCGGTGGCCTCCGGTGCTTACCGCCATCTGACATCGCCACCGCCACGGCGACTGCTACCGCCACCGCAGCTGCCGCAAATGAAAGGTTTTTTTCTCTGTCTCTATCGATCTTGGTCTCTCTCTGTCGATGTCGGTCTCTTCTCCGTCGATGTCGGTCTTTCGCTGTCGATCCCTGTCTATGTCGGTCTGTCTCCAGCGATCTTGGTTTGTCTCTGTCCATCTCGATCTCTTCTCTGTTGATCTCGGTCTGGTTGTCTCTGTCGATGGTCCATCTCGGTCTCTCTGTCTGTTGATCTCGGTCTGTCTGTCTGTCTGTCTCTCTCTCTCTCTGTCCCTTTCTCTGTATTAAAAATGGTTCTGTTTAACATTGACATACTTGGTTGGCTATGGAATTAGAGTCGGTATTCTAAGCCCTCCCAAACTGGTCTTCTCTGAAACGGACTCCTACTGAGAGAAAAACCAAGCCTTGCGAAACGCCGCTTCTCTCTGACATTGCCAATATTTGAACGATTGGATTTTAGGAACTTACACATTTTCTGAAAAAACGGAACTTACACCTTTTGCAAAGTTACTTACATCTCTTGTGAAAACACTTATACTATTTGTGGAATGTTACACATTGTGAAATAATTTATTTTGTAAAATTTACACATTTTCATTGAAATACTTACACCTTTTGTGAAAAGTTACTACTTTTGTAAACAATTTTATTAAAAAAATTTACACCTTTTATTGAAAGTTACACATTTTCTGAGAACAAAACTTACAATTTTTGTCAAATAACTTACATCTTGTGTGAAAAAATTTACACCTTCTATGGAAAATATGTTTGCATAAAGTTTACACCTCTTAGTGGACACCTTTTGTGAATTAGAAAATTTACACATTTTGTGACATAACTTACATCTTTTGTAAAAATATTTACACCCCTTATGGAAAATATTTTTGAATAAAGTTTACACCTTTTGTTAAAAACTACACCTTTGCTGAAAGTTTACACCATTGGGGGAAATACTTGCACGTTTTCTAAAAAATTACTTCTTTTGTGAAATTATTTTTTCATAAAATTTGTACATTTTATTGGAACTTACACATTTTTTAAAAACAAAACTAACACATTTTGTCACATAACTTACATATTTTTGCAAACATTTACACGTTTTATGAAAAGTTACACCTTCTATGGAGAATATGTTTTCATAAAATTTACACCATTTGTCAAGAACTTACACCTCTGCTGAAAGTTTACACATTTTCTGAAAGGTTACTCTGATTGTGAAACAATTTTTTTCAAGAAATTTACACCTTCTATTAGAAGTTATACCTTTTGTGACATAACTTACATCTTTTCTGAAAATGTTTACACCTTTTATGGAAATCTGATTGAATAAAGTTTACACTTTTGGGGGAAATTCTTAAAGTTACACGAATTATATTTTCCATAAAATTTACACCTTTAATGGGAAGTTACACCTTTTGTGAAAAAAAAACTTACACCATTTGTGACATAACTTCCATCTTTTGTGAAACTATATACAAGTTTTTGAAAATATACACCTTTCATGGAAAAAATATTTGCATAAAATTTATACCTTTTGTTAAAAACATAAACCTTTTCTGAATGGTTACACCTTTTTGTGGGAATACTTACACCTTTTCTGAATGTTTACTGCTTTTGTGAATAATTTTTTTCATAAAATTTACACTTTTTATGGGATATTACACATTTTCTGCCAGCAAAACTTACACCTTTTTTAAAAATTTACACCTTCTATGAAAAATATGTTTTCATCAAGTTTACATCTTATTTTAAAAACTTACACCTCTTCTGAAAAGGTACTCCTTTTGTAAAACAAAAATTTTAAAAAAATTTACACCTTTTAATAGGAGTTACATCTTTGGTGAAGATAATTACACCTTTTTTGAAAATTTACACGTTTTATGAAAAATATGCTTTGATAAAGTTTGTTAAAAGAAATTATTTGACAAAAGGTATAACCTTTTCAAATATGGTGTATGTTTTTCCGAAGAATGTGTAAATGATCTCAGAAAAGATGTAAGTTTTGTTTTCACTAAAAGTGTAACTTCAAATAATAAGTGTAAATTTTATAAAAAAGGTTTTTCCACAAAATGTGTAATTTTTCAAAAAAGTTGTAAATATTTCCACGAAAAGGTGTAAATTTTTAGAAAATGTGTAAAATTTAGAAATAGGTGTAAATTTTGTGAGAGAATCAAGCTGAATGTTTTGTTTTTACAAAAGATATAAGTTCCCAAAGAAGCTCTAAATTTTATCGATGACTTATACGTTGAAAATTTTATCACCACCGACCACCCAACCGTCGCGGGCCACCATTGCCCACCGCTAACCGCCACCACCGCCGCCACCACCACCGCCACCGCCGTTGGTGCAAATCAAAGGATTTTTCTATCTCTATCGATCTTGGTCTCTCTTTGTCCATCTCGGGCTCTTCTCTGTCGATGTCTGTCTCTCTCTCTGTGTCTGCCGATCTCTGTCTGTATCGATCTGGGTCTGTCTCTCTCTGTCGAGCCATGTCTATCTCGGTCTCTGTCTGTCGATATCGGTCTGTTTCTCTCCCTCCCTTCGTCTCTATCTGTCTATACCGATATCGAACCATGAACAACACAAATACAGTTTGATTGGGTTCTAGCAACTTACTCATTCTACGAAAAAGCGGAACTTACGCCTTTTGTGAAGTTAATTTCATCTTTTGTGAAAACACTTACACTATTTCTGGAAGGTTACAGTTTTTTGTGAAATAATTTATTTTGGAAATTTACACATTTTCGTTCAAATACTTACACCTTTTCGGAAAAGTTACCGCTTTTGTAAAATAATTTCATTACAAAAATTTACACCTTTTATTTGAAGTTATACCATTCTAAAAACAGAACACACACCTTTTGTCAAATAACATACAGCTTTTGTGAAAAAATTTACACATTTTATGAAAAACTACATTTCATAAAATATACACCTTTTGTTAAAAACTTACACCTTTTTTTAAAGTTTACACCTTTTGTTGGAAATACTTACATGTTATCTGAAAAGTTACTCCATTTATGAAATAATTTTTTCCATAAAATTTACACCTCTTATTAGAATTTACACCTTTTTCTGAAAACAAAAGTTACACTTTTTGTGACATAACTTACATCCTTTGTGAAAACAGTTACATCTTTTTTGAAAATTTTCACATTTTGTTAAAAACTTGCACCCATTCTGAGAAGTTACTCCTGTTGTGAAATACCTTTTATTATGACTTACACCTTTTCTAAAAACAAAAGTTACACATTTTGTGACATAACTTACATTTTTTGTGAAAATAGTTACATGATTTTTGAAAATTTACACTTTTTTTATGAAAATATGTTTTCATAAAGTTTACACCTTTTGTAAAAAATTTACATTTTTTCTGAAAATGTACACCTTTTGGGGAAAATATTTACACCTTTTCAGAAATGGTGTAAGTACTTCCATTGAAATGTTTAAACTTTCAGACAAGGTGTAAGGATTCACAAAATGTATAAATTTTATGAAAGTAAATTTTTCATAAAAAGTGTAAATTTTCAAAGAACGTGTAAATGTTTTCACAAAATATGCAAGTCACACAAGGTGTAAATTTTGTTTTCAGAAAATGTGTGACTTCCAATAGAAGGTGTAAATTTTATGGAAAATATTAACTTACAAATGAAGTAACTTTTCAGAAAAAGGTGTAAGTATTTGCACCAAAAGGTGTAAACTTTTAGAAAATGTGTATGTTTTTAGCAAATTGTGTAAATTTTATGAAAAAATTTATTTCACAAAAGGTGTAACTTTTCAAAAAAGGTTTATGTTTTTCACAGAAGGTGTAAATGATTTCAAAAATAGTCTAAGTCTTCGATTCACAAAATGTGTAAATTTTATGCAAAGTTTATTTCACAAAAGAAGTAACTTTTCAGAGAAGGTGTAACTATTTTCAGCAAAAGGTGTAAGATTTAAGAAAAGGTGTAGGTTTGAACAAAAGATGTATATTTTTGGAAAGAAAGTATTTCACAGAAGGTGTGATTTTTGAGAAATGGTGTAAGTTTTTCCATAAAAGATGTAAGTAAATTGGCAAAAGGTGTAAGGTTCGTTTTCAGAAAATATGTAAGTTCGAACAAAAAGTGTAAATTTTTGGAATAAAAATATTTTACAAAAGGTATAACTTTTGAGGAATGGTGTAAGTAATTTCACTACAACATATAAGTTTTCAGAAAAGATGAATGTTTTAAAAATGTGTAAATTGTATGAAAAAATTTCTTTCACAAACGGTGTAAATTTTCTGAAAAGGTGTATGTTTTTTCACAAAAGGTGTAAGTCACTTCACAAAACGTGTAATTCAAGTTTTCACGAAAGACGTATGTTTTTCCATAAAAGCTTTAAGGGACATCAGAAAATGTGTAAGTTCCAAGAAAATGTGTCACTTTTATGAACAAAATTAATTTATAAATGATGTAACTTTTCATAAAAAAGTGTAAGTGAAGTCAGAAAAGGTGTAAGTTGTCAGAAAAAGTATAAAATTTTCAAAAATGTCATAAGTGTTCAGAAAATGTGTAAGTTCCCTCAGCCCGTCCGTCTCTCTTCCATCTCAGACCCTCTCTCTCTGTTTGTCTTTCTCTCTTCCCGTCTCTCCGTTGTTCCATTTCCCCGTAGCTGTAGGGTTTTACAGAGAAAAATATTTAAGGGCAAAAATCATATTGAAAGAACAAAGCTTATTTACTTGAGTTTGGCAAACATCAATCATTTAAGTTCTTGGGAAGGCTAGCCATGGAAGTGGATGCATAAATTCTTTTTTGAAGTTGATTTTTGTCACTGGAGCACAACTGCAAGGGTTAATCAAGCACCATCGTTGGTTTGTCTGCTCCGGTTGGTATTTCCTTTATTTCGTGCTCTCTGTTTCTCTGTCTCCTTGTTTGTCTTCTTTCATTCACATACACCTTCACACCCAACTCGAAATCGACCCAATAGGAACTGTTCTGTACTCCATTTTGGTATTTTGTGCTATTCGAATAGGAACTCTTTCCTCTACTACCCGAAATCGACCCAATAGGAACTGTTCTGTACTCGATTTTTGTATTTTCTCCCTTTCGAATAGGAAGTCTTCCCTCTGCTATCAGTGCTACAAGTTGAACATAGGTATCATAGTGGTTAGCAACAAGCATAAAAGGTGTTCTGCATTTACATGGCCAACTTGTTACGTTATATATAACCAAAGAAGACTTTAAAAAAATTTTGTGTAATGTTGGCACGGGAAAAACAAATTTTTTTTTAGAGTACCCAAAAAGCAAAAATAAGAAATTCGATAAACAAACAATGACTAATCTTGATTCAGCAACGGCTAGCACACTCGGTTGAATTCTGCTTTCAATTTTGTAGTACTCGGTGATTTTATATTGCCGGAACTTATGTTTAGAAACAATCTGTGTTACACGGACTCTTCAAAATAGATCAAATACCCGTGTCGGACACCTGAGAGTCGAACAAGGGTATGAGATATGTGTCGGATACTTTTCAACGGATACTTCTTATATAATTGTATATAACACAATTATTATATGTGCAAATTATTGTCAAATTACTATAAATGTCATTTTGACACTATAAGTTACATATAGTACCATTTTATGTCACATATTAGATTAAAAATATGATATTTTTTCCCCAGACCGCGTACCGTTGAATGTAAGATTTAATGAGTTGGACTTGTACATACATACCTGCACCCAGCACCCGTACCCGAGTCCGTGTAACACAGGAAACAACTGTTTGTTTTAGTGCTGAAGTTCATGCATAGTTGATGGTATTGAACTTAAAACATAGGAAAGCCAATTGAAAGAGTTGAAATGAGGATGACGATTTTCAAATTTTGTAGAGAGCTATTCGTTCCCCACACCCAATTCTTTTCCCAGAGTCGAACCCTTCACTTTCATGGCTAGCCTTACCAACAACTTAAGCGGCTGGAGACGATGGCTGAAAACCAATACCTTCTCCCCACCTGATTTGGACAAGCCTAACAGATTAAGGAAGAAGTTTGCCTTCAGTCCTTCTCTAATATCCAACTTTTCTAAGATGTGGTCCATCCAGGCATCGTCAATGCTCTCTCTTTCTGTGATTGACGTGTCTATAAGTGAACTCTTTAGGAGAGATCTCAACTGTGCATGCACATAGAGTGTGCTCCCATCCCAGGTGATGTTGAACTTCTTAACTAAGTTGTTCAGTTCTTCAACTTCACACATTGTTGTAGGGCTGAGGTGAAGAAATGCAGAAAAGTCAACAAGCCCAGGCAATTTATGAGAAAATCTCATTCGTAGAAATGGACAGCCTTGCCTGTCATTGCACACAACTTTTGAATGACGGTTACCTTTCTCTTGAAATTATCATCTTTCTGTTGAATAGCAGTTACATTTGAAGAGAAAAGTAGCTGTTATTCAGGAGTTGCGGGCTGTCTGGACTTTATTGAGCGAGTTCATGAAATGCGTACTTTCATTTGTGGGAGTATGACCTTCGTCCAGAATGAGAATGGATGGGTACGTTAGTAATATTTGTTGGCAAGCAGCGGCAGTCTTGCTTGTTTCATTGTCACATACAATTGAAGAAACTTACTTGTACGCCCGGAAAAGTATTCTTCTCTGATCTGCCCACTGTCTGAGCACCCGAAGGTGCTGTGCTCGATTATCCGCTTTTACATAGTAGACGTCATATAGTGGAATGTTCTCAACTTGCCATGTGAAGAACTCTTTCTTTCATGTAGCTAGAATGCCTCTTGGCAGCACCACCAGTGGTCTAGCATGGGGATACTTGGCCAGGAAACTCTGTATAAAAGTAATTGTCATCAAATTTTTTCGAGAGCCTGGAGCGTGGGCCAGGATGCAGCCACCTCTATTCTCTGCAACCAAGTTGCTCAGTAGGAAATTGAAGCCCTCAACTTGATGGGGTTTCATTTGGTTTTTGTGCCTGGGATGAGCACCAATTTCAGTGTCCTGTCCAAATTGTTTAACCCCGTCATGAAATAGTTTAGTTGCTTCCTTGTCCTTTGTAGTTGGGCCTTCATAAAAGTATGTGCGTGTAGTCCTTCAGCCCTAAATGAAAAACAAAATGTAGTCCTTCCTCTTCAATTTTTGGGAAATTATGCATTTATTGCTTGTACACATAATTATTTCAATAGTAAGCTGTGTGAACTAAATGCAAAATTTTGATGTGTGTCATTTCTTTTGTCCGTTTCAAAATCTATATATGTGTTGGGAAATTCTGCGTTTTGTTGTCTGTGTTTACGCAAAATTTTCAGGTAAACAGCCACATGTTGCAGCCGTTTGTTTGTGTTTTTGTAAATATTGATTGGAATACTTTGCAGGAATTGTCATCATTGCATCTGATGGATAATGGTCACCTCGCACCAACAATGTTAGTTTTCTCCTTTAAGACTTGTTACCAGTTGGTTTCATACATATGTTTGTAAACAAACGAAATCCATTACCAAAGAATACGCTGAATTTTTTTTGGGATCAATTCTTACAGCAGCCCATGTACTTTTGTCTTTGTGTTATTTGTTTTGCACAAATTTTGAATAGCCTCGCTTTGCATCATCAATTGTGAACTTTTGTTTTAATTACGTTCATTTGATTACAACTCTTCACTGTTTTTTATTAGAAAATATGCATATACGTGGCAACTGTACTTTTTGTTGTAGTCAACTTATAACTTTACTGAACTTACATAATCTCAATCAATTGACATTACAATATTTGTTATAAAAATCACAAACGACATTAGCAATTTGACCAAAATTGTCCAGAACATTTAAAATGGAGTGTCAGAATTGAGGGAGTTTAAAGTGCATTGATTCAAATTAGACAACGGACAAAATGTGTACACCACCCCTGTAATTTTCCCTTCAATCTAATTTGTATGATTTGCTCTTTCATAAAGGGGAAGGAAAAGATTGAAGACAATTGCCGAACAACATATCCAAATGTCTGACACTATCGCTGGCTCTTGTCGAAAACAGCCGGTTGCATCATTTATTTGTTACAGGTACTAGTTGTTCATTTTGACAATCTGGAATTACATTTTTTGTAGTGAAACTATGCGCCTTGTCGAAGTTCAGTTTGTGATGTTTGAAATTGGTTTCGTTCCGCATGTCTAAAAATGTTTAAATTGGTGTCGATTCAGTCCCGGATGTACGAAAGGTGTGTTATGCGGATTTCGGGGCCAGCTTGACATAAATACTTGCATATATATATGTATTCATATTTAAGATTTAGTGATGATAAGCTTCACGATGCTTGCATGCAGCCAGCAACAATTGAAGGAAATACAAGTGCCAGACAACACTCGACGAAAAATGGTGAGTGTCGAAATCTGTATTCTCTATAATACACTATGATAGAAACACATGGCTGGGTTGCTATCCACACGTTGTATTGAATGGTCATAGTGGGCTTGTAATTGTTTCACGTTTGTAGGATTGTAGCATGTAATAATGTCACCTTCCTATTGTTTTCGTAAATTTCAATTCGTTGTAAAAGTCCAACTACGTTTTGTCGTGGAATTTTTCCTGCAACTGTTATTTGTATTTACAATCTTATTTAATTGCCAACAATGCACGCGGATTGCGTTTGGCATAAAGTTGTAGTTACAGTTATTTTGGACTCATAGTTGTTACTTGTCTTGTACGTCTGTCACTTTCGTGGTTAAAGAGTAGAAAGGAGCTTGGGGAAAGGTGAAAGGCACTCCCCTCTGATGAGAAAAAGAGGTTTGCGGAAATGGCTAAGGCGAGCGCCGAGGAACATGCCAAAGTAGTGCCATGTGCACCGAAGTCTGAAAAGGTCATTACGTACTTCATGTTTTCGTAAATGCATTTGGCTAGGTCCTGCTTTGCTGACATTGTTGGTTGTATTTTTGTATTAATTTAAGGGTAAAAAATGTGTAGGGTAAAAGGCAACTCTGCATATCATTGAAGTCAATTGTTGAGCTAGTTAACCGGTTCAACGAAGCACAAAAGGAGGCAGTCATTGACATTGGGTTTGCTGGCCTCATGGGGATGAAGTGTACACGTATAGATCACGACTTATGCACATGGTTGGTACAGAACTTCGATCCTGACAATAGTTCATTGAATGTTTATGGTCGTCAACTCAGGCTCACTTGTAAGGCAGTTAATGTTTTATTGGGAATACGGTGTGAAGGCAATGACGTGCAGTTGGCTGGGTCATTAGAAGCATATCCCAATATTTACGATGAGGTTGGAGTTGTTAACGGAGTCATTCCTTTGAACAAGTTGAGACTTTATCTAACAAGTTGAAAAAAATTTAATTTAAAAAAATAATAATTAAAAAATAATTGAAAAAAATTAATTTTTAAAAAAAATTAATTGAAAAAAATAATTATTTGAAAAAAAATTTAATTGGGAAAAAAAATATTTGAAAAAAATTTAATTGAAAAAAAATTAAATATAAATATTTGGTCTTATTTTTTTTCAATTATTTGAAATTATTTGAAACAATTTAATTTAAAAAAATATTTTTTTCAAATATTTTTTTTCCCAATTAAATGTTTTTTCAAATAATTATTTTTTTCAATTAATTTTTTTTTAAAATTAATTTTTTTCAATTAATTTTTTATTTTGTTTTAAATTAAATTTTTTTCAATTATAATATGTGTGATCCCATTATCATAAATAATAAAAATAAATATAAATATTTTTGGCCTGAACAAACATATTTTTTATTTTATGTTTTTAAATTTTTTTAAATATTTTGTTCAAACCAAACGCGTTTGTAATTTATGTTTTTCTAAAAATAAATAAAAATCAGTTTATAAAATTTTCATAAATATAAACAAAAAACGTAAACGTTACCAAACGCTACCTTAGTATTTAGGGATAAATTTTATTTTTTTTATTTTAGGGTTTAGGGTTTAATTCTTAAAATTTATTTATTTTTATTTTAGTAAAATAAAAAAATAAATTTTATCCCTAAACACTAACGTAGCGTAAATTTTTAGAAATTTATGTTGATGAGTGTTCACTTTACGTTGGTCCAATAACACTTGTGTATCAGTTGGTCCAATAGCACTTGGTTCACTTACTTTATTTTTTATCAGCTATTGCATTTGTGTATTGAAAGCGTGGTTCACAACCACGCTTTTAGAAGAAAAGAAAAAAAAAATGGTAAAAATTGTAGTTCAGAATAGCGATTTCAGAAGAAATTTTTTTTCCGATAAAAGCGTGGTTTAGAACAGCGATTTCAGAAGAAAAAAAATTTAATTAAAAGCGCCTTTTGTAACCGCGATTTCTTAATCAAAATCACGTTTTGTAATCACGATTTTAAGACTTCCCAAATTTCACGCGAGACAGGCGCATACATGTTGAAATCGTGGTTGTGAACCACGATTTAGCCTATTTTAAAAATTCTTTCAAAACTAGACTTAGTTTGAGAATTGATTTAGTATTTTGGCTTATTTAGGGAAATGGCCCTTAAATTCGGATTATCAATTATTTTTCAAGAAAGAAAGTCTTTTTTCCAATGGAGTTTCATAAAATCTGAGGCAGATTGCGGACCACCGGGCCTACGTTGCACATTTTTGTGGATTATAGGTTTTAATTACAATATTTTTGTCCAATCAATGATCAGAATAACGTACAATAAAGTCATACACGTCCATTGTCCCATACTCTTAATGCGTAATTCAATTGTCTCCCCATTTCTTTTTTTTTTTTTTTTTTTTTTGAATAATCTCCACATTTCTGATAGTTTCACTTGTGGTTGTGGATCTCTTTTTTTCTCTAACCTTATCTTTATTGTATTCTAGTTGATTTTTACTGATTCATAATTTTTTTTCATATAAATGAAAAATAAGAATACTAATTACTAATTATGTGAAAATGGTTAGGACATAGTTCTCATTTCCAAATGAGGGGTTCCCACTGTGATCTCACAGCAGGCTGTTGTGAAGCTCCATAGGAGCTTCTCGTTGATCTTTTTTAATAATTAAAATTATTCATATTCTAAGGTTTATCAAATAGATTATATGTAAAAAAATTAAATTGATTGGACGTTTAGAACTCTGTAACAAGAGCGCATTTATTTTTTAAAAGATAAATAGTTAATATGATCTTAATAATTTTTTTTTAAATAATTAGATTCCAATCATGTGATTATAGATGTCTAATCAATTTATTTTTTTACATTGATGATTTACTCAATAAACCCTATAATATAAACTGTTCAAATTATCAAAAAAAAAAACTCGGAACAAGCTCCTAAACACAAGTCTCGCTTACGCTCAACTGGTTTACAATTGTTTTCTCCTATCATTTTCAATTTTTCTGATACTTTCTTTTTTTTCATATTTTAAATAATCTTTAGACGTTTGTTTTTAAGTTTGGCATCTAGCAAAATCTCTCATAAACAAGCCAAGAAGAATTTCTAAATTACAGCCTCCATTCTAGAACGTTGAATTCTTCTCAATTATTCTAAATCCATTTAAAAATGGTGTTTGAATTGTGTTAACTTTTCTTAGATGTGTTTATCATTGAAAATGAGAAAAAAGAAAATAATTTTCAATAAATTGACTAAAAAGTAATATTGCTCTGTTTAGTTTGAGTTAGAGAAAATTTTAAAAATATATTCAAAACTTAAATGCAAAAACCAAAGATAACACAAGAAAGTGAAAGAAAAAGAAATTTTTTTTTTTTTAATGTATTTGTTTAGATAGAAAGCTCCAAAAAGTAACGAAAATTAAAATTTCCCGTACAACTCAAACTAACTTATTAGTTAGGCTAATAATTTCTTGCCAATTATACAAAGAAATTTATTTTTTTCCTACAAATCTTGACAATATTTATTTTATTTTCCTTTTTGCCCCTATTTCTCCCCTACAACTCTCTGTTATGCTATGCAGCGATTATATTTTTTCCCATCATTTTCTTACAAAAATTTTCATCTATTCAAATGCATTCAAGAAAATAAATTTTTATTTCTTTTTCCTTTTTTTTTTTTTTGATAAGTTATTTCTTTTTCCTTTTTTTCACTTCACTTTCTACTATTTTCATTTTCTATCATCTATTTCTTTCTAAACATACAGAGCCTAAATGAAAAATTAAAGAAAAATTGTTGGAAAACAACTAGTTAGACTTTTATCCAAATGTTATTTTTCAAATTAAGACAAGTTACATATTAAAAAAATGTAATAAAAAAAAAAAGTCCATTCATTCTTTCTCAATGGTGCC
Source organism: Camellia japonica (assembly GCA_030407325.1). NCBI lineage: Eukaryota > Viridiplantae > Streptophyta > Magnoliopsida > Ericales > Theaceae > Camellia > Camellia japonica. Next base: position 53,612,035 of record JAPPVO010000003.1, read on the forward strand.
ATGTATTTTATATCAAATATATTTAATTTAAGTACTCAACCAAGTTTTCTTAAGCTAAGGATAGCTTTGATAGAAGATTCTTCAAAAATACTCTTTTACAATTAAAACAGCCAAACAAGTACTCAACCAAGTTTCCTTAAGCTAAGAATAGCTTTGATAAGGATTCTTCAAAACAGATCACAAAAAGTTTAGGATATGGATGATCAAAAAAGCATGATCTGAGGGTCCAACAGGCTAGATCTCGGTTTCAAACACTGAAAAACAGTCTCTAGTAAGAAGAAAAAGATCAGGTTAGTCCATAAACCCTAGAAAAGATGGAGAGATATCTTAAGCTTGTTCTGTCTCCATTTAGGAAGCTCATAGAAGGCTTTCCTTGACATTTTGAATATCTCTTGGAACTCCTCGTTTGATAAATATGCCTGCAAAATAACCCACCAGAAAATGCAGATCAAAATAGAGACCGATATGAGATATCCCATTCACCCAAAAAGATATGAGATATCCCAACTCTAGAAAGTTTTCGATGCATGCTTTCAAATTATAATTCAAAAGTGGAAATTTCAAAAAGCTAGCGTCGAAATGTCAATGAACTAACAGGATTATAAATGTGTGGTAAATTTGTGTCCAGGAGGCTTAGATATCAGTTTCCACGTCATAAATTTTAGTTGAAAAAGGGGATTTTTTTTTTTTTAATGATGTTTGCTTTAAATTAAGAGTCACAATAAATCAAATGGCTGTAAATCAAAACAAAAATTTGAGATATAATTTTAAAACCTCCACACTTTTAGATATTGAGCAGTAAATAATGTTTATTTTGAACCACGAATGGAGCAAATTCCTCCAAGATGAATACGGAAGGGGGTACCTCTCTTTTGGTCACATCTATGCCCGTTACTGGGTCATTTGACACCACTTTCAACCGCTCATATGGATAGATTAACAAGTTTACACCATCATGAATTCCGGCATTTCCAGACGGAACAGTAGATACCAATGATCCATCTGCGAGAAAAAAATTATGGATAACAGATTAGCCCAGTCAAAGAACCAGAGAACCGTGTGAGCTTAAAAAAATAATAATAAAGAGAAAGAATGAGTGAACGAATGAAACGAAAAGAAAGAATGTGAGAGAAATGCGGTATTATTTGTAAAGAATAAAGTCATTCCCCACCTCTTAACATAAAAGGCAGCATTTTTTCAATCTCATTTTATGGTTCGTGCATTACATGTATAGAACTCCATCAAAGAAATACTGTCCAGTTGGACGCCCAAGCCATAAATTCATAGAATTTTTTTTGGCTTTTCATGTCAATTCTCAATATTATTCAATTTGCACATAGACCATTACATTTGTTCAAAAGTTGAGCCAGGATGTCAAAAAAAAAAAAAAAACCAAGTTTATCCATTGGCAAATAGAAGGATTTTATTCATTACCAGCATCACCAAGTTTGGGAGAAGATCCTGAAAAGAGCTTCGGGGTAATTGGAGGGGGGCTTGAAAATCGGCGATTGTATGAAGACTTGACACTTGAGCCTAAAACACCGGATGCAGGAGATGAACCTCTTGCCAGTCCATTGGGGCCAACAGACCGGCTTCTTACACCATTTGGGGCAGTCTCCATTGAGTATGCTTTCCACGAACTTCGTAAATTTGCCTGTGTATATATATAAATGGCATGACAGTAAATAATGAAATGTCCCATATTTTATTTAAATGGGATATAGAGATCATACTAACTGAGCATGAAATGCTGTGGCAGTCACTTACTTCCATTTTCTGTGCTTCACCCTTTAAAATAGCAAGCTTCCGCTCAAATGAATTGCCGAGCATCTACAAGTGCAGAAATGGAGTTAGAATTGTCTAATTACCTTAGCACTACTAAATTGTATAAAACAAGCTAAAGACAACAAGAGAGCTTAAACAGCATCTCAGCAAATTTAATTTCAGATTAAGAAATTATTCTCTTACGTTGGCCTTTGAGGAATCCCATTCAAAGAATCGCGTGAAAAATGGTGGCTCGTACCCTTCTGTAACAACATAAATTGGACTCTCTGAAGAAAGGCCTTCAACCAGGATGTCCATCTCCACGAATTTCTGTTACTTCCAATGTAAAAGTAGAATAAATGAATCGTCAAGAAAGAACAAATCATCTAAAACCATCTAACCATAAAAAAAGGCAAAGAATTCAAGGTCTATTTGCAGTGCTTACAAGACCAATGGTAAGGGCCTCTTGTTTTGGTCCGATATTTGAATGGCGTCCAATCCAAACATAAATTTCACTGTGGCAGTCCAGTACTAGCACATCTTCAGTAGTTAGATCATCCTGAGAGAAGTTATATATCTCTTTTGCCTGCAATTTATAAAGGCCACAGAAATTTAAAAAAGAACAGGACCTCATCTCTCACTTCACGAGAATTGCAAGTGTGCAATGCAATTTTACATTAGAGGTTACATTTACTTTAGACTAGAAAAAACCTAACAAACTCGGCAGAACTTCCAGCATCACAAATCTTGAATTAACAAAAAAGAAGTCGATGAATTATTTTTTGCAGAACAATTATACTCCATATATAACTCACTCAAAAAAAGACAAAAAAAGTTGGCAGAATATCACGCCAAGCAGCATCTTGTTAAGAGTGATTAGTTAAACCATTAGGTGAAATAAAAGGGAAAATTTCAACATATAATAAATTTTTAAATTTTTTTCACAGTTCAAATTCACTAATAAATGATTAAGTAGAACCTTTTTAATCCAAAAATGATAAATGAAGATTAAAAATAATAGACAAACTCAAGCCCTTTAACTAATAGGGGAAATAAGAGAGACAATTTCAACATATAATAAGGATTTTAATTTTTTTCACAGTTCAAATTCACTAATTAATGATTAAATAGAATTTTTTGATCCAAAACGATAAATGAAGATTAAAAATAAGAGACAAACTCAAACCCTTAATTACTTCAACATTCAAGTCTCAAACTTTGAAGTACTGTTATTTCTTTCAGATCAATTATGCGATAATAATTACTAACATAAAGCTAGCTGTATCAAAGCATCTGACTACTTTATTAAAAATAATTTAAAGCCAGCATTTATTTAAAACTCTACTTCTTAACTCCTTCACAACTTTATTAAATTTCAAAATATGAGTGAATTATCTGAGTTTTACTTGTATCTTAGATTATAAACATTGAAATATTGATTTCAAATAGTTTACCTACAGGGTGAAAGGAACAGTTTCAACCAAATATATGTTCGACCACAAGCTACTAACAGGCATACATTTAAGTTTGTGCATGTTTGTGAATACATACATACATTCTTTTATCCCCATTTTATTTTTGAGGTGAACAAATAAATACATATATTACCTTGTCTGTACTACTATATCTGAATTATATAACTCAATGTGCACCAAGTATCAAAATCTATGAATGATATAAAAATGTGTCTGAAATGTACCTTGAAATCACCTGCTGAATTTCCTGATCGAGTAGCAAAGGTATCCAGAACCCCCCATTAGACATGATTTTACAATGATTCACAGCTGGGATAATTCTGAATTAAAGCAGAACCATATTACCTTTTGAGAGAAATATTTGAAGGCAAGGGTATGTTTCTTACCTTCAGTAAAGGCACATATAAACAAATGGGGATCATCCATGAATGTGTTATTCTCTTTTTCCCTTGGGTATTCGCCCTTTCCACCCAGTGCATTCCAGAAAAGATCAGGTTCAGTACCTTCCCTCACTAATATAGGTTGCCATGTTGGCTGAGAATGGCATCGATAGAAGTGATGGTTAACATTAGGTGAGAAAAATAGGTAAAGTAAAGAGCAATAAGTGTGGAAGGGCTATAAGAAAGAGGAGACACACATTTATAAGATCCAGCATTCTGTCCACAAGATCATGATCTGTAGCTGAGGTGAGATTTCCAAACCACGTGAAGATAGATGTCTGAGCCTTCAGGACGTAGCAATAGGATGAATTAAGAGAACTTGAAACCTGCAACAGCATTATCAATCAACAAATACAAAATTTGAGAGTTAACTTTGCTTGGTTTTCAAACTCCAAAGCGTTTTCAAGTTTTTTGTTTTTTTTTTTTTCTGCCTTTAATGAATTTTTTTTCATATTTTAGTCAAATATTTTTTTTTTTTAAAAACTTTTTAGATGTACCTAATCTAGATGCACCTAACAAGTAAAATAGTTGCGAAGAAATCTGAAAAAAAACATATTTCCGTATTTTTGTTGTAACAAAGCAAAAGACTGGCAGGAGAAAGGGCGGGGACTACAAGCTCGACACTAGAACTTACCTGATCAACTTGAATTGCTTGCATGTTGTTCAAACTCTTTCCTTGAACTCGAAAAAGAGCTGTCTTTGTGTCATCATAAGTTTCATCAAGAACACCTTTTTCTGCTATAGACCTCTTGTATCGTGTACTCATACCTCCCTATATGAAGTGACAACAACAAAACAATCAGAAGTGGGACTGATGCCTAACAGTAGATTTACTCAGAATACAAAATCTAAATTGACTGTAAAGTGAAACAATGAGGTGCAAACCTTAAAAATAATCAATGTCTGAAAGATAAAGAAAAATTGCACTGGTTCCTTTCCTTCGACAATTTGAGCCTGAAATCAAAACATATAGGTTAAAATTTGAGAAAATCATTTGATTAAGCAGTAACGAAAGTTGAAGTAAAAACAATGTTATGTCTCCTTTATGTAATTCAGTGCTGTCCTAAATCAACATCCCTTCAAATACCGTTTCTGGTCATATTGTGAAAGTCATCTCTGAAAGAGAAATTTTGGTATAAAGGCTACTCCACAGTTACACCATGTGATGAATTATCAGGAAACCAGAGCCAATTATTAAGTGGATTAATCCTAGTTACAACATAGCATGTCGTCTTTAAAAAGAAAATTATTTATTGTGTTGGATTATTACATTAAATTACAAATAAATAAAAAATCAACAACGATAACTTTGCACCGACATAAGCTAGCACAGTTTAAGAAGATGTTAGTACTCGAACATCAGCATGATTCACATTAGTGTCAGTTAAATAGATTAAGTTATAAGCACAAATATCAATACATTGCACCATGACAATGCAATAGAAAAAACTAACCAAAACTGGATCTCCCTTGGTTGAATTGATAATGGCGTTCATATGGGAAATAGCATCAGCCTTATCTTCCTACAACGTCAAAAGATAATGAACAAAAGAAGTATCATCACTATAAGTGAGGAAAGAAATAGGAACGGTTTTTTTTTTTAATGGATCACTAAATTTAGGGTATTGGAATACAAACATACCAAGTTTCAAATTGTGCATTCCCAAACCAAAATAACAAGTGTATTAGCACTTCTCAGTAACTTTTATCATCACTATAGCAGTTTAGGCCTTTTCCCATGACCAATGTGTTGCAATAATGATATGATGAGTTATTCAGTAATACTTAATCAGCACAATATATGTATAATATTTATAATGTATATTATATTTGTTTTGGTATGTAAATTTAATGAAGAATGTCACCAATAAGATGTTTAATCAGCACAATATATGTATGTATAATCAGGCACAATATATGTTTAATATATATAATGCATGGTATATTTATTTGGTAATCAACACAATATATCTATAATCAGCTCCTGTGCACACAAATAATATAATCAAAAATATATATACTACTAATAGAGCTAGAGTGCACTACTTGGAAAATTACCACAAGAACTAGTCAGCAATATTCTTAATGAATCTAGCACCAATATCCATGAAAAAGTATTACCACTTCACACAATCATCAATAAGATTTGCATGCTGAAATTGCGTGATTGGCCACTGGAAGCCCATGGTTGAAAACTATTAATCCATTTAAAAATATAATTGTGATGCAATTAGGTATGCAGAATTCATTTTAACTAATAATGTTCGCTAGATAAGTGAGAAACTAATAATTTGATTTAGATTCATACATAACAAAATGTGTTTATACAAATAACATAAATGAAGATTGGAGATTCCTGTTAAAACACCACACTCACCATTGCACTCCTGCAACCAAGCCATGCATAGAATAGATTCTCCTCCCTCCCACTGCCAGCATATGCATACTGCACAATATAGCAGTCACCACTATAAAGCTTTGCCTGTTCCGCAGCAGGAACAAGGGATACTTCATCGCCATTTACCCGCCAAACCTAAAATGTAAGACAATATAAACAATAAATGCTCGATGACACAAGCTCACATTCATAATATCAAGACACAGGATTTTTTTGTTTAAAAAAATATATATATTACCTTTAATGTGCCGTTGCAATCTATAAACGGCTGGCAGTCTTCATCAGGTAGCTCTTTGACGTCATAACCGTGCTGCTTAAATATTGCTGATTATAGAAAGGAGATAAAAAATTAAAAAAAACACAACTATACCACTAGAAATACTCTACAGATCTATTTTTCAGTGTCGAATTGCTTCTATATTTTGCTTTGTATAAGTTATTGAATGAGGTACGAAACCTGCTACTTTCCCTCGACCTTCTTCATACAGCTTTGGTTCAACTGTTGGCCAACTATCAAAATATGACCTAAACAATGCAGTTTCTGATCCTTCAGTTAAGAAAGTTAAATGGGTACCAACTGATCTTCCTTGAGATCTGACAAAATCCTGTGGAGGAGAAACCAGTAATCATTCAGGAAACAAAGCCCTTAAAAGGGCACAAGGGCAAGCACAAGCTGTTGTATTCGTGATTATAAAACATCCAGTTTTTTTACAGATTAACGCTGTTTCATTATATTCTTTTTAAATTTTCTTTTTCCTTTTTTCATGTGTAAGACACAAAGAAACTCACATCTCAATGGAGACATGAAACCTGCACAACTTAAATTTTGATATCAACACTAAGTCCACCATATTGGCATTTTCTCAAAATATATCAGCAACTTCTCGCTCACAAGCTAACTGACAGCAACTACCCATCAAAGCATCTCTCTCATGAATCAGCTGCACCAGGTCTCTCAGAATTTTAAGTCTTGGGAAGTTCAATATTTTAGAGTTAAACACAGTTGCATCTTCTTGATGCTTTCTTAATAATATTTGCTTATTTATCAAAAAAAATATTTTAGAGTTAAACACAAACTAGCCCTCTTACTCCGTCCTGTTGTCTATACCTATTTTGCCATCTTTTTCTCAAAAACACACTCAAGGATAAGAATGCTATAAAAAATTAGGGAACAAAGATACAAAGGATACATCATACATTACCAGGAAAGCAAACATCCTTTTGAGGACACTAAAAACTCTAGACCCTTTTTTTCATTTTTTTTCCCAATTTTTACTTTCAAATATCATAGACAATAAATTCTAATTCAAATGTTAACTTCAAGCAGCTGCAGTAGTTCGCAATTCCCTTAGATTACCAGATTAATATCACCACTGGTTTACCACTTGTCTATGTGCCTAACAACTTAGACTTTTACAAACATACTTCAAGAGGCATTTTTCACAGCACAGCAATTCCCGTTGATATCAAGCCTAAAAGATAACTTGTATTGATCTGACATATCATTTATAACTCCAGTGATAATAGAAATAAGAAATCATGGCGTGCTCCCGAATTTTGAATCTAGTTAGCAAGTCCATTCTATCAGACACCACACCTTCAAGTAAATTATAAAATTTGAGTCATTATTGATTAACAATATTGATATCCTTTTCAAGTTACATATCCCCTCATCATTCAGTCTTCACAACAATTTCATCATCAATATACTCATGTGCAAGAACCTTTTCAATTAGCACCTATTCAATTATCTCCTAATTGAAATTCCTAATGTTCTATCTATGTAGGATGGACCGTAAAATTCTCTCAGAGAAATGAATGTTAATATAACAAAGCAGAACAAACACAATTATAACACCACATTTTAGTGTGCACGTATATACTGCATGTGTACGTGCGTGAGTGAGAAAGACAAGAGAAGAAAGGGAGTTCTTACTTCTACAGCTGAGATTGAAGTCTTCCGTTCTGTGATCGAGGTATTTCTTCCCATCCAAGCAAAAAGTTCAGCATCACAATCCAACATATAACACTTATTTGAGTCAAGCATTTCTTTATTCAAATTGTCACTGCCACTTTGACATAGTTTCCCCTGAGTATTTATCCTGCCAATCAGAGAACCTTAAAGCGATTATATCGAGGAAGGCACACTCCGAAAATAAAAAATAAAAAGAGGAAAATTTAAAGGAAACACATGCAACTTGGACTTGTCCAGAATCTGGGAAGATTGATTTAGCTCAGTCAAGGATGTCTCATGCAAATCAAAAAGTCTAAGAAGCCATTTATGTGCATTGGAACTACAAAAATTGATTTTTTATGGCTTAATGATGTTCACTAATTCCTCAAAATTAGAAATATAAGACCTCTGAGCATTTGGTAGGATGATTTGAATTCTCTCTCTCTTCCCCTGTATTGTTTTTTGGTGGGTAAATTGACTTCCGGTCATGCAGGCTAACGAAAACTGTGGATATGCCAAAACACAGACTTGACAATAATCGGGAGCAAAACTCACCAGAATAGTTTTACAGTTGAAATATCAGGTTGTTCCTGAACAGTAGAGGGCGAATCCCGGGGAATGGGAGCATATCCACCAAACAAGCTCCAAAATTCCCCAACATCTGGATCACCAACAAATTTTCCGTCATCTGCACCAATTGAGCAGTTAAAATTTTCAATATCTATTCTTACTCTATACCAAACAAGCTCCAAAAGTACAGAGCAAATCCCTACCTATAGTTGCAACCTCACAATTCCCCCCATGCTTATTCTCTTTGATGTACTGAACAACTTCCAAAGCCTTAGCTCTTTCTTGTGTGCTGGAATTGCAGCCGCTGAAAAGGAAAATTTTTGATGCTGTGTCAAGAATGAACACATCATTGTGGTTCAAGGATGTTCTAGTAAAAGGCACCTGGTCACAAAGTACAACACAGAGGTCACACACTCATACTTACTTAGTATGTGAGCAGGCATATAATATAGAACACTATGAAGGTGCTTACAAATGAAATAGAAGCAAAATAGAACATTTTGATAACCTAGGTTGGAGACGCAAGGCCCTGGATTAGCTATGCAATAAATAGCATGTTTTATGCTCTAAGTCAGATCAGCCAATGGCCACGAAAATTGCAGGCTTCTTTCTAGAGTTGACTTACTGGGCTTAACAAATTACAATTGTAAACTTTAAGAATCATTTACCTCTTTAACGTGAACAACACGGTCTCCCTTGCATGTTAGCAAGCTGATTTGGTATGTTTCACTATTTGCATGCCCTGGTCCCGAAGAAAACACTCCTTCAATCGGGATAATACAGGGTTTAAAGTATGACAAGAATAACTCAGTTTCTTGACCTTGAACTTCTCTATATTGCACAACATGGGACCCCAGGGCTTCATCCAATTCAAGTGCTTTGTCTGATGCAAGGGCAGAGTCCACCTACCAATTCCATAATACAAATTAAATTAGGGTAAACTACAAGTAGGTCCTAATAGTTGGACTTAATTCTCATCAAGTCCTATTGAAAATAAGTCCTAGTAAAATCATCGCTAAAAATAATTTGTGTCGATTTTTTTTGCATATATCACTAAAAATTGATAATTAATGTCTTTTTTGTCATGGTTTTTATAAATTCTCGCTAAAACTTACAATTAGTGACGTTTTTCTGTGATGAATTTTTTAAACTGTCGCTGAAAGTTGAAAATTAGTGATTTTTTTGTGACGGTTTTTTAAAACTGTCGCTAAAACTTATAATTACTAATATTTTTTGTAACAAAATTTTCAAACTGTCGCTGAAAATTAACGATTAGTAACATTTTTTAATAGTATTTGATGAAAAATGCCATTAATTTTCATAAGACCTATTGGACAATAAGTGCACCTATTAGGACCTACACGTAAGTTCCCTAAAAAATTAAAACACCCTTCCATGAAGTGAATTATCAAATAACATGTCTTTAGTCCAAAATTTCCAAATTCATAAACATGCCCTCGCCCCAAACCCCCTTATTTTCTCAAAACATACAACTAATTAAAAATATGAAGTCGATGGATCAAATGACAAAACTATCAAGCACATTAATCAAGAGGCAAATAATTTAGAGGGCCGATGTAGTCCCTTAAATGAGCATCATTTCTCCTACTTTGGAAAATGATTACTGCTATGGTACCTCTGCAGGTTTAGTTACAATATAATGCCATTTATTCCAAAGATATAATGAGAAGAGAGAGTAAAAACCTCATTGGCATCCTTTCCGAGCCAATAATGGATATCATGTTGCTGAGTGCCATTTTTGAGCAAAAAAGTCTGTCTCAAGCAGAACACAAAAAATAAAGTCAAGTTGGTTGCTATGAAAGGAGGCAATATAGATGTGTTACACTTCCACGTATCATTAACAAGGCTGCAACAATCACTAAACAAATCAGATGAGCTTCTAGATGAAGTTAGGTTTCTGAAATTGTTGATGACTTGCCAATAACTTCGCATAATAGAAACCAAACCGTGCCAGGAACTTACATTCAAAGCTATATATGCACTTCCAGAAAAGAACTTCCCATGTGAAGACCTTGGAACAGGAACCAACTGAATGTTCTCAACACACCAGATTTCTAAACCACTGAATACCAGTTAAAGGATGAAGTAACAAAATTAACGGCATAGAGATGACTAAAATGGCTAGCTAGTAAATGCATCCTAAAAATGTAATTGACTAATTTGATTTGTGCTTGTTCAACAATATCAAAATGATTACCCATCTAGCATAAAAATACACCCAATATAGTCTCCAGTAAATGGGATGTGGGAGAGGTAGATTGGGTATCCAGCATTTGGATTTAGAACAATGGTCAATGGCAATTTTTGACTGCTTATTTGTTTCAGCAACATGTTTTACTTATTTGACTTCAGAAAACCACAAGTTCTTTAGGTTAACCAAACCAAACCAAACCCCCAAGCCTTAAGTCCCACAAGTTATTTAGGTTATGAATTTTTTTGGCAACAGCACAAGATGCTTTGAGACTTCTAATATCTTTACTAAAAAGAATTGATGGCAGAAAAAATGAGTCAAAACAGGTTGTATCAGAGAGCTGAGTTGTGTCATTGGCCTGTTCTACATCAAATTCTAGACATTTGAGAGTGAGAAGAGAAAAACCAGTTGTGGGGACGTAATTTTGAGTTATCCACATGGCCTGGGTGGTTAGCCGAGGTGCCACGTGGGTGACTCTGATTGGCCGAGGTGTGGTTAAACCACGTCTGAATCTAAGATGTTCAAATGAGGGACTAGAGTCCTAAATGATGACAGACTCTATTTGGGTAAGGTTGGACTCTTGAGAGGTTGATCTTAATCCAAATAGAAGTAGTCTTGGATAAGTGATATCCTTGTAAAGGATAGAGTCCCATGACGTAAGACTTCTAAAGGAAGTTAGACATTGATCATTATATAAAGAGGGCACCTCGTGGGTCTAAAGTATATTCTGAACTAATGTTATTTTGTTTTGATATCTTTGAGAGATAAGTTGACTAACTTGATCATCGAAGTGCCCCTTGGTAGACGAGCCAACGTGGTTTTTTTTTCTTATCTTTTTGTGCACAAGTGTTGGCTTAATCTATTCCGCCGCGTGCTCTCCAACTAAGTTCTCTACATCTCGGCAGAGAGATATGATTGGTTGTAAGGTCAAAAATCAACACCCACACCAGTGTTGATCTAAAAAGGCACAGCCAACTTCAATAAAGTGTATAATAAGGCATAATTAAAGCAAACCATAATATGGATACGGCTTTGCTCCTGCACCCTGCAATGCAGGGTCAACAGTACCAAAATAAGCCATTGCCTGCTATATATCTGATCCTTCCGGAAACATTCCGCACTTTCTTGCAATATATTCTGCAGCAAAGGCATTAGCATCTGTTATTGCCACATTATACAGGCGGTTCATGTATTATACTCGTTAAAAATTGATATGTCATATGTCTATAAAATGACAAATATCATGCATCAGGGATAACACAACTTCAAAGATGCTCATGTTTCTCCATTTTGAGTCCAATTGTAATTTATAAGCAAGTAGAAGGCATCAGAAAAAATGGAACAACAAAATGTGTTTCCCAACCCATTCCACATAAGTTCTAGTAGTTCTTCACGGCAATTTGAAGTCAGCCTTTGCTCTAAAACTCATACTCACAAACTGGTGTATGGGGGCTCATGAACATCCACATATATATAGAATTGAAGGGATTCAAGTAAATACATTATTTACTTTTTTTGCCATCAATTTTTTGAAATAATGCCTTTTAATTGTGTGATATCACCCGTTTTGTTTCGTGACAAATATTCTACAAGGGTTGCTTCCAAAATCAAGCAAAACATCTCATTTCCATGACATGTCAAGATAATTAATTTTATGTCATCAAATTCCCCACTTATCAATGTCTTTAATGAATCACAGTAAAAAGAAGTAGGCTAAGCGAGAAATTATGACACATGCGTGTTGAATACACTTGAACTACATTGAAAAAAAAGCCTGGCAACCAATTAATTAAAAAAACACACGCACACAAAAACAAGAGAGATGGAGGAGGAGGAGGAGGAGAAAATAAAATAAAATACCAAAAACTTGCATCTTGTGGCCAATCTCCAATAATCAGCACAGGACATCATTTGAGTTGATGAAAATGTAATCACAATCAATGAATCTACATTTTTGTCCAGCAATCTCTTTCAACAATACAAGGCTAGATTTGTATTTGATACAAATCTACAATAACCATATCCTCACTCTACCATCATGTGTACATACTCCAAAATCACACCCCAATAAAGATAAATAATCCAATGATGACATACAAGTAAACAAATTATAAGATAACAAATCACAAAACATTTAAGCAGATCTTGTTACCTATTAACAGTTGGGAACTGAATTGAAGCTTTGGAAATCTTTGAAAGATCCAAAATGGGTAGTTTGGGATGAGCCTTGATAGATAGAGAGAAAAGGAAAAGAACAATTATGAGTATATTCTCATTTTATTTTTGACCCATTAAATACAAATTTATTAAAAACGTAAGTAAATCAAAAGTAACGGAGATGTGGAAAGGTAGATGAAGAAAGAGACAATGTGGGTACCGAAAATTTTGACAGAAAGGAGAAAGGACTGTGTACAATGCAGTGCTTGCCTTTATCTTGCACCGAAAGTGGGACCCACAAAGTGAAGCTTTTTGTCTCAGCTGAGAGGGAGAAAAATGAGATGATAATGGGGTGGATTGTCTTCGTCACTGGGCTCTGCCTCTGCGAGACAGCCAAGCGCCATGTGAGGTGTTTTGAAGCTTCTCTCTCTCTCTCTCACTCTCACTGGGATTCAACCTTTTTTTTCTTTCTAATCAGGATCCAAATTCAACGCATTTGCAGGGATTTGGATTTTCCATTTCATGCGGGAAAATGTTAATTTACATTTTGCTGTCCGAATACCCGTACCCAAACAAAGAATTTGGTCAACCGATGCTGTTAGTGCAGTTGTCTGTTTTTGTTGGTGGAATTGGACATGACACCGTCTGCTTTTGCGCTGATTGGGCGAAAATCTTTCTCGAAAATATATTTTTCATAAGCCAAAGAAAAATTAATTAAATTATTTTTCATATAGTGTTTGATAACTAAATTAAATATTTAAATTTTAATATGTTAAGTGAAAATTAATTAAATTTATTTAATGATAACAATTAATATGATTTTAAATGATTTTTATAATATAAGTTAAATATTAATGAAATTTTAAATAGTGTAATTCTACTTAATATTTATGAAATTTATAATTATTTATTGAAAAGTATTAATATATCCTATTATGATATCATGTCATTGTCGTCGACACTACTACTATCACCACAGTACCGTACCGCCCTTCTAACAATATTTTTTTATTATACTATTACAACTTCCACCACCACCACTACAATCCTAATATAGCTACTAACATCATTCCAACACTGCAATCACTATCACCACCGTAACTATTGTCACTTTCATCTATGCTGTTATTATTATCATCTTTGCCAAAACCACAAACATCATTTTATCACCACCTACTCCTTATCACTTACAATTACTATTGTTTTACATCCACTACACCATTTGTCGACCATTGTAACAATTACTATCCCTCTACCATAGACATTTTTGTCACCTTTATGTCTGCCACTACCATAACACAAAATGTGAATGAAAAAATATAGAAGTAATGAATTTAAAACTTTAAGTTGTACATTCAAATATTTTGTTTTATTTCAACACTTATATTTTATAAAATAAATGATTAATTAAAAAATTCAACATTTTACTAATCACCACTTGAATTTTAATTATTTTTTTTTTTTTGCAGTTTTCAAATTATTCCATAAAATTATATATTAGTGTATTTTGTTAAACAAAATGATAGGGTAAATTACATCCACACCCCTTGAGATTTGTATTTAATACAACCCCGTCCCCAAAGTACTAAAAATTACATTTCTTCCTTGAGATTTATATTTACATTACAAATTATCCCTTCAGTTAATTAACCGTCAGACCAATTAATGGTTTTTGCTTATGTTAGCATTATATTTATTTAAACTGCCCATTTTACCCCTACCTCTCCCTCTCTGTATATGAATGCTGTGCAAAACCATTTGCAGAAACACAGAAAAATAAAAATGAACATAAAAATCATTTGCAGAAACCCAAAAAAGATATTAAAAAATTATTTGAGGAACATCTCTATTAACCATTTTATCAAACAAGTCATTGTATCTTACGCACATTTCAATTAAAGCATTACGAATAAACAAATATGAACCAAAACCTATTTTCAACCATTATCATGAACGAGTCTATCCATTACCACTTACTGATGAGTTTGCCATAGAAAAAGAAATAGGTTGGAAATAGGTTGAAAAAATTATATTCTTTACATTTCCTCTCTTTGCATCTCTTGTTGTGGGAGTTGAATAATAATTACTTTAAAGTAATCTTACAGAATAATAATATTGAATAAAATAGATTCTGAAAATAGGTTTTATACAGTTTCAAAAATTATATATATATATATATATATCAAAATACTAAAGAAGAAGATTCAGAAAATAGCCTGTGTGATTCGGAGAAGCATGTCAAAGATGCTATTCTAAAGTCGTTATGTGCTCCCTCTGTGCAGGTTCTAACAATCACAAACGACTCCAAAATACAACTTAAGAATTCACAAGAATCTGACACAATGAATAGTTGCACCAAATGGATTTGCCAAGTCTGTATCAGTTGCCTAGAAATATAGAGAATACAACAAAGAAGAGAAAGAGAAAGCAATCAGAATACGTTGTTTATTCCTGAGTAAGAGTCTTTTTTTAAATAGACTCTTTAATGTCTGTTAGGAACAGACACAACAACCATTCATTTTGAAATCAAATACAAGTTTAAAATTCAAACAAATAAGACTATTAAAAGAAATACATAAATAAATAAATACAAAAACTAAAAATAAAATAATAAATAAAGTTTTGAAACTTTTAGGAAATCTCCAACAATCCCCCACAAGATTCAAAACTTTGTAAAATCGTCAAATAAATACAAAAACAATAATGATAATATGGGCAACACTTAAGACCATACAGTGGGTGTAGGTGTTTTTCAAATTTGAACCTCACTTAATGTTAATAGTTTCATTCTGAAAGAATCTTAGTGAATCAGGTCTTGAACTAAATCTTTTTTACCAAAAATCGACATGTCACACATATAGTATGATAGATAACTTTGGCACGGGTTAGCACTATTAGCAACCATGTGTATATCAACACTGATATCTTAGGGATGAGCAGGAGAATATAAATAATAAATTTAATAAAGTCCCCTTCTTTAAAGTATTGGAATACGAGTCACACTACAAGGATTGTTCCTACCCATTGAACTTCCTTCATGGGATCTCCAATCACAGAAGTTGGGTTACTTCCTTAGTTGACTCCCTATGGGTTTAGACCCATCCCCCTCGATAAATCTAAGACTATACTCTTAGATAAACCTTTTATTAACTAATCAGCAATATTCTTTTCAGATTTCACAAAATTCAAAGATACAACATTTTTATTCACCAAACTTTTAATAGATTTATACCTCACTTGCATATATCTATTTATCTTTTTATTAACAAGTTCTATTACAGCTCTATTGTCACAATGTATGAAAATAGCAGGTATATGATTTTTCACAAGTGAAATATCAATGAGTAAATTTTTAATCCACTCAGCTTCAATACACGTAGTATCTAAGGTTATAAGTTCTGATTCTGTTGTACTTTTAGAGATAACGGTTTGTTTTTTAGAACCCCAAGATATTGATGCTCCACTTAACATAAATATATACCCAATAGTAAACTTAACATCTAAGTTATTTGTTATCCAATTAGCATTGCTATAACATTCTACCACATTAGGAAAACCACTAAAGCAAAATGAATAATCTAGAGTTCCTCTTAGATATTTAAAAACTCTTTCCATAGCAATCCAATGATCTTTACTAGGATTATGAGTATGTCTACTTAATCTCCCAACAGCATAGGCAATATCAGGTCTAATGCTAGGATCAAAAGAAGTTAAAACAGGTTTGAGATTATAATAATCAAACTTTTTTAACATCTTCTCTAGGATTCTAGATTGATTTAATGTAATACATTTGGTTGTTTTCTCGAATTTCATACCCAAAATTATATAAGCTTCTCCTAAATCTTTTATATCAAATTTTGAAGATAAATAAGATTTCACATTTTTAATTATCTCTAAATTTGTTTGAAATAATAAGATATCATCAACATATAAACACAAAATAATACATTCTCCATTATCTTTTTTATGGTATACACATCTATCATGTTCATTATTCTTAAAACAAATTCTAGAATTACCTTATCAAATTTTTCATGCCACTGTTTAAGAGCTTGCTTAAGTCCATACAAAGATTTAACCAACTTGCAAACTTTATGTTCTTGTCCTTTAACCACAGAACTTTCAAGTTGTTCCATATAAATTTCTTCATCTAATTCTCCATTCAAAAAAGCCATTTTAACGTCCATTTGATGAATTTCTAAATTATAAATGGATACTAGAGCAATTAAGATTCTAATGGTTGTAATCTTAGAAACAGGCGAATGGGTATCGAAATAATCTATTCATTCCTATTTTTGTAAATCCTTTGGCTATTAATCTTGCCTTATATTTATCTAGACTACCATTAGGTTTTAATTTCTTTCTAAATACCCATTTGCAACCGATAGCTTTACTCCTAGGAGGTAGATTAGTTAACTCCCAAGTATTATTTTGAAGAATAGTTTCAATCTCACTATTAATGGCTTCCTTCTAAAATGGTGCATCTAAAGACAGCATAGCTTCTATGAAAGTATTTGGTTCTCCTTCAATTAAAAAAGTATAAAAGTCATCTCCAAAGGTTTTCTCTATTCTAGTTCTCTTACTCTTAGGTTCTATGTCTAGATGTTCAGAATCATCTCTCAAAGGAATAATACTAGCACTAGTAGTAGAAGTTCTATTTACAACCTGATTTGAGATCCTAGTTTTATATGAAAAAATATCTTCAAAAAATGTAGCTTCACGAGATTCAATTATTGTATTATTAGTAATTTCGCTAATTCAGAGTTTATTACTAGAAATCTATTAGCACTGCTATTTTGAGCATATCCTAAGAAAATGGTATCAATAGTTCTAGGTCCTATTTTCTTACGTTTATGTTCTGGAATTACTACTTTTGCTAAACACCCCCACACTTTCAACATTGTAAGATTAGGTACTCGTTTTTTTCTAGATTTCATAAGGTGTTTTTATCATTATCATTCACAATTACTCTAGTTAATATAACACGAGCAGTGAGTATCGCTTCCCTCCACAAGCTCTCTAGTAAACCAGAACTAATAAGCATTGCATTTATCATATCCATTAGAGTTATATTTTTTCTTTCAGCTATCCCATTAGATTGTGAAGAATAAGATGGGGTTACTTCATAAATAATTCCATGTTCTACACAAAAAGTATTAAGGGTACCTACATTATATTCGTCTCCTCTATCCAAATCTAAGTTTCTTAATCTTTCTTTCTAATTGATTTTCTACTTCAGCTTTATAAATTTTAAATTTACTAAACACTTCACCTTTGGTTTTAATTAAATATAAGTAACAAAACTTAGAACAATTATCTATAAATGTTATAAAATATTTATTTCCTGCTCTAGTTGATGGTCTATTAGAATCACAAATGTCACTATGTATAATGTCTAAGAGTTGTGAATTTCTTTCTACAGATTTATAAGGTTTCTTAGGTTGTTTTGCTTACACACATATTTCACATTTGCGTTTGACATCAATAGGTGATTTAGGTACTAATTCTAAATCCATCATTTTCCTAATTCTCCTTAAATTCACATGTCCAAGTCTTCTATGCTACAAATCACAAATTTCAATATTCAAAATATTATGAGAGATATAATTTCAAAAGATACATTCAATTTAAATAAACCATCACATACAAAACCTTTACCAATAAAAATATCATTTTTAGTTATTACAATTTTATTTGATTCCATTACAATTTTGTAACCTAATTGTACTAAACACAATCCATTAATAAGATTTCTTCTAACTTCAAGAACATATCGCACATCTTTCAAAGTTAAGATCTTTCCAACAGTCATCTTCAAATCTATATCTCCAATGCCAAGTATCGATACAACTGATCCATTCCCCAAAGTTACACTTCATCCACTTGATTTCTAGAAAGTTTTAAGATAACCACAATCAAAACACACATGTATATTAGCCCCAGAATCTAACCACCAATCTTGATATTCAAAAGTAGAATTAATTTCAGGATTATACCTAAAAAATGGTCTGACAATTTCTTCTTTCTCCAAAATCATATTCACTTGAGCATCATGACCTTGATTGCTTTGCTTATTGTTGAACCTTGGTTTATACTCATCAGCCTTCTTAAAAAAAAATCCTTAGCAGAATGATTGGTTATTCTACATACATAGCACAACTTTTTGCCACTCCCTTGTCCCTTAAAATTATTAGCATTAGCTTGGTACTTGTTATTACAGTGTTTGTCATTTTGACCTCTAGATTTAAACTTAGAGTGCTTCTATTAGCACCTGCCAAAATTCTTTGGACCCCCCATTTTATAATTTTTTTTTATTACAATTATACCCTAAAGTAAAATTACATTAAAAGACATTATTAAATGGAACACCCACCTATCAATAAGAACTAATACTCTATAATATTGGACACCCACCTCCACCCCCACCTCCAACTCCACCTATACATATTCCATGTTTGTAAACCCTAAACCTATTACTTTTCATAACCAACTAATATAAACCCTAAATTTATTATTTTTCATAATCATCTTAAATCCTGAATGTGTCATATTCATCACCATCATCAACGCTATTGAACTTGAAAGTTTTGCTTCAAGTATAACGTATACTTCATCACTTATTTCACTGTGTAGAGCAATGGAGGACGAGGACAACAATTCTATTGAGACCGGCGTTCCATTAATAAGTTTATCTTTCTTGTATTAACATTCTCGGTCGTTTTCGGTCGTTCTTGTTTTGTTTGAACTGTTTGGTACTGGTTTGCTGACTGTTAGAATTATGTTCGGTAATACAGTACTGAACATAATCCTTTCGTTCAATACATAGGTTCCGAACATTAATGCAGATAGTCAGTTATGTAATTTTCTTTGTTAAACTAACTTAGAATAGAAAAGAGTGAATTGGAATGGATTTAAGTTATGTATTTTGAATGGATTTAATTCATGTTATTTTAAGTTGTGAATTGGAATGGATTCGAGTTACACAGTGATGAACAAATTTTGTTCGGACATACAATGCTGACAGGATCATTATTGTTCAACAAAACAGTTCTGAACAAAATACATTTTTTCAGCTACACAGTGGTGAACAAATTGTTTTGGGTTACATTCAGAATTTTGATAGCGATTCAAACGATGATTCTGTTTTTCCTCATCTTGCAAACGGTTATGCAAATCCCGTAGAAATTAGAGTATCTTCGATCGATCTCAGCGATGACGAAGATACAAAAAGCAACGAAGAAAATGATGATGAGAGGATGGAAGTCGTCGGAATGCTCCGTTAACGGCCGAGATAGCGACGAGAGTGATGGAAGGTTGGGGTCCAATAATTCTATACTGGACCAAAGCTTCAAACTCTGAAGATTGAGTGAGTCAGGGAAGGTGAGGGATGAAAATTAGGTGGGTGTGCATTTCATTGTGAAAAATATTATGAATATGGGTAGATTTGGTAATAAGTGGGGTGTCCAAAAAAATATTATTAAAATTTAGGGTTTAGGGTTGGGGTCCAAAAAAATGGGGGGTCCAAAGAATTTTGGTATGTGCTAATAGCAGCACTCTTAAACTTAAGGTTGTTCTTGAAAAATTTACCTTTTGAAAGTTATTCCTATTGTTTGTAGCGACCCTGATTTTTCATAAGCTTTTATTTATTTATTTATTATTATTATTATTATTATCATCTTATTTTATTTTTAGCTTTATTAATTGTGTGGTTACATGAGAATTTAATGTGATATTTAATTATATATAATTAATCTGAATATTTATATATATTTTATATATGTATATAAAAGGTGTTTTATGTATATATATATGGGTTGATCATATATAGTATATTTATATATATTGTATTTGTATAATATAATATTATATAATATATCAATTAGGTTAGAATAGTATTAGATAATTAGCCAAAAAAGAAAAGAAAAGAAAAGAATGAGAAAAGCAACAGCCGTGAGAGAGAGAGAGAGAGAGATTGATTAAGATCAAGAAAGAGAGCCAAGATAGAGAGAGAGAGCGGCGGGAGAGAGAAGAGAAAAAGAGAAAAAAATTAGGGTTTTGTTTTGATGACTTTATTAATTTTCTAAGTGATTCTTTGATCTTTAAAAAAATATTGTAGGTGCAAAATCCACTTCCCTTGATTTATGTTTATTTTGTTGTTTTTATTTATTTATTTATTTATTTCATGTTGGTTTGATATTGTATTTGTATGAAGATGATGGATTGATTACAATTATTTTGATTAGTTGTGTATGCAAGGTTTAGGGTTTTTTTGTGTATTTATTTATGGTTGTAATCACATTCATGGTCATATGAAATTTAGAATCCATAAATATTGGTTAGATGATGGATTGATTCTTTATTTTTATTTATTTGATATTGGTTTGATTTTGTATTTGTATGTAGATGATAGATTGATTTTAATTATTTTGATTAGTTGTGCATGCCAGGTTTGGGGTTTTTATATGTATTTATTTTATGGTTGTAATCACACTCGTGAATCTATGAAATTAAAATAAACTTGGAATCCATAGATAAATTTCTTATACTCCACCATGACTCCATGGATTGTTGTTTTATTTGAGTGTTAGTGAGAAAGAGTGTATAAAAATGATGGATTGATTCTTTATTTTTATTTATTTAATGTTGGTTTGATTTTCTATTTGTATGTAGATAATAGATTCATTTTAATTATTTTGATTAGTTGTGTATGCTAGGTTTAGAATTTTTATATGTATTTATTTTATGGTTGTAATCACACTCGTGAATCTATGAAATTAAAATAAACTTGGAATCCATAAATAAATTTCTTATACTCCACCATGACTCCATGGATTGTTGTTTTATTTGAGTGTTGGTGAAAAAGAGTGTATATAAAAAAAGTGAGAATTATGAGATTTATTTAAATGCCTTAGGCTTGGCATTGTTATGTTTGTTCTCGTGAGTAGATGAGAGATTGTGTATATTTATATTGTTGCCTCGTTTTCATGAGTAGATGAATGCTTTAATTTACGCGCGTATGTATATACTAACCATCCGGGGAGTGTGGATCAAACTCGGGACGATATCCTCGTGCAAGTTTGGCTTCGGAGCAGTGTTAGGTATACGGGAAGCATATGAGATATATGTGTAGGCCGGAAATGGAGGCCGAAGTGGTAAAGTTAAGGTACAAAGAATTTAATTATGAGTTTATTGTTATAGTGTGAATTGTATTGATTTGTACATCTTGAAAAATAGTAAACAATCTCGATAAATTATGAAATTTGAGTAGAGGCATGTATACGTGATTCTAGACAACTTTTGTGTTTTAACTTTTTATTAAAAAGATCGATTAGAACTTGTAATCGAATAATCTTGGTTACAATAGTTTTTATTCATTTTAGCAGGATAGACTTTAGATGTTGTTTTAACCCACGAAACGAGTTCATTTTTATTGGTTTTGTGTAAACTGAAGTAAAATATTATTCTGCACACTTTTTGGGTTTTGAATTTTTTCGAAAAAAATGATCTTAGGGCAGTTTCTGTTCATTTTCAGCTTTAGATTTTTCAGTTGAATTTTGTCTAAGTTCTTCTATCAAGTTTTTCTCTCAATCTGTTTAGTTTCTACTAAATTTGTTGGCTTTGTCTTTTAGGAAATTTGATTCTTTACAACTTTTGTTCTTTGAGTTTTGGTCAATTCGAATTATTTAAGTATGAAACTGTACATTTTTATATTTTTTTAGCAAGTTACTTATGATTAAATTATACTAACTTTATTTTTTTTTGCAGGATGGTAGGTCTTACTAACTTTTTATGCATGGCTGACCCACCATATTTTTATTTTTATTTTTTTTATTTTATACTCAATTTATATTTCGTTGTGTACGGGCAATAAACTAAACGCCACCGTATCTTGGAAAACTACCCATTCGTCTCGGTGCGGATGGAACTACTTGTCTTGTCTCGTAACCAGAATTAAATATATTTTTGTTTGTGTCTGGTAGACACATGGGTGTCAAATCTTGTACTCATACTAGTATAGCTGTATATTGACCTGTTTTGTCTCTTGGCAACTCGGGTGCGTTCTATTTGAGCATAGCCGAGCTTCCTTTGCAGGATTAGTTTGGACTATGGTGGCAAGAAATAACTATGATTGTAGGACATGTCTTTTGGATTTCTTTTGGTTTTCTTGAGCTTAGGGTTGATATTAG
This sequence comes from Camellia japonica, assembly GCA_030407325.1. Taxonomy (NCBI): domain Eukaryota; kingdom Viridiplantae; phylum Streptophyta; class Magnoliopsida; order Ericales; family Theaceae; genus Camellia; species Camellia japonica. Next base: position 53,635,192 of record JAPPVO010000003.1, read on the forward strand.
TTTATATATTTATTATTTTTTTATGACCTTAGTATTTTTGACAATTTGACATTGTGGGTTGTTTTTCAACGTTATATTATTTAAGTTGTTATGACTAGTTGTTGCTACTTTAATGTTGGAGGTATTAGATAGTTATGAATCTATGATGAATAGTTTGGTTGGCGTTTATTAATTATTTTATTTTTTTAATCCTTTGTTATCTTTTGAGTATAGAAATTTACTTAAACCCTTTGGAGATGAGAACGTTTAGATTTTTGTTTCATCTCTAGGATTTGGATGATGGAATATTGATTGGGGTTTAGTCCTAATTTAATATTTAATTGTCTAAATTTTGGGGCGTAACAGTGAAACTATTTGAAAATCCTACGTGATTCGTGATTAGATCAAGATTAAAATATTCCAAATCCCAATTATTCAAAACACGCAATCTAAATCATCAAGCACTTACGAAAGTGATTTAGATTGTTGTTTTTCTGAATAAACAATAAATCGACACAAACAATTTTTACGTGAAAAAATCACAATTGAAGAACCTTCAATTGTAACCAAAAACCACGGGCGAAACATCACTAATCAATCCACTACTGAAGAAAGAAAGATTACAAAGATAATACACATATTACCCAACTCAGTCAATTTGTCTTCACACCTTCTGTAATTCTTTCATCAAGCATTCGTCTCGGAACTGATCAACCTGAAGTTGAATCCACAACTTCGTTTGTCAAATAAACGACTACGTACAGAATCAAACACCTTTGAAACTTTACGTTTGAATCTTCAGAATCCACCAAAGATTAATACTCTTGTATGTATTCGATCAACCTCCTTGATATGTGCTTCTCAATTTATGAGTTGAATATTCACTCAATTTTATCAAGGAAAACTCACAAAAATCTTCAGAAGAAAACCTCAAACAAAACCCTAAAAAACCTTAAACAAGATCTAGGAGAAGTAATCCTAAAACAGACCCAACATGCGAATTTATAGAACCTGAGATCGCGTGGTCCGCTCGAGCGTGGGAATTCCCGCTTGAGCGGAGACTGCATATTCCGCGATTCATACAAGGTCCACGCTCGAGCGGAAGTTTCCACGCTCGAGCGTGGAATCCCACTATCCAGTATTTTTGCAGGCATGAGAGAGATTCTGGGAGGTGAAAACCCCGCTCAAGCGTCACTTTCCCCGCTCGAGCAGGAAGACCAAAACAAGAAAATCTGGAAAATAAGAAATTGTTACAACCTTGGTTTTGTTCCATGGTTTGACAACAAAGGGTCCTAACAATCTCCCCCTTTGTCAAATCCCGGACAAAACTACTCTAAAACAATTGTCCTAACAAAATCACTAAAACAATTTTCCTATCAAACACCAACAACCATGAAAACTGAAATCCATGCTTTTGATCAATTACCCTGAAAAAAAAACAACCACACAAACCAACAAAAATCTGTGGAGCTGTATTAAATAGTAAAATATAAATCCATCCACAAGACAAAATATACTATCCAAATATACTATCCATCCATCCAATAAAAAAACATATTTATGTCCAACTGTACCAAATAACAAGTAGAACCACAAAACCAAACAACGATCCAACTGTACTAAAGAAGGATATAAACAAAAGAACTGTGCCATTAATGACTGTACCAGAACAAAACATATACCACTCCCTCTTTTTGTCTGGAAGGGATCAAAAATAAGAGAAACAGAACAGTAAAAATCAAGGAGCTGGTGCTTGGGACTGCAACTGAAGCAAAGATAAAATCTGAGCCAGCTGAGATGAAGTCTGTGCCACGGATGCCTCAATCCGCTGGGAAGAAGCCTCCAAGGCATTGAACCGGGTATCAGCTGTGGTCTCAAGATCGGTGAGCCTGGCCTCAAAGATATCCATCCTCTCCTCGAGATGGTCAAACCGGGAAGCAACAGATCTCTCAAAGGACTGAAGCTGACCACGAACGGTACGAACTGGAGGATGCTGCTCCCCCTCACCAATATCTCCGCCACCAGCAGCAGCATCATACTCCGCCTCCACTGCCACGGCTGCAGCATCACTAGGACCTGCACCAGATCTACCTGAACCAGAAGAAACCCCCCGAATATGAGACTGACTCTGGAGACAGTCTTCTTGGTGAAAGGCCGGGAATGAGAGGCAAACTCATCCTCATCGAAAGCAGGGACCTCAAGTTTGGCAAGAAGCCGGTTTATAAGGAAACCATAGGGTAAACCAAGATTGTTGCGCTCAAAAGCAGTAACCATCTTTTGAATGATCAATGTGGCAAGATCTATAGAACGATTGTGAGCAAGGCACTGAAGGAAAAACCCTTGGTCTTGATTAATTTTGGAGCTATGGGTGGTAACAATGATATTGGCACACACAATTAGGTTGAGCAACCTAAATTGGAGAAGTAGCTCATGCTGTTTGGTCAAGGAACCGGTAGGCCAAGAACGAGGAAAACCACACAAAGTATGGGCTACCTCATCAAAGTCACAAGTAGGCCGGACTGAAAAAGGGTAGAAGATAGGAAATCTTTCACTAATCCCTAAGAGCTCGCGAAAAAGGGCGGTGGTAACAAGAATGGATTTAGACCTAACCCATGTTTTGAAGGAGGGCCCAATATTGTCCAGACTCTCCATGTTGCAATAGAATTCTCACACCCAAGTGAGGTTTTGAGAACCTGAAAATAAAAAAACATTATCCTCTCCCAAAGGTTCAAAAAATGAACGGATAGGTATAGACTCGAATGTGGAGGGTTGAACATTACGTTCAAGATGTATGGAGCGAGTTGGATAAGACTCTCTGTATAACTTGGCTTTTTCAGCCGATGGAAAGCGGTCAGTGTTATAGGTGGGGTGAGAGGCAGTAGACTTTTGTTTTTTGAAGGTGGACATAACTAAACCAAGATAAAAGAACCAAGACAAACAACCCCCAACCCAAGACCAAACAACAACCAATAGAGAAACCACAAAACATTAGTATCACAATGATATAGCAACATGAGGCAATGAAAGATATCTGATGATGCAAAAATGTAAGCGTAAGAGAACCAAATATTGCAAGTATGAAGCAGAGTAAATGAGATGTGTACTAGGACCAAGAAAACAGCAATCAAACACATAGGTAGCCAGCATGGTGAGGAACTGAATCAGCAAAAAATAGGATCACAGTAACACAAGGCAATAGATGTAGACCAAAATCCCCAATTTAAAAGGCAAACAAAAACCTAGCAAAAGGCCCAAATTACTAACCCTTGATGCAAGATAGAGACACTAGTCCATTATTAACTAAACAAAATCAACAATGAAGGACCTTCGACAAGATGAACACAATAAACCCATCTACACATTGTAAAACCAACTCAAACAAATACGAATAGAGCAAAGAGACAGAAATTCGACACAAAAGAAGAGGAGAAAGAGATAAGAGATATACCTTGGGTGTGCACACAAGAAATCACCAAGAAACCACAAAGGAAGGGCAATGGTCTTGAATCGCAAAGGAAGCCCTAGAAGAGAGAAACCACTTTGAACAAAATGAACTCAAAAGTCGAAGGAGGGAGAATTTAAACAAACCAGTCCGCTCGAGCGTGAAAGGTAACGCTCGAGCGTGAGATAAACCACGCAAAGACCCGCTCGAGTACGAACAAGGACGCTCGAGCACCAATTCACCCCTCCCAGAACTGTAAAACAAAGTGCAAAATACTGCAAGGCTCAAAACCACGCTCGAGCGTGGGAATTTCCGCTCGAGTGGGGACAAAAACAATTTTTTTTTTTAACAAAAAAAACACCGAAGATGTCCTGTTACCAGCGGGGAGTTCAATGGAAAGACTGTACCACAAAGATAAGATACACCATCAATCATGAGTCCTGAAAACTTGTAAAAAAAATGAAGCACCAGGTCATGAAGAAAACAAATAGAATTTAATCAAGGCCATAAGCAACATAAGAATGCATAACTAAAAAAACACACATGAGAGCTCACATATAGAATGTGTGTGTGTGCAATCCTTGAGAGCCACAAAGCTAGAGTTAATCCTCGTAGTGATCGGATGGTTGGACCTCCGACAAGAGTAACGGACCATCACAAAGAAAAGTCAAACCACTAGGAATCACGAGGTATTTGTTGAGTAAATGCGGAGGCCCCTCAATCAATGATTCCCTTTTTTTTTTTTTTTTGAACTTTTCTTTCTTGTGGGCACTCACTGGTGGCATACACGCTCAAGAGTATGGAGACCAAACCAGAGAAGAATGAAATCAAAAAGGATGGCCTGGTTGGTGCCTCTGAGGTAGCCTTTTCCTAATGCCCGGATTTCAAAGAACTGAGGGAGAAACCATGGAAGTGAAAAACAATGGTAGATGGTTAAGAGACTCAACATCACCCATGATATACTAGTATAGGTCAATTCCTCTAAAAAAGTACCAGAAACACTGTTAGTGGTCCATAGAGAACTTTGATCACTTGTGCGGAAACCCCTGCAACAGTTTATCTCAAGAATGTGTATAGAATGAGATCATGAAGTAAATGAGTATGGGTATTCAGAATGAGCTATGAACAAAGACAAATGAGATCTTGTAAGCAACATGAGCAGTGTTCATAAAAAATTTTGATGCAAAGATAACAGGACTCAATGACACTGAGATTATCACACCCAAGTATACAACAAGCCAACCACTCACACCCAATATAGGAAACAGGAAACACCCTAGTTACTGAGCACTACACCCAAGGTCTTTCTAAGAAACTCAAATCGAAGAAGATCAAGGGGTTTTGTAAAAATATCAGCTTTTTGATGCTCAGTGGGTACATGTTCCAAAACAACAAGGCCTTCTTCCACTAACTCTCGAATAAAATGATGACGAATGTCAATGTGTTTGGTGCGAGAGTGTTGGACAGGATTTTTTGAAATGTTTATGGCACTTGTGTTATCACAGAAAAGTGTGAGAGTGTTCTGTTCTATCCCATAATCATGAAGCATTTGCTTCATCCACAGCATTTGTGCACAACAACTCCCTGCAGCAATGTACTCAGCCTCAGCAGTCGAAAGGAAGATAGCATTTTGCTTTTTACTATGCCAGGAAACAAGATTATTCCCAAGGTAGAAACACCCCCCGGATGTGCTTTTCCTATCATCAGCACACCCTGTCCAGTCGGCATCAGAAAAACCAGTAATTTCAGCTGTAGTATCAGTAGAGAAACAAACCCCATAACCCAATGTCCCATTAACATATTTGACGATGCGTTTGACCGCAAGAAGATGAGACTCTTTAGGACTGGCTTGGTAACGGGCACAGACACCTACACTGAAAGCAATATCAGGACGACTAGCTGTGAGGTAAAGAAGACTCCTTATCATACTCCTATAAAGGATAGGATCAACATCAATACCAAAAGAATCTGTGAAAAGGTGAAGACTGGTGCTCATGGGAGTGCGTGCATGTTTGGCAGACTCAAGACCAAACTTAGACACAAGATTTTTAGCATGCTTAGACTGAGAAACAAACATACCTGAAGGAGACTATTTAATTTGAAGACCCAAAAAATAAGACAACTCTCCCATCATGCTCATCTCAAACTCATGTGTCATGCAATCCGAAAAATATTTCACAAGATGTTCAGCAGTGGATCCAAACACAATATCATCAACATAAATCTGAGCAACAAGAATATGAGACTTAGTATGTTTCACAAATAAGGTCTTATCCACACTACCCCTTTGAAAATCATTATCAAGAAGAAAGGTAGTAAGTCTATCATACCAAGCCCGAGGGGCTTGTTTCAACCCATACAAAGCCTTGTCTAACTTGTAGACATGATTTGGACATTTGGGGTCCTCAAACCCTTTTGGTTGCTCAACATATGCCTCTTCTTTCAAGTACCCATTCAGGAAGGCACTTTTCACATCCATTTGAAACAATTTGAAACCAAGATAACATGCAACACCAAGCAAAATACGAATAGATTCGAGACGTGCAACTGGGGCAAACGTCTCATCATAGTCAACACCCTCTACTTGTGTGTAGCCTTGAGCAACCAACCTGGCTTTATTCCTAACCACAGTACCATTCTCATCAGATTTATTTTTAAAGATCCACTTGGTACCTATCACATTCATGTCTCTAGGTCTGGGAACTAGAGTCCAAACATTGTTACGTTCAAATTGACCTAATTCTTCATGCATAGCATTGACCCAACTATCATCTAGCAAGGCCTCTTTAAAATTCTTAGGTTCAATTAAAGAAACATAACACATATGTGATACCTCATCCCAAATCTGTCTTCGGGTTTTCATTCGATCCGATACACTTCCAATCACCTGTTGAGCTGGATGATTCAGTTTCACTCTTGCTGATGGTTTAAACTCCGGACTTGCGGTGACAGAAGCATCAAGAGTGATGTTTCTGTGTGCACTCTTTGGACTTTGACTTACCTGTGAGGATGGTGCCGTCTCAACTTCTTGTGCTTGGACCTCAGCTTCTCTTTGACTTTGTGGTTCAGTATCCAAGATTGAAGACTCACCATTGTCATCCTCATTTGTTGCTGGAGTAGGTGAACCTGTGTCATCTATAACCACATTGATTGATTCCATTAAAGAAGAAGTTCACAGGTTATAGACTCAAAAAGCCCTACTTGTGGTTGAATACCCTAGAAAAATACCTTCATCACTTCGGGAGTCAAATTTGCCCAAAGGCTCTCTATCTTTGAAAATGTAGCACTTACTCCCAAAAGTTTTGAAGTATTTTACATTAGGTTTCAATCCCTTCCACAATTCATATGGAGTTTGTAGTGTGTCGGGCCTTAAATACACTCGATTTATGACATAAACAGCAGTATTTAGGGCTTCAGCCCAAAACTTTGGAGGAAGTTTCTTGCTAAGGAGCATGACCCTAGCCATTTCTTGAACAACTCTGTTCTTCCTCTCAACCACTCCATTTTGTTGTGGAGTAATAGGTGCAGAAAATTCATTTTTGATTCCATGCATATCACAAAAATCCGAAAACGAACTGTTCTCAAATTCACGACCATGATCAGTTCGGATTCTTATGATACGCCCAATGGAAGCACCCTGTTCATTTTGAATTTTAAGGACTAAGGCCTGGAAAGCATCAAACGTATCAGATTTTTCCCTTAAAAAATTTATCCATGAAAATCGAGTAAAATCATCAACAGTTAAAAAAATATATCTTTTACCTCCAATGCTTTCAGTGCGAGTAGGACCCATTAAATCCATGTGAACCAATTCAAGAGGACGTTTGGTTGTAAAGCTGTTCACCTTTTTATGAGGGGCACGGGTTTGTTTCCTTAGTTGACATGGTCCACACACATGATTCAGATTCTTACCCAATTTAGGTACTCCTCTCACAAGCTCTTTGTTGGCCTATCTTAGTTAGGTCTTTGAAATTCATGTGACCTAATCTTTGATGCCACAAATCAATGTTACTTATGATGGCTGAGTGACAAGTGAGATCATTAGTAGTAACAATCCCATAGCAGTTATCAGATGTGCGAACCCATGCAAGACAGTATTTCCCTTTTTATTCAAAATTTCATATTTATTTTTTGAAAACAATACTTCATGATGGGAATCACACATTTGACTAATGCTTAAAAGATTTGCTTTAAGACCATCAACAAGTAAGGCATTGTCAAGCTTAGGAAGACCAGCAACACTTATGGAGCCCTTACCAATGACTTAGAAGTGCCGCCATCTCCAAAGGTAACAATTCCTCCTTCATATTTTTCAAGGGAGGTGAAGTAGGATTTGTTACTGGCCATGTGACGAGAGCACCCACTATCGAGATACCACATGTGTGAGTCACGTGCTTTTAGAGCAGTGTGAATAACTAAACAAGTCAAATCATCTTTTCTCACCCAAATCTTTTTGGTCTTGGTAAATGTCTTGGCGTTGTGAACACCCTCATGAATCTTGGTATTCCGCCTAGACATGTAAGGTTGTCTCCTAACCCAAAAAGTATTCGAATTTCTACCCTTTTGAGACACCTTACCAAACAATTCATAGCAATAAGGACGAATGTGGCCATACCTACCACCGTGATGACAAATAAAAATAGGTTTTACCTCCCTTTTGTTGATCTTACCTCCTTTAGGTAGATGAAGAGAGGGATCACCCTGGGTTACCTTCAGCTTTCCCTTTGCTTGAGTCTTCAGGTCATGTGAAGTAGAGGCCTGTCCCTTGTGAGCTGTCGCACCATAGCCTAGCCCACTTTTGTCACAACCCATTTGTTGAGACCCGATGATGTCTTCTAAAGATTTGGAACCTTTGTTCCACATGGCAATACTGGCTCTAGCAATACGGAGTTCTTCATCTTTCTGACAGACTGTTTCTTCCAATGTAGCTTGTGATATCTCAAGACTTTCAAGCTTCTCTTCATATGTGGAATACACCTTCAGAAGTTCATTCCTTTCAGTTTCACAGGATAGAAGTTTTCCACATAAATCTTGCCTGTCACTTGAGATCTTGATGATATTCTGCTTTGCTGCTACAAGTTCTCCTTTCAGCTTGATATTCTCACTTTTACATGCTTTGAGCTTGAGAGTGAGTTTGTCATTGATTTTAGACAGATTCAAAGATTCATCATAAAGCTTTTCGTAAGCTTGTTGTAGATCATCACCGGTAATCTCATCATTGTCTTCAGATGTAGATGTTTCATCATCATCTTTTTGCTCCACATTCTTCGTGACCTCATCCAGTCGGGCAACTAAGGCAAAAAAGTTGCTGGATGGTGGTAAAGGTGAATCTCCTCTTTCATGGAATTGGCTCAGAATCTCCCATGCATCTTTAGCCTTTGTGCAGTGAGCAACCTGTTGCTGTTCTTCATCAGAAATTGCTCCACGAATAGAAATCAGGGCTCTCTGATTGCTCGGATTGTCAGCACTTTCAGTATCTTCTTCAATGGCTTGCTAGCCTTCTAGGTCAGAAGCTCTTAGAAACGCGCTCATTCTGATCTTCCAATACAGGTAGTTACTCCCGTCAAAGGTGGGAGCATGATGTAGGTTTTGACCACGAGCTAATTCCGCTGGCTTTGGAAGAGGTTGAGTAAAAGTGGACTAAAATGCCATGAAAGCACTATCCCCGTCTTCGCCGGATTCAGGTTCTTCGGGTTCTTGCTCTGATCCGCTTTCATCATCCCAAGTCACAGTGTAAACTTTCTTTCGATTCTTTTTCGACGGACATTCAAGGGCAATATGGCCAAACCCTTGACATTCATAGCACTTGACCCCTTGCCCCTTTACAATCTTCTTTTCAGTTTTTTGAGCAAGTTTTGGTGGAAAAGTTTTGGGTTTTTCATTATTCTTGTCTTTTGAAATAGGGTCTCTGAAATTAGGCTTCTTTTTCTTCAATTTTTAAAAAAAAACTATTTAGTAAACATAACTGTCATCTCAGACTCTAAATCAAATTCAGTCTCCGGAGTTTTTGCAGTCTCATGAGCACTAGTGAAAGCCACACTATCTTTTTGTTTTTTCTTTGAAATCTGGTGGGCTTCATAAGTCTGCAAATTTCCAACCAACTGATCAAGCTTGAGGGTATCAACATTCTGAGCCTCCTCAATGGCTGTCACCTTTGATTGGAACCTCTCGGGTAAAGACCTCAAGATTTTTCCAACAACTTTAGCTTCAGGGATTTTTTCACCGAATGTGAAACTGGAATTCACGATATCACTAAGTTTTGCATAGAAATCATCAAACGTCTCATTATCGCGCATAAAAAGGGTTTCAAACGCGGATGTGAGACGTTGAAGTTTTAACCTTTTGACAGAAGTAGTACCTTCGTGAATCGTTTCAAGAATGTCCCAAGCCTCTTTTGCTACCTCACACGTGCAGATACGACGAAATTCTTCAGGTGTGACAGAGCAAAACAGGGAATTGAGAGCCTTACTGTTCCAACTCGAGTTTTGGTAATCAGTTGTGTCCCATTTATCAAGGGGTTTAGGAATATCAACACCATCAATGGTGACAGTAGGTTCACTCCACCCATAGATCACGCAGTGCCAAACTTTCTCATCGATGGATTTTAAAAATGCTCTCATACGAGCTTTCTAATAAGAATAGTTTGTACCATCAAGTAAATGAGGTCTATGGGTCGAGTTACCTTCACGAATAGAATCCATATCACTAGTCACACAAAATCACACTCCTATAGTTTTGACAAAAACAAAGAGTGACCTGCTCTGATACCAATTGAAAATCCTAAGTGATTCGTGATTAGATCAAGATTAAAATATTCCAAATCCCAATTATTCAAAACACGCAATCTAAATCATCAAGCACTTACGAAAGTGATTTAGATTGTTGTTTTTCTGAATAAACAATAAATCGACACAAACGATTTTTACGTGGAAAAATCACAATTGAAGAACCTTCAATTGTAACCAAAAACCACGGGGGAAACGCCACTAATCAATCCACTACTGAAGAAAGAAAGATTACAAAGATAATACATAAATTACCCAACGCAGTCAATTTGTCTTCACACCTTCTGTAATTCTTTCACCAAGACTTCGTTTCGGAACTGATCAACCTGAAGTTGAATCCACAACTTCGTTTGTCAAATAAACGACTACGTACAGAATCAAACACCTTTGAAACTCTACGTTTGAATCTTCAGAATCCACCGAAGATTAATACTCTTGTATGTATTCGATCAACCTCCTTGATATGTGCTTCTCAATTTATGAGTTGAATACTCACTCAATTTTATCAAGGAAAACTCACTAAAATCTCCAGAAGAAAACCTCAAACAAAACCCTAAAAAACCTTAAACAAGATCTAGGAGAAGTAATCCTAAAACAGACCCAACATGCGAATTTATAGAACCTGAGATCGCATGGTCTGCTCGAGCGTGGGAATTCCCGCTCGAGCGGAGACTGCATATTCCGCGATTCATACAAGGTCTACGCTCGAGCGTGGAATCCCACTATCCAGTATTTTTGCAGGCATGAGAGAGATACTGGGAGGGTGAAAACCCCGCTCGAGCGGGAAGACCAAAACAAAAAAATCTGGAGAATAAGAAATTGTTACAACCTTGGTTTTGTTCCATGGTTTGACAACAAAGGGTCCTAACACTATTCTTATATCCATTCTCCACCAAATTTACCTTAGGAGTTTTTTCTTTTCCAGTTTCTAGATTTGACCTATGCTTCTCTTCCACCCTAAGTTTATTGATTAGTTGAGTTAATAACAAACCTCTTTGTTTGTGCCTAAGACGCATAGCAAAGTCATTCAAAGATGGAGATAATTTATTGCTAATGCAAGACACTCTAAACTTCTCACTAAAAGTTGTTCCTTTCTTTTCTACTTTTCTAAGTAGTTCTTGAAACTCATGTATTTGGTCTCCTACAGGTATGTCATCTTTCATTTTATAACCATTAAAATTAAAGACAGTGAACCTATCAATACTAGCATCTACAGTTCCATATTCGACCTCTAAGGTTTTTCATAGTTCTTTTGCAATCGATGTGGTTGACTGATACACATCATACAAATGGCCAGACAAAACACTAGGGATTCTGTTATAACAATGAAATTCAATTTGTTCGGGTGAGAACCAAGATCTAACAAAATCCTGATCCTCTATTGCAGACATAAGACCCAACACGGTCAACCAATATTTTGTTTGTTTTTGCCACATTTCAAAATTGTTACCATTAAAATTTTCAGGTTTAACACTAACAGTTTCTTCTAAATTAGCCATAAAAATAAATTAGTTAAGGTACAAGAGAGCAAACAATTATAAAACCTGTGTGAGATAACAATCAAACAATCACAAACGTTAATAAATTTGTAATTGACAATTAATTGCCAACAATTTAAGGATAGAAAAAATGTGGTAATTTTATACAAATCAAATCTGAACAAAATAATTCATAACATGAACAATGCTAATTAAATATCATGAATCCGAATAAAATAATTTATCTTGCAAAAATTTTGATTTTACTTAACAACTTTCCTAAGAATAATTAATAAAAAAAACTACACAAAATCAACAAATTCTACAACTTCCTTGAATTAATATATATATACAAGTCAATGTATCAAATGCAGTTACGCTATTTTCGAAAATAATTGAATAGAATTAATACTACATAATACTACATGCAAATCAATGTAATCGACTTCTATACACACACACACACACAAAACAGTTCGGTGTTTACCGAATCATTGGAAACAAAAAATAAAAAATTTTAGGTTTTGTTTTTTGTTTTTAACAGTGTTGTTCAAGACCAACAAACTAAATTGTAAAACATAAATAATGAAAAGATTAAATATTGTACAGAACTAACGATTTTAGATTATTGTGGGAATTAAATAATAATTACTCTAAACCAATCTTATAGAATAATGATATTGAATAAAATAGATTCTGAAAATAGGTTTTATACAGCTTCAAAAATTATATATATATATATATATATCAAAATACTAAAGAAGAAAATGAAGAAAAAAATTTAGAAAATAGCCTGTGTGATTTGGAGAGACACACCAAAGACGCTGTTCTAAAGTCATTATGCACTCCCTTCGTGCAGGTTCTAACAATCACAAACCACTCTAAGATACAACCCAAGAATTCACAGGAATCTGACAAAATGCACAGTTGTACCAGATGGATTTGCTAAGTCTATATCAGTTGCCCAGAAATATAGAGAATACAATAAAGAAGAGAAAGAAAAAGCAATCAAAATACGTTGTTTATTCCTAAGTAATAGTCCTTTTTTAAATAGACTCTTTGATGTTTATTGGGAACAAATACATCCATTCATTTTGAAATCAAATGCAAGTTTAAAAATTCAAACAAATAAGACTATTAAAAGAAATACATAAATAGATAAATAAATACAAATAATAATAATAAAATAAAATAATAAATAAAAAAAATAAAGTTTTGAAGCTTTTAGGAAATCTCCAACATCTCTATCAACATCTAACACAACCCGTAGCACATAAACCCAACACTCACCGATCAACTCCTCATCTACAAGGTCCAAGGTCCCATGCCAGTGTAAGGATACTAGGTCGAATCCAAGGTCTTCTAGTCGTGATCAATCCTCTCTAGCAGCAATCAACCATTCTCAACTATGATCCACTACTGCGATCCATCTTCTCTTTTGTGATTGCCCTCTCTCTCTATTTTTCACCCTCATTCTTTCCTTTATTTTTTCAGATCTGGGTTTGTGTTTTAGGGTTGATCAATCCCTCTTTTTTAAGCTTATGTTTTAGATCTTTGTTCAATTTTTTTAGGTGAATTTGTTTAGATGTTTGTTCAATTTGGAGTTGCAAACCCAATTGTTTGATTTGGGCGTAAGTCTTTGTTATTGTTTTAGAGAGAGAAAATGCAAACTAAGTTGAATGATGCGGGTGGGATATGGTAGTAGTGGGTTTAGTGGTAGTAAGTGATGAAAGGTGGTGGGTTATGGTGGTCGTGGGTAGTGGAAGGTAGCAATGTTTGAGTTGTGGAAGGGAAAGTGAAGAGTTGAGGATAGCATGGTAAACTCATACCCTCAATTGAGGGTAAAATGGTCATTTAGTTTTTCTGTTAGAGGTGTTAATAGACCAACTCTGATAGAGGGCTTAATGTAATTTCTAAATCTCAAGGAGGAAACTGTATTATAGATGAACGTCATGGGTCTAGATGTAATTTATCCTAAATGATAATAAATGACTAATGTTGAGGATGACAATTTTATCCGACCCATTCTATTTATACATCCCATAGACCATCTCCAATGATTCACCAAATATTTCATCAAATTTAAATTTGATGAAAAAACTTATTTTTTGCTACTCTAATGGTTCACTAAATCTTTCATCAAATCCAGGATTTGTCAAATCTTTCATCAAATCACTGTTTATAACCGGTAGATTTCACCAACGGATGTCCCTTGGATATCCCTCTGGATGACCATCTCAAGGCAAAAATTTGTGAAAAATTTACATTGGCTGGTCGACCGGCTAGACATCTACCCCGTCATCCGCCCGGTGGACTGGTGTTTTGATGAAACTTCAAAAACTTTTGTTGGAACACTTGATATCAAATGGATCTTTTACTAAAATTTAGTGAAAATTTTGATGCACCGTTGGAGATGCTCTTAGACCATCTCCAATGGTTACTTAAACCGTTCATCAAATTTGAATTTGATGAAAAAAGGCTCATTTTTCTGCTCTAACGATTTCATCAAATAGGTATCAAATCAAGGATTTCACTTTTTTTTCATCAAACTGAGGACCAATGTGCCTTTCATCAAATCATTATTCATTGTCGTTGCTAGATGTCATCCCGGATGTTCACCCGGTCGTCCCTTTATATGACCACCTAAAGGCAAATATTTGTGAAAAAATTACACAAGCCGATCGTTTGCCCGATCGACCGGTAGTTTGATGAAACTTCAAAACCTTCCGTTGGAGCATTTGATATCAAATGAAGCTTTCCCTCAAATTTTTATTCAAATTTGGTGAAAAAATTGATGCACTGTTGGAGATGCCTTAGATATTGTTAAAGTTATTACAAAATTAATTTACTCTTACCAACTCCTCGATTTGCTCTTTCCCAATTTGGTACGGATGGGTCGGATTACTTGGTCAAAACCTATCCATTGTCATTCATAACTAATATATTATATGATTACTCAACGAATACTAAAATATGAATGTTTTAGATTATCGAAATGGGGCCCAAAAGAAAGTCCACAAGGCCCAACAACACCTCTTCAATCTAATGGAGAGAAGCTTAAACCATGTTAAAGAATCAATAACGTTTAAATTTTAAGTTAAAGAATTAATTATTTTCCATTTATATATGTATTAATGTATCAAAATCATGCATTAATGCAATCTTAGGGAAACAATTTTGAAAATAAATTTGGTATGGTAAACATAAATTAAGGAAGTAATTTGAAATAATAATTATGGTAGCATAATTTAAGGGTTTAATATAAAACTCCATGAATTTAATTATGAACTAATTAAAATGCAACACATAATGAAATTTAGTATTTTCATCATTAAAAAATTAAAATTAAAAAAAAAATTTGAGTTAAGAGTTTGAACCTTAAAAAATCCTATTAATGTTTACTGTGTATGAAAATAATGAGATTTGATATATACGTTGAGTAGAAAATTTTTGAAGTTATGAGGGGAAATTTTTTTTCTAAATTTAGTGAAAATTTTGATGCACCGTTGGAGATGCTCTTGGATCTTTTTCTTCACCATCGGAAAAAATGTTACGAAATTTTAATTATATAAATTATTTTATGCTTTATGGTGAAGAATTTAATAGAAAATATTTTACGATGAAATATTTTTGAGTGTGTGATTTATTAATTTTTTTAATTGGAAAACTCCTTTTTTGAGTATGATTTATTAATTATTTTTTCTTAATTGGAAAACTCCTTCCTTGTTTGATGGTAAGGAAGGAATGATTTTAAAAATAAAAAATGCATTCTTTGTTTAAAATACAAAAAAAAAAAAAAAAAAAAGTGTAAGTGTGTAATTTATTAATTATTTTTTTAAATAGAAAAATCAAGAAATTTGGATTGAGCACTTAGAACTCTCGTAACTCTTCTCACTAAAAACCTCATTTTGCTTATATAATATACTAGCCTATCTCCCGTGCTATGCACGAAATAATTATAGATATTTATATTTGTTTTAGATTTTTTTAATATATAAATTATGTTTTTAAAGATTTTTTATAAAAATTATTTAACAATCTTATCACTAACCATAGTGTATGCGAGAAGTTGAAAAGGGTACTGCAGTAACTATACACGGATTGTATCTATAATTATTTGTATGAGGAGATTTTAAATGTTGATCAGTGGATTTCGATCAAATCAATAAATGCAGGCATGTGGAAAGACATATGGATTGAAAAAATTTAATACATGCTAATCAGGGGATTTTGACCAAATCAATAAATGCTAAGATTTTTTTTTAAATAAAAAATAAAAAATTTAGAAAATTGAGATTGGGATATTGAAACTTCCACAAGCCTTAAGGGTTAAAAACCCCCTTTTGCTTCATATACAGTATAGATAAATAAATGGATATATACTAATGAAATTTTAAATAGTGTAATTCTACTTAATATTTACAAAATTTATAATTACTTATTAAAAAGTATTAGCGTGCCCCATTATGATATCATGTCATCGTCGCCAACACCACTACTATCAGCATACCACCATACTGCCATTTTAATAGTATTTCTTTATTATACTATCACAACCTCCACCTTCACCATCACCACAACCCTAGTATAACTATTAACATTACCACCGCTACTGCCACTTTCATCTCTTATTCTATTACTATCTCAATCTTTGCCAAGACCACCAACATCATTTCATAACCACCTACTACTTACCACTACAATTACTATTGTTTTACATTCGATACACCGTCCATCTATCATTGCAAAAATTACTATCCCTTCACCATAGACATTTTCTCACCTTCATATTGCTACTATCACAGTACAAAACGTGAATGAAAAAATATAGAAGTGATAAATTTAAAATTTTAAGTTGTACATTCAAATATTTTGATTTATTCAACACTTATATTTTATAAAATAAATGATGAATTGAAAAAATTCAACATTTTACCAATCACCACTTGACTGACTAAAAAAAACACAAAAAATAAAATAGGCTAAATAAGTTAAAAGATAAAATGTCACATCTAAACCATAATCATTTTATTTTTTCTCTTAAAAAAAAAGGCAAAAAAGTTAAAATAGCCAAAAATTTCTTTCCAAATGGAACTAATTTAGCCAGGCTAAATTAGCAAAAAATAAAAAAAATCAGGCTAAAAAAGTTTTTTTCCAAACGAACCCTTATAATTGTTTTGGGTAAATTACACTGACATCTCCTGAGGTTTAATCCAATTACATCCCACTCCTGATGTTATGAAAATTATATTCCCACCTCTGTGGTTAATAGTCTCATTTCACAAACCCCATACTTATATAAAAGACAATAACTCCTAATAGAAAAATAGAAGAAATTATATTAAAAAAAAAAAGCAAATGAAATAAAAACAAAATAGAAGAAGTAAAGTAAAGCAATGCAAGAAAAAAAAAAAGAGTGCATAAGTTTAATATTTTCATTCCGTCTAAATAATTACAACAATATGGGAGTTAGTGTAATTTTTCAAATATCAAAGAGTAATATATATTAAACTCAAACTTCAGGGTGTTAAGTGTAATTTACCCAATTGTTTTTTACAATTTTCCAATTATTCCATAAAATTATATATTAATGTATATTGTTAAACAAACAATAAATGACAATAAATGACTTATTTCTATAACAATTTTATCCGACCCGTTCTATTTCTACACCTATTATATATATTGTTAAAGTTTCAAAATTAATCTACTCTTACCAACTCCTCGATTTGCTCTCCTTCAATTTGATACGAATGGATCGGATTTCTCGGTCTAAACTCACCCATTGCCATTGATTACTAATATATTATAGGAAAAATTAGTCTAAGGCCCCTCTCCCATTTTTAGTAATGGAAGAGATCCACAATATTATTTTATAATGTCTAAAGTTCCTCAACCCCTAACACCTATATATCACAGAGAAATTTGATCCCCTCAAATCAAACTACCTTATCTCTCCGACGAACTCCACCTTCATCGCTGGAGTTCATCGTCGTCGTTTTCTCCAACTCTCTTTCCTCCATCAAGAGAAACTCAAAGCATCCTTATCCATGGACAATTTCACTGATATTGGAATCGAAGCATATCACGATGAGAAGACAACCCAATGGTGGGAGTGAATAATGATATCATCACCATCAAAGCTGATTATGGAAGTGATACTGTCACTTTTATTTTTAAAAGCCCTAGTAAGCTTCTCTTAGTTTTTTCTCCTCCGGCTTTGTTCTCTGCTAGTCTTCGAACGAGGTCTCTCTCTCTCTCACACACACACACACACACACACACACACACACACACACATACACACACAAACATCTATATATATAGTATAAAGTTAAACTGTTTGACAAAATGCTTCTTAGAACTTCAAAACACATAATTGTGAGATTTGATTTAATAAAAGTCTTTTTAGAATTGTAAAACATATAGTTGTGAGCTTTGAAGCTAACCTGTTTGATAAAATGGTTCTTAGAAAAACAATTACAGAGAAAAACAATCACAATTTTCTCTAGTTTGTTCAAAACATAGAAATTGTGATTGTTTTTGGTTTCTAAGCATCCCAATTTTTTTTGGTTTGTTCAAAACACAGAGAAAATTGTGATTTTTTTTTTTTGTTTCTAAGTAGCCCAATTTTCTTTGGTTTGTTCAAAATATAGAGAAAATTGTGATTGTTTTTTGGTTTCTTAGTAGCCCAATTTTCTCTGATTTTCTCTGATTTGTTCAAAACACAGAGAAAATTGTGATTGTTTTTGGTTTCTAAGTAGGCTAATTTTCTTTGGTTTGTTCAAAACACAGAGAAAATTATGATTGTTTTTGGTTTCTAAATAGCCCAATTTTTTCTAGTTTGTTCAAAACACAGAGAAAATTTCTCTAGTTTGGAGTCCAGAGAAATTCTGAAAATTTCTCTAGTTTGGAGAGAATTTCTCTGGAAAGTTCAGAGAAAATTAGAGAAATTTGCAAACTAGAGAAATTTGTGCAAACCAGAGAAATTTGGAGAGAATTTCTCTGAAGTTCAGAGAAATTCTCTGGATTAAAATTTCTCTGGATCGATATATGAGGGACCTTAGACATTATGAAAATATTAGATGTCTTTTATGTTATAAAATTTTAATAACAGAGACCCTAAAACAAAATCCCCTATATTATATGATTAGATTTAATTAAAATATTAATTATTATCAATTATTAATCTTAAGTTACCTTCTTTTCAATTTTTATTGAGAAAATTATTTTTAAATACTTGTATCATAATTAGTTTATAAAATATTATTGTATTTTAATAAGTCTGATTATTTTAATCATTTGATTTACCAAATAATAATTATCATATTTAAGGTATTTTATGGATAATTTTATCCTTATAAATATTTTTCGAACCCTTAATAATTTGGGGTATTTACGGGTAAGTCCTAATAAGTCTTATGAAAAAAAACTTGTCATAAAAAAGTCACTAATTGTAAGTTTTAGTGACAGTTTATAAAAATCATGACGAAAAAAGTCACTAATTGTCAATTTTTAGCGACGTATGCAAAAAATTGTCATAAAAAAATTATTTTTAACGACAATATTATAAAGACTTATTTTCAATAGGACTTGATGGAAATTAAGTCAAACTATTAGGACCTATTGGTAGTTTATCATAATAATTTGGAGATGTGAACATTCACATTAAATAAATTTAGCAGTGTAAATGTTCATATCATAGAATATTCATACTATATAAACATTAATACGTGTTTCACCCTATTATAATTAAAAATATTTTGATAATTATATTACTTATAAAATTTATGAAAATATAAAAAAATAATTTACATAAAATTCAACATAATAGCTAAAGAGGAATTTATAAATGCCCATTTTTATTCATTGTAATAATTTATTACTAGTTTCCTTTTTTAACCCGTGCCTCGTGATGCCGTTAAAGATACTGGCCAAGGTCGATTAATGTCACTGCCGCTGAAAATTGCAGATTATTATTTTTTCGTTCGTTTAGTTCAGCCGAAAATTACAGAAAAATTGGTTTGCCCTCGTATCATAGCGCTCAAATTTTTTTCGCACAGTTCATAGCCCCATTTGTTTTTCCAGAGTAGCAGTTATAATAAGCTTAACTCATGTTTATTTTGTTTGTGGCTTTTTGGATTGATAATACATTCGGATTAGAATAGGCCTTGGACGAGGGGATTGTAAGTCTAGGCAAAGAGATAGTATTAGAAAGGGATTTTTATTGATAAATCCATTCTAGAGTTGTTATAACCCATTAGGTCCACTAAGGAATATTATAACCTGATTAGTCCCATAAACTTTTCTTTTTATTCCATAAGGTCCATTTTTCTAATTTAATATGCTTTCTTGGACTATTTTGCCCCCGTATATATATATATATATATATATGTACAGTGTTAATACATATTACGTGCCTGTTTCTTCGCTGATTCAGTTTGGCAGTTTCTATTTTACGCTTTTCATCATCAATCAAATTCCGAGAGATACGTTTATGTTTTGCATGCTCGTTCCAAGGATTGGTTGTGCTAGGGTTTCATTCTTGCTGTTGTAGTCTGGTTTTGTGGTTTGCGAGTGAAGACGACGAAGAGGAAGGTGTTCGGTTGTTACATTTTCCGGACTATAACTAGTTCAAATCAGTTTTTTTCGACTTTCTGGACGATTGTAGGATTGCATGATTAAGGTTAGTATCAATTTGGTTATGAATACATGTTCAGTTTATGGTTTCATTCGTATAATGGATCAGATGCTCTGTTTTTGGATTGATATGGATTGGATGCTCTGTTTTTTCAATTATATGCATTTTACGTGGTCTTCTTGTGGAGGGGAGTTCATTTATATTATGTGAAGAATATGTAGTTCTCATTTTACTTTGATGTATGCGTAATGAGGCTCTTTGTGGATGATTTGATTATTAGTATATATATCAATGTGAATGTTCACATTTTGTTAATGTGGAATATGTGAAGAATGTGGATGTTCTCATTTTAAATTGATGTTTGCTTAATGAGGCTCTGTGTGTGTGATATAATTTAGAGTGTATGTGTCAATGTAAATGTTGACATCTTGTTTATATTATGTGAAGATTGTTGATGTTCTCATTTTACTTTGATGTTTGCTTAATGTTGACATCTTGTTAATATCAATGTGAATGTTCACATCTTCGTATTGTGAATTATGATTTAGCACTTGAACTGTACACATAGTCATCTATTTTTTGCACAATGTGAATTTTCATATCGATTTTGATTACTGTTCATTGTTGTGTTTTTGTGTTTTTACAGGAGATGGATACCTTTATGCTGTTGGTGTGTACATATGGTTGTAGTACAACTGTAATAAATGTTGCCCGTGCAATGTGTTATTCTCGTTTGGTGGAGTGTTTGTGTGAGAAATGGGATGAGTTGTCTGCTGGTTCTATTTCATTGTTCTGTAAACTACCTGGGATTAATAAGTGTGATTTGGACAATGAGGAAGAATTTCAGAACATGTTACTGCTTGCTAAATCAATGGGGGTACAACATGTAGAAGTTGTGGTTGAGTTGAAAAGTGATATTGGTCAGTCAAGTAGTTTGAGATTGCTGCTGTGGGGGTTGAGGAAGAAATTGATGCACTACGGAGATTTTGCCACCATAAGGAGAAGGTGTTGTTGTCAGCCCCTTGGGCAAATGGTATTACGCATGTGGGACAACGGTTTGTTGGAGGTGCACAAAAATTTCGTGACGTTTTATGTAAGTATGCCATCCAATGTGGGTTTAAGTTTACATACGTGAAGAACGAGACAACAAGAGTTACTGCTGTGTGTACGATGCGGGAGGAGAGGGGCTGCTTGTGGGCTATACATTGTAGAGCACAACGAGCAAATGATTTTTTCTACATCAAGAGGTTTAGTGATGTGCATACTTGTGGTACGGATGTCCGAACATCGAAGAATCCGCGAGTTAGTTCGGATTTGGCATCGAGTACCATATCTGAAATTGTAAGGGACAAGCCGTTGACTCAGCCGTGTGAGGTGGTGACTATTTTGAAGAGGGATTATGGGCTAGATGTGAGTTACCATGTCGTATGGTTGGGTGTGGAGAAAGCAAAGGCTGGTATTCATGGAGATCACTCGTTATCGTTTGACCAGCTGCGGTGGTATTCGGATGCCGTGATGCGGTACAATCCGGGGAGTTATGTCAATATTGACTATGATGCGAGTAGTCAACAGTTTTGTCGCTTCTTTGTGTCATTCGCTGCGTGTATTTCTGGGTTCAATGCTTGTCGGCCTTTATTATTCCTGGATGGAACATTCCTCAAAGGAAAGTACAAAGGTCAGCTACTTGCGGCAACGGCGAAAGACGGAAACAATGGTTAGTAGTTTTTTTTAGCTGTCTATTCATGTCAATATTCACTCTGAGCAGCATAGTCTGGACAAAAGAGTGATTGGTAAATTATAAGTAATGTGAACATTGACATTAGTATGCACTGATGTGAATGTTCACATCTGTGTATGCTAATGACAGTAATGTAAACATTCACATTATTACACACTGATGTAAATGTTCACATCAGTGTATACTAATGTTAGTTGATCCATTAATGAACAGTACTGTGAATGTTAACATTGTCAGTGAGTCAATAATCAACAATGAATTATTAATGGTCGTTAATGTGAATGTTCACATCGTTGATGTTTACGAACCTGAATCCAAAAATAACAATAGTAAATAGGGCAATGTAGATATGAACATTCACATGACCTGTTTCGTTTATACTGTTTTCTATTCACTTTGGAATATTGTGAACAGTTGTGTATTGGTGTTGTGTTGTAGGTCTGTTTCCTGTTGCATTTGCGATTGTTGATTCAGAGACCACGGCCAATTGGTCGTGGTTCTTGCATGAACTTGGGAAGGTTGTTGATGGGAAGCGCCATATTACTTTTATTTCGGATCGTAATCTTGGTCTATTAGAAGCTATGCCAAAGGTGTTCCCATCAGCTCATCACAGTTATTGCTTACGACACTTGAAGAGCAATTTAAGAGACTGGATGAAAGGAATTGATAATGGATTCAGGGATCACCTAGTAAGTAGTTTGGGTGACTGTGCCTACGAGCCAACTGTGGTAGGGTTCCATGAAAAGCTTGCAAAATTAAAAGAGGAGGGTAAACAACAAGCTCATAATTTTTTCAAGGACTTGGCACCTGAGCACTGGGCAAATTCATACTTCAGGTAATAATAGTTTCCTAAGGTGTTCCATTTGTGAAGTTTAGAATGGTAGCGATGTGAATTTTCAGTTTAGAATGGTAACAATCTTCGAATTGTGTTTCATGTTCAATGTAAATGATGTGAATGTTCACATCTGCTAATGATGACTGATGTGAATGTTCACATCTGTTAATTTGTCAAATAGTCATGCAATGTATTACAGATTTGAATGTTGACACGTGTCATATTTTTTTGTTGTTGTTGTTAACATTCACATCTGTCTATCATTTAAGTTGACAACATAATAAGCATATAATATGAACATTCACATTATTATACCCTGATGTGAATGTTCACATCAGTGTATACTAATGTCAGTACTGTGAATGTTCACATCTGTCAACGTAAATGGTTAGACCTGTTAAATTCCGTATTGTACAATGTTTGTGATATTGTGTAGGGGCATGCGTTATGGGAAGATGACATCCAATGCGGCAGAGTCATTTAATAATTGGATTAAAGAAGCACGTAATCTTCCTATCACTCAAATGGTGGACACAATTCGTACTCAGTTGATGCGGCAAATGTCTGCACGGCGTGACCAAGCAAACAAATGGAATGAGCTTATTTGTCCGACATTCGAGACAAGGCTTATGGATTCGTTCAATGACAGCAGGTCTTGGCAAGTTAGCAAAGCCAACGAGGATGTGTTTGAAGTTCATTCGATACCATCTGTTACAGTTGATGTTGCGAGGCGTACATGTTCTTGCTTCAAATGGCAAATCAACGGATTCCCATGTGACCATGCTGTTATTGCCATTCAGAAGAGCCGCTACAATCTCAATGATTGTGTAGAACATTACTTTCATGTAGAGACATATCGTGCAGCCTATTCGGGAGCCGTATTCCCTATACCATCGGTGGAGAAGTCGCCTTTTGATCCCACGGACTTCACTATATACCCGCCAACTGTGAAAAGACCACCCGGAAGGCCGAAGAAGAATAGGATCCCATCAAGGGGTGAGAAACTGAAGCAAATAAGGTGCGGGAGATGTGATAAGTTGGGGAGCCATAATCGGAAATTATGCACGGAGCCGATATAGGATGTACCTTTTTTCATTTCAACATTGTATTTTACATTGGATTCTTATATTCATTTTTGAAATAAGATTGTGTTGTGTTGGCAAACATTGGGTTGCAATAAGATTACGTTGCGTTGGCAAACATAATAATGCATTAGTATTTGATTTGTGTTTTATTTTCACTTTTTTAATGTACCAATCTGACATTTATGTTGGTTGTGTTTTGGATGAATGCATGATGTTAACATTCACACTTGTGTAATATAATCACATTATGTGAATGTTCACATTGTTGAACTTTCAAACATTTCTGTGGTGGGAATGTTCACATTGTTGTTACTGTTAACAGCATCAAAGTAGATGACATGAATGTTTACATCAATGTAACCATTCACATCATCAACTCATAAGATGTGAATATTCATGACATCATTGTTGCCATTCGCATAATCAGAAGTTATGATGTGAATATTCACATCATCAAATTATTAGATGTGAATATTGACTTATGTTAAGAAATATCATACTCACACCTGTCATATTGTGTTACATGAACACTGCAAGCAATATTCACATCCATGTAGTATGGTTTAAAACAAAAGAAAGTGTACGATCATTCTGTGATGTGAACATTCACATCATGTCATGTGTATCCAAAAAAAAAAAAAAGAAAATACAATCTCAATGTGCATGACCAATGCAAAATAGGCCTGAAAATGCATATACATATATTGACTGAAAAATATCTGTACAAGTAGTGATATAGACTTGATTTACAATTAAGCTAGTCTGCTCTAATATAAAAAATCTATTGACACTAAATTGTTTTAAATGTGGATAATAGATTTGGGTAACAGTGATAAGTGGACAACCCCCACCTATAGGTTTTCACATTGCACTGTCTTTCTGTGGTTCAGGAAAAGGTGTACTAATGAGTCTCTTATTTGGCACCATTCATAGCGAGCTAGGCTGACAACAATGTCTTCACGGTATACATGCGCCCTCATGATGTAACAAACTGCAGGCCCGCAATCCACCCTGAAAATGCAAACTTGTTGTTAGATTTTGAAATTTAGGTGGGTAATGGTTGTGGACAGTGGCGGAGCCAGAAAATCAAATTAGAGAGGGCACTTATTAATTATATTATTGAAAAATTTTACAAAAATATTTAACGCAAGTTTTTGCGATTGATTTCAAGGAACATAACAAAAAAAAAATGTTATTTATAACTAGTGTATTATGAAAAATATAAAAAAATATGGATATAAATATAAGTCTTAAAATAAATTATATAATGATAAAAAAAATTTATACAAAATTTGATTAAAAATTCAATATAATGGTAATACTACGTCATCATTAGTATGTGATATGACCAACTAATAGTAAATAAACACATAGAGAGTAAACTTCACATGTCAGATGTAACTAACAATCCAATAAATTGCATATCTTTATAGTGAGATTACTTATACTTGCATATCAATAATAATGATATCACCGTTACATTAAAAAATTTTCATAAAATTTTTATAGATGATACGGTTTATAATAGTATCTTCATTTTCATTCAAAACAACCATTATTGTTCTCATAATTTTTAAAATGTCATTGACATTTCACTATAATAATATTTTTGTAATTTTTTTTATTTAAAATATTTTCTTTATATTTGCAACAAAACAACAACAACAACAATGCCCAATTAGTACACATTAATGTGTGTTTGGGAGGAGAAAAATTGAGTACATACCTAATCTTTGACATAATACACAAAGTGATGGTCCAAAGACTTGAACCCATAATCTTAAGATTATTAGGCTAAGTCTTAACCATTAAATCAATATTCACCCTCTTTTTTATATTTGAAAAAAAAAAAAAATCTCAAAATTCAGGGGGGCACGTGACCCCCCTCGTCCCTCAATGCCTCCGCCACTGGTTGTGGAACATGTGTAGAAATCGATTTTAGGCTTACGAATTTGATGCTTGCTGAGGACAGATGTCCACTAATATGATTGTTTTCGAAGTATTTTGGCTTAATAAGTTGGTCCATAATGGTGCTGATGGTCTAATGTTGTGCACCAAAGCTGTGATGTAGTCCCTCTGCCAACAATGAAATTTCATATTAGGCACCAACCAACATAGGGCATACGTCCAAGTTCAAATATTACACATCACGACAAGTATTATTTTTGTCAGCCACTTACCAGTATTTGTGCTTTGTCAATATGTGGGTCATGTATGCCTTCTCTTGGGCGCAGTGAGTTATAATGCCTCCATACATTCTCTTTCACGTCGTACACAACAATTGTCCAATGGAAGTTGTCGTGTATTGGGAAGATTAAGAATCTCTGGCCTTGATACTCCTTGATGTGTACATCAATCAGTTTATTCCTCTTGTGGGGGGGTACTCTTGCATGATTTTCTGCACACAAAGGGCATACAATGATGTACCAAGTATTTATATCAATGTTTGATGTTACTGATGAGGATGTTCACATCTGCTAATGGGGAGTCATGTTACTGATGTGAATGTTCACATTTCATAATAGTGAATGATACTACTGATGTGAATGTTCACATTTCGTAATGGTGAGTGATACTACTGATGTGAATGTTCACTTTTCGTAATGGTGAGTGATACTACTGATGTGAATGTTCATATTTCGTAATGGTGAGTGATACTACTGATGTGAATGTTCACATTTCCTAATGGTGAGTGATACTACTGATGTGAATGTTCACATCTGTTAATGTCAGTGATATTACTGATGTGAATGTTCACATCTGTTAATGTCAGTGCTATTACTGATGTGAATGTTCCCATTTGCTAATGGTGAGTGATGTTATTGATGTGAATGTTCACATCTGTTAATGTGAGTGATACTACTGATGTGAATGTTCACATCTGTTAATGTGAGTTATATTACTGATGTGAATGTTCACATGTGTGTATCATTTAAGTTTAACAACATAATAAGCATATAATCTTCAATGCGAATGATGTTAATATTCACATCTGTCAATGTGAATCTTCTCAAAGGTCATTTTATGTTGTTGTTAACATTCACATCTGCCTATTATTTAAGTTAACAATATAAGCATATAATGCTGAGATGAACATTCACATCTATTGAAACATAATCAAAATTAAAGTCTAGTGGTTACCAAACATGTGCTTGTAAAGATGAATGATGAATTCTCCAAACTTGGGTTGACTAGCCCTTGTAGTTCAAGTAGAATTTCACCATAAGCATCTATCACCTGCAGAACCAGAGGGGTGGCAGTACATTATTTGCAGTGTCTTTACTCTGTGTGTGTGTTTTGTACACATTTACAGTTGCCATACGTTGTTGGTTATTGATTCTTCCTTGATGATGTGTATGATGTCATCAAAATACACATCTTTAGTCTTTGAGGTCCCACTTTACGCATCGCGGAATGGCATTGGGGTTGCGGGGTTGTAAGATTGTTGTATGCTCACACAGCTAGTACTGAAACAAATAACAAATAACAAATATCAGTAATTTGAATGTTCACATCAATTAACATTGATGTGAATGTTTACACCACTGGGCAGTAATGTGAATGTTCACATTACACCACTGGGGCAGTAATGTGAATGTTTACATCAATTAACACTGGTGTGAATGTTCACATCTGTTAATGTGAGTGATACTACTGATGTGAATGTTCACATCTGTTAATGTCAGTGCTATTACTGATGTGAATGCTCACATTTTGCTAATGGTGAGTGATGTTACTGATGTGAATATTCACATCTGTTAATGTGAGTGGTACTACTGATGTGAATGTTCACATCTGTTAATGTGAATGTTTACACCAGCATCTACTAATGTGTGTTTGTACATTACTGAAACAGTAATGTGAATGTTTACATCAATGTTGTCAACTTCCACACCAATGCTGAGAAATGTGAACATTCACATCAGAGTGTCCAGAGCTCGTAAATGTTCATATTAAACATAGAATAAGTTTTATGAGATTTACCATTAACAACATCACACATCCGGTGACTCGTCTTGGTTTTCCACAGTTTTGGCCCAATGAACCCATCAAGGTTGCCCGGATGCTCTCAGCCCAATCATACTCGATCATCTTGTCTAATGGGTCCATGTATGAGTAGAAAGCCCATCCAATTGTTTCTCCGGATGTAGAAAAGAATAGCTTGACGCATGCATACATGCAAATTAATCTTGCGACCTCCTCATTGTCATGTTTTTTTGTGCCCTTCAATGCTTCGCTCAAAATTTCTCGTATTTTGGCAGCACTTAACCGACTAACATCCTTGCACATTCGGTGTATGATGCCGGTTGTTGGTTTTGCACCATAAGAGAGGTCCATCGACTTGGTGCCGCAGTCCACCCCAAAAATCAGTGATACGTCGCTTCTAAAAATCTAGATGTTCTTATCCCCAATGTAAAATCTCCCACTAGATTGCTTGAATGTCTGTACTATACGTACAATGACATCATCATATTTCATGCAGTGGTTGAGGTCGATTTCGTTACTGATCAAGCAATCAAATAATGGCCAGAACGGTGTTTTTCTAAGACACTTCAATTGGCCACTTGTAAATTTTGTATCCTTTAACAGTTTGACCAATCCAGTTATATTTGACTGGTAGTTAACTTTTTTCATATTCACTTCTTCAGGAACAGCTGTTTGATCAAGCTTGGTTTTGGCACAGGATTCCCCTCGCTTTCGCTTGCCATCAACTTTATGGGGAAGACCTGTGTGTTCAAATAAGCACATATAATTGGCTGAAACACAGAGGATGGAACCAGAAGCACCAAACAACATTCAACAACCAGCATTGACAGTAATGTGAACATTCATATCATTATACACTGATGTGAATGTTCACATCAGTGTATACTACTGTAAGTTTACCCAGTAATCAACACTAATGTGAATGTTCACATCATCCATGTTTGCAAAATAAATTCCGAAAACGACAACAGTTACAGGGCAATGTAAATGTTTACATGGATGATCACATTATGTTATAATTTGCTAAAAATCAAAGGGGGGAACCAACAACGCCAAACAACACCCAATAACACAAACAACTTGGACATTGATGTCACAATGTGAATATTTACATCATATTCCATCACAGTGTTGAGTGAAGGTTGGGGGTTCTGACATTAATGTGAACATTCACATGATGTGAATGTTCACATCAGTGTCTACTACTGTAAGTTTACCCAGTAATCAACACTAATGTGAATGTTCACGTCATCCATGTTTGCAAAATAAATTCCGAAAACAACAACAGTTACTGGGCAATGTGAATGTTTACATGGGTGATCACATTATGTTATAATTTGCTAAAAATCAAAGGGGGGAACCAACAGCACCGAAGTACACCTAATAACACAAACAAGTTGGACATTGATGTCGCAATGTGAATATTTACATCATATTGCATCATAGTGTTGAGTGAAGTTTGGGGGTTCTGACATTAATGTGAACATTCACATGATGTGAATGTTCACATCAGTGTCTACTACTGTAAGTTTACCCAGTAATCAACACTAATGTGAATGTTCACATCATCCATGTGTGCAAAATAAATTCCGAAAACTACAACAGTTACAGGGTAATGTGAATGTTTACATGGGTGATCACATTATGTTATAATTTGCTAAAAATCATAGGGGGGAACCAACAGCACCAAACAACACCCAACAACACAAACAAGTTCAACATTGATGTCACAATGTGAATATTTACATCACATTCCATCACATTGTTGAGTGAAGTTTAGGGGTTCTGTGGACATAAAAAATGAACAATATCAACAGAGACTGTAATGTGAACATTTACATCATTATACACTGATGTGAATGTTCACATCAGTGTCTACTACTGTAAGTTTAGCCAGTAGTCAATACTAATGTGAATGTTCACATCATCTATTTTTACAAAATCAATTCCGAAAACATCTATGTTTACAAATTCAAATCCGAAAACCAGAAGGTGGATGTATACATCGGTGATGACATTATGATTGAAAAGCAGAAGGTGGAATGGTATTCCTTACTTTTGTTCGTCATGGTTGGTTGGTATAGATCACACTCAGTGGATGAAATAAACTCAATGGGACGACATGAATTTTCGAACGACGAAGCACCCTCCTTCCGATGTGAACCTTCGCAGTGGTGAGATGAACAGGAATCTGGGGTCGATGGTCGACAGTGGATGACAAGGACGTTGGTGAGGCGATGTGAATCTAGGGTTACTGGAGGCGATGTGAGTATCGTTTCGTGGATTGAGTTTTTGTTTTGGAAATTTTGTGGATTGAATAGTTGGAATAGGAATGGGTTACACGCGGGAGAGGCGGAGAGGGTTATTTCGTCATTTTACAATTAATGGACCTAATAGAATATTCAGAAATAGTTTGGGTTTTATGGAACAAAACAGTTATAAATGGGATTTATAAAGAAAGAGCCCTATTAGAAAATAGTCCATCGACTTAGTGAGTTACCAATTGTCTGTTGGAATGTCCGGCCAATCAACAGGTCAAATGCAATTTTTTATATATTTTTTTATACATGTTGGGCATTTTTTTTAATATTAATATTTAATGATTTTATATTTTTTATTAAGTAAAAATCATAATTTTATTTATTTTATTATTTTATATTTATGTTATATAAAAATAATTCAACAATTCTCATATTAATAATTATCATTAAAATAAATACAATTTTATTAATCTCTACACTATCAATCACCTTATTATCAATTTCTCTATTTTATCTCTAAAACCAAACGGGGTCATAGGATTTTTCGAGAGTTGTGCATCCTCCATTTTATTTATGAAGGTTTCTATGAGAGTTGTGCTATTCTCCTGTCGCTGGGGTCTGAGTTGGAAACTTTCCCCACGTCTCGAAATCCTGCAATTCAAGTAGAGCATTCTTGGAGAAATTCGAATATTGGAATCGGAGCTATGAATCCATTGACAATGAATTCAGCATATCAATATCAGAAGAAGCTTCAATTCGATCATGCTGAGATGATCTTCTTGCAAATGTTTGCACAGTAAAAAGTTCTTTCTAATCCAAATCCAAGTATTCGCTCATGCTTTGATTTCCAATTCCATGTAATGAAATAGAAATATTTTCAACTTAATTCATGATGTACCTTTAGAACTATTATGTCATTGTTTGTAGTCGTCGTCAGTATTATACTTGGTGGAATCAAGACCTAGTTTTACTTATTACACTGTTGTTTTATACGTTGTAATAATGACACCCAACTGGTCCTTGGTCTCCAAATTTGATTTATGAAATGTTGTTGTTCCCAATTAACCAATTTGACATTGTAACACTGCATTCAACAACCAGCTCGCGTAGCCCATTGGTATAGGGTTTGCATTGGGATGAACCATGCATTGGCCTTAATTGATACACGTGGTTTACGGGCAGAGGGGTGGCTAGGGTTTCCAAAACCTCTTAAATTTTTGTGCTTTGCTCTTGGGTTGGGTATGTGAAAATGTAAAGATGTGTGGCCCCAAGACCCAACTACATACTGTGTAAATATTGCTTCTCGAGGCTGATTGGGTAAAGTCATTCTCGTGTACAATTGAAGGCCTCTTGACCCTATAAGAAGCTTTTATCTATTGTTGATTTTCCTAAACAATGTTGACGTTGTAAAACTCAAAATTATATATCAGTCTTGGGAAATTACTATGGACTCTCCTAGGTCTACTCCTTTTTACCTTGAGCTAGTTCATTCATATTATTCACCTTGCCATTAGTTTACGATGAAATCTATATCATGTTCTCACAAAAAAGTTACTTATTCACTCTTAAGGAAATATTCGCTTTCTAATAATACCACAACTATAACCATTGCTTATTTGTTTGATCTACTTCAGAGACAATCTGAATGACTCTCAAATTCTTGGTCGAATCATAAGGGTTGAGCAACTATAAAAAGAAAGAAGAAGATAAAGAGAAAGAGACCAGCAAAAAAGGGAGGCACAAGGAGTTTGTTGTTCTTTCCAAAGAGGTGAATGTCATCATGGAGCTGGATGCAAGTTTTCCCATGATGAACAAGTAAGATCAATGACCCTTGAAGGGAAGCACTATTAGTCATTTTTACTTCCATTCTTAGGTGCAGGTCTACCACCTTCACGATGAAAGTTGTAAGAAAGGGTTCAAGAAAGTAGTTGGAATATTCGAAGATCTTCGAAGATTCTTCGAATTCTCTAGAATATTATGAGAGGCTTAGATTCTTCAATAGTCTCAACTCAAGAACACAAGAGTAAAGGAGATGATGGAGATAAGAGATTAGGTGAAGAAGAAGGCAAAATGGCTAGAGAGAGAATAATGGCAAGGCTCTCCCATGGATCTCCCACTTTCACTCTCAAGGTTGATAATGGAGAAGGGAAATTAGTTCTTTCCCAAGAGTTAAATCTCTAAAATCCATTCCTTGTAAAGCTATGGGTGGGTGCTATTTATAGGCACCTCATGATATAGGACGGAGCCCATGTGCAAGGCACATGGGAAGTATTCTCTCTAACCACTTTGTCCGAGGAGGTGACCTCTCCGAGGAGGTGATTTCTCCGAGGAGGTGACCTCTCCGAGGAAGTGAACTCTCCGAGGAGGTGACCTCTCCGAGGATGAGAAAAACCCCGAAGAGGAGATCAATCCCTCGGCGAACCCTTCTTCTTAGCCACACCTAACCAATGATCCCCAATCATCCCACAGGGTCAGGGGTAGTCCCAGAGGACGTCCTGCCGCATCAGGGTCAGGGGTAGTTCAAGAGAACGCCCTGCCGCAAAATATTGCCGAGTCTCAGGGACCCCCTAGATCGTGCCACCTCGACCCGGGTATAGGCTAGTTTAACCGAAGAGTGAATTTATCTCCACTCACCGTCCTCGGGATCGGGTCCTTTGTTCGAACTCCATTACGCCCATGGTTCTGGTACGTAGATCCCGGAAAGCTCCGAGCCCGCAAGTGTTCTGGGACTCATTAACGGAGCGACTTCTAGATTGCATTTGAATCCGTTCGAAGCCAAGTGCTTCGGACCTCTAGGTTCGTGGATCCGAACCCTTTCGAGTCCGAGTGCCTCGGATCTCTAGGCTTGCTTAATACCCTTTCGAGTCCGGGCCCGAGTAAGTCTCTAGGTTTGTGGATCCAAACCCTTTCGAGGCTTAGAGCGATTTAGCTCGTTTGATGGCGATAAATCCGGGCCCACCAATCTTGGGCTATTGGGCCTAAATGACTTGCGATAGATCCGGGCCCACCAATCTTGGGCTATTGGGCCTAAATAATTTAGTGGGCTCAAATTAGCCCCTCTTACATTTGCCCCTTGCGTGTATGAGAAATTGTAGTTTTCTCGGACATGCATAATTTCACCTCGTCAGCCATGCTTCACATTATATACAGGTATATACGATACTGACATATACGGAGATATATACTCGTGAAGAATATGCCGTTTGCAACCGTCAGTGGGAATATGCCGTTACTGAGAAGGCATATTCCGTTTGCTGGCGTTAGCATACGCAAAAAAAAAGAAATGCATGGATGTGGAATGCAAGGTTTCGAACCCCTGACCTCAAGCTCGGCCTCCGAGTCCTTAACCACTTAGCCAAACCATTGAACCCAAGCCATACCTGTAACTCAAATGTTCAAACAAATATTTATATTACATAGCTATACAATATATATACATATACGCGTACACAACTCTCCCGCGTCTTTCTCTTCTTTCGATACACGCGTTTGACACGAGGCCCAGCTTTTGCGTCAGTTGGCCGACAAAAAGCAGGCCTCGATTTGCAGGCTCTCCTCGGCTCTCTCCCTCCTCTGTCTTTCTCTCTTGTCTTCTTCTTTTCTTCAGTATCTTCCCTCTTCTTCTTAACCGTTCTCTTCTTCTTCTTCTTCTCCATTACTCTTCCATCTTCCTCCACCTTCTTCTTTTCCTCTTCTATTTTCTGCCATTATTCTGTGACTGCCTTCTTTTCTGCCATTTTTTTCTTCTCTTCTCTTATACATGGCTTCGTCTCACCCTCTTTCTCTCTTTCCCGATCTTAATAATCCATCGAGCTCCTCTGGACCGAGTGCCCCTGCTCTTACTCGTCCTAGTCTTCCTTCACTCACAGTTGAACAAGTGATGGCTGCTCAAAATGACATCGATGCCAACCACTACACGTTGAGGTCCTGCATGGAGACAGTGGCGGCGGTCACCAACCTGTCTCACCGTCTGCAGAGCAAGGCGTGTGAGGTACACCAGCTCAATGCCCAACTCTCCCTACTCCAATGCATGTACAGAGATGCACGGGCAGAGATTTGTGCCTTGAAGGCTGAAAATAAGGAGCTGAAAAGGCACTCCACCTCTATGACCCGCTTTGGGGGACCTTCGTACCTTTCATTTGATAGCCGGCGGGGAGCCGACTCTGTCGGCGGAAGCACTGTGGTGGTTCTCGGTGGAGACACTGGAGCAGGACCTTCGAAGGTTGACGACAAAAAGAATGACAAAAAGCGGAAGAGCTCGGCGACGGAAGGGCCGAGTAAGTGAAGCTGGCATGTGGTCGGCATCTGCGAAGACGATGAAGAAGAACAAGATCTGTGTGCCCCTTTTTTTTTTTTTTTTTTTTTTTTTTTGGACTTTGTATTTTTTTTTTTTTTTGAGTCTCTGTAATCGGGGATGTCCTCCCCTGACTGTAATGAAATCAGTTTTTTTTTTTTTTTTTTTTTTTTTTGTAGACTTTTTTTTAAAATTTCTGCAACAACTTACAATATTGATAATTACATCATCACTTCTCCACGTATTTCTCTAAGTAAAAGAGATAAAAAATTAAGAAATCAATTTGTTTATTGTTGACAAGATAAGGCCTGACTTTCTTTTTGGAATAAAACATCCCATTTATTTTTCAATCTTGGAGAGATAAAGCCACCACCTTTATATATATATGAATATATGTACATCCTTAGCCTTGGCACTTTTGAGACACCAGAATCAAACTTTTGCCTTTCTTTTATATATTTTGTTTTTTTTTTTCGTTTTCTTTCGGTGAATGACAGCAGCCCATATATACATATACCCTTAAAATATTTGAGTGGCCAAACAGAAACATTCTCTTTTTTTTTATTTATTTAAAGACAGCCACCCTAAATTAATCAATGGCCCCCTTTTTTTTTTCTTTAAAGAAAATGATAGCAACCCACTAACCTTCATGTTTTATTCTTAAAAAAAAACAGTAAGGCCACATTTCTCATCCGACTCTCCCTCTGGATCGAGAGACTAACTCGGCTCTCTTCTCTTTTTATATTATTTATATTTTTTTTAATGAGGATAAACAAATCAAAAGGCTGAACCCCCTCTTTCTTATCCCCAGAAAATTAAGAAATAAACAAATGAGATAAAGCACCCATAGCACCCATGTTTTAATATTATGAAAATGGTAAGGCTAAACACTTTCATGAATTTGAAAAACAAACGGCAGGCCTCTTGTGTATATATATATATATATATATCCAGAATATGAAACACACCACTTTTTTTTATTTAAAGAAAGGGCACTAAAATTTGTTGCCGATAGCGGCGCTCTCTCTCTTTTCTTTATATTATGTTTTTGTTGCACAGCCGCCGAAAGCATCAACATATATATATATATTTTTTTATGGAATCCAAAGCTATGTATCCAATTAATAAATAATTTCGTGTTTTGATCTCCATTAAAATAGGGACTTTGACCCATGTGTGGTGAATCAGAGTGAAGGAGCAGAGGAGTGTAAGAGATCTTCATAAATTAGATGATAATGATTTCACCCATAGCAGGAACCCAACGACTTTGAAGGAGTGAGTGCATCAGTGAGATAGAAAGAGAAAGAGACTAGAGCTGTGAATGTGTAGGTGTGTATATTTAGCTCCAGAACCCATGAAACTGTGTCCCTCCCCTTGTTTCAACCGAGAGAGATGGATAGTCCATGCGAGAGAGAACCAGGTTTTGAACATTTTTTATGGCAGGCGGGCTTTGGTACGAGCTTGTTGAGTGGCTACGTTGGTGAAAGAGAGGTGGACTCCCACGACGAAGTGAGTGGCGCCGGCGACGAAGCAGGCAACGGTTGCGGCCAGTTGGTTGGGCGTTGGTGGGTAAGAAGACCACAGGACCATCTCCTTTTCCTTGTAGCTGTCATGGATCAGTGTTGAATTCTCTTAACAGAGACAAAGTCATGCAACGAACCAAGGTTTCAGGTGAAGCCTGTGCAGAACCATGAGTGCCAACCTCCTCTGTGTTCTGTGTGCGTTGCTCTCCCAACCGAGAGTGAGAGAGTTCATGCGAGAGACTGCTCACTGGAGTTTGGCAGGACCAGCAAGCCGAATTGTGGACTTTTTCTTGTGAAGCAACTCTGGGTCGCCCACCACAACAACTGCAACCTCCGGAGAACCATTTGAGGCAATACCAACACCAACCTGTTCCATCTCAGTTTGATTCCTCTTATTCCGCTTAGCAAAGCCTGAATTTCATGTCCGTGCGAGAACCGCGGTGCTCGCAGATACTAGTGCTCCAGCGAAAAGGCATGATGTTGTTCTTTCTCTCCCTTTTCCTTCTATTTCCGCCTCATGTGTATCTCTCCCTTGTGATAAGAGAGAGAGCCACCCTTTCTCCATCCCCCCTACTGCCGAGCATTATCCCCCAGAGAGAGAGAGTTTTTATTTATTTATTTTTGGGTGTGCCTCTTCTTTTTTCAGAATTTATGATTTCAATGAAACACATTTTTCTTTTGACAGATTAGAAGCCGAAGCTTGTACACATTAGTTGCTATTGCAGAGCCGAATTCAACCTGCTATTGAAGCCGTGTATACATTGTTGGTTTCAATCTGCTGCTACTCCGTTGCCAATCACTGTTGGCTTCTCTCTGCTGGAACTCCACCATTGGCTTCAACTACTCCAACGCAGACCACACACGTTCGCCCTCTCAACGCAACGTGTGTGGTTGCCGACTCCGCTACGACATCCACGTTGTCTTCAATGGTTCCAACGCACACCACACACGTTCGCCCTCTCAACGCAACGTGTGTGGTTGCCTACTCTTCTGTGGTTCCAGCGTTGCTTCCGACTTCAACTTGTCTGACGCCGACCACGCACGTTCGCCCACTCAACGCAACGTGTGTGGTCTTGCCAAGCCTAGCCCAATCTTGTTGATTACAGTCTGTAAAGCCTCTCTGATTTCAGCTTAAATTTCCAGTATCGGCTTCGGGTTTCACCACTCTAACTGCCCAAATTTGTAAGTATGAAATTCGGCCCTCTCTTCCGAATACAAATATATTTAAATATATATAAACATATTTTTGTGGCAATGTAGAGGGCTCAAGCAATCTGATGAAAATAATAATAAAAAAAAAAAAAAACTGAATCTGAATATGGACTTGATTTTTGTGGCAATCCCAATGACATTAGCACTTGAAACCTTATTGAGGAGCTTGACTTGAACATAATTTGTTGAACTTTATCACCGAGAAAAGGCCGGATATAACTTGTTGACTAGTATTTGAGCTCCATTTTTGTCATGGAAAGAGAAAATCCTGGGCTTATGAACATGGACTTTAGAAAGGACATTCTTGTGATTTGCATAATGACCCATTGAATATTGCTACAGATGAGAAATATAAAATGCTTCTGATCTTGGGCCTGAAATTTGCTATTGCACTTCACTCTATCCAAATTTTGATCCCCGTATAAATTGGACCTTTAATATGGAACATAGATTTTTAGAAAATGACTCGCTTGAACTTCATCACAAAACGGCCTATGACATTGCACCTCTTATTGATGATAGAGACTTGAAATCCGAGAAAATGAATTGTTGATGACGTTCGAGGTTGAACTTGTTAATAAACCCGTCATGTTGCATGTAATCTCATTATCAAATAACTGATCGTTATGACCCTTAGGATAGTATACACCGTGCCTGAAATTTTGGTGCAAACATTCCTCATAGAATTTATTGAATTCATGGATTCTCTGAGAAACGAATAGTTGATGTCGAAATCCCATCTGAATGTGTTGTTTCAATTCCAATATTCTGAATTTTAATACGGTCAACTCCTTACTACTTATACATGTTATTTCAGCCCTATGTCTTCTCGGAAGAAACCCATTGTCCCGGTGTCATCAGAACCGGCTCCCATGAAAGAGAGGGATGTACCTCCGGCATCTGAGTGGAGGAAATCTCCTTATTTTGGTCGGAAAGACCCCTTCTGGCGGGCGGCTACCTCCACCACTTCTCTTCTGACTCCGAAGGGAGCTCCATTATGCCTCACTGAGGACACTGACTCCGGACATGAGGC
The DNA here is from genome assembly GCA_030407325.1 of Camellia japonica. Classification (NCBI taxonomy): domain Eukaryota; kingdom Viridiplantae; phylum Streptophyta; class Magnoliopsida; order Ericales; family Theaceae; genus Camellia; species Camellia japonica. The sequence goes on from JAPPVO010000003.1 coordinate 53,673,485, forward strand.
CCTTATTTCTCCTTCCTCGGTGCTACGCTTCCGGATTGAGCGAGGGGACTTTCCATACTGTTATCCTCAGTTCAAGGCCTTCTCAAACCCTCCTTTTGGTTGGCGAGAGTGGGTCGATGATGTCCTCTCGGACAAGAGCCTCTGTCAGCGGCTTCAGGAGGCCCGGCTATTGATCCCGGTGAAAATATCTCGCTCCCTATCCATCCGGCGTAACAATGCCAGCCTTGAGGCCATGGCTCTTCGGTGGAGCACCGAGACACACACCTTTATAGTTGGCCAGCACGAGATAGGGCCCACCCTTGAGGATGTGTTCATGTTGATGCGTCTGGAAGTGACCGGCCCTGATGCCTTCGATCCTGAGCAGATACCCTCCGAAGATGATTCTTTGATCCAATCTCTGAAGCTAAATCTTCAAACTTGTGGCCGATGGAGTTCCGTTTTTGACGGTTCAGCGAGGAGGACTAGTCGAGTAAGGACGGACCGTGCCTCCTATACTGCATGGATCCGCCACTTCTTCAAGGATCTTCAGCCCTTGGCCAGAGATGCTGACCCTGACTCTCGGGAGTATGAGACCGGTCCGATGTATGGCTCCAGGCTCTATTTCTTGGGATTTCTGGCTTGCTTCCTCTCATTCTTCATTCTTCCGAGCACACCTCCGGATTCTCTCAATCCTTTCGTCTTTCCCTTGGCAGTCAGGCTCTTCAGAGGAGATCGGATCCCTTTGGCTCCACTATTTCTTGGAAATCTCTACTATCGGCTGGATCTATTACATCGAGATATGGTTCGCTCTGTGGGTCGATATGAGCCGGTCTCCTTCATTCACAGCCAGTTCCTGCTTTGTTTCTTCTTCGAGAGGTTTCCAAAATTTGCCCCTGCTCCGACTGTATTCGAGGCAGAGGTTCTTCGGGAGATAGTGGGTAAGGATGGCATCCCCGTGCTCGATACTAATGGGTCTCGGACATTTGAGAGAGCGAAGTCTTGCCAGCCGTTGATTACACGTTGGTCACGTACCATTTCCACTTCATCCTTGAATACTCTGGTGGATGATTCCCGGCGCTTTGTGGCACGGCCGTATGTATGCCCGCCGGTGGGTGTGGCCACACCGCTTATCTATCATGGCTCCTCCCGTTCAGTGTCATTTCCTTTGCCGAAGGACATTCCTGCACCTTTTGTTGACATGCTGATCATGATCCGTCCGAGTTCATTACCGGTATGGCATGAGGAAGGCGTTGATAGTGCCATTTATAGACCTGACCGTGTAGCATGTCAGTTCGGGTTTGACCAATGTGCCCCGGAGCCAGCACCCCCTTCATTATCTTTCTCGGAGAGTTACGGGCACTTTACCTGCGGACTCGTACATACCGTGCTTCCTATATCCGGGTCTTTGACGATGCCAGGCTTGAGCCGAGTAGGGGGCTTCACCCCCTCTTTCAGGCGATATTGGCGGCAGAACGTTGATGCGTTTATTGCATTTGTCCAGAGCAGACCGACCACATGTTTACCTCCGCCGATCTATAAGAAGGACTCTTCTCTTCGGCTGCCTGAGAGCCGGAAACCTGATCACATGTACGAGAGCTTCTTTACTTTATCTGCTCCAATTGACCCTCCGGCTCGGGCGTCTGCTTCTAGTTCGGCAATTGCTTCTCCGGAGCCAGTCCTTTTGAATAGGGCCTCTGGTCCTCGGACGACCCGCCTTAAGAAGATGGCTCACAAGAGGGCTTCTGATGCCATTCCTTCCGCTCCTCGCCTTTCCAAAAGGCTCCATGAGGTATCCGAAAATTTTTGATTTGAATTTACTTTCTTTCTTGCGATTATACCTTCTTAAATGAACACTTTTTATTTGCCCACGTTGTGTAGGACCCTGCGGTTGTTGACGTTCTCAGTACCGTAGCTCATGGTCGTTCTACCTCCCCCAAGCCGGACTCAGACTTGGACAACACCCTACCTTTGTCTGCAGGACTTGAGAAGATGCGCACCCCTCGTATAGCAGTTATAGACGACGATGGTGATGAGGCTGAGTCTTCCGACCATTTTTGTGACCTCATTCCACGCATGAGTCGTCACCGCCCTACCGTAGCTGAGGAGGAGCGCTATCTTGGTGACGAGGTTATTGGGGCTCACCGTTCTGATGTTGAGATTACTGGAGGGACTGATGCCACAGAAATTGACGCCGCAGGCCATGCTTCTAGAAGCAATGCAGAGATGAGGTGCGTCTCCGGGAATGGTGTGGAGGTGGATGTGCTAGAGATCTCTGAGACTCGCTCTGGCATTTATGGTGATTCTCATCCTCCGGCCCTTCTTCCTTCTTCAGGGATGACTGCTACCGGGGTCCTGCCTTCACCTGCCTCAGATTCTGCTCCAGTGTTGGCTGCTACCGGGGTCCTGCCTTCACTTGCCTCAGATTCTGCTCCAGTGCTGGCTGCTACCGGGGTCCTGCCTTCACCTGCCTCAGATTCTGCTCCAGTGTTGGCTGCCACCGGGGTCCTGCCTTCACTTGCCTCAGATTCTGCTCCAGTGCTGGCTGCTACCGGGGTCCTGCCTTCACTTGCCTCAGATTCTGCTCCAGTGCTGGCTGCTACCGGGGTCCTGCCTTCACCTGCTTCGGACTCTACTCCGACTCTCTTTGTGACTCCTCGTGGTTCTCCTTCTCAAGGGGGGACACCTGCCTTTGAGACGACTGCTAGAGGTTCTTCCTCGCCAGTGCTTTCGAATGTTTTGGGCTTGAATCTCAGTGATTTCCACTTTGATAGTGATGCTTTTGGTCTTTCCCCTTATCGCTCCGCATTCTCAGGCTTGGGGCTTCTGCCGGGAATTACCCCTCCGGGTGGTTCACCTAACCCGATAGACATTGGGGAGATTCCTGAGACTAGCAGCTTTCCGGCCCCAACTCCTCCTTCGGCTTCTGGCAAAGTATCATTTCTCCATTATTGGGTGGCTCCTGAGTTTGCTTCAGTTCTACAGCTTGTGCATTCGAGTTACCCGGAGACCTTTGCTTCATTTGCTTGCCAGTGTCCACTTATTCAGACTGCTCTTCTTGAGTCTTTTGCCACTATCTTATATAGCTTGGACAGGCAACGGTTATGTGACCTTAATGGGAAAGTAGTCGAGACGGCGTATCAGGGGATCTCTGACATGGAGCGTCACCAAGTGGACTTATCGTGGCTTCGGAAGCGCCTGGATATGGCTTCGAACGCCAGTCATCGGGTGGAACTTATGTCCATGCTTGCCTCTTATCAGACCTCTATAGATGAGACAAAGGCAACTCTTTGTGAACTTGAGTCGGGTTATGCTCGGGCCTTGGAGACTTTAGAGGCACACTCTGCTGTTTGTCCTTCGGATATAGATGTGACGGGCAGCTTCTTCGAGGGTGTTTGGAGACTTTAGAGGCACACTTTGCTGTTTGGATATGTTCGCATTGTTTTCTCATTCTTCTTGATAAAATATTTATTTCGAATGATACAATGGAAAGAACAATCCTACGCACATGTTTATAAAAGCTGAAATATTCTCTTTAATTCTTCACCTTTTTTTTTTTTTGACAAAAGTATAATAGATTCACTGCAAGTGATGGGATTGAACATACACCATAGAGAAAACCAGCTTCTTCATGACGTAAGGGAAATACAAAAAGTAATAAAATGAAAATGAATTCTAACATAGATGAGTCTAACTATGGATAGTAATGCTTGACAAACTTTGCATTGAGCGGGCCAGTTCGGAAGCCATCTTCAACCCTTACAAGCTTGTAATACCCGCTTGAGCTTGCCTGAACCACCCTGTAGGGCCCTTCCCATTTTGGAGAAAACTTGGGCAAAGGTTGTCCTCGCATGATTGGGTCTACAATCTTCCATACTAGATCACCTTCTTCAAACTTTCTTGGTACCACAGTCTGGTTATAGGCTCGGGCGATGGACTCATGATACCTTTCCATGACTTTTGCAGCTCTGTCATGCTTTTCCTCTAATGCTTCTAATCTGGTGGTTCGAGGTTCCAATACCATCCCCGAGGCGAGAGCCATCCGAGCAGATGGTGTTTCCAACTCTATAGGTAACACTGCCTCGGACCCATACACAAGGGAGTAAAGGGTTGCTTGAGTTGGCTTCCTCTTTGAAGTGCGATATGCCCATAAGGCTACTATCAACTGTTCGGACCAAGTCCCCCAAATTCATCCATCATCTTGCTCAGAATCCTTATCAGTGTCTTGTTTGTGGCCTCCGCTTGCCCGTTCCCTTTTGGATAGTAGGGTGTGGATTTGTGATGCTTCACTTGGTAAGTCTCTAAGAGGCTGTTCACATATTTGTTTATGAAAGGAGTTCCGTTGTCCGAGAGGATGGTGTTTGGTACTCCAAACCGGCAAATGATATTCTCCTTGATAAAATTTGCGACTGTAGGTCCTGTAGCGTTCTTTAGAGGAATTGCTTCGACCCATTTTGTGCTCAATTTTGTGGCTGCGAGAATCCACTTGTACCCCTTAGACGGTGTGGAGATGGGCCCTATCAGATCAAAAGCCCAGGTATGGAACGGCCATGGCGTTCGGATGCTATGTAGGTCTACGGCTGGAGCATGGATCAAATTTCCGTGTTTCTGACAAGTCTGGCACCTCCTCACGTGCTGGGATGCATCTGACTCCATAGTCGGCCAATAATACCCAAGGTGTATAAGTTGTTCGAACAGCCGAGCCCTCCTTGATGCTCAATTTCGTGGGCTCTTCCGAGGACTAGATCTGATTCTTCTCTGGAGAGACACCTCAGGGGAGTGCCTTCAATGCTTCTTCTGTAAAGCTTGTTCTGATCAAGGAAGTACCGCCTCGCTCTCCTCTTGAGGCGTGCAATGTCCCTCGGGCTCTCAGGTAGTGTCCCCTCTTTGAGATAGTCAATGTAGACTTGTCTCCAATCAGGGGTATCAATTTCAAAACAACTCTCATCCTCCCGGATGTATGACTGACACTTGGGGCATTCTTTCTGTAGTTGATTCGAGGCTTCTCCATCTCGGGCCAATAATAGCCTTGTCTTTGGATCCTTCTGTACAGACTGATATCCCCATCTCCGCAGGATTTTTCATGAATCTGTTGTAGTCGGAAGCTTGCTTCTTGTTGGCCAACACACCGGGCTAGGAATCCGGTACTTCCTCGGAAGTAGAGTTCACCTTGAATAATTATGAATTGGGCAAGCTTGGCCATAGTTAGTTTTCCAACTTTACTTCTGAGTTGTTCAAGGACTTTTACTCTCCAGCCCTCCGGAAGGTCTTCGTCTTCGGATATTATTGAAGGCTCTGTTTTCTTCTTGATAACAATTGTCGCCTCCTCCTCTGGAATGTCAACTCTTGCCCCTAATGTTGCGAGGGCATCTGAAAACTTATTGTCGGAGCGAGGCACATGCTCTATTTCGACCCTCTGAAATTTGTCAAGAAGCCTTTGGACTGTTGTTCGATACGTGGCCAAGGCAGGCTCTTTTAAGACGAACTGTCCTGAAACTTGCTTCACTATCAGCTTTGAGTCCCCCCGAATTTGAATCTTCTTGATATTGTGCTTCTCAGCTGCTATCAAGCCCAAAATAAGAGCCTCATACTCGGCTTCATTATTCGAACAATGGAAATCCAGTTTATAAGACAAATATAACTTTTCCCCACTTTTGCTTGTAAGGACTATCCCGGTCCCTCCTTTCCCTCCGGCTGCTGCTCCGTCAAAGCTCAATGTCCAGAAGCTTTCCTCGGAAGCCATAGCTGCATGCACCTCTCCTCTTAATTCTTCATTCACTGGTTCATAGTCACCACTTGGAAATTGAGCAAGGAGATCAGCTAAGGCTTGGCTTTTGATTGCCTTGGGAGCTACACATGTGATCTCGAATTCACCTAGTGCTAACAACCATCTTGCCACCTTCCCGGTTAGAGCAGGCTTGCTGAGGAGGTATCGGATTGGATCACTTCTAGTAACAATCTGAATCTGATGTGCTAAGAAGTAATGTCTGAGTTTTTGGGCGGTGAATACCAAAGCTAAACAATGTCTCTCTACCGGAGTATATCGGACTTCTGCTCCTCGAATCTTTCGGCTGATGTAATACACTGGGCGTTCTGCTCCGTCTACATCTTGGACCAATAATGCCCCTATGGACTTGGGGGTTGAAGTTAGGTACAACATTAGAGGCACCCGGGCTGCGGGGCTATCATGGTTTGAGGCGAGGTCAGGGCCGCCTTGATTCTCTCGAAGGCCTTTTGGTGCTCTTGGTTCCACTCGAACTTGGAATCTCCTTTTAATAAAGAGCCGAAAGGCGCAGAGATCTCTGCCAGTGCTGGGATAAATCTCCGAATATAAGACACCTTCCCGAGGAACTTTTTTAACTCCTTCTGAGAATGTGGGGGAGGCATTGCTTTGATAGACTTGACCTTGTCTTCATCTGCCTCGATACCATGCCTATGCACAAGAAACCCGAGGAACTTCCCGGCTGTCACCCCGAAAGCACATTTGAGAGGATTCATTCTCATTTTGAATTTCTGGCACCTCTTGAATACCTTCTCAAGGTCTCGGAGATGGTCTTTTTCTTTCTTGGATTTCACCACTAGATTGTCAACATAATCTTCCACCTCATGATGGATCATGTCATGAAAGATTGCAGTCATAGCCCTTTGGTAAGTTGCACCGGCATTCTTGAGTCCGAAAGGCATGACTGTATAGAAGAAGTTTCCGAGAGGTGTTCTAAAAGCAGTCTTTTCTGCGTCCTCTTCAGCCATCTTAATCTGATTGTATCCACTGAATCCATCCATGAATGAGAACATCTGGTGTCCCGAGGTGGCATCCACGAGGGTGTCGATGTGAGGAAGAGGGAATTCATCCTTCGGGCAAGATTTGTTCAAATCTCGAAAGTCTACACATACTCTGATTTGGCCATTCTTCTTCTTTACTGGCACGATATTTGCTAACCACGCGGGGTACTGTATTGGCCGGATGAAACCAGCCTGTTGAAGTTTTTCAATCTCCTCCTTAATCTTTTCTTCGAGATCTGGATGATATTTTCGAGCAGCTTGCTTAATTGGCTTGGAGTTTGGGAACACATCAAGATAATGGGAGACTAGGTCAGGATCTAGTCCGGGCATTTCCTTATATGACCAAGCAAACACATCTGAGTACCGGCTTATCAACTTTAACAATTGTTCCCGCTCTCTGGGCTAAGGCTCGAACTTACGAATATCGGCCTTGGTGCATCTTGTCCATCACTCAGATCTATTTCAATAAGTTGTTCGGGCTGAGGCTTCGGCCCATCTTGCATGCATTCTGGAGCCACTTCAGGCTTTATCACTATGTCATTGTTAGGAGGCTCTTCTTTTGACTCGGAGTCGGTGACTGAAGAAACCGACTCCCCGCACCTTCATAAATAGTACACCATCTTCCCCCTTCTCGGACTTTCATCACCTTCCGAGGAATAGGCGGACTTTCTGGTCTAGACATCGGCCGTTTACTTGATTCTGCCCCTGGCTCCTTGTCATCTTTGATATCCTCCCAACGAGGAATTTTGACCCCGCGAGGCTTAGAGGTGGTGGGAACTTCTTCGACAGCCAATTCGGTGAAGAAGATGGCATCAGAATAATGAGCTTCATGGGTCTCGAAAGGCCTTTCTGTAGCTTGAATTGTCACCGTCTTCTTTCCCCATTTAGCCTTAACACACTGATGATAACTCGATGGTACAGCCCCATATCTATGCATCCAGGTCCTCCCTAGAATGATGTGATAATTTGCCTCGGAATCGATAATATGAAATTTGGTGGCCGAGCGAATCTCTCCGACGGCTAAATCAACTGTTACGCATCCGATAGTAACTCTCCTTTCTCCACCGAAGCCAGTGATGACTATCGGCTGCTTCACAATGCGCTCTTCAGGAATTCCGGCCTTTTCTAGAGTAGCACGAGTCATAATGTTGATAGAGGCTCCGCTGTCCAGAAAGGCCCTTTTGAACTCAACCCCGTTAATAAAGGCAGTCACATAAAGTGGGCGGTTGTGAGAAAAAGGATACTTCCGATCGGTCTCGGAGAAAGTAATGGCACTAGATTGTTCTTTTGCCTTCCTCGGGATAGATCCCTCGGTCGACATGCATTCCTCATGGTGTGCCTCAGCTATATTGATGATAGACTTGGTGATTTCCGTTCTTGCCTCCCTGGAAAGTCCAAGCTGGTCGAAGAATTGCTTGAACTTTACACAATCTTGCAGGGTTTTGGCATAGTGATCCGGATCTTTTTCCACTCTTGGAGGCTCGTAGTTAACCATCTCCTCGGTCTCTTCAAAATAAGATGCCACATAAACATGGTGTCCTCCTCTTCCATAGTACTCTTGCTCACCCTCCGGCTCGAGGATGTCGTCCAGATAATAATCATTGTCATCGAGATTGGCAATAGCCTCAATCATCGGCCCTTCATAAGCTATCATAGCAACATTCCTGCCCTTGTCTCGGTGCTGAGGATATGGTTGTTCTCGGATGTCTTGAGTCCCCTGCTTTTTGAACCTCAATTCGTCTGCCTCGACTTTATCTCTGAAGATTTTCCTGAGAGTCCAACACTTCTCTGTCGGATGTTTCAATGTACGATGGAAGACACAAAATTCAGGGCTCTCACGGTCCTTTTTTGATGGCATTTCTTCAACATAAGGCAATTTTAGTTCTCCGTCGGCCACCCATTCCTTAACTAGAGCTTTTACTTCCTCGATTCCACATGGATAAGAGACATTTCCCTTTTCACTATTATATTGCTTTCTTTTCTGGCCTCTATGACCTCCTCCTTGTGACTTTCGGGTATCTGGGGCAGAGGCAGCAGCAACAATAGGTCCACGAGACGATTTGAAGCTAGTCTTGTAACTGGCCTTAAATCCGGACTCCTGAGCCTGAGGAATGCTAATGTTCCGAGCTGCTTCTATTAGTGCCGAGAATGTGGGTAGCTTGTGATTAACTAGAAACATTTTGTACCTGCTCAATGCCCCCTCTAGACAGATTTGAACCAGATAACTTTCTTCTACCGCTTCATGGCAGTCCACAGCCTTGTCCTGAAACCTTTTGACGTAGTCAAGGATGTCTTCACTTTCTTGCTGCTTTTCTTTACACAATGTAAGTGTGGTCACCTTTTCTGCCACTTGAAAGAACTTAGAGTGGAATTTGTTAACCATTTCCTCCCAACTTCGGACAGAGTTTGGGGCCAAATTGACGTACCAACTATATGCTCGGTCAGTGAGGGACTTAGAGAATTCTCTCAATCGGAGGACATGGTTTGGACCATGAATACCCAGAGTCTCGATGAATCGCACAACATGTTCTCGGGCATTGCCTTGTTTGCCATCGAATTTAATGAACTTTGGCACGGTATACCCCTCGGGATATGGATAACTCAGCACCTCAATAGGGTAAGGTGGCTTGACATCCGGATCAGGTAAAGAGGGTAAAGTCCTCTTGCCTCGTTCGAGATCGAACATGGCTTGCACATCGGCGAGAGTGAGAAACTGTTGAGGGAGAGAGTTTGATGGTGGTATTCCCAGAACTTGACTTGTAGACCCGAAGACTGAGCCTGGAGCGACTTGGCCATTCGGGTGTTGAGAATTCATCATTGGTGAGGACATTTGACGATACTGGCCATCAGCGCCTATAGACAAGCCAGTTGGTGATGGGACATTAGATTGAGGCCCGTAAAGTCCACCGCACGGCGCCGCTATACCAGGTTGTGCTTGCAAATTTGTTGTTGGTACCAAAGGAGGCCCGTTTGGTGCTTGAGTAACATTTACTGGTGGCGTAACAAGATTAGGTACGGGCAGAGCTCCCTTTTGCGCCATCATGCCCCTTGTATTTGCCTGGACACCAACAGTCGCCGGAGCCCCATTCATTACACCAGAACCTCTCCTAGGCATCATTGGATCTTGGCTTGGCACGCCATGGAGCCCGGGTGTAGGCAAATTGCTGCCGCCTATTGCGGTTTGAGCATGTGTTACTGTGGCCGTGTTGCCATGAGCCATGGGCTGACTGGTGCCTATTTCTCCTTGGATTTGATTTTGCGCTCCGACGGGAATGACTCCACCACCAGCTTGATTTCCGTTTGGTGCCGGTGCAAAATTAGAACTCATCACCAACATGGTGTGAGTGAGATTCTGAAGAGTGGTGAGAATCTCTTGCTGAGTATTTTGAAGTCCTTGAATGGCTTCAAGCAAAAGTGGTTGATCTGGAGCCATGGTCCTGTCATCACCACCATTAGAGGATCCTTGCTGGTGAACTTCATCTTCTCCCGCCATCCTTGTTGGAGTTGTGTGGATTCCAGATCTCGTTGAGACCATTAACCAATCCGCCTCCCCAGCAGAGTCGCCAAAATGTAAGAAAGGGTTCAAGAAAGTAGTTGGAATATTCGAAGATCTTCGAAGATTCTTCGAATTCTCTAGAATATTATGAGAGGCTTAGATTCTTCAATAGTCTCAACTCAAGAACACAAGAGTAAAAGAGATGATGGAGATAAGAGATTGGGTGAAGAAGAAGGCAAAATGGCTAGAGAGAGAATAATGGCAAGGCTCTCCCATGGATCTCCCACTTTCACTCTCAAGGTTGATAATGGAGAAGGGAAATTAGTTCTTTCCCAAGAGTTAAATCTCCAAAATCCATCCCTTGTAAAGCTATGGGTGGGTGCTATTTATAGGCACCTCATGATATAGGACGGAGCCCATGTGCAAGGCACATGGGAAGTATTCTCTCTAACCACTTTGTCCGAGGAGGTGACCTCTCCGAGGAGGTGATTTCTCCGAGGAGGTGACCTCTCCGAGGAAGTGAACTCTCCGAGGAGGTGATTTCTCCGAGGAGGTGACCTCTCCGAGGATGAGAAAAACCCCGAAGAGGAGATCAATCCCTCGGCGAACCCTTCTTCTTAGCCACACCTAACCAATGATCCCCAATCATCCCACAGGGTCAGGGGTAGTCCCAGAGGACGTCCTGCCGCATCAGGGTCAGGGGTAGTTCAAGAGAACGCCCTGCCGCAAAATATTGCCGAGTCTCAGGGACCCCCTAGATCGTGCCACCTCGACCCGGGTATAGGCTAGTTTAACCGAAGAGTGAATTTATCTCCACTCACCGTCCTCGGGATCGGGTCCTTTGTTCGAACTCCATTACGCCCATGGTTCTGGTACGTAGATCCCGGAAAGCTCCGAGCCCGCAAGTGTTCTGGGACTCATTAACGGAGCGACTTCTAGATTGCAGTTGAATCCGTTCGAAGCCAAGTGCTTCGGACCTCTAGGTTCGTGGATCCGAACCCTTTCGAGTCCGAGTCCCTCGGATCTCTAGGCTTGCTTAATACCCTTTCGAGTCCGGGCCCGAGTAAGTCTCTAGGTTTGTGGATCCAAACCCTTTCAAGGCTTAGAGCGATTTAGCTCGTTTGATGGCGATAAATCCGGGCCCACCAATCTTGGACTTGCGATAAATCCGGGCCCGCCAATCTTGGGCTATTGGGCCTAAATGACTTGCGATAGATCCGGGCCCACCAATCTTGGGCTATTGGGCCTAAATAATTTAGTGGGCTCAAATTAGCCTCTCTTACAAAAGTAAACTAGAATCAGCAATTCATTTATCGCTTCTATTCGTTCGGTTTAAAGTGAACAGTAAGTCACTGCCAACATTGTAAAGAATACATATCAAATGGATGCCTTTGGTCAAATTTATTGCTCAGGCTATTTATTGTTGTTATATCCGTTGAAGACATAAAGCAGCCATATGTGTTGAAGCTGGTTTCCTTAATTTTTTTCTTCATTCCATTCTTTGTTGCCTTCTGTTGCTACTACTATTTCTGTTTGAAGCATCATGATTTAAAAATAAGTTGGGGGTAAGGTGACTTGCCATGCAACATCTATTATTCCCAGCTTGATGGTTTATATGTTGTGAGCCTAATTTGAGTCCTGTTAGAAGGTGCTTACTTGAGCTTTGGTTTTTCTTTATCCAGAGAGCTTGTCACGCCCTCAAAATAATACATATAAACCCACATTCATGACATCTATAAACATAAGAGAATAAAGTATATTTCATTTATCAGAGTATTCATTACAAAAGTATTACATGTTGACAACAAAAGTAAATGCTCTACGGGCTTACAACTTTCCAAGCCAACACTTGGTTACAAAAAGAGAGTGCTAACTCAAGACACATTAAGCCCTCGGCTTGAATTTACATGTAACACCAAAATAACAAAAAACAACAAAAAGAGTCTTCAACTCCCAAAACCTCCCAAGCTACGTCCTTGGAGGTAGCATATCACCTGAACCTGAAAATGATATCCCATATAGGGTGAGCCAATGCCTAGTAGAGATATATTAAACCAAGTATGAGAAATAACTAAAATATTAGCATTTGATAAATAGTTAACACTTGTAAACCAACTTACAACACTTTCCAGTTCAATGACAAATACAACCGTTTTTCATTTCACTTTCCTTTACTTATCCAATTCAGATTCATAAACATGGCTCATTATTTAGCCCAACAATTACATGAGACTACAACTCATATAAAAACACTTCCATTATCTACAATTCAAATGAGACTACATCTCATATTAAACACTTCCATACTTCAATTGTCTACGTTAAGCAAACATAATTAAGATTTCAGGACTTCCACCCTGGACACTCCGGCCAACTTAGTTATCAATGGAGTCCATCCCCTATCGCCTTCCAAATAGGTTTGAGAGTGCATCCCCTATCTCCTCTCAAACCATGGAGTACATCCCCTATCTCCTCCCACACAATATACATATACAATGTATCCAAACACTTATCATATACAATGATCAATCAATACACATATTCGATGTATTATTCCAACCGTCATATTCACTGACATATTCCAGGCGATTAGTTTCAGTTTTCCCTAATCAACATACAGTGTCTATAACAATCAAGACTATCTTCCACCGATAGCCCAAAGCATTTAGTTCTAAACAAAGAATATATTTATCAAACAGATAAAATATCAACATTCTCATAGGTGAGTGATTTATTTATCCAACTACACCATTTAATCCCATAAATTCCCAATTTCATGATTTCCAACACAATTTCATATTTCCATATTTTCCAAATTAATTATACAAATTAATTGCTTAATTTCAATTAGGGCTTTAATCCCTCTATTCTCAAATGTTGCCCCCAAAGGCAAAATTTCACTCATATAACATAAACCACCCCAATTTCAAGTCTCTTACACATATTTGATTCAAACATGGAAAAACCCCTCTTTTATAAATTATAATTAAACCCTAACCTTCCCAAAATTACCATAATTCACCATCTAATCAAAATGACTAAAATTTATGTCAAAACCCATAAGAAGGAGTAGGGTATCCCTACCTCAAAAGAAGAGACCAAATGGAGAAGATGATGAAAACTCAAGATGCTCCAAATCTAAAGATTTTCGGATCAAAACGTAGCCCACACCAAGCTCTACCTTTCTTACAAAGGGACTAGGATAGAAAGAATTAGGTGTATTCTTAGAGAGAAGGTGTATAGAGAGAGAAGAGCAGCCGGATCTAGGGTTTGTGTAAAAGAGATGATGAAAAAGTGAAGAAGAAGCTGCTGCTGCGAACTGATATATTCGAGCCTCGCTCGAGCGAAGGAGTGGTCGCTCGAGCCACCAGACACAAGAAAATCTCACTCGAGCGCAGAAAGTCTCGCTCGAGCCAACAACACGAAGCTTCAGGTCTGCAACCCAGAAGCACGCTCGAGCGAAGAAAAGCTCGCTCGAGTGAAGAAACCCAAAACATAGTCCTCGCTCGCTCGAGCCAAGAAACACAACTTTCAGGTCTAAAACTAGACGCAGACGCACACTCGAGCGAAGGAACCTTGGCTCGAGCGAAGGAGCTAAAACACAGAGCTCGCTCGAGCGACAAAAGCCTCGCTCGAGCGAAGACACCAAAAACTGGGCAGCATCCTTTTGTTTTTAATCACAACCAACCTGTTACAAACTTGCCCAACACATCCTAAAACTCATATACAAAGAATTAAAGGACGGAACGAGACATATACAACAATACTCAGTCATGGAACCCAAGTCCGGAATACTGTAGATAAAGGGGAAAAACTCGGGATCGCTATAACCTCCACCCCTTAAAGAATTTCGTCCCCGAAATTAGTTATAAGTTTCAAAAAAACATGATTTCTCAATTCTCAACAATATTATAATTCAATACTTAACATCCTAACCCATTATCGGTCATCCCATCTCTTTTCAAGAGGCAATTCACAATATAATTCAATGTGCATTAACAACATGCTTTTCTTTGAAATTCAACAAATTCCAACACCATATTCCACCATTCCATAACATATTCAATGTTAATGATATATTTGCATTTCTACAATACATTTAACATATACAATGTCAAATTAAACTTCCATTTTCAAGGCATATTTAATAATACTTCCATAAACTGAAACATATACAACGTTTTACAACTTAAGACATATTCAATGTTCTTAAAGTTTATCACACAACAAAATATTCAACATATGCTCAAACGTCCACAAATAGATCCGGATACTTCTCTCGGACCTCTAATTCACGTTCCCAAGTGGCTTCCTCTACCTAGTGATGTTTCCACAAAACTTTTACCAAGGGTATCGTCTTGCCTCGCAAGACTTGTTCCCGCCTATCTAAGACCCTCATTGGTCTCTCCTCATACAAGGCATCCTCATCAACCTCTAAGTCAGTCCAATCCAATACATGTGACGGATCCGGCTCGTACTTCTGAAGCATACTAACATGAAACACGTCATGCACCCCGGACAACTACGGCGGTAAAGCTAAACGGTATGCAACCTCCCCAATCTGCTCAAGGATCTCAAAAGGACCAATAAATCGAGGGGACAACTTCCCACTCTTCCCAAACCTTATCAAACCCCGCCTAGGTAATATTTTCAGAAAGATGTGATCACCCGCCTCAAATGCCAAAAGCCTCCTCCTATGGTTGGCATAACTCTTTTGGCGACTCTGGGCTATAACAAGCCTCCTACGGATAAGCTCAACTTTCTCCGTCGTTTCCCGCACCAACTCCGGGCCCAAAAAAGGTGCATCACCCACCTCGGCCTAACACATTGGAGATCTACACAGTCGGCCATACAAGGCCTCAAACGGTGCCATACCAATACTCGATTGAAAACTGTTGTTGTAGGCAAATTCCACTAAGGGCAAGTGCCTCTCCCACGACCCACTAAAGTTAAGGACACAGCCTCCAAGCATATCCTCAAGGATCTGAATAGTATGCTCGGACTGCCCGTCAGTCTAAGGATGATAAGCCGTGCTAAAGGTCAACATAGTGCCTAAGGCACTCTGCAAACTCTGCCACAACCTAGCAGTAAAACGCGGATCTCTATCTAAGACGATCGACACTGGGACCCCATGCAACCTCACTATGTCTCGAATATACAAGTCGGCAAGATGATCTACCGAATCTCTCACGCGCATAGGGATAAAGTGCGCCGACTTAGTCAACCGGTCTACAACCACCCAAATAGCATCACTACCCCGTTGAGTCCTCGGAAGACCTACAACGAAGTCCATCGTGACATGCTCCCACTTCCACTCGGCAATAGGCAAGGGTTGTAACAAACCCGCTGGCCTCTGATGTTCGGCTTTCACTTGCTGACAAGTAAGGCACTTAGATACAAAAACTGCCACATCCTTCTTCATACCCCGTAACCAAAATTGGCGACCCAAATCACGATACATCTTAGTGCCTCCCGGATGCACCGCAAGGCGTGAATGGTGAAACTTTCAGAGTACTTCCTCTCGGCAAGATTCCGGCACAAACAGACGGCCTCGGTACCTCATACTCAGGTCGGGATACACAGTCAAATCCTTCTTAACCTTCCCACTGGAGATCTTCTCCCGGAGGGATTCTACTTCAAGATCACTTCTCTGTGCCTCTAACACCCGATTCACAAGTGTAGGCTGCGCAACAACAGAAAACAAGGCCGCAGACTCAACAGATTCACCCAGAAGCAAATCAAACTCGCCAAGTGCACCTAACATTTCCCACTCCCGGATGGCTATACAAGCTACATCACTAATGGATTTCCTACTGAGGGCATCGACCACAACATTGGCCTTTCCCGGGTGATAGTGCAACTTAAAGTCATAATCCTCAATAAACTCCATCCACCTCCTCTGCCTCAAGTTCAAGTCTTTCTGTGTAAACAGATATTTCAGACTCTTATGATCCGATAACACCTCGAACCACTCACCATAAAGGTAGTGCCTCCAAATCTTCAAGGCAAAAATCACAACTGCTAACTTTAGGTCATGTGTAGGGTAATTTCTCTCATGTGTTTTCAACTGCTGCGAGCCATAGGTTACCACTTTCCCCTCTTGCATCAACACACAACCCAAACCCTCTCGTGAAACATCACAATAAACTGCATAACCCAAGCCTCTCTTCGGAATAATCAAAACCGGAGTGGTGGTAAGTCTAACTTTCAGCTCTTGGAATGACTTTTCACAAGTCTCACTCCATACAAACTTGACCCCTTTCTGCATCAACCTAGTCAATGGTGAAGCTAGCTTGGAGAAATCTTTCACAAATCAATGGTAATACCGGTCAATCCCAGAAAATTGCGGATCTCAAAAACACTCTTAGGCTGTGCCCAATCTTGCACTGCCTCTATCTTGGATGTATCAACAGACACTCCTTCCTCGGAGACTACATGGCCTAAGAACTTAACCTCTCTTAGCCAGAACTCACACTTCCCAAACTTAGCATACAGCTTATGGCTCTAAGCAACTCAAGCACCACTCTCAAGTGTTCCTCGTGCTCCTTCTCAGAAGGTGAATAAATCAGAATGTCGTCCACGAAAACGACCACAAAACGATCTAAGAATTCCCGGAATATCCGGTTCATCAAGTCCATAAACACTGCCGGTGCATTGGTGAGCCCAAAAGGCATCACCAGAAACTCATAATGGCCATACCGCGTACGGAATGCCGTCTTCGGGATATCTTCCTCCCTGACCCTCAACTAATGGTAACCCGATCTCAAGTCTATCTTAGAGAAACAACAGGACCCTTTCAACTGGTCAAACATGTCATCTATACAAGGCATAGGGTACTTGTTCTTAATCGTAGCCCGATTCAATTTCTGGTAATCAATACAAAGTGTCAAGGCACCATCTTTTTTTTTAGCAAAGAGGGCCGGTGCTCCCCACGGCGAAGTATTAGGGCGGATAAAGCCCTTATCTAGCAACTCCTGGAGTTGAATCTTTAACTCACTCAACTCGACTGGGGCAAAATGATACAGTGCCATGGAAATCGGTGCCGTGCCAGGCACTAAGTCAATAGAGAACTCGGTCTCTCGATGAGGTGGTAAACTAACAAGATCCTCGGGAAAAACTTTCAAGTACTTACAAACCACTCTTGGCAACTCAGCCTGGGTCTCATCACACTCACTACTCATACAGCTAGCGAGAAGGCAACTAAGCTCACTCCGCCCTCGCGGATCATACACTGGTGGCAAAACTTTACCAACTCGATCTCCCAAGAAATGAAAACAATCCCCGCTCAAAGTACATACAGTAACCCTCTAGCGATAGCAATCAATAACAGCCTGGTATGACGATAACCAGTCCATACCCAAAATCACATCAAAACCCAACATAGCCATAACTACAAAAGAAAATGGAAGCCGGCGGTCGGCGACCTCAATATCACAATCTCTACACCTTGTTTCAAAATTAACTCACCCCTAACAGGTGATACAACACAGATAAGAGAAGCTAACTGCGCCAACTTCAACCCCAAAACAGATGCAAATGCAGTAGATATAAAGGAATGGGATGCACCCGTATCAATCAACACATTAGCAACCGAGTTGCAAAACAAAAAGGTACCTCTCACAACAGATGGAGCCAGTACAAGATCCTGCGCGGTAACAGCATACACACGCCTAGAAGGTCTCTGATCTACCTGCTCACCTCTTGGAGCATAAGGCTGCTGCACAGACTGAGCCGCAGAGGCTCCCTGACTGGCCCTCGAGGCCTGAACTGACTGAGCTGGCTGATGACTCTGAGTCTGCCTTGAACTAGATGCACCAGATGTGCCACTCAACTGCGGGCAAAACCTCTTCAGGTGCCCCGCTTGACCATACTGGTAACAAGAGAGTGGCTGGCCTCTGCCCTGACTCTGGCTCTGAGGACGGGCCGAAGATGAAGCTGCTCTCTGCCCTCCTCCCATCTGTGGGCAAGCTGGAGACTTGTGGCCCAGCTGACCACACTTGTAACAGGTAAAGTCTCTCTAACTGCCTCTCTCAGAACCTGAACTCGGCACTGGAAAGGTAGATCTCGCAAACATAACCTGGGACTGCTGAGGACTAAGACCCCTCTGTCTCTTACCATCCCCCTGACCATCCTGACTCCTCTTGGAGCCCCTCATCCTATCCTCCTCCTCATGCATAATAATCTTAAGATGAGCTGCACCATCCACAAGACACCCATACTCCCGAGTCATAGACCCTGCAACCCTTAGCTTGAGCCCGGTCCTCAACTTCTTTTCGAACTCAAGACAACGACATTCCTCAGACACCACTAACTCAGGTGCAAACCTCGATAAACTGGTAAATGCGGTCTCAAACTCGGCCACTGGTGTATTCAGCTGCTTGAGCTGACATAACTGATCTCTCAACTTCTCTCTAACAGAGGGAGGCAAAAACTTCTCCTGGAAGGCATCAACGAAAGCCTCCCAAGTCCCCCCAATACGGCCCCGAATAAACTTCCACCACTGACTCGCGTCTCCCTTCAGTTGGAAGGACGCCAAGGTCACCCTCAAGGCTCCGTCTTCAATGCCTAGCATCTCAAACGTTTTAATCATCTGCTTAAGCCATTCATCAGCCTTAAGTGGCTCATTTGGATCACCCAAAAACTCGTCTGGATTCGACAGGAAAAACTCTCTCTTCAGAAAAGACGGCCCTGCCTCAGCTACATGGGCCTGGGCTTGATTCTCAGCTTTGGGAATGCCCATGGATTCCCTCAATGCTCCTGCCATCTCGCGGGCTAAGAAGCCCATGGCCTGCTGACCTACTGGCTCGGCCACATTGGCCTGACCAACACCCTCCTGCTGTGCCAGAATTTCATTCGATATAGGCATCTCCCGCCTCCCAGGCCTACCTCGCCTACCACCACGTCCTTGTCCTGACATCCTAATAAAGGTAATGAAAAACATTAGCACATTCACAAATATGCCGAAGCTATTTCACTCGCGTTCTAATGCATTGGACAACAGTAATTCATTCCATGTAAGCACATAATCACATAAGCACTTACGAATTTCATTTCTGGATAATGACAGTCCCGAGGCGTTGCTAGAGTTCCGGTTAGAAACAGCGTTGATCAAGTGCTTTTCCAACAGGACTCCCAGAAACCCAAGGATCCAATCAATATCCTAGAAATTAAATCCCATACCCATATAGTCACATAAGCATGTTATCACATAAGTGCATAACATTTCATCTAAGTCTCTAACAAACGAGACGGACCCATTGTGGTGCTAACCACTTCCCACGTACCCAAAGTATTTAAACCCGGTACGCTCTGATACCAAGTTGTCACGCTCTCAAAATAATACATATAAACCCACATTCATGACATCCATAAACATAAGAGAATAAAACATATTTCATTTATCAGAGTATTCATTACAAAAGTATTACATGTTGACAACAAAAGTAAATGCCCTACTATGGACGCGCCTCGAACGTCCCGGCGCTCCGCGCGCGAAAATGGCGCGGGATTCCGTTTTGTCCATTGAGCTTACTACAGTTCGGACTCAAATGTCACGATTTTGAATATAATTTCACAATGTGCGATGTGAGATCGACAAATCACCAAAGAGTCCAAATCCGGCAAATCGTTTTGGAAAACTGATTTTTATAAAGAAGTGCCAAACATGGACTGCTTTGCCAGATACAGAGTCGCCACCTAAATATTTTATTTTTGGAGAATTTAGGAAACCCTGACTCGTGCCTAAGGCCACGTGTCCGTCATCACCAAAGTTGCCTCGGCTCGGGAACTTGGGTACGATTGGGGAAGGTCATTTAATGAGCACCCCCGCTCGCCCGATCAAAGATCGGCCTGTACTAAGCATGATATCTTGTTTTTGAAAACACATGTGTTCTTATTCCGGTTAATTAGCTAATCTTACTATGTGATGCGCACAGCAAACAAGTATAGACTAGATCGCCTAATTTGGAACAAAACATTGCATAGTCATTTGAAAACGGTTTGAAGTTTGCTACTCGCAAGTAGGCTAAAATGCGGATTTCAATGAATTGTTCCAATTCAAGTAATCCAACCTTCACCCACAGGCATTCAGGCAGTTAATCAACTAAGCAGTTAGCCTCATGGTAAGCATGCTTTCATGGCAACATTAACACACATGCAATATGCTAAAGCGTAAACACTCATAGTGTACTCCGAGCCAAAACAAAGAACTAGTTAGAAATCAATGCATGATCCTAGTTCATGTTAAGGTGGCTAATGCAACACATGCGAAAATGTAACGAAGATAGGCTCGGCTATTCTAGAATGTCATGTGAAATGCAACTTGGTACATGTATTCAAATTGGAATTGAGATACGCCGAGCCCGGTGCATGCAAGACAGATGAATGATGCAAACATGCGAGCATAAGGCATGCTAAATGAAATATGCCCTAAAACTAACCATCGTAAGCTGTTAAGTAAAAGGGAGAAAAAAATGGAGGTTGGAAGACATGCATCACACACACGCACACTTATTACAATAATGCGCCCTCTCGAAAGAGAGACCAAATAAGAAGCTAACTAGCTAATCTAAGCTAATTAAACTAATTATTACACAACAAATTAATTAACTAATCCTAGTTAACTAATTATTACAGAACGAATTGAATAGCTAACGTATTAACTAATTAAAGTACAAACCAAAGCAAAAGCAAATTATCTAAGCATGGCAGCTAAGGAAAGCAGTAAATCAGGAGCCTCAGAGGGAGAGGAATGCATGCAAGCCCGGTCGCCTCGTTCGGAAATCCAATGCGATGCCCCATTTGGCTCTGTTTTCATCTGTTCTCAGAACTCTGCACCAAGCTCCAGAAAGATGAAACTCCACCTAGGGAAACCTGTGGGAGAATGGCTGACCACTTTTGGTCTCTTCAGACACTTGCCGACCACTTTTGGTTGTTGAAAAACCAGAAAAATGGTCGGCCAACTAGTTTTTCTGGCTAGCCGGCCAGTTGTTGCTGCTGAATTCCAGTTTGCTGCAACAGAGAGCAAGAAAGGGCATGGCAATGTATTTGCAAGATATGTGTGCACAACCATCCTCCCTATCATGTCATGAACTCAAGAGGGTGTGGTTCTCGACCCTCGGGCCACCAATCACGTATTTCAATGCATGATGGCCGAGAGGCGAAGTAGCACAATTCAATGTAAAATGAATGCACAAGTAAACACATAAAGCCTAGAACTCTATCATGTATGATCAAGAGCGTTGGCGACCGAGAATTGAGGCACGTTTTATCACTTGAAGTATGAAACATCCCTCATTCCTCATGTTTGGACTAACACCTATTCCAAACAACAATGCAACACATAACATGGCACACACAATGCGACTCAAGCATACAAACATGGGAGGGACAAGCATGCAAACATGCAATTAACATACTAGCATACACAATGCGAATGAACTACATGGCATACACAATGCAATGACTAACATGGCATACTCAATGCAATATGATTATGGCATACACAATGTGAATCAAGAGCATGGCATGCGCACTGCAAACAACAACATAACATGCACGATGCGATGTGACATGGCATACACAATGCTCAATGGGCTTAAACCGAATGTGGGTAGACCTCAGCCATGCCAAAACAGAGGCCATAATGCTAAAATGAAGGCACCGAAAACACATACAAGCATGCATGCCAATTGGCTCACCAATTAAGGCACTAAGGTGCAACTCTCAAGAACACTTAAAGAGTGAAAAACATGGAAGTGTAGCAACACTAAGTGCACTGAAATGAGGTAAGAAATGATGCCAAATCATTCAAACAACACAAGTATGGCATGCTAGGGTCCTTAAAGCATAAAGCTAGTAAAAAGGACTACAAAGGAGGCATGCAATACATGGCACAAATGCATGAACTAAGCATGGATAGAGCTCAAGTAGGTCAAAATAAGGACCTAAACATGCTGAGACGAGGGCTCAAAGGCCTAGGCATGCAAGCATACGAGCTAAGGCATAAACTAGGCAACAATGCATAACACTCAAAGGCACTTAAAGCATGATTGAGGTAGGAACATGGCAATGCTAAATGCTCTGAAATGTCATGTTAAGTGATGCCAAATCATGTACACAACACAAATGAAGCATGCAATGGTGCTCAAAGCTTGAGGCAAGCAAGAGCATTTGTACTACAAGTATACAAAACATGAAGCACATGGCAAAGGCAATCCAAAAAAGTCCTAGAACATGTTAAGATGAGTCTAAAACATGCATGGAAAGAAGCCAAAACATGCTAGCATGAAGGGCATAAGGCATGGTGCATACAAGGCAAATAAGGTGGATTACACTACACCTATTAAGACCAAGCATGGGATGACTCGACCAATAAAAATCAGAGTTATATCATGGCAAAATAACCCCAAAAATAAATTGAAATGATGGCTCGCAAGCTATGGCATGAAGGCATACGCAATGATTCATGTTAAGGCATAAAGGGGCAAACCCTCCAACGCATTGAATGAGTGAAAAATGTGAATGCATGGACATAAAACATGGACTGAAATCACATTATAAATGATTCCAAATCATTAAAATAGTCCAAGTAATGTATTCTAGTGGACTTGATGCACAAAGCTAACAAGCTAGAATGAACCAAGGCTATACAAAGCAAGTCATGCATGGCCAAAACAACTAAAATCAGACCTTAAACATGGTAAAACATGAACAAAATCTTCTTTAAGTTAAGCCAAAAGCATGCTAAAAAGACATGTTAAAGCATGATGCATGTTAGGTTATTTCATGGAATTGCATTACAAGTGTATGGAGCATGCAAGGGCCAACCAAACCAAACCAAAACAGAGTCATGACATGGCAAAACATCACCAAAAACATGCTGAAATGGAAAGAGAACAAGCTAGAATGACATGCTACTTCATGAAGCATGCAAGACTAGTTTGTGTGATTTACACTACAAGTGTATTAACCATGCATGGAGTGACCAAACCAAGAAAAAAAAGTGGTATGCCTCAGCAAAAGAACCACAAATACAAGCTAAGATATGGCCAACAAAAGCTTAACAAAGATGCTCAAACATGAGGCATATGAAGCAAGTAAACAAAATACAAGGAGAGAGGATGACCCTCTCCTATTTAGGACACCAAAACCACATTTCCACCACTAAAAATCCTCTGGATTTTAGTGGTAGAAAGGTCATGCAAAGGCTTCAACAAGAGCCTAAAGGGATGGCTCAAAATAAGGCCTAACAAGGCCTAAGAGGGGGTAAATCACCCCAAATGAAAAAGTAACCTTAAACAACTATTTTAAGCATACAAAAATAGAACTTTTTCCAGTTAAGAGCTAAGCTTAAAAACGTATGCAAGAAGGGATAAAAGCTTAAGCAAGAATGGGGGATTTAAGGCTAAAGACTCACCCTTGAAGACCTCCTTTATAACTGCAACTTCAGCAAGTTTTTCAAGCTCAAGCCAACCCAAGAACACCAAAAACAACTTCAAGAAGCCTCAGCAGCACAAGCAAGGTGTTTGAGTGTGTGTTTGTGTACAAAAGTGAGACAAATCTACACTTTAAGGCACAAAACAAGAGAGAAATGAAGATGTATAGATATAGATTATATGTATGGCTCAAGGAAGTTTTTCTGAACCTAGAGGAGGGAGGGGGAGCCTCCCTCTTATAGAAACTAAATGGCAAAGCTTCTTGGAGAAGCTAAGCCTCAAACAAATCCCTCCATACACGTGTATGGAGGATAGCTCTAATGCCCTCCAGCTGTGCCAGCTGGAGGAAAATATCTCCAAAAAGGTGCCAAAAAGCAGCCGACCACTTGAAGTGGTCGGCCTTCTACTTAAAGTGGTCAGTCGACCACTTCAAGTGGTTTTCCAGAGCAACAACTGGTCGGCCATAGGTGAGAGAGGTCTAGAGCATGAAAGAAGACTAGTGGTGTGGTGGTCGACCAGAAAATGTGGCCCAAGGACCAAGTAAGCTAGTTATCCGACCAGAAAACTGGCTGGCAGAAGAAAAAGTGGTCTCCAAGGAGAAAAAGTGGTCTCCTACCCTTGTACAACCTTTCAAACAAGGAAAACAAGGTTTGTACCAAAAACAAACCAAAACGGATGCAAGACGAGAGATCGGGAGGCAAAGCACGCGGCCGAAAGCCCCGAAAACTAGCTGACGAGCACCAAAACTGTTATGCAACCACAAAAGTGGTCTCTCGAACCACAGTGTTCATCTAGGTAGAGGCAACAAGGTGTGGTTCAAAAACCACGCCAAACGGAGAACGTTAAGCGGTCCCGAGACAAGGCGCGTGGCCAAAGGCTCCAAAAACCGGAAACTAGTCTCCAAACGGGAAAAGTGACCTACGACCACAAAGAGATGGTCTACAAGACCACTCCCTCCCTCCGGGAAGAGAAAACAAGATTCGGTCCATAAATCGAGCTGAAGCACAAAAGAGTTTAGAGGCCCGGAGGCAAGGTTCTCAGCCAAAACTCCGGAGACTTGAAACGAGCACAACATGCACCATCACCGAGCGCTCAATCGATGACGTCTGAGTCTTAAGGTCGGTAAAAAATGGGGTGTCTACACCTACGGGCTTACAACTTTCCAAGCCAACACTTGGTTACAAAAAGAGAGTGCTAACTCAAGACACATTAAGCCCTCGGCTTGAATTTACATATAACACCAAAATAACAAAAAACAACAAAAAGAGTCTTCAACTCCTAAAACCTCCCAAGCTACGTCCTTGAAGGTAGCATATCACCTGAACCTGAAAATGATGTCCCATATAGGGTGAGCCAATGCCGAGTAGAAATATACTAAACCAAGTATGAGAAATAACTAAAACATTAGCATTTGATAAATGGTTAACACTTGTAAACCAACTTACAACACTTTCCAGTTCAATGACAAATACAACCGTTTTTCATTCCACTTTCCTTTACTTATCCAATTCAGATTCATAAACATGGCTCATTATCTAGCCCAACAATTACATGAGACTACAACTCATATTAAAACACTTCCATTATCCACAATTCAAATGAGACTACATCTCATATTAAACACTTCCATACTTCAATTATCTACGTTATGCAAACGTAATTAAGATTTCGGGACTTCCACCCTGGACACTTCGGCCAACTTAGTTATCAATGGAGTCCATCCCCTATCTCCTCCCAAACAGGTTTGAGAGTGCATCCCCTATCTCATCTCAAACTATGGAGTACATCCCCTATCTCCTCCCACACAATATACATATACAATGTATCCAAACACTTATCATATACAATGATCAATCAATACACATATTCGATGTATTATTCCAACCGTCATATTCAGTGACATATTCCAGGTGATTAGTTTCAGTTTTCCCTAATCAACATTCAGTGTCTACAACAATCAAGACTATCTTCCACCGATAGCCCAAAGCAGTTATTTCTAAACAAAGAATAAATTTATCAAACAGATAAAATATCAACATTCTCATAGGTGAGTGATTTATTTATCCAACTACACCATTTAATCCCATAAATTCCCAATTTCATGATTTCCAACACAATTTCATATTTCCATATTTCCCAAATTAATTATACAAATTAATTGCTTAATTTCAATTAGGGCTTTAATCCCTCTATTCTCAAATGTTGCCTCCAAGGCTAAAATTTCACTCATATAACATAAACCACCCCAATTTCAAGTCTCTTACACATATTTGACTCAAACATAGAAAAACCCCTCTTTTACAAATTATAATCAAACCCTAACCTTCCCAAAATTACCATAAATCACCATCTAATCAAAATGACTAAAATTTATGTCAAAACCCATAAGAAGGAGTAGGGTATCCTTACATCAAAAGAAGAGACCAAATAGTGAAGATGATGAAAACTCAAGATGCTCCAAACCCAAAGATTTTCGGATCAAAACGTAGCCCACACCAAGCTCCACCTTTCTTACAAAGGGACTAGGATAGAAACACACTAGAACTAGGTGTATTCTTAGAGAGAAGGTGTATAGAGAGAGAAGAGCAGCCGAATCTAGGGTTTGTGTCAAAGAGATGATGAAAAAGTGAAGAAGAAGCTGCTGCTGCGAACTGATATATTCGAGCCTCGCTCGAGTGAAGGAGTGGTCGCTCGAGCCACTAGACACAAGAAAACGTCACTCGAGCACAGAAAGCCTCGCTCGAGCCAACAACACGAAGCTTCAGGTCTGCAACCCAGAAGCACGCTCGAGCGAAGAAAAGCTCGCTCGAGCGAAGAAACCCAAAACATAGTCCTCGCTCGCTCGAGCCAAGAAACACAACTTTCAGGTCCAAAACTAGACGCAGACGCATGCTCGAGCGAAGGAATTCTGGCTCGAGTGAAGGAGCTAAAACATAGAGCTCGCTCGAGCGACAAAAGCCTCGCTCGAGCGAAGACACCAAAAATTGGGCAGCATCCTTTTGTTTTTAATCACAACCAACCTGTTACAAACCTGCCCAACACATCCTAAAACTCATATACAAAGAATTAAAGGATGGAACGAGACATATACAACAATACTCAGTCATGGAACCCAAGTCCGGAATACTGTACATAAAGGGGAAAAACCTGGGATCGCTATAGAGCTGCAAGCACTAGTTGGGGTCCTTAGGATAAAAATTCAAGATGGAGTCATGACAAGTTTGAGAGTCCAACAAAGAGCGAAAAATTTGGCACTTCGAATCTCATTTCAAAGTCTACTGCTTGAGGACTTAGATCAAGTGATAAAGATTCAAGAAGTTCAAAAACAAAGGCAGTGAAGGTGAAGACTAAAGAGAGCCAAGAAAATTGAAATCTAAAGATCAAAACAGTAGAGACCGTAAGAAACAATCAGAATGGGAAGAAGTGATGAATCACAAAGAAGCTTGGGAGTTGGGATAAGTGAGTAGCAGGAACAAAAAAAATCCAGAATGGCATGATGCTGAATGAAATTTAAGAGATCATGATAGGTGGAAGGAAAAGATATCAAGAAGGCATGAATCAGAATCCTGTCATAGAGAAAATAGAGTGGACGGCGCAAAAGGTGAGATCATGATAGAGATTCTTCCGTCCATTGTCCTAGACTGACAGATGAAGATTGTCGTCCTAGATCACACAGACAAATGTTTTTTTAATATATTTTGTATAGAACAAGATCTATGTACAGAAATTACTGATGTGCACTAGGATCATTTCGTTGATGTCATAGTGATGATTTATATATTTTCCCCCCTTTTTTTCCTAGGCTGCCTAATGTGTCTTCTTTTTTTTTTTGTCTGAGAAGATAATTTTGGGAGATGAATCGTAAGCTTATTTCATTGATAGCATGAGGAGGGTTGCCTGTGATTCAGGCATGCTATCCTATCAACAAGAAATGATGATCCAGTGATTGTAGCTCTTCATACGTAGACCTAAAGCTGTGTTTAAAATTACATGTTTTTCGGATGAAATGGCAAATTCATTACAAACTTGCTGAGGTTTCGTGCCCTTTTGCAAGATTTAGGTATCCCAGATAGAATCACTCTTGTTGCAAGCTTGCGTCAATGTGCTTTCATAACATAGTTGGAACTCAGCATGCCATTCATGGAAGAAGATTTCATTGGTGTCTCTAGAGAAGAGAACCACTCTTGTTGCAAGCTCTCATTACCTCCTGACAACGTTTGCATTATTGTGATACAAAATTTGCTATTTTTTTTCCTTTTCTTTCTTCCTTCTTACTCGGTGTTTGTGTGTTGAGGAGTCTTGCACTTGAACCCTTGACTTCTTAACGAGAGACACAGAAATTTTGGCCAAATTTATTGACCTTTATCAAGTGTCCGAAAAGTACTTATTTTGATTCAGTACAATTAGTTTCAAATATTTTATCATATATGGTGCAATATTTGCCTATAAGGATAATTCAATGTGTAGTAGCTTCTGCTAATTTAACTGACAATGAAATAGAGAGTTCAGCTCAACTCAATTCATCAACAAGTAAATTCAGGCATGTGCTGGTCCTTGGATGCATCAACTTTAGCCGAGGCATCACCATTGGATATACCAATTTCTCTGTGAGGTGCTTTATTAGCCGATATCGCTGGCATTGGGTTCAAGCCAGGTACCAAAACATGACCACCGTCATTGGTGAAGACTGACTCCTCTGGTTCCACATGTTAGGATCTGGGATCCCGCCTAAGACCTTGTAGAAATTATACCAAGTAGAAAAACACACCCACACTTAAGGAGACACCATATTTAACGTGGTTCAGCCTCAATGCCTACGTCCACGGGAGAGTAGTCGGTTATCACTATAACAATGGAGAGATTACAGAAAGATTACAATAGAGGAGGAGCTCACACTCTCCTCACTCACCCACTCACCCGTCTCTCTCGCTCACACCGAGAGAGACGGTCTCTCCGCCTCACATCTCTCACTCTCTTTGGCTTGCTCTTGCTCTCTCTCTCTCTCTCTCTCTCTCTCTCTCTCTCCTATTTAACTCTCCTCTCACCCTTTGCATTTATACACATTAAGATGGAGGTGGAGAGGCTGGCCGGTGCGTTGGCTTCACATGGCCAGCTTGTTCTAACATGTTGCAGCATATGAGAAATGATCACCCCTCACATGGGGTGATCTCCAACAAATCACCCCCTCAACCCATGTGAGGTGATCCACAGTACACACTGCTGCTAATCTGGTTACGCCCAAATTCAACATAGTCTGCATCTCCTCACTGAGACGCTGCATCCCTTGAAAGCTAGAGATAATACACCAGAGATACAAGAGGATGAGGGAATCCTACATCCTCAACTCAACTCACACCACTCTCTGATTTGGAGAGAACCTCTGCTCCTATCTCCCACAGATCTCTTCCACGCTTCCTGTCTCGGATGTCTTCAGCATAGTCTGTATCTCCTCACTGAGATGCTTGCACCCCCTGAAGCTAGAGATAATACACCAGAGATACAAGAGGAGGAGGGAATCCTACATCCTTAACTTAACTCACACCACTCTCTGATTTGGAGAGAGCCTCTGCTCCTATCTTCCACAGATCTCTTCCACGCTTCTGTCTCGGATGCCTACACCTGCTATGCTTGAACTTGCGCAACCAAGATATCCGAAACCCCCTGATTGGATGTCCTGCACCCCCTGCTGGGATGCCCTTGACTGTCATGCCTTATCTCGCAGGACAAGTCATTGGAGCAATAGAAAACTCGTTGTTCATCAACGTCCTCGGTCTTCTTTGCTCGGAGCTTTTCTTCTGAACTATCAGCCTTTGCCCTCTGCACTTTTGAACAACCTCCTAGCGTTTCCACATACGCTTGTTGTTTGTGCCTTTGCAATCCCTGATTTGCTGTCCAGTAGATTGATGGTTGACAGTAGCTCCATCTGTCAAAGCATCGTCAGCTATGCACTTTTGCATAGTACTCGCACCCATGGCTTCTGGTCTCCCTACGTCGAGCTTGCTTGAGAGATCCGCATCAACTCTATCTTCCGCTGCCATGGAATTAAAGAAACCACCATAGAGAAAAGAGACTTGCCACTCCTTGGCGCGCACTCTTGCGTTTTACCTGTCTCAATTTCTCTGTCTGGAAGTTCCTGTGAACTTTCAACAACCCGCTGCTGCACACTCCTCTTGCGCCTCTGTACGATACTCTACCGTACCCTTGCACTGCTGCACGTCTGCATTTGTGCTTCTGTGCTTAGTATGCTCCTCTGCAACTATTGTTCTACACGTCCACATACTACCAGTACTTACTCATATACAGTAGCTCCAACAGCCACAGCATTTCCCTGAGCCTGAACTGGTTGCCAAATCATCTATCCGTCGATGAATGGTCTTCTCTTCTGATTGAACCAGATCCTCCGATGACATCAACAACCAGGAAAGTTCCCAGGAAAGACTGGTGGGGTCACAACCGGTCCCACTTAAGAACTAGTCTCCTTAGACAGTGTCTTTTTGACAGAACTTGCCTAGACATTGTTGATCTTGAGATAATCATGTGCGATTCTCCTGATCGCCCTCTGACCAATCATGATCTCCCTCGATTTGCCATTGATCAAGCTTGATCTCCTTTGGTCTTCAATGATCTCTCTCAATCTGTATCTGGTTGTCCAATCTGGTCAGAATCTGCCCATTCTAACCTCTTCAGTGAATCCGCAGCGTTCCACAATATCCGGCAACCTTCCTTCGAGTATTGAAGATGACAAACTCCTATGTTTTGACAATCTTTCCAAATCGTTCAGAATTTCACTATTCTGACCTCGCGGTTGCGTTCGGAACGGTCCGTTTAGCTAGGACCAACCTTCGCTGCACTTCCGGGGACCTCACTGAAAACTTTCCCCAAAAGTTGGGCCATACCACAATTTTCTGAAAATTCTGGGCCAAATTGCAATTTTCAGAAGTTCAGGGAATATTCCGTGTACCAACAGAATATTTCATCCGCTGTACCTGATGCCGTCTGCCACTTTAATCTACCTTCTTTTTGCAGAAACTCTGATTCCAAAATCTGACCGTACGGATGTGTCCGGAATACTCCAAATAGTTGGAAAACACTATTGGAACGCCAAAAACGGACTCCGAATGGCTTAGATCTAGCCAAAACATTTTGTACGCCTCAGATCCGCGGCTGCACCTTAGCCGCAAAGCACTGGATCCTTCCTCCTGTGGCTGCACCCTTGCCGCGTTGCACTGGATCCCTCCTCTGGATGCTGACGTGGCAGATGACACGTTCTGTCACGTGGCGAACCCTTGCTGACGTGGCGACACGTGGTTTGCCACGTGGCAATGACCTGGCTGCCACGTGGCTACTGACGTGGACTGCTGACGCGGCGGCCACGTGGCCACTCTGCTGACGTGGCTGCTGACGCGGCGGCGACGTGTCGCTGACTGGGCGCCACGCGTCTCGTCTTCCTCCTTTGTCGCGCGTGTGGCGCGTGTCCGAGACTAGGCCTACTCGCCGGTTGCCTACACGGCGCGTGGCGGTGCGTGCAGCGACTAGGTCTTACGCTCCTTCTTCAGGTGGCGCGTGAGGGCGCGTCCAAGCTCTTCTGGGGCTTTGCTTTGCATTTCTGGACTCCTCTCGTCGAGACCTAGCTCCTGGTATGCTCAAAACCTGATTTCGAGCAACTTGATTTCTGGGCAGTTTCGAAAATCACACTGTTTTTGTTCTGAAACGCCACCGACGAGGCTCTGATACCAATTGTTGGGATCTGGGATCCCGCCCAAGACCTTGTAGAAATTATACCAAGCAGAAAAACACACCCACACTTAAGGAGACACCATATTTAACGTGGTTCGGCCTCAATGCCTACGTCCACGGGAGAGTAGCCGGTTATCACTATAACAATAGAGAGATTACAGAAAGATTACAATAGAGGAGTAGCTCACACTCTCCTCACTCACCCACTCACCCGTCTCTCTCGCTCACACCGAGAGAGACGGTCTCTCTGCCTCACATCTCTCACTCTCTTTGGCTTGCTCTTTCTCTCTCTCTTTCTCTCTCCCATTTAACTCTCCTCTCACCCTCTGCATTTATACACATTAAGATGGAGGTGGAGAGGCTGGCCTGTACATGGCCAGCTGTCTTGTGCGTTGGCTTCACATGGCCAGCTTGTTCTAACATGTTGCAGCACATGAGAAATGATCACCCCTCACATGGGGTGATCTCCAACACCACACTCGTTGGTTTCTTCTTAGCCATTGTAGTCTTCCATTGGTTTCTGTTGATGGCTTTTGCATTGACCCATGGCCCCTGTTTTTGATGAGTTTCATTCTCTGTTACAAAGAATTCGATTCTGTTGACGGTCTGTTGATCTTCCGGAAAAGCAATATCATCGGCAGACATCACATCTTCCTGTACATTCGACATGTATTCTTCTATTAGATTAGTAACACTATCATCAACAAGTGATTCTATTGTAAAAACATTCACCAGTTCCTCATTTGGATCCGTCATTTGCTGCTCGGTTATCTTCTGAGCCTCAGCATTCTCCCAATCTTCAGTAATGGTAATTGTGTTGTTTGTTTCCCATGTCTGGAAAAATTGGTCCAGGCCAGGTTGCCAGAAAATTTCCCCCTTGCTTCCTCCAAGTACATACTTGAATTGTATTGACCTCTCCACAGGTGCATCCTAATCAAAATTCAGAATATAAGTGTCAAAAATCACTTTGAAGGAAAAATTTATGGTACACACTATCTGGTTACAATGCAAAGTGCTCAAAATTACGACCCAACCACATTGTGTCTCAACTCTAGTAACATACTGAATCCTAGAAGTGATTTTTGTCGTAATTTTGACCACATCGCAATGTAAACGAAGAGGGATGCACACTATAGGTTGACCTTGCATTCAATACAAATGAAAACATCAGTTCTACTATGTGCACAAAATCCGATCATAGAACCAAACACAACTAACTCTCACATTGTGTCCGGTTCTGTGATCTGAATTTTTCATGAAAACAACTATCCTTCTTTGAAAGAGTTACTTCTCACCAGCTCAGCAGTCCACAAGTGTCCATTTGACCAGTTTAGTGGTACAGCATCTGAGGCATCCCAGCAACTTAAAATAGGGTCATCACCTGCAAGAAAGAAATGCTCACCAAACAAACACTCTTTCTGCAACTGAAATTTCACATGAACAGTCTTTGATGCCTCTGTAAAAGATTCCAACAAACCAAATGTTTATATAAGTAACTGTCATCTTATTCATACATGAAAAAACTTCAAAAAAAAAAAACTTACGCATTGTTTGGATCCCAGCATCTGCAGTAGTAGAAGCCTGTGTTTGGTTAACAAGAAACTGTTATTATATATAAATGGAAATACTGAGAAACTGGAAGAAATAAGAGAAACGGAAACAATACCTCTGTTTTTGATAAAGGGACGCATTGAACTGTCTTCTTGAGGGGGATTGAGAGGAGAATCGAAGATCGGAAGAAGTTGATCTGAGATTTCCCAAGAGGAGCTCTCGACAAAGGTAAGCTTTTGCCATTGAAGTTGTTTACAAGGATTCTAGTGGAAGATCTCGTTACTGCTTCCATCTCTGCAGACTCAGAGGTAGAGAGAGAGAGAGAGAGAGAGAGAGAGAGAGAGAGAGAGATCTAGCTAGCATTGAGGAAAAATCTCAAGTCTGAAGTGGCATTCATCAGAGTGAGTGAGTTCGTTACTTGGAATTTCTTTCTTTAGTATATTATTAGATTCGATCTATTCTGTTTGCTTTAGATAGATCCTATCAAGTCCTTTTCCTTCTGCGCTTTTTCAAGGCTTGTATTACTAGTTTTTCTCTCTCTGTTTTCTGCTTCTCACTACGCCAAAATTGGGCTTTAGCGGCGGTTTTTTACCGCTGTTAAAGGCTGTAAAACCGCCGTTAAAGCCTTTAACGGCGGTATTAACGGCAGTTTCGTTACCGCCGTATATGCGCGTGTCGGAAAAAGTGAAACCGTCGTAAAAAGGCAAATTACCGTCGTTAAAAGTCGACCAAAAACGGTGGTAATATAGGACCAAAAACGGCGGTTTTTTACCCCCATAAATAGGTTTAAATTTTTCAAAAAATAATTCTTTCTTCTTGCACTCCCCAAGTTTTGAACCCAAGACCTCTCATCCACCCACACCAACCACTCTGCCACAGCCACTCTTCATGAAATATATTCCCTAAATAAATATTTAAACATTACTTTTACTTTATTGTAGATGGTTTCGCTGGAACTCGCCGGAGTTTCGCTGAAGCACGCCGGAGTTTCGCCGGCAAAGACCGCCGTCATTAACGGCGGTAATGGTTGGGCATTAGCGGCGGTTTTGTTACCGCCGTCAAAAGTGGGCATTAATGGCGGTTTCGTTACCGTCGTTAAAAGTGGGTTTCATTACCATCGTTAAAGACACTTTTAGTGGCGGTTTTCGTTACCGCCGTTAATAGTACCTTTAACGGCGGTTTTCGTTACCGCCGTTAAAAAAACCGCCGTTAATGCCCTGTTTTGGCGTAGTGTCTAGCACCCTGTGTTGTTGCTTGTTGAAAATTAAACTTCACCAATTGAGCCCATTTACCCATGTTTGGCTGCAAAGAAAATAACAATACAAGAAAAAAAGAAATTACCATGGCCCATTTTGCCATGTTGGGCTCTTGTGGGTCGGTTCACTTTTGATAATTTGATTTATTTTTGTTAATTGTAGCCAAACAATTTTCTTACATAAGTTATATATGATTTTACCATATTTATCATTTATTTTTTAAAAATAAATTTAATAAAATTGTATGGTTACGATTATTAGATAGATTAAAAAAAATTTAATAAATAATCATGCATAGACTTAAAAAATGAATGAACCAAATCATCAAAATGAGACTAGAGAGAAGCTGAACCTTTTTTCTATTGCTAGCAGTGAAATTGTTGAGAAACTATCTTAAGTGCTTTGTTTGGCTAACTCAGAGGGAGGATTGAAGTATAAATGAGATGGGGTCCATGTATAACTTGTTTGGTTGATTTATTTGATCCTAGATTGTTACTCCGAGTGGAATGTTACTCCTACACTGCAATGGGATTTACTTTCTCAAGTGGAAGATAGGATTGTGAAAACAATCCAACAGTTTAGTGTTAGAATTTATTTTATATTATATTTTATAATTTAATAATATTATTGTCACGACCAAAACTTGTCCCTAAAAGTTTGGACATGCCCGGCATGAACACAGGCCTCAAAACCAAATAATCAAATAATCAATGTACATCTTGTACCATACCGGGGCCTAAAACGGAAACAATTTTAGTATTCAAATAATACGCCCATTCAGCAGTGTTTAAATGTCAAGATCTCAAAACATTTTCATCACATGTCATAATACATACATAGTTCATATCTACACACATACACACACACACATATATATATACAAGCCCAATAAATGGGGGTACAACCAAAAACGTCAAAGAGTTAAAAGTTATACATGTTGATCAACGTTTGACAAAAACATTAATGACCTAACAATGTGTGCTATGAAAGGAAACTCTACAAAAGGCAAAGCGGCTTCACTTTAATTAGCTTGACACAACGGGGTCAACAAAAAGGCTGTCGGAGTTGAACTAGGGTTGGCCCCCGGGTTGATTACCTACATAAACACACATAAATATAGAGTGAGCGAAACTTATGTAAGGAGGTTCATGTGAATAAGCATAAGACGTGATGAATACAATATTATAACTCATGTGCTTGTCGTAGTCCTGAATTCATTCTCAAAACGGCCTTGGGCCCAATATCATACAGAACGACCTTAGGCCCAATATAATACAGAACGACCTTAGGCCCAACATAATACAGAATGGCCTTAGGCCCAATATAATACAGAACGACCTTGGGTCTAACATAAAAACAGCTGTTCAAAACATTAGAGGGTAGACAGAACATTGACATGTCTCCACCTCCCTCTAGCTTAGGCCATGAGTCATAGACAGTTCATATCATTATAGGGTCGATGGAACATCGGTATGTCTCCATTTCCCTTAGCCTTAGGGCCACCAATCATAAGTAGTTCATGTCAGAACGGCCTCGGGCCCATTATTGTAACGGAAACAAAACGACATCGGGTCCATATTAATGCCATTGTTCAATTATTTCATTTCAAATGATCCAATCATCCACATTATCAAGAACATATGCCATTCACGAGTAACAATATATAAACGATAATCACCGGAAGTAAATGAAACATATCATTACACTACTATTACTCACTGTGATGTGGATGAGCAACAGTCTCTTCCTGCACATGACCTGCACATAGCACATAACTCATAAGTAAGTCACTTTTCTTTAACTATTTTCTTTCATTCAACGTCCAATTCGTTAACTTCCCATTTAATTATAACCATCTTAGAAGGATCAAATGCACATATTAACAGTTCCAGAGGGTCTAACAGAGAAAGAGAAGCTGGCAAAATTTCTCTCCATGGGCCGCACTTGCGGAAGTTCCCAACCGCACGTGCGGGAAGGTGTGCCGCATGTGTGGCTCCGCACGTGCTTTTATCATTGAATCTGCAACTCTTCTCCCCTGTTTTCCGCACGTGCGACTGTGAGCCCTGCACGTGCGGTCATATGCTCTGTTTGAGCAGTCCAAAATTCATCAAAAACTTAACTTTCAAAGGTATCTCAAGGTTCAAACTGAAGCAAAATTCTTTTCACTAACACAACATAGGAACATAATAAACATGATTCTCAAACCTAAATAGATCATAACTCATTTAAAGGCACTCTAATAACTTGAGGATCATATTCTTTACATCTTTTCACCTTTTCATGGCGAACCCAAAAGGGATACAATATATATATATATATATAGAGACCAAAACATGCAAACCTTGAAGCAATTTTCTCAAGCTAACTCAAAACAAACCCAAAATACAAGAATTAACTCTTAATTTAAATAAATACAATGAAACTTGATGATTTTCATGGATTTTATCTCAAACAAGTTCTTTAGGTCAAAACCCTAACTTGGGTGATTATAAAACCTCATTTTAGTATCTGATATTCATAAATCAAAGGAGAATTTGGAGTATTTAAGTTGATTTACACTCACTTGAACTTCAATCTTGAATTCTCTCAAATTCTTCAAGCTCTTAATTGATTTTCTTTTTCTCTCTCTCTTTTCTCTTCTCCTTTCCTCTTTCCCAGGAGATATTTTCTTTTGTGTTGAAAAGTAACGTCTAATAGACTATTTAAGGCCTAAACTCAAATTAATCAATTTAATTCATTATGAATCAAATTTTTACAAAAATTTATAGTATGACCTAAAAATCATGCTAATCTCAATTATAAAGTCAATTTCAGGTTATCGCGCTTCCAAAGCTTCCAATTTCTAGTCCAAACGTAGCAATTTTAACAGATTTTTCTCACAACTGACAGATATGATTCCATAATCATATAATTCACATAATTAAACACAATTTCACACAGAATTTCACATCAAGCATATAATTACACATATAATGAAAGGCTAAAAGCATATAAAATGGTCGGGTTATTACAATTATATTTATAATTTGATACATAATATATATATATATATGGTGAGTCATTCACCGAATCTTTCTCTTATTATAACAATATTATATATATATATTATAAAGATAGATTATATCCTACTTCAAAAAAAAAAAAAAATTTAATTATAATATACTATTATTTATAATAATTTTATATAAATACTTAAAATATATAAAAATCTATAAAATCATATAAAATTATAAAGTAATATATATTATTGTCATGGTATTATTAATCCAATAGTGTATAAATAAACACTATCTATCTGATTTTATTATATTTATCATTTATTTTTCAAAAAAAAATTTGATAAAATTATATGATTACAATTATTAGATCCATCAAAAAGATTTAATAAATAATCTATGCATAGACTTAAAAAATAAATAAACCAAATCATCAAAATGAGACTAGAGAGAATGTGGACTTTTTCTCTATTGTTAGCAATGAGATTGTTGAGAAACCATCCTAAGGGCTCGTTTGTTTGGCTGACTTAGAGGGAGGACTGAAATATGAATGAGATGGGGTCTACATATAACTTGTTTGGTTGATTTATTTGATGCTAGATTGTTACTTTGAGTGGAATGCTACTCCTACATTGCAATGGGATTAACTTTCCCTAGTGGGAGATAGGATTATGAAAACAATCCAACAGTTTAGTGTTAGAATTTATTTTATATTATATTTTATAATTTAATAATATTATACATATAATTTAATACATAATATATATATATATATATATAGTGGTGAGTCATCCACCAAATCTTTCCCTTATTATAACAATATTATATATATATATATATATATATATATATATATATATATATATATATATTATAAACATAAATTCTATCCTATTGGAAAAAAAAAGAGGTTAAATTATAATATACTATTATTTATAATAATTTTATATAAATACTAAATATATAATAAACTATAAAATCATATAAAATTATAAATTAATATATATTATTGTCATGGTATTATTAATCCAATGGTGTATAAATAAACACTATTTATCTTATATCTTCAACTTAATACCACCATATTACTAATCTTTTCACTCAATCCCACCATCTAATCTAATTCCATCCAACCTAATCCACCAAACAAACATGACCTAAAAAAAAAACAAAAGAACTGCTTAGCTTTCTATTGTTTGTGGATGTTTTTTAGTTATCTAGAAAAAGTGCCCATAAAATAAAATAAGTGGATCAATTTCATTTTGGACCCAATCAAAGCTCAATCGGAAAGCCCAAAATTTGGTGAGCTTGGAGAAATTATTGCCAAATGGGGCCAAGTTAATTCTATTGAACGAATCCATAAAAAAGCCAACAAATTGGGCCGAGGAAGACCTATCGAGTATATATCTTCAAAAAGAGTCTAACCAGTCCATCCAAGGAGGCTCAGATCATACGAGTGTCTGATGAGGTTAACCGTTGTTTTCAAAAGAGATGAAACCCTCGGAGGAGATCCATTCTCCAAGGTATTGGCTTAGTCTTTAAAGGGTTCGGAACCATGAACTTAGAGACCTATTTGAGCTCGGACTTGAAAGGGTTCGGATCTATAAACCTAGAGATCCGAAGCGCTTGGCTTCAAACAGATTCAAACGCAATCTAGAAGTCGCTCCATTAATGAGTCCCAAAACACTTGCGAGCTTGGAGCTTTCCCAGATCTATGCACCAGAACTATGGGCGTAACGGAGTCCGAATAAAGGACCCGATCCCAAGGACGGTGAGTGGAGATAAATTCACTCTTCGGTTAAACTAGCCTATACCTGGGTCGAAGTGGCACGATCTAGGGGGTCTCTGAGACTCGACAATATTTGCAGCAAAGTGTTCTCTTAAACTACCCTTGACCCTTTTGCGGCAGGGCGTCCTCTAGGACTACCCTTGACCCTTTGGGATGATTGGGGATCATTGGTTAGGTGTGGCTAAGAAGAAGGGTTCGCCAAGAGGTTGATCTCCTCTTTGGGGTTTTCCTCATCCTCGGAGAGGTCACCTTCTCGGACAAGGTAGTTAGAGAGAATATTCTCCATGTGCCTTGCACATGGGCTCCATCCTACATCATGAGGTGCCTATAAATAGCACCCACTCATAGCTTTACAAGGGATGGATTTTGGAGAGATAACTCTTGGGAAAGAACTAATTTCCCTTCTCCATTATCAACCTTGAAAATGAAAGTGGGAGATCCATGAGAGAGCCTTGCCTTTATTCTCTCTCTAACTATTTTGCCTTCTTCTTCAACCAATCTCTTATCTCCATCATCTCTTTGTGTGGGGACATATTTTTGTGAATGACAACACGTGGCCAAGGTGGCACCGAAGTGCCAGCCGAGGTGCCACGTGTCCTGGTCATGGCACCGAGGTAATCTCGGCTAGGCC
The DNA here is from genome assembly GCA_030407325.1 of Camellia japonica. Classification (NCBI taxonomy): domain Eukaryota; kingdom Viridiplantae; phylum Streptophyta; class Magnoliopsida; order Ericales; family Theaceae; genus Camellia; species Camellia japonica. The sequence goes on from JAPPVO010000003.1 coordinate 53,713,136, forward strand.
GAGGTTATCTGCGGAGATACCAGAATCCGAGATAAACGGATAAGGATCAAGAGTCCTAGAATGAGAGAGAATCTCAGTCTAGATAAAAATAAAAGCTCTTAGGGAGTTTGTCTTTATCTATTTGAGAGTCCTGGATAAGCAATGAGTCAGAGTCCATTAAAGTTAGGCTTCTACGAGGATTAGGTCAGTGCTGGCTATAAAAGTAAGGCACCCTCGTGGGTTTTGTATTCTGACTAGTGAGTATAAGCACTATTTTCTATCTTTGAGAGATAATTGAGTACTGAATTGATCGTCAGAGTGCCCCCGGGTGGAAGAACCACCGCCGGAGTCTCTTTTTTCTGTAACAGGTCGTTCAGGCGCAATCTATTCTGCCAGTATTCTCCAGCTGAGTACCTGTTTGGCAGTGTAGTCAGAAAATAGCACACATAATTTGGCGCCGTCTGTGGGAATCGAAGGAGAATAGATGGCCAACGATGGACAAAAAGAGAATATTAGGGACGACATCCCCACTGGAAGTGGTAAACACATTGACCCTAACGTAGAGGAAGATAATTGCAACGAGGAAACTCGGGATCAGAATCCCGAAGAGAAAGATGTCAGCCAGGAGGGCGACGTACCAAAGAAGTAAGACCGAGGCGGGTATTATAACGAGAACGACCTCCAGGTATGGAAAGATAGATGCCTGTGCAGGGACGGAGAGATGAAAGGAATGGCAAATAAATTGGCGGACTTGTAATCGGTCGTCAATTTCATGATGTAGAATAACGTCATGTAGCCACCGTTTTAGTTACAAGACACGCCGATTCCAGCGGCCAAGAACGATGCCCAGAAAGTAGGGCAGAAAACAGTCCCTCCAGTCCCCTAGCACACCAGGACCAAGGAACACTCTCACTGGCCTTCAAGGGTGGTCGGGTGAGGAGAGTTAATGAAGGGAGATTCTCGGAGGATACATCGTACCAAAGAAGCTAACCCCAAAGAACATCGGCATGTTCAAGGGAAGGAACTCTGTTTCGACACAACTAATGGAGAGAGGTCCAAGAGGACTCATAACGACACCGGGAGTAGCGCACCAAAGAGGCTAAAATCCGTTGACAGCTGAGCTCCTGGACGGACCAAGGAGGATCTGAGGGATTACCTCCAGAGGAAGCGACAAGATGCCGAGGTAACTTCTCTGGTTAAGCCGTGAACACCTTTTTCGGTAGAACTGGACAAATTTGAGGCCCTGAAAAGGTTCCACATGCCGAGATTCCAGATATACGACGGTAAGTTCGACTTGAACCTTCACGTCGGCTTGTACCTAAACTCAATGGCACTGTACACCGGGAACGAGCCGTTGCTCTGCAAAGTGTTCCCCTCCTCCTTTGGGGAAATTGCATCAGACTAGTTTCACAAGTTGCCGAAAGGAACTGTGAAAAACTAGGAAGGCCTGGCCGAGATGTTCGTGGCTCGGTTTGTGACAAACAAACTATAGCCGTTGAGGGTGGACTCCTTGATGGCTTTGAGAATCGGCGAGGATGAAAGCCTTAGGGCCTATGCCAAGAGGTATTATGAGGTATTCAACCGAATACCAGGGTGCAACCAAGAGGTAGCGGTCGTGTCTTTCAAGAACGGCCTGAACAATGATTGTCTGCCAAAAAGTATGGAGGAACTTATGGCCAGGATATAAATGTATGCGAGAGCCGAGGAGGACACGCTAGGGACAAAGGCGTCAAAACAAGAGAAGAAAAACGGCTCGCCGAAGCAAGGCTGAGGTAATAGTGGATACAGTAAGCAAGAGACAGGACTGAGGGCTGCACAGGCAGTCACTACCGTATTCTGAATTCCGGTTTACAAAGTGTTGGAAAGAATCCAGAATCAGCCCTATTATAGAACACCAGAGAAGATTCATGGTGAATTTATGGGAAGAAGTCTGGGGAAGCACTATGCCTACCACAATGAAGATGGGCATCTAACTCAAGGGTGTAGAGCCCTAAAAGCACATCTGGAAGATCTGGTAAGACAGGGTCACCTAAGGGACTTGATAGATGAGGCTAGGACAAGGGAAGAGCAAGCGAGGCTGCCTCGAGCACTGGCAGCACCACCTCCTCCAACACCACAACCGCAAGCAGGCGGACCTCGAGTGATCAATGTGATTCACTCGAAGGTCAATGAGAACGAGAAACGAGGAGAGACTCAGAAGGTAAAACACTTGCAACATGTGTATCAGATTTGGCAGAAGAGACCTAGGGCAGACGAGTGCCAAGGACCAGTGGTGTCCTTTACTGAAGACGACCTAGAGATGGTGTAGCATCCACACAATGATGCCCTGGTAGTATCTCTCCAAATTGGAGAGTGCTAGGTAAAGTGAATTTTAATCAACCAGGGTAGCTCTTGTGACATCATGTATGTCTGGTGTTACAAGGAGCTTGGCCTTTACCAAGATGATCTGGAACAATCCAATGGTCCAATGGTTGGGTTCAATGGAATGTCGACGTGGCCCCTGGGGGCAGTAAGTTTGGAAGTGCAGGTTGACACCAAGAAGGTAAAAACGGAGTTCACAATAATTGACACCCCCTCCCCTTACAATGCTATCTTGGGAAGGCCATGGTTGCATGCAATGGGGGATGTTCCCTCAACATTGCATCAGTTGTTGCGATTCCCAATAGAACATGGAATTGAGGAAGTCAGAGGGGATCAGGTGCAGGGAAAGAATTGCTCCATGGCAGCAATGAAATCCACCTGCAACGTACGAAAAGTAGAAACAACAGAGATTGAGGATGATGACATACAGGTCCTTGAGGACGTCGGCAAAGAGCCAGCCGAGAAAAGTGAGGAAGCCTTGAAGAAGATCTTAGTCCAGCAAGGGGATAAAGAGCGCTTCTTCCTTGTCGACTCAGGCTTGGTCGAGGAAGAGGAAAAGGAATTAAAGGCGTTCTTGAGAGCAAACATTGAGGTGTTTGCCTCGACACCATACGAGATGCCTGGCATTGACCCCGAGGTCACTTGCCATAGACTGAATGTGGACAGGTCGGCCAAACCTGTCATCCAGCGAGCAAGGAGGCCTACGTTGATACATATTGAGGCAGTAAAAGAGGAAGTGGATAAACTTCTGGAGGCCAGAGCCATTCGAGAGGTAAACTACCCAACATGGATATCAAACACGGTTGTTGTGAAGAAAAAAAATGGGAAGTGGAGGGTCTGTGTGGACTTCACCAACCTGAACAAGGCTTGTTCCAAAGACAGTTTCCCACTCCCCAAAATTGACCAATTGGTGGATGCCACTTCAGGGCATGGAAGAATAAGCTTCTTGGATGCTTACAGGGGGTACCATCGGATAGCCATGTACTCCCTCGATGAGGAGAAGACTGCATTTATCACCCCAAGAGGGATGTATAGCTACAGAGTGATGCCTTTCGAGTTAAAAAATGCAGGAGCAACTTACCAAAGATTGGTGACTAAGATGCTCAGACATCTAATAGGCAGAACAGTGGAGGTATACATTGATGACATGGTCGTGAAGACCAAGGAATCTGAGGATCATCTGGCCGACCTGAAAACAATCTTTGATATCCTAAGGACATTTCGGCTCTAACTTAATGCGTCAAAGTGTGCATTTGTAGTTGGGTCAGGAAAGTTCCTGGGATACTTGGTTACCAGAAAGGGCATTGAGGCAAGCCTAGATCAGATCAAGGCCATCTTGGACTTAAAGAGCCCAACACCGGCAAAACAAGTGCAGATGTTGACTGGAAGGGCTGCAGCCTTGAATAGGTTCATAAGCAGAAGTTCTGACAAATGCAAACCTTTCTTTAGTTTAGTGAAGAAAGCCATAGACTTCTTATGGACAGAAGAGTGCGAAGTCGCCTTGGCCGACTTGAAAAAATACTTGACCACGGCTCCAGTTCTCTCAAATCTAGTACCTGGAGAGGAGTTGTTCTTATACTTGGCTGTTTCAGAGCATGCAGTGAGTGCAGTGGTAATCAGAGAAGAAATGGAAGAACAAAGGGCAGTTTACTATGTAAGTGAAACCCTAGCAGATGCAGAGACCAGATACTTACCCTTGGAGAAATTAACACTGGCCTTGGTTATGGCTTCCAAGAAGCTGAATCATTACTTTCAAGCCCACAAGATTGTGGTATTAACTGAGCATCCTTTGAAGTCCCTGTTGCAGCAAGGAGATCTGACAAGTAGGATAGCCAGATAGGTAGTGGTGTTGGGCCAATATGACTTGGAATTCAGACCCAGAATAGCAATCAAAGGCCAAGTTTTGACCGACTTCGTGGCCGAGTTCACACCAGGTGCCATCATACATCGGGCTTTGTTGAGCCGAGATGTACGATGTCCAAGTGAACAAGGAGAAACCCAGCTGGTGATAGCCGAACAGAGAAAAGAAGAGAAAATCAGGCCCTGCAGTATTTATGTCGGCGACTCCTTCCGCATGTTTGTTGATGGACGTTCAAACCGACAAGGAGCGGGGGCAGGAGTAATGTTAGTATCGCCGGATGGACAGATGCTAGAACAATCCATTCATTTGGGGTTTAAGGCTTCAAACAACGAAACAGATTATGAGGCACTAATCGCAGGATTAAAGTTGGCAGCAGCAATGGAAGCCGACGAGGTAATGGTTTTCTGTGACTCCCAGCTTATCGTCAACTAGGCAACAGGCGAATATGCAACCTGAGATGAAAGAATGATGGCCTATGTAAAGAAGGTGGTCAGATTGATAGCATTATTCCAAACTTGTCGACTACAGCAAGTTAGCCGAGATGATAACAGCCATGCTGATGCCTTGGCCAACCTGGCTAGTGCAATGAAACTAGGAGAGGCAAGGACAATTATGGTTGACTACTTGTCATGTCCAAGTGCAGAACCACTGAACACAGAGCATAAGGCAATGTGTATGGAAATGGGACCAAGCTGGATGGATGCGATAATAGTATTCCTTAGAGATGGAAAACTGCCAGATGATCATAAAGAAGCACACAAGATCAGACTGAAGTCGGCAAGATTCAATCTAACAGCAGAAGGGCATCTCTACAGAAGATCTTTTACTGGTCCCCTTTTGAGGTGTGTGCATCCTTCGCAAGTTGAAGACTTCCTGTATGAAAATATGAAGGAGTATGTGGGAGCCACACTGGGGGTAGGTCACTTGCTCATAGGGCCATTACTCAGGGGTACTGGTGGCCCTATATGCAGAAAGATGCTGAAGCTTATGTCAGAAAGTGTGAGAAGTGTCAGAGGTTTGCACCTTTGATACACCAACCAACAACATATTTGAACCCAATGTCTAGCCCTTGGCCATTTACCCAATGGGGCATGGATCTTGTTGGACAACTGCCTCAAGTAACTGGACAAAGGAAGTTCCTGCTAGTAACAACAGATTACTTCACCAAGTGGGTAGAAGCTGAACCCCTTGCAAAGATTCGGGACATTGATGTAAAGAAATTCATATGGAAGAACATCATCACCAGGTTTGGGATCCCGAGGGCGATAATAGCAGACAATGATACACAGTTTGACAGTAAGCTAATCAAGAGCTTCTGTGCAAAGTACAAAATCAAGAACTACTATTCCACTCCAAGCTTCCCTCAAAGCAATGGACAAGGAGAAGCATCTAACGAAACTATCTTGGATGGGATTAAAAAGAGGCTGGAAGCAACAAAGGGTAAGTGGGTGAATGAGTTGCCCAATGTACTCTGGGCATATCGGACCACGCCAAGAAGATCAACTGGGGAATCTCCATTCGCCATGGCTTATGGCACAGAAGCAGTTATTCCACTGGAGGTCGGCATCCCAGGGATCAGAACCCAGGGAGTAGAAAATGGCACCAATGAGGCATTCTTGGCTCGAGATCTGGATCTGTTGGAAGAAAGAAGGTAGAAAGTAGCAATTCAGCTGGGGGCATACTAGTAGCAACTTGCCAGGGCTTATAATAAGAAGGTCAACCTGCAAGAGTTTCAAGTTGGTGACCTTGTCCTGAGAAAGGTCGTCGGCAACAAGAAGGATCGCAAAGAGGGCAAGCTTGGCCCAAATTGAGAGGGACCTTATAGAATCATCTCGGTCCTGGGCAATGGGGCATATCGGCCTGAAGACAGTGAAGGCAAAGAGTTGCCAAGACCCTAGAATACTTGCAACCTGAAGTTTTTCTATCATTAGATTTCTTTTTGTTTTTTTTAAAATTTTTTGTTATTAGCCGAAGTAATAATAAAATTTTAGCTCGATTTTTAAACTTGTGTAGTATGACTGACCAGTCACTTGGCGATGTTTCTCAGTGAAACATGACGAGTAATTTAGACTTATTATATGGCAGAGTTGAATTATACTTGCATATAATAGAGTTGAACTAAGTTGGCGATGTTTCTAAGCGAAACATGACGAATAACTTAGACTTATTATATGGTAGAGTTGAATTATACTTGCATATAATAGATTGGAACTAAGTTGGCGATGTTTCTAAGCGAAACATGACGAATAACTTAGACTTATTATATGGTAGAGTTGAATTATACTTGCATATAATAGAGTTGAACTAAGTTGGCGATGTTTCTAATTGAAACATGACGAATAACTTAGATTTATCATATGGCAGAGTTGAATTACACTTGCATATAATGGAGTTGAACTAAGTTGAATTAAACCTGGACTTGCCATATTAGCAGAGTCAAACACAGATTGAAACAGAGTATATTCGAGTAAGATTAACAGAGAAACTGAGGTTGATAACCTCGGCCAGTCTCTGTTTGAATCTGACCTCGGCGACAAGATCATAAGTACATGCTTAATGTGAACATAAATGAAACATAAGTTCACATTATGGGGCAGAGAGCTGGAGAATAATGCTTGGGAGTTGGAATTTACAAGCTAAAGTTGGTTTAACACTTGTTAAAAAATTTTAAGAAGAATTTACAAAGTTAAAGTTAAGTCGAGGTTATGTTAAAAAAAGGTTGGCTTAACACTTGTTGAAATTTTCAGAAAAATTTACAAGTTGAAGTTAAAACTGAGGTTATGTCACGACCCAAACCCGCCCCTATGGGTTTAGCATCGTAACCGGCCAGTAATCCTTGGATTACCAAAGGCCTCTTGACAGATTAACAATAGTTAGGGGCTGCGGAAGCAAATATACAAAATATACGAGGTTCAATGAGCTGTGATGACATACATGGGACAGAATAGCTTAGAACTTTTATAACCTTACGAGTGAAGTCAAAAGATATAATATTTACATATCACACTTAGGCATACATGCCAAAATCTTGCTCACAACTTAACAACAAACATAGTCTAATATGATTACAAAAACAGCCACAAAACTTGACTTCATCTGGAACCTCCTCGGGAGACGCAAAGGTTGGCTGACAAAAACTGAAACATAGGCTGTCAACTCTAGGCCTGGTCACGTGCTTGCTCACCTACATACATAATATAAACAGTGAGTGGAAGCCCAGTGAATAATAACGGAGTAAAGGGTTTTGATGAATGAAGTCCATACAGATTCAGAAATCATAATTCAGATTCATATTCGTATTCTTGTTCAAATGATATACAGAAATCATAATTCATGCTTAATCATATGTGGTACATCCATTAGCGCTAACAGAATAGATACAGAACGGATGCAGAACATATGGTGGTTATGAATAACCAGTTCCATTAAGGAACCTCCGGATCTGGGTAACAAAGAATATACATGCTGAGCTCCATGATGGAGCCTCCGGTACGGGTAACAAAGTGCAGACATATTAAGTTCCATAATGGAACCTCCGATACTAGGTAACAGCTAACAGATATCACATGATGCTAAGGATGCCACGAATATATTATTAGAAATTAGACAATCATTCATTGTACAGAACATACCATTTCAGAAAACAGATCTTATTCCATCATACAGAAAATAAATAAAGTTGAACATAGTTTTACTAAGTTATTACTCATAGTTGGCTTCGAGTATAGACAGACAGAGCAGACTAATCAAATGGTCTACGACACGTGACCAACGTGAACACATAACAAACACACACCTGAAACACACGTTCGAATTGTACATAACTTACTTTATTTGTTCTAAGCGTGTTTCTAGCCTTTAACTTCATTATGGAGTCTTAATCATGGTCTAGGAATGCCTAGGATGGAATGAGGATGCAAAAAAATGCATTTGAAAACATTTTCCAAAACTTGCTGAAAACAGGGTCCACGTTCGAGTGTGTCTTTTCTTGCTTGAGCAGAAATGTAAGAAGTGAAGGTTCGCTCGAGCGTGACTTCCCTCGCTCGAGCGGACTGTAAACTTCAGAAAAGTACTGGTTGCTTGCTTTTCACGCTCGACGGACGCTCGATCTGCGCTCGAGCGTGAGACTTAGACCCTCGCTCGAGCGTGACTTCTGTCGCTCGAGCGTGTTGCAAAACATATGAACTTCTGGATACATGCATTTCACGCTCGAGCGAGATTCCAGTCACTCGAACGGAAGTGCACGCACTCAGAGTGCTCGCTCGAGCGTAAACTCCTACGCTCGAGCATGAATGCAAAATCTGGAATTTCCAGATTTGATCTCCAAGCTTCAAACTCAAACCAAACACTTCAAAACTCAATATTTTGGGCCAAAATTTTGGAAAACATTTAGAAACTCACAAAACATCATGACTTGAAGATAATTTCATGAAATCATGGCCCAAGGGCATGCCAATTGTTTAAAAATTCATTTGGAAATGAAAGAACATGATGTAATTATGCCATGCATGTATTCATTTGAATTCATAACTTCCAAAACATGATCACATGAGGTATTCTTTCCCAAAACATGGTGAATTCTTAGATTACAACTATAATATGAACATGCATGTGAGAATTCTCATGAAACAACTTTAAAACTCCATGGTATGGACATGCATGCATGAATTGATTCTCAAATCTACTCTTTAAGTTATTTCTTGACTTTAATCCCTAATTTCCATGAACCCAAGCATTAAACAACTTTATTACACAATAAAAAGGGTGGATTCCTACCTTAAGTCTTGAATTCTCAGGTGTGGTAGCTTAATCCTCCAAGTCCTCTTCAATTTCTTCTAAATCTCAAGCAATTCTCTTGTTGAGTTCAATTTCCTCCCTACTCTCTCTCCCTCTCACGTTTTTGTGTCTATGAGAGCTCAAAGATGCATGTAAGATGAAGAGAAAGAGTGAGTGGGGAACAAAAAGGTGCCTTATATAGGCTTAGATCAAGATTTCATTAGTTAGGCTTAATTGAGTATTAATTATTCTAATTTAATCATTCCGAAGCGAATTTCAATTAAACCTACCACAAAATCCTATAAATCCTAATTAATACGTAAATCAAGTGAATTTCTGAATCGGACGTTGATAAGGCCTTCAATTCACAGAACAAAGCATAAACATGAACAGATCTTCCTATGACAACAGATATAGACACAAATAATGCAACACACACAAGCAATTTAATTTAGAATCTCTCATTAATTACTGATTAGGCATAATTAATCATGGATTAACGTTAATCAAGGATCGGGGTTGTTGCAGGTTATGTTGAAAAAAATATCTACATACTTGCAGAGATTACCAAGTTGCCAAAACTTGAAGTATGAAAGACTGAAGTGTTAATAGAAGACGATAAGAATGTAGCAAGTTTAAAATAAACACTTGTGAAAACAATTTGTAAAAAATATTTTCGAGTGTTAAGACAAGGCCGAGATAAACAGTCAGCAGGTATATCCGAGGTATTTTACCTTGAGGAGATTGCACAGTTAAGAGGTATTTTGAAGATATGCAAATTATTCTAAGTATGGAATCATACAAGACAGTAAAGAAGACAAACATACAAACAATTGAAAGAAGAAATTGTACTTGCATTCAAGGAAGAAAAAGGGCACTTCGGCCTACAAAGGGATTACTTGTTTAGATTACAAAAGTGGTACGTCGGCCAAATATGAAAACTAAAAAACATTGTTCAGAAAAGGACTAAGTACAAAGAAAAAGATTATAGCAAGACTACTCGGCGTCGGTGGCAGGCTGTGTCTCGGCCTTAGAAGACAACTAGGGAATCTTCTCGGCAGCCTTCTCAGCCTTGAGCTCGGCGTCAATCTCTCGTAGAGTCTGATCAATGCTCTTCTTGGCGATTGGCACCTCGGATGTTGTCTTCTGGGGGGAGGCATCTTTTGAGACCTCGTCCTCCTCATCCTGAGTTAAGTCTAGAACTTGCTCATTCAGAGTTGGGGACTTGGCCCTAGTAGGATCTTCGGCACCAGCCACCTCGGCCTCTTTGTCTTCGGTTTCCTCTCATTCTTTCTCTTCTTCTTCCTCCCCAGCCTTAGCCTCAGATTGGCTTGAAGTAGATGGGAATGTCAGCACAAGTTGGCCTGCATCTCTGAGAGGAGAGTCTTCGGGGACAACCAACTCCTTCAGAGCAGCCATCTAACCAAGGGTGAAACCCTTGTTACATACCTCTCTGACTTGTTTTTCGTAGTCCTCACGGACGCCGGCTACCTCCTCGGCATATGCCTTCTTGTCCGCCGCTTTGATCTCGGCGTCCTTTGTGGCCAAGGCAACGAGGAGCTCAGCTTGGGCTTCGGTAGTTTTTGCTTCGGCCTTTTTCTTCTCAGCCTTGAGGACCTCAGCAACAGCCTCTGCAGCCCTGGCATTTTCTTTGGCCTCGTCTTGAGCTTGTATGGCTGCCTTAGCCTTGTCTAGCAACCCTCTCATCTTGGCCTCGGCGTTGTTCAGCGATTTGAGCAAGCCAGCAGCTTCCTTGGTTTTACAGGCCAACTCCTTAATGTCGAAGGCCTGCATCGCGAAGGAATGGGTGTGCTGGATCGCCTAGGAAAAACAAAATGAAGAAAGTTAGTAAAATCATTAGGTATGTGTAGACACCCCACTTTTGACTGTCCTTAAGACTCAGGCGTCATCAATTGAGCGCTCGGTGATGGTACATGTTGTGCTCGTTCTGAGGTTTCGGAGTTTTGGCTGAGAGCCTTGCCTCCGGGCCTCGGAACTCTTTGTGCTTTGACTCGGTCCGCGGACCAAGTTTTGTTTTCTCTTCCCAAAGGGAGGGAGAGGTCTTGTAGGCCATCTCTCAGTGGTCGCAGGCTACTTTTCATGGTCGTAGGCCACTGTTCCCACTTGGAGACTAGTTTATGGTTTTTGGAGCCGTCGGCCGTGCGCCTCGGCTCGGGACCGCTTAACATTCTTTGTTTGGCACGGTTTTTGGAACACACCTTGTTTCCTCTTTCTAGAGGGACACTGTCGTCCGGGAGACCACTTTTGTGGTCGTACGCCACTTTTGATACTCGGCAGCTGGTTTTCGGGCTCCCGGCCGCACATCTTGCCTCCCGAACCGTCGTCTTGCATCCGTTTTGGTTTGTCTTGGGTACAAACCTTACTTTCCATGTTTGGGAAGTGGTACAAGGGTGGGAGACTAGCTTTTATCCTTGGAGACCACTTTTCTCTCCGCCAGCCGATTTTCTGGTCGGGAAACTGGTTTTCTTGGTCTTTGGGCCACATTTTCTGGTTTCCCACCCCACCATGGGTTTGCTTTCAGTGTGGAGACCACCAATTCCCATGGCCGACCACTTTTTTTTTTTCTGGGAGACCACTTTGGTGGTGGTCGGCCGACCACTAAAAGTAGCAGGCCGACCACATTTTCTGGTCGGCAGCTTTCCTTCTGTTTTGGCAGACTGTGTGGATGCCAGCTGTGCCAGCTGGAGGGCACAGACTGTATCTTCCATACACGTGTATGGAGGGATTGCATCCAAGTTTAGCTTCTCCAAGAAGCTTGAACCCTTTGTTTCTTCTATAAGAGAGGCTCTCCCTCTCCTTGAACCAGGTTCAGAAAATTTCCTAAGGCACAAACATATATCTCTCTCTATATCTCTATATTTTGAGCCAAAAGTATGTATTGTTCTTGACCTTTAACACCCCAACTCTTAGCCATACATCCTTACCATTGAACTGAAGTTCCTAGAGGTTATTTTTGGAGGTTAAAAGGGTGGTTTTTGGCTGAGGAACTTGCTGGTTTTGCTAAGCTTCAAGGGTAATCTCTTTTCTCTCTTTTTTAAGCTTTGTCTTGATCACTCTCTTAGCCATACTTGCATGCTTATTTGAGCTTTGTTGTCAACTGAAAAAAGCTCCATATTTAAGTGTTTTTCATGTTTGTTTAAGGCCCTTTTGGTGCTGAGGGTCATCTTCCCTCTTGCATGCCCTATTTGGCCTTGTTTTGTGCCATGTCATAAGGCCTTTGAGTTAATCCTTGTAAGGCCTTTTAGCCACTGAAATCCAATGGATTTTCAGTGGTTGGCATGTGGTTTTGAGGCCCTAAATCAGAGAGGGGTGACCCTCTCTCTTTTGGTCTTGTTTGCTTGCATTTTTGGCCTATCAAAGGAGCATATGTTTTCATACTTTCAAGGCTCGGTTCAGGCACTTTTTGGTGACTTTTAGGGCCTTCCTTGACTCTGTCTATGGCTGGTTTGGTCACCTTGGGTTTGCCTCTTGCATGTGTAGAGTAATCCCTTTTGTGGCTCATCAAAGTAGCATGTCATTCTTGCATGTATTGGTCATATTTCAGTGGGTTTTTGGTCATCATTTGGCACGCCATGACTCTGTTTTTAGCTGGTTTGGTAGCCTCTCACATGCTTCATATGCTTGTAGTGTAAATCATGTTTACTAGCTTAGAATGCATGATGTTTTGGCCCTCTATTCTAGCATATTTTGGCCATGCTCCAACCTGGTTTTGTTCATATTTTAGGCTGCCTTAGTTCTGTTTTGAGGCCTCTTGGTTGAAAGACGCTTGCCATGCATGCTTGTAGTGTAATAGCCTTGACTAGTTTCGAGTTTTGAAGTCCCTTGCATGCTTAACTTGAGGTATTTTCATGTTTTGGCATCATTGAGCATGATATTTTAGAGCATATAGGGCTGTCATACTTCCATGTTTTCCACTCTTTAAGTGCCCTTGAGAGTTGTGCTTTTATACCCTATTTTGTGAGCCATTGCATGAGCTTCATTTTTGTGCCTTTCAAGCCATCATCCCAACTCATTTTGCTACTGTTTTGGGCCTGCATAGGGTCTGTTTGGAGTTGGTTTGGCCATTTGAGCATTGCCTTGCATGCCTATAGTGTAATACACTTCACTAGTTTCGATACTTGAGCCATTCAACATGCATTACATGAGTCATTTGCATAATTCGAAGTCATTTTGTATGCCATTTCAGAGTTGAAACATGTGTCATTGCACTCCATATTTCATCCTTTCAATGCCTTTGGAAAGTTGTGTTTTGTGCCTTAGACTTGGGGCCGTTGCATTGTGCATGATCGTATGTGTTTTGATGCCTTATTTCCATCATCTAATGGCCACTGATTTGGGTGTGGCTGAGGCCCATCCATTTTGGTTTAAGTCCATTTTGCATTGAGTATGCCATTGTAGTTCATAGCATTGAGTATGCCATGTTGTCGCATGATTGATCATTGCATTGTGCATGCCTTGTTCATCTCGTTGTGTATGTTAGTTTCTACGTGCATTGTGTATGCTAAGTGTCATGTGCATTGAGTATGCCATTGTTAGTTCATAGCATTGTGTATGCTAGTTGCATGTTTGCATGTTATCCCTTGCATGTTTGCATGACTTAGTTGCATTGCATTAAGATTGCATGCTAGAGTTGCATTGGTGCATGTCTTGTTTGTTGCATCGTGTTTGGAATAGGGGTTAGTCCAAACACGGGGAACGAGGGATGTTTCATGCTTGAAATGATGAAACGTGGCTCGATTCCCGGTCGCCGATACTCTTGACTGCCCATGACGGAGTTGTTGGCTTTTGGTGCTTGTATGTGCATTCATTTCACATTGAGTCATGCAATTCGACTCCTCGGCCATCATGCATCGAGATGCGTGATTGGTGGCCCGAAGGTCAAGGACTACACTCCCTTGAGCTTATGCAATGATGGGGAGAGTGGTCGTGCACACATGTGTTGTGAATACTTTGCCATCTCTCTCTCTTGCCTTATATTGCAGAAAACCAGAAACCAAGGGCAGAAACTGGTCGGCCGACCAGCTTTAGTGGCTGGCCGACCACTTTTTCTGGTTTTTCACCACAAAAGTGGTTGGCAGATGGTCTCCAAGGCCAATAGCTGGTCGGCAGCCTTCCCACAGATTCCCAAGGTGGAGTTTCAGCCTTCTGGAGCTTTGTGCAGTGTTCTGAGGTCAATTGCAAACAGAGGCAGGTCGGGGCGTCGTGAGGGATTTCCGAACAAGGCAATTCAACCATGCATGCATCCTTTGTCATTCAAAGCAGAGCTGGGGCAGCCCACATTTATTTAGTTCGCATGCTCATTTAAATTGCTTACTTAGTTAATTTGTTGATTAATTAGAGTTGTGTAATAATTAGCTGTAGTTTGTTATTTATTTCGTTGTGTAATAACTAGTTCAATTAGATTAGCTTAGATTAGCTAGTTGGTTCTGTATTATTCATTCGGACCCTCCGTCGAGAGGGCACAACTGTTGTAAATAAGTATGCGTGTGTGTGATGCATGTCTTCCAACCCCCATTTCTTTCTCCCTTTTATTTACTAGCTTACGATGGTTAGTTTTAGGGCATGTTTCAATTAGCATCCTTATGCTCGCATGTTTGCATTCATTCATCTGTCTTGCATGCACCGGGCTCGGCGTATTATACTAACTGCATTGTATTTCAATTCCTGTTTGAATACATGTATCAAATTGCATTTCACATGACATTTTAGAATAGCCGAGCCTATCTTAGTTGCATTTTGCATGTGTTGCATTAGGCATTCTTGACATAGCTAGGATCATGCATTGATTTCTAACATAGCTTTTGTTTTGGCTCGGAGTACTCGGTAAGTGTTTATGCTTTAGCATCCTTGCATGTGTGTGAGTGACTGCCATGATAGTATGCTTGCCATGAGGCTATCTGCTTATGTGATATAACTGCCGGAATGCTTGTGGGTGAAGGTTGGATTATTTGAATTGGAACAATTCATTGATTGCTAGTTTTAAGCACACTTGAGAGTGGCAAAATCATGTTTTCCTAAGCCCACTTGAGGGTGGCAAAATCCGCATTTTAGTCTACTTGCGAGTAGCAAACTGCTTTAAAAAACAAACATGAGATGTTTTGTTCCAACTTAAGCGATCCAGTCTATACTTGTATGCTGTGCGCATCACATAGTAATTCTAGGTTAATAACCGGAATAAGAGCACATGTGTTTTCAAAAACAAGATATCATGTTAGTAAAGGCCGATCGTTGATTGGGCGAGCAGGGGTGCTCATTGCATGACCTTCCCCTCTCGTACCCAAGTTCCCGAGCCGAGGCAACTTTGGTGATGATGGACACGTGGCCTTAGGCACGAGCCACGAGTCAGGGTTTCCTAAATTTCCCAAAAATAAAATATTTAGGTGGCGACTCTGTATCTGGCAAAGCAGTCCATGTTTGGCACTTCTTTCTAAAAATCAGTTTTTCAAAACGATTTGCCGGATTTGGACTCTTTGGTGATTTATCGATCTTGCATTGCACTTTGCAAGATCAGATTCAGAACCGTGACATTGAGTCCGAACTATAGTGAGCCCAACGAACAAAACGGAATTTTCCCGGGACGTTCAAGCGCATCTACAGTATGAAGACAAAGAATGAAGAGTACCAAGTGTTAGAGATTTACTTGTACAGAATGCTGAATCATCAAAGTGAAATTTTCATATTCGCTGACCTCGGCCCTTCGGTTGAGGTGATTGGGAAGGAGCAGTGCAGTGGAGAGGGCGACGCCGACCTCAATATCAGAGGCGCTGTCACCAGCTCTCACTGGCTTATCCTCAATTGTGATGGAGGGGGCCCATGGGGGATCAGATTTCAGGGACCCCGAGGTTGTAGCAGACTTCGACCTCGGCTTCTTTGACCGGGTGGATTCGGAGGGAGTAGCCCCTGCTGGCCTCTTTTCGGCGGCAGAGGCACTTTTTTCTGCCTCAACTATTTTTGAGATCGGCAAGGTGTCCTCAGAGTCGATCTGAGTCACCGTTGCCTTGGCTTGGGCTTTCTTCAGCCTCTTTGGCTTCGGTTTGGGTTGAGACTGGGAAGGTGAGGACTGGACCGTGACAACATTGGGGATGTTGGCCAAGAGGTCTTCGGCAACAGCCTTCTTGCGTCCCATCTCGTCAGAGGTCGCGGTAACTGTGACTCTTGTACCGAAGTGAATTGCTGGCAAGGCAATGAGAGGATTGGCTGGATTGTAAGAGGACGCCTCGGCACTTCGACGTCTTCGGCTACGAGTCCTGCCTGCTGGTGTGAGCAGTGGAGCTCGACGTCGGCGTTGGTGTTAAGAAGGTGGAATCAGTTGTGGAGCAGAGGTTGATGGCTGTTTTGCTGGGTCAGAGGTTGATCCTTGGTCTGGCCTTGATGATGACTCGGCTTGAGGAGTTATTGCTGAGGGTGGAGACTTGCTCTTCTTAGGGACGTCGGGGAGGATGGACTTGTAAGTCGGAATGTAGTTGAGGAGCAGAGGAGCCTTGCGCTGATTAACAGGCAAGTCCAACAGCTTCTTGAAGTCCTTGCTGGGAAAGAATGTCTTGGGAAAGTCCTTGGGAGGCTGAGGAAGGACTGCAAGTAAAAAACAGATATTAGAACATTCAAAATTATCAAGAAATAATAAAGGCTAGAAAGTAAGAAAAGTGACACTTGGCTCTTACCATTTCCCTCTCTGAAAACTGTTCGGCTTAAGGGTAGAGGTGAAGTTCATCATTTGGTGGGAACTCCCAGTTGCTTGAGACAATGAAGTAATCGTCTCCAGCACCCTTGTTGGAGTTTGGGAGGTCGACGATGAGTTTGTATTCAGTAGATCTCGGCTTAAGGTAGTAGACGTAGCCCTTTTCCGACTTCATAGCGTTCTCTTTTTTGGCTAAGGCAATTATGCCGTTTATGACTCGATAGGAGTTAATGGCTAGCTGCATTGGGTTGAGCTTATAGTAGTGAAGGACTTCTTGGAAGAGGATGTCAAGAGGGAACCTAAGTCCATACTCTATAAAGGCCACCATAGGGAAAGACATGGAGTCCCCATTAGGAGTCCTCCTCCCCTGCTAGCCTAAGCTGGAAATCGGCAGAGATGGCAAATTCCTGCCTAAAGTACTCTAGTTTAGTAGGAGTGTCTACCCTCCACCTAAACATACCCATGATGTCGGCTAAGAGGGGCAGGTTAAGAATTCAGAAGAAAATGGTTTGTATGGGTTTGAGGGACCTCGGCTAAACCCAGAATAGAAACTGGGGCAAGGGTTTTTCAAGATCAAAGGGAGTTTGTTTTGGTTTTCCTAAATTTGTGATTTCTCTACCAAAACCCAAGCCTAAATCTATGTGGAAGCAGAGAATTAAAGGCAAGAATCTGGAAAATGCAACAAGGAAACAGAAAAAAGAGTGTGATTCAGACTCAAGAAAGAAACAAAAATTCAAAAACATTGTACGAAAATGTGTGCAGATGTGCAAAGCCAAGTATAGTGGCAAAAAACACAAGTATGTATGTGTGTACATATACCCATGAAAAGATTGAACGAAAGCAAAATCACAGGCAAACGTGATGAAATTTGAAACACAGACAAAAGACTGAAGAACATGAATGGATTCACCATGGCAATAAATAGAAGTGATTGAGTTTGAAACTAAAAAGGGGGGGAGGAAACAGTGATTTACCGAAGAGAATGAGGCCGGTATGAGGTATGCCGAAGTCAGACAATGATGGCGAATGAAGCAGAACGGTGGATGCTTCGCCAGAGGAGGTGAATGGAAACAGTTGCAAAAAGCTTTGAGAAAACGACAATGGTGGTTTAGAGAGAGAGAAAGCTTGAAGCGCAGAGGGAAAACGAAGAATGTAAAGGTGAAAAGACGGAAAGAGGGATGTGTTTTTGATCAAAACACGAAAAGGCGGCAAAATCACAATTAGTGTGCCTAGGACGACGTGTCTGTCAGGCGGCGCACGTAGAAACGACGTGACCTGATGGTGCGTGTCAGGTACGGATCAATAAGGAAAAGATGCGTGGCAAAAACGGTTGAGAAACCGTGCGTGACAGCTCATACGCATATAGAGCTCTTGGAGTTCTTGATTTAATGAAGTAGATACCTCGGCTATAGAGACGATCTCGACTAAAGAACTTGAAAAACTTGGCTTTCGGTTCTAAAGCATTGACAAAACACACTGAAGTCTTGGTCATATGGAGCTGACGTGTGATGACCCCGGTAATAAGTGGTAGGGCAAGTTTTAGTCGACGTGTTATGTGGACAAAAGATATAGGTTCCATCACCTCAGGATGCCGAGGTAATAGAACCTAGGGGGCAGTTGTGGGGGCATATTTTTGTAAATGACAACACGTGGCCAAGGTGGCACCGAAGTGCCATCCGAGGTGCCACGTGTCCTGGTCATGGCACCGAGGTAATCTTGGCTAGGTCGAGGTTATCTGCGGAGATACCGGAATCCGAGGTGAACGGATAAGGATCAAGAGTCCTAGAATAGGGGAGGATCTCAGTCTGGATAAGGATAAAAGCTCTTAGGGAGTTTGTCTTTATCTATTTGAGAGTCCTGGATAAGCAATGAGCCAGAGTCCATTGAAGCTAGGCTTCTACGGGAATCAGGTCAGTGCTGGCTATAAAAGTAAGGCACCCTCGTGGGTCTAAGGTATGCTCTTTGTATTCTGACTAGTGAGTATAAGCACTATTTGCTATCTTTGAGAGATAATTGAGTACTGACTTGATTGTCGAAATGCCCCCGAGTGGAAGAACCACCGCTAGAGTCTCTTCTTTCTATGACAGGTCGTTCGGGCGCAATCTATTTTGCTAGTATTCTCCAGTTGAGTACTTGTTTGGCAGTGTGGTCAGAAAACAACACACACACTCTGCTTTTGTGTTCTTAGGTGTGACTATTGAAGAATCTAAGCGTCTCATCAATTTATAGAGAATTTGAATTTTTCTTCAAAGATCTTCGAAGATCTTCAAATTTTCCAACGACGTTCTTGAACCCTCTCATACACACCGTACCAAATTTAAATCTATATAACATACGCTTCATCTTCTAAACACGTTTATGTATGTTTGTTTTGGCTGTGTAGCTTTTTTGGTTGGAGACTATCTATTTATGTCAGCACAATAATAAAACAAATAAAAAAAAAAGAGCTTACCATTTGTATCTGCATAGGGTTATCTTGATCATGAAAATTATGATTGTTTCAGTAAAAGTCAGTAAGTTGAAATTTTCAATTGCTGATTTTGGTGAATTATATTTCTATTTAATAATTATTATTTAGGAGTCAGGTGGGTGAAGTTTCATCTACCAGGTTTCCCGCCCCTCTTTTATTGCAATATCACAAACTATTTCACCTAATTTGTGAAAACTTGAATCTAATCATGAATGTCAAGGGTGCAAAACTTCAAGGATCAATCAATCACATATCTTGCTTCATTTTAAACCATGAAGCGGTTAGAGCAGTTGTCTCTTACTTGGTCAAAAGCAAGGATGCTTGTTAATCTTTTCATTTCTCTTTTTTTGCTGGATGTAGACATGATTAATAGTTAATGCTTTCTTCTTTAATTATTCTGCAACTTACATTAATTTAAGTTTGTCCAATACGTGTCATGTTAGATCATTCCACTATTCTACCTAATTTGTGAATAAAACATTACTTGTATCCAAATCTTGGATGTCAATGGAATGAGACTTCCAAGGATTAATCAACTAAATATCTGTTCTTTCATTTTAAGAAACATAGGATATCATATTTGCTACCTTCCATCTGAAAATATTGTATCGACTATTTACTTTATGCTCTATTGCTCCTCCTTTCGTGTTAAATGCCAATTGAACAGAATGAACGTTGCACATCATGCCAATGTTTATCCAATTAAAGCTTCACAAAAAAACAAGTCAATGAAGAATTTTTAAATGTTGATCAGTTGTATATGAGTTCAATTTTGATAGATTGTTCTATGACAGATGAAGTTTTATCTAGCAGCCATTCCTCTGACCAGTTATATCTTTTATTATACATCTTTAGCCATTAATTAATTTCTGCTGTACTTTTCTAGTCTAATCCTATCTCACAAATCAAATCTAATTCAATTCATATTGTGGATGTGATGGGTGAAAGACTTTTGAGGATAAAGTAATCAAAATGTTTTCACCTTGTTTTGCTTGAGGGCAGTTAATTTGTGCTTGGTCAACAGCCAGGCTGATTACTTAACTCTTTAATTTTTAATTTTTTAATGATTGTTTCCGTGGCAGAGTGACTGAGCTAATTTCCATGTCAAGGCAACGTATAATTGGTTCATCCTTGCGAGTTGCATCTCCCAAGAGCAACTCTGACTTGGTAAAAGAAGTTGCCGTTTTTACTGTGAAGGAAGATGATGACATAGCAGCAATCCTCGAGCCTTGACGTTTGAGTTTTAGCTCCTGCACAAAGATTGTGGAATAGTTCACGTGCAGAAGATAGATTTAGTCAAGTGTTATACGAAGCAACAAAGTCAGGTAAAAAGGTATTGAATTCTGTTATATGTTGCTCTGTTTCCACAGATTTTTGTATTGTACGTGAAGTTTCATCTAGCAGCTTTTGTTTTCTAGCCACTTGTGCCTTTACATATTCGCCTTTAGGCATTAATTAAGTTCTCCTGTACTTTTCAAGTGTAAAACCATCCTACTATTTTTATACATCAAACCCTACTTTCATCCAAATTATGGATGTGATTGGTAGAAGATTTTGGAGGATCAAACAATTGAATGTTTCTACTTTGTTCAGTCTTGCAAATGATAAATTCTCCGTGGGTGGTATTGCCTTTTTACATTTTTTTAACTCAACTGGATGGTCAACTTCCCACCACCTCGTCATTAAGCACATTATAAAAAGTCCAGTCTTCATCTGCTTATTTCATGCTTCTCTTCCAAACTGACCTCACACTGTTGCCTTTGATTAACTGACACGTTCAAACTGCTTATTTCATCTCTAATGGCTTTGATTAACCAGCACATTCTATTTTCATTTATTTTAAAATATGTCCCGTTCAAGAAATTATTAAGTTGGTTATATGTTGGAAAGTCTCTCAGCAGCAAGAAGTTACTCCCCTCTGAAATGATGAAGCTTCCACTTTTGAGTCTCAGCCTACTTTTCTCGCTAACCATCCAAGTGATCCTCTTGATCTTGAAATTGTCTTGTATGAAATTTGTTTTCGCTTCCACAGTAGGAAACAACACTGACAAACTTGCATTGGTTGACTTCAAGTCTCGAATAAATGATAATTCTCTCGGAGTCTTGGCCTCTTGGAATGATTCTCTCCATTTCTGCCACTGGAAAGGAGTCACATGTGGCCAAAAACACCAACGAGTCACCAGCTTGGATCTTGTTGGGCAGAATTTGTATGGAACCATATCGCCACAAATTGGAAATCTCTCATTCCTTAGGTCACTCAACCTTGCAAGCAACGCCTTCCAAGGCGGTATCCCCCAAGATATTGGTCGGTTGTTTAGGCTTACAAGTTTGAACTTGAGCCATAATTTTTTGGGACTTGAAATACCAGTCGACCTGTCTCACTGTTCCAACCTCTTGACTCTTGATTTGGGGTACAACAGTATTTCCCAACAAATTCCTTCCCAACTCAGCTCTTTATCAAAGCTTGTGATACTGTTTCTCAACAGCAACAATCTCACAGGATGCTTTCCGGCTTCTATCGGCAATCTCTCATCTCTCCAACAGATTTCACTATCGTACAACCATTTGCAAGGAGACATTCCTGATGAAATAGCCCGGATGACTAATCTGAAAGTTTTTAGGGTGGGGATAAATAATCTTTCCGGGGTCTTTCCTCCTTCGCTTTACAACCTTTCCTCCCTGCAAGTCATATCTTTGACGGAAAATAAGTTTACTGGTGATCTCAGGGCTAGCATTGGACATGATCTTCCAAATCTCCAATCATTGCTCCTAGGAGCAAATCAATTTACAGGACCCATTCCAGTATCATTGTCAAATACTTCAGGTCTTCAACTACTTGATATCCCTTCCAACAATTTCACAGGAAGCATACCGACGAGTTTTGGAAACCTACAGAATTTATCGCGCCTATCTGCTCCAGGTAACCTTCTTGGAAGTGGTACTTTTGATGATTTGAGTTTTGTTATTGTTTCTTTGTCGAATTGCAGCAATTTAAACGTGTTCGACTTGAGCTACAATCAATTCAGAGGTGAGTTACCCTATTCATTGACTAATCTTTCCACTAAACTAGAATTGCTACAACTTGGGGGAAACAATCTTGGTGGGACCATTCCCGCGGAAGTCTCAAGACTCCTTAACTTAAATCGGCTTGGCTTAGAGCAAAACTTGTTGTCGGGAAGTATTCCTGATTCAATTGGGAAACTCTCGAAATTAAATTTTTTGGAATTGGGTCAAAACAAATTGACTGGGGTTATCCCATCTTCATTTGGCAACCTAACGCTACTGTTAGAACTCTACTTGTATAATAACAGCTTCCAGGGAAGCATACCTTCCAGTCTTGGCAAATGCAAGTACCTGCAAACCATACACCTTTGCCACAACAAATTCAATGGAACCATACTTGAGTCAATCATCGGTCTTTCACCTATGTTGTTAGACCTTAACATGTCTCACAATTCTTTCACGGGTTCTCTGCCATCAGAAATTGCAGACTTCAGAAATCTTGTCATGCTAGATGTCTCGCACAACATATTGTCCGGTGATATTCCTGGCAGTTTGGGGAAGTGTTTAGCCTTGGAACAACTTTATTTGCAATCTAACTCTTTTCAAGGAACCATTCCTGATTTAGGTGAACTGATGGGTATTCAGTATTTCGATCTGTCGAGCAATAACTTGTCTGGACAAATACCCATGTACATGGTAAATTTTTCATCATTGCAAAATTTGAATATATCTTGGAACAATCTTGAGGGTGAGGTACCGGTGCAAGGAGTCTTCAAAAATGCAAGTGCTATTGAGCTCTTTGGCAACAGTAAGCTTTGTGGGGGGATTGAAGAGCTACATTTGGGACCATGTGAGGAACCCAAAAAGCATTTCGCGCTCAAATTAATATTGCTTCTTGTCATCATTTTTGCTTTTTGTTTTGCTCTGATGATGTTTCTAGTTTCACGTTACTGCTTGAGAAAGTTGAAGAAGAAACCTCTTTCCAGTTCTTCATTTGGGAGAGTATACCCAAAGGTCTCCTATGAAGATCTCCTCAATGCAACCGGTGGATTCTCAGAGAGCAATTTGATTGGTTCAGGTAGTTTCGGCACCGTGTACAAAGGAATCATCTGTCCAGAAGAAACAACAGTTGCAATTAAGGTTCTTAACCTTCAACAGCGAGGGGCTTCTAAGAGCTTCTTGGCCGAATGCCAGGCATTAGGGAACATCTGGCACCGAAATCTTGTCAAGGTTCTAACTGCTTGCTCTAGCATTGATTTCAAGGGAAATGAATTCAAAGCTTTAGTATACGAGTTCATGCCAAATGGGAGCTTGGAGAACTGGCTTCATCCAGAAGAAGAACAAGAGAAATGGAGAAATATGGATCTTCTCCAAAGAATCAATATTGCAACAGATGTGGCTTTGGCATTGCATTATCTTCATAATCAGTGCCAAGCCCCAATAGTTCACTGTGATCTAAAACCAAGCAATGTCCTTCTTGACGATGATCTGACAGCTCATGTAAGTGATTTTGGTTTGGCAACGATCCTCTTGAGATCTAGTAAAGATACTATCCTAAATCATTTTAGCTCGGCTGGAATCAAGGGAACTATTGGATATGTTGCTCCAGGTAATGGGTTTCTTCTTCTTCTTCTTCTTCTTCTTTTTTTTTTTGGTGATTAGTAAATTTATTGTATGAAGAATTTTCTTTTTGCAATTTTGTGTGAATGAGTTTTATGGAATTTTTTTTATATTTATTTTTGGTGCAGAGTATGGCATGGGAGGTCAGGTGTCAACTCGTGCAGACGTGTACAGCTATGGGATCCTCTTGTTGGAGATGTTCACTGGAAGAAAGCCAACAGATGGACTATTCAAAAATGATTTGAACCTTCACAAATTTGTTAAAGCGGCTTTGCCAGGGAGAGTAATGGAGATTGTGGACCGGTCTATGGACAGTAATGAGATGGCAGAAATCAAAAGTAGTGAACACAGTGAATGTTTGATTTCTATATTTCAACTAGGAATTGCTTGTTCAGCAGAATCCCAAAGGGAAAGAATGGACATGAGAGAGGTAGCCTCGGCACTGGTTTTGATCAGAGAGGGATTCCTCCAATCCAGAAAACATGAACACAGCCCAGAAAAAGGTATGACTTGAGAGTTAAATCTATGGTAATTGCAAGTTACTAACAAAGGTAGTCATCGAATTCCTGATGTATATGCTGTATGCAGGAGCTCAAGTATCTCAAATTCGTGTGAAGGAGACCTATCCTTGTGAAGATGGTAGGCAACATTTGCATGATGCAATGCAGTTATATCAGGAAAGCTGACTACTTGTAGTTGTACCATGTTTCCTAGATTTTCATCTTCATCTTCTACCATGTAAATCAGAAAAGCTGAGTACAAGATTTTGATCTTCATCTTCAATGTAACTGAGGCTTCATTGACGGATTTTGTTGAGCATTGCTTGTGAGGTTATCTTTTTATTTTATATGCAAAAGTCAATTGTTAGTTGTTAGATTAACTTCTAGGGAGCTAAAACCCGAAGCTAAGATAAGACCAAGGAGTCATGTGCTCCCGTAAGTTTCTAATATTTATACTATTACCCTCATATATAAAATGTATATCTTGCTTATCCTATGTAAAACTTAAACAATGTAAAATTTCTTTTTATTTTAAAAATACTCTATTATATTTTTTTTGGCCATTTTTGAATACTCTTAACTGGGAAGTTAATGACAATAATTGAATCAATTGATCATTTTGTTCTCATTAAGGGTTTGTTTAGTTGATTATTTTTTTCATTGCAGAGCTCTTTGTTAAGTTGATAGTGTTAGATTTGATAATCATAGATTCAGTTGGGTTGTTGATTATTGATTTATAAGTCACGTTAATATAATATTTTTCATGATTTATAACTCTCGCCAATTGCACATGCAAAAAAAGTAATAAAAAAAATAAAAATATCTTGTTGTTGCTTATTGTGTGTTTTTTTTTTTTTTTTTCAATATGGTAACTAATATGTGCCCTAATTTTGGCTCCTTGCTTGCAAGTACTTTTAATGCCGTCTCCATACTACTAAAAAGGCCATGGGCTTGGGGTACTCTCTCTATTGTAAAAACAGCCAAGTGTATCCAACATTGAATGTGTACCCAAAAAAAATACCATGTAGCAAGGAATTTCCTTCTGATTATTGCAACATTATGGTAACTTGAATAACTTCATATTTTTTGAGTTATAATTAAAAGAAATAAAAAAAGTCATAAGTAAATATAAAAAAGTCTAGGTTTTGTGATGATAATGATGATGATGATGATGGTGTGTGAGATACAACAGGGGTCACTGTTCACACAATGTACAAGGAATTATCTGCGAAAAATGTTGGCAATCGCAACTGCTATACTATATGATATGGAAGAAAGTAGATAATATTGTTTTGTTTATTTTCTGGTTTAAAAGAAGTCTTAATTTTGATTGCAAAAGATAACATAGAATATTGTATTTTTGTCAAAGTCAACCCTTAACCAGTAATGTAGTTTTGCATGGGCTATGAAATGTCATTTTGGATCTCTAACTTAACATCAAGAAGAACTGCATAATCAATTTTAAATATGATTATGCATATAGCTTGTCAGTGCTAGAATGCAATTCTAGTTAAATTTGTTAATTCCTTAGAGAAAAGCAATTTGAGTTTTTGTTTTTTTTAATGTCTAAGTGGAGTCAAAGTACAGGCATGGTTATTAGAATCCCGATCCGGATCTTACGATCCTATGATCTTACGATCCATTTGAGTACAATCGATCCGGATCGTGTAAAAAATTTATTATAGGTAGGATCTTTCGATCATGGTAATGGGATCTTATAGGATCGTGGAATCCCGATCCGAATCCGATCCTATGCGATCCAATTTACAAACCTTGTTTTGTATTATGACATATTTTATTATAAATTTTATATTTGTTGTCTAAATACTAATTTATGTGATTAAAATAAATAATAAAAAATAAGTAGTATTGAATCAAATAGACTAAGAAGAACAAATTAGGAAACAAACATTCAAATATTGCGGTAATTTAAGAAAATTAACTAGTCGGAAAAACAAACTTAGCTTTAGTGGAGTCTAATGATTGTAACTTTATCCCAATTTTTGGAGAGATTATTTTTGTGACTCGAATCCGCTCCACCAGTGATGCTAACGACAAACCTTATCATTCGGTTAAGCTACTCTTTTGAGTTCTTAATCTATTTTCATATCCAACTTTGTTAAATATTTTTTCTTCACTTTTTATGCATTAATGTAGATTGTAAAGTATTTTGTTATAGAATTCTTCTTCATCACCTTCTTTTTTGATGAAATACAAAACTTTTACCATCGAGTTTTCTATTTTATAATATTCTATGTATATTTTACATGGAGTATTATACTTTTTACAATATCTTTGCTTCTTTTTAATAGAATATAGGCTCATTTTGTGTGTACTTTTTAAGAAATGTTTATTTAAATTAAATTATTATGTAATTTATCTTTTTCGGTAGGATCTTACGATCCTCGATCCGATTCTACGATCCGATCCTTTAAGCACCTCCAACGATCTAATGTAGGATCCCGATTTTAACAACCATGAGTACAGGATAGAGCTGCAAAGAACACAAATTAATGAAGCAAATGTGCAAATAAGCTCAAATCTCACACTAGATCATGGTTAAGAATACAATGATGTGGGGCCACATCATTGTTAATGGGAATTGCTGAAGCAAAGCATAAAATTTGGATGTGCTCTTGACTTGAATTATGTGCAATCAATGTTAGAATGACATTTTGGTTTTGGGTAAGCTTCCGCATCATAGTCTAAGTAATTGAGTTGGAGACTTGACTTTGAAATCGAGTCCGTGCACAAGAGTCAGGTACATTATGGAAATTATTGAAGTTCAGATAATTTTCATGGTTAATTTTTTAGCGTTCTAGATTTTCTTTTTTTTATTGAGTTGGAGACTTGACTTTGAAATGGAGTCAATGCACTAAAAGTCTTGAGTTATATTACGGAAGCCATTCAAGTTTAGATAATTTACATGGTTAATTTTTTAGGATTTAGGATTTTTTATTTTATTTTAGGATCATTTGTGATACAGTTCCTCATTTTTTTTATATGCTTATTATTCTCTTTCATAAATGTCTTGTTATATATTTGTCTTTGTCAATTCATTACAAAAGGAGGAAGAAAAATGTTCATGGGGGAGAGATATATATATATATATATATATTACTAAGGGGGAGAGGGAAAAAAAAAACCTTGTGAAATTGATTTTATTGTTTTATGTCACACTTACTTTTCACTTGGTGCTTGTTTCGTGTTGTTTTTTATAGGCAGGATGACAAATCTCAATTGTCCATAGAATTTCATTGTTTATTGTAATTTTGGGTTTTTGGAAATAAGCTTGAGTCATACATTATGGAGAAGTGTTTTGTCAAGGAATTGTCGAAGTGAGAGATTGTTACTGCTAGAATGCAATTCTAGTTAAATTTATGAATCCCTTACAAAATCTGTGGAAGTTATGGTTGTCTATTTGAGTTGCAATTATTGTTAAATATTTAAGTCAGGTCAAGTCAAGGTACAAAATAGTAATTATTGCTAAAATTCCTAGTTGAAGATAGTCAATGACTATTGTTTTACTGTCTGCTTTTAACAATTGTTTCTTCAAGTGTTAGACTTCATGAAGTTGCAATCTTTGACTACTCAATTAACTTGTTTTGAGAAATTACTTGGCAGAATGCAAAATGGTACTGGACACCCATTATAAGTAGTCGTTAAGTGTGTTGTTCTGCTTGTATAACCATATTGTCTTATTTCTAAAGTACCCAAAAAAAAAAAAGTATAACCACAGTGTCCATTTTTATCCCTCCCAAATGAAGCCTCCTGTGATGGATCTAAGCCTATTCTTGCTTGTTGCCTTTCATGCCATCCTTGTCCCATTTCTTAGCTTGTCACTTTCAGGGCATGCTTCGGCAGCCATAATTGGAAATGTGACAGACAAACTCGCATTGCTCGAGTTTAAGTCCTGGCTAACTGAAGATCCTGCTGGAGTCCTGGACTCTTGGACTGATTCTCTCGACTTATGCAGGTGGACTGGGGTCAAATGTGGCCTAAAACACCGAAGGATCACGGTTTTGGATCTTGAAGGGAAAGAGTTGGTTGGAACCATATCACCCTATATAGGAAATCTCTCTTTCCTCAAAATCCTTAACCTTGCGAACAATTCCTTCTTTGGTGGTATTCCCTCGGAATTAGGCGACTTGATCAGGCTTCAAACTTTGAACCTGAGCAGCAATTTTCTAGGAGGGGATATTCCTGTTAATTTGTCTCGGTGTTCCAATCTCATAAATCTTGCATTAAACCACAATCTTCTTGAAAGAGAGATTCCCCCTGAACTAGAGTCATTGTCTAAACTTGCAAATCTAAATTTGGGAAACAACAATCTTTTTGGAAGGTTTCCAGCTTCTCTTGGAAATCTTTCGTCACTTCAACAGCTCTTTTTATCATCTAACTATCTGGAGGGAGAGATTCCTGATGCAGTAGCCCAAATGAGAAGTTTGATGATATTCAGGGTGGGAATGAACAAATTTTCTGGTGTATTTCCCTCTTCACTTTACAATTTGTCGTCGCTCAGTCACATATCTTTGGCTCTTAACAACTTCTCTGGTGGTCTCCGGACCGATATAGGCCTTGCTCTTCCAAATCTCCAGAATCTTTATTTGGGAATGAATAGGTTTAGTGGACACATACCGAGTTCTTTGGCAAACAATTCCGATCTTATGCGATTGGATTTCCCTTTCAATAATTTCACCGGTAACATACCTTTGAGTTTTGGAATCCTGCAGAATCTTTGGTGGCTCAATCTTCCTAATAACATTCTTGGAAGCAATGCGGTTGATGATTTGAGTTTCCTTACTTCTCTGGCAAATTGTAGCAAGCTACAAATTCTGGATTTCAGCCGCAACCAGTTTGGAGGTCAGTTATCTGCCTCAGTTGCAAATCTGTCAACCCAATTGACATGGCTAAATATCCAAAGGAACAACATTCGCGGAAGCATTCCTTCGGAGATTGCGAACCTGATCAACTTCGACGCAGTGGGCATGGGGCAAAACCACTTGACAAGTAATATTCCAGCTTCATTTGGAAAGCTCTCAAAATTGCAAGAACTGCATGTAGATTCAAACTTTCTTACAGGGGAGATCCCCACTTCCTTTGGCAATGTCACACAATTGTTATACCTCTATATGCAAAACAACAGCTTGGAAGGAAGCATACCTTCCAGTTTTGGAAACTGTAAATACCTACAGTACCTAGACCTTTCCCATAATAAATTCAGTGGTACCATACCCATCCAACTTATAGGCATTTCTGCCTTCTCTAGAGGCCTTAACTTGTCTCACAACTCCTTGACTGGATCCTTGCCAGTGGAAGTTGAAAATATGAAAATTCTTACTGTGCTTGATGTTTCTTACAACAAATTGTCTGGTGAGATTCCGAGTGAGTTAGGGTCCTGTTTGGCTCTGGAACAACTCTACATGCAGAGCAACTTTTTTCGAGGAACCATTCCTCACCTGAGGAATTTGAGAAGCCTTCGCTATTTAGATATTTCAAACAATAGCTTGGATGGCCAGATTCCGTCATACCTGGTCAATATTTCCTCTTTACTAAATCTGAATCTTTCATATAACAATCTTGAGGGGGAGGTACCTGTAGGAGGAGTGTTCAAAAATGCTAGTGCAGTAGAAGTCTATGGCAACAAGAATCTTTGTGGGGGGACCCCAGAGATGCATTTGGACCTGTGCCCCGTACATCCTGAGAAATTAAAGAAACATATTGCTACTAAGTTGATACTGGGGATTACCATTCCTATTTCTTGCTTAGCTTTGATCCTACTTTTATTTTCACTTTACTGGATAAGGAACTCGCGGAAGACACCTCTGTCCACATTTTCCTTAGGGCCATTCTATCCAAAAATGTTCTTATGCAGAGCTCTGCAATGCCACCAGTGGATTCTCTTCCGATAATGTGATAGGTTCAGGTAATTTTGGCACTGTGTACAAAGGAACTCTTGGCCTAGGTGATGAAACAGTGGTTGCAGTTAAGGTACTCAACCTTCAACAACGAGGAGCTTCCAAAAGCTTTATGGCTGAATGCCAAGCCTTGAGAAACGTCAGGCATCGAAACCTCGTTAAGGTTCTAACTGCTTGCTCAAGTATAGACTTTGTAGGGAATGATTTCAAAGCTTTAGTATACCAGTTCATGCCAAATGGGAGCTTGGAAAAGTGGCTGCATCCAGAAGACGGACAAAGTCAAACAAGAAACTTGAATTTTCTCCAAAGAGTAAACATCGCAATTGATGTGGCTTCTGCATTGCATTATCTTCATCGTCAGTGCCAAAATGCGGTGATCCATTGTGATCTAAAGCCAAGCAATGTTCTTCTTGACAATGACCTGACTGCTCATGTCAGTGATTTTGGTTTGGCAAGGCTCCTTTCAAAGTTCAACAAGGAGGCCAATTTGAATCAGTTTAGCTCACTTGGGATTAAAGGAACCATTGGATATGCTGCTCCAGGTAACTTCTAGATTACTGTGTTCCCCAAAGTTTCAATTTTTACTATTTTTATGGTTGAGGTACCATTTCTTGATAATAAGCAAAATGACATCCATCCTCCATGAATCAGAAAAAGGAACCTAGCAAAATGTTTATTGGGAATTTAAGTTCTATACATTATTACACTGCAAATTAGCATAATGGCCTTCAAATATGAACCTTTTCTTGTATATATGAAAATCTGGTATTAGAGTAAGAGCAATAACGGAAGTTCTTGGGATTGTGCAGAATACGGAATGGGTGGTAAGGTCTCACCTGAAGGAGATTTGTACAGCTATGGAATTCTCTTGTTGGAAATGTTCACTGGAAGAAGACCCACCGATGAACCATTCAAAGATAATTTTAATCTTCACAATTTTGTCAAACACTCATTGCCAGATCAAGTAATGGGGATTGTGGACCAATCTGCTCTGCATAAAGAATCTGTGGGAAAAGCTATAAACAATTCTTCATGTTGGAATGACATCAGAAGTGAACAGCTTGAGTGCTTGATTTCTGTTTTTCAAATTGGAGTTGCATGTTCAGCAGAAGTTCCACAAAACAGAATGGACACACAGCAAATTTTGAGGGAACTGCTTTCTGTCAGGGTCAAATATCTTGGAATTTGAATGGTTGGGAATGCAAATCGACAGCATCGATAACATTATAAATTGTTTGGTATCCAGTTTTTGACCTTTTGTGCTTGCTACTTATGATCTGCATTTGTTTCCATACTGTATCGTGTATATACCGCTTATTTGATCTTACGTACCTTGTTTCAAAATCCTCTTATTTTCCCTTGAAATGCTTGTATTTTTTGGTTTCCTATAATCTGATTTAAGGTTTTCTGTTTGGTGAGCCGTGAGTGCCTGAACCTTATTTTTCAATGTGAAATTTCGTCTTTTTAAAGTCTTAATTCAGTTTCAATGTCTCTGTTTTGCTTACAGATAAATGGTGTACTGCTTGAATTGATGTCTACTATAAGTATGAAAACTGCGTTTAAGCGCTTGTAGTATGTAAGTTTTTGTAGGCATGGCATGGAAAGAGGTTAGAAAGATTGATTTCTGCCTATTTTGGGAACTCGGCTAAAAGCCAGTTTTTTGGTTTTTTTATTTTTTTGGATCACATCATCTCTCTATTTTTTTTTACGTTTTTTTAAAAAAAGTAAAAAAAAGAGTCAAAAGCCAACTTTTAACCTTTTTCTAAAACTACTATTTGTGTAAATTATTCATAAAAAAAATATATTGATAATTGAAATTGCTTGAATTTTATTGTATTTGTCTAGTGAAATTATATTATTATGATTATTAGATTAATTTAATTTTTACATATGAATAAAATCAACATTTACTACACAGTTATGTAATGTAATAACCATGCAAAATTGATGGTCACCTTTAATGCACAAGTAATAAAATAATGATAATAAAATATTATGAATAAAATTATTTTTAAAATTTATATTCCCAATTTTGATCACATAGAATTGATTCAAAGATACACGTCTTCTTCTTCTTTAAAAGTCAACACTTTGCTTGGAAGCCCATCGTTACTTGTGATGGGCCAGAAAACGACCCCAACTTTAGGAACAAAATTACAATTGAGTGGTGTTTTCACAAAATAATTATAAATTTATTTTTAAAAAAAAATTAATTATTAATATTTATAAAAATTATTATTAATTTAAAATTATTTCTAAAAACTTATCCACAATTGAAATTATCCCCTTAAAGATCTGGATCTTCAATATGAAAGCTTTTGATTGAAATTTATTTATTTATTAACTAGTAGAGAGGACTTCTCTTCTCCCCCACCTTCCATTAAAGTCTCAGTTATAACAAATCACAAAAGTCGCATATTTCTGCTAGTCAAATTTAAGTGCACCCATTGTCCCCATTTTCTCATTCCTACTGATATATAATCAATTCTCAATTGAAAATCACTAATAAATGTTAGGAAGGAGGACTACTTACTAGTCAGAAATAATCCTTTTACTGAAAATTAATGCTTATAGAATGGCTGAATGTGCGGGTACTATTTTTTTACGAATAATATTAGAAGTCATGAAAAAAATATCATGAAACGCATCATAAAAATTTTTCATCTTTTGATTAGTGTGTGGTATTTTATTTTAAACGTAATCCAAAGGTGAAGAATATTTCATGATCGTTTTCATGATATTTTTTTCATGATTCGTAACATTACTCTTTTTTTACACGCGTTTGTAACACTAATTATATGTGAATTCAAATAATTAAAATAATCATCATATAAGATGAGAAAATATTTAAATGTAGTTGTCCAGCCTAATTGTACTTTTAAAAAATAAATTATTTTGACATATTGTCAGTTGAAGATGGGATTTGAGATACGAAAACACATAAAAAGAAAAATTAGAGTAATGTTAGGTAAGCCATTGTGATAAGATAGGTAAGTCTACACAATTAAGGCCTGGTTTGACGTATTAGGAAAAATTCAAAAAGTCAAAAAGTTACTAAAAAATTTAAAAAGTTATCACTATTTACAAATTAAAAATATAAAAAAAATTAATTTACACAATATTTTAATACAAACCAACGACTGGACAGCACTGGTACTGAATTGATGGTTCAGTATGTATTGGTCTGTCAATGAAAAAAAGAAAACGTAAAATAGATGTATATATTTATTAAGTTGGAGGGTAATGTTGGGCCCGTGGAGCCCACCACGGGTTCTGTTTTGATAATCCGAACCATTCAATGTGTAGAACTCGCCGAGTACTATAAGCTTGTAAAATATCACGTTGATCAGATATGAATAACTATGTGATCAAATCAGATTGTTTTCAGCCGTTTATTTTTCACCGTTCATTAATTTCATACAAAACTATTTTGATCACATAGCTATCGATATCCGATTAAAGTGATTTTTCATAGGCATATAGTACTCAACGATTTCTACATATTGACGGTTCGGATTATCGAAACGGGACCCGTGGTGGGCCCCCACGGCCCAACAGTACCCGTGAAGTCTCATGCACCATTTCAACCAAGCCGTACTATCCTTTGCCGCTTGTCACTGGTGAGTCTACCATGTAGGGGTAAAAACATAATTTTGCCATTTTATACAATATTTTAATACACATTTTTTCGTAAAAAGACAAAAAGTTATTCCAAACAATCATATTCTTTTCCTCAACTTTTTAGTCCAAAAATTCAAAAAGTAGACTTATTTAGGACACCCCAAATAAAAAATTAACATATATCAGGCCACATCATTATGGATCATATTGTGATAATTTTTTTTGTAGGCTTTAAACATTTTCCGAAAAATAATGTACACCTAATTGTCCATAGTGTTACTAAATACATATATTCTAGAAAATGAGGAACAGAGAAAAAGGGTACAAGAGTAACTCCCACTCCATTCATTTAATTTTTTTTTTGGTGAACAAGTGTATGAGTTAATTTACAAGCACTTCGACTAATTTTAAGACTCACACAAAGGGATTTGGGGGTGCTGCTATGAGCGAATCACAATAGCCTCCTATAGTGCTTCGGTGGAAGCCTTTTCTGAGTCTTTTTTGATAATCTAAACCGTTATATTTGCCCTGTTTGGTAAAGCTGTGAGAAAGTGCTTATAGCTTATGCCTAAACAGCTTATAGCTTATAACTATGAATATAAGCTGATTTCTGACTTATAAATTAAGCATCTCCTGCCCCACTCAAAGAATAAGCTGATTTCTGACTTTCAAAAAGCTATAAGCTATAAGCTAAACCAAACACATCAAAATAGCTTAAATTAAGCTGAAAGCTGAAATAAGCAGCTTTTAAGCTACACCAAACAGGTTGTAGGATTTATCGAGTATATTATTTATGTAAAAAAATCAAATTAATCAAAAATCTATAACCCCATGATCAAATACTAATTATTTTTAAAAAATTATAAAGATGGAGTAATCATTTATTTAAAATAAAAAAAGTGTGCTCTTGTTACAGAATTATTGATGTCCAATCAATTTAATTTTTTGTATAAATGATCTAATTAATAAATCTTACAATATAAATGGTTCAAATTATTAAAAAAGATTCAGACAAAACCTTTACCGAAACACTATAGGAAATTACTTTGAATTGCTCACAGCAACATCCCCAATTTTCATCCAAAGCACCTCTCCACTTCAATTAGACAAATCTCACACAAAGTCCAGTGGCGTGTCCAAGCCATCCATAACAAGCATACAAATCCATATATGGAATAGAGACAACCTATAATTGGGGGGCCACTGCCACTGCCACTGCCTATACCAGTTTGACTGTCGTGAATGGTTTTGCTGTCGACAATGACCCAAAGATCACTCACCAACCACCCATAGTTGGCATGTTACGTAACAGTCTGAAACGCAACTTGTTTTCTTTGTCCATGCAGTCTCTCTATACGTATGACTGGCCAAGTACTAGCCACCAAAAATGGTAAGTAGTCCCCAGTTCCCTATATATAAAAGTTGACTTTGGGACCTGCTTTTGCCCATCACTTGGCTGACTAGTTGGGTAGTCTAGCTAACAGATTCTAACCCTTCGGTTGTTTTATGAGAAAATATTTTTCGTATTTTCTATTTTTTTAATATCATAAAAATAAAAGTGAATGAAAAATATTTTGTGTGGTCAATGAAAGATAAGTTTATTTAGACAAAAAAATATTTTTCACTTTTTAAAAGACGAAAAATATTTTCCGAACTAAACTCTTACCAATATGACCACACTACCAATATCACCAAACTACTACTATCACTCTCAACTCCACGGCCACACCATCATCACACTATAGGAAATGACACTTTTGGCGACTAAATTTGGCGGCTAAACAATTTTTAGTCGCCAAAAGTGGTGGAATTAGCGACCAAATATTTTATTAGTCGGCAAAAATAAAAAGATTTAGCTACTATAGTTTTTTAGTCGGTGTATATTCCTTATCAGCGACCAACATAAATTTAGTCGCTAATAATGGCACAATTGGCTACTAAGTTATTACTTAGTCGCTAATTATTGAACAATTGCTGGCGAAAACAATTTTTGGTCGCCAAATGATATAGCTATTAAATTTTTTAATTGCAAAATATAGCTTATTGGCGACCAAACAATATTTTTGTCACTAAATATTCCATCATAGGCTACTAAAAAACGTTTAGTTGCCGATAATATATATTTTAGGCTACTAAATTGTTTTTTAGTCGGTGTCTTATACCTTTTGCCGACAAAATAATCTTTAGTTGCCAATTGGTAGCAGATCATATTCAAAACCTTTTAGCGACCACACAAGTTTGGTTGCCAATGATTCAGTTTTGGTGACTAACAAAAACATTAGTCGCTAAAGCTCTAAATGTTTTAGATTTATTTTCGCGCCTATCTCATACATTTTGCCTCTCTTTGTATACACACACCCACAGAACATCTCTTGCTCTGTCGTGCCGCCGCGCAAATCACCAGCAAACCTTACGCCCTCGCAACCTCAGCATCGTCGTTCCCCGTACGCCGCAAATCACCACAGCCACCGCCACTAACAGGTTCGCTCCCTTTCGCTCTCTTGCTCTGTCGCTCTCTATCTCGGTCTCTCTCTCTCTCTCTCTCTCTCTCTCTCTCTCTCTACCCCTTCTTCTATTTCCCTAACTGTGAACTCCTGCTCTAGGATTTTTATTCTACCCATTCCAGTTAAGTTTTTCTTAATTTCTGAAATGGGTTTGTTTGAAGTGGTTTCATTACTAGAGTTTTATGGGTTTGATGTTATAAATGGGTTTGATTTTAGGGTTTGATACCTTTCGCCCTATTTTTCCTTTCTCTCTCATTAGCTTCAAAGCCCTAATCCATTGATGGTCTATCTAATCTCATGTATTCTGATTATTTTCATTGAAATTTTCTCTCTTATGTATTCTACTCGTCATTATTTATGTAAATCTGTGTATGAAATTTACATACACAGATTATCTAATTTGTGTATATATTCTAAGATTGAGATTATCTGTGTATGTATTTTGAGATTGAGTTTACATTTAAACTAAATATGGGGTTTACAGTTAAATTGTAAACTAAATCTTCAGTTTACAGATTGGGTTTACACTAGGCCTTGTTTGGGAAGTTGACTATTTTAGTAGCCTAAAATTTTTGTGTTTGGGAAGATTATTGGATTTTTTTTAGTTAGATGTGATGTTTGTGAGAGAAAAAGTGAAATGATTATGGGTTTAATGTGACATTTTGTCTTATTAGCTATTTTAGCCTATTTTGTCTTTTTGTGAATTTTAGCTTAAAATAGGCTAAAATAGGCTAAATCTTCAGTTTACAGATTGGGTTTACACTAAGCCTAGCAACACATGAATGAGTTTACATTTAAATGGATTAAACTGAATGGGTAATATGTGATTGGGTAATCAATTTAGATGTAGTGGCGCAGATTCAGTTTAAATTTAATTAATATGTATTCTGAGATTAGGTAATCTAAACTGATATATACACAGATAATCTGTGCATGTATTCTCATCAGTTTAAATATAATCTCAATCAGATTATCTGTGTATTCTCTGTTTATATGTTCTCTGTGTATTCTCATCAGTTTAAATTTTGTGTTCTGAGATTGAGATTATCTGTGTATGTATTCTCATCAGTTTAAATATAATTAATATGTATTCTCATCAATTTGGTCAATTATTTGCTCATGTCTTGTATCATTCTTCTCATAAATTTTGCCAAATATAGTGCAAAAGTGTCATCTAACAGTTGAAAGACAATACCAGGAGATTGATGCTCCATTATTAAAAGAAAAATGATATTAAAGGCAAAATTGATGAAATAATGTTATTTTTATAATTTTAAACTAAATTGATAGACATTTTAATTTTTATTAAATAATATAAATAAGATACATCATTATGTTTGCTTTTTTTTTTGTTTATAAATTTTGTTTGTATTTTCTTTATTATCCTACTTCACCCAAATTGTCATATTTTATGGCCATCCTCAAAAGTCCTACTCGGTCTTTCATTAGCTTGAGTTATGACATAAATTTTTACCTTATCACAATGTGGATTCTTTGGTGTTCCTTTTTCTTATCCTTGTTGGGTGTGCCTTGAGAATAATTTACAACATTTTTTTGGCATGGCAACTCTTGATTAGAAGTGAATTTGTTATTACCTAAAACTCCCATTTCACAAGATTTGAAGATTTCAAAGACAATAGATAGAGAAGAGGTGGAGGATCTTGTGCCCTTTCTTCTTTGATATTTGTTAAAGAAACTTGCATACCAGCTTTCCTCTTTTTCTTCTTCACCACTTTCTACATTGTTGGCTTTTGTGTTTGAGTCTTCTTTACTCTCCACTATTGCGTGTATAAGAGAGAGATGAAATGTCTTTTGTTTATGAGACCAAACCCTTGCAAACATCACACTTTTGTAAGTTTGCTCCTATAACAAAAGTAAGTTTGCTTCTAGTAAACGTGAGCTGATTCAAGTAGAGAGGAGTTCCAATGATGCTAGCAGTATACCTAAACCATATTTGCTCCTAAGGAACATTCTACAACTTCACCCATAGTGAAACAATCATTTAAGCTTTGGTTGTTTACTATAATTTGTAACCTTTGATGGTAGCTTGGTTGTTTCTTGTACTTACGATGGTTGTGTTTGGTGAATTTTCTCATTCTTTTTTACCTCTCCTTGTTTACGTTGTACTTGTATAGTTCAAATAGTTAGTTGTTTCACCCTAACTTTTGAATACAATCCCTAAACCATGTGTTTCCAAATTTTAATCTATGATGCAAATAAGTGAAAACTAAAACTTTTCTCATAAAAGATGTACAAGAGTTGGATGATGATAAAAGATACACAATTCCATTGTTGAGTATTTTTGCTTATTTGATGTCCATGCCTACGTTAATCTTTGCTTGACTGGTAGGGTTCAAAAGATGGACAAAAGTTTGATGATGATAAAAGATAGGTTGAAAAGTAAAGAGTACCAACAAGGTGTTAAGTCATTTATTGACTTTGTTACGAAGGATTTAGGCCCACACGATGACATTCGTTGTCCGTGTGTCGATTGCTTGAATGGCACAAAACATAGTCGACAAATTGTATGGCTGCACTTGATTCGAAGAGGAATCGCGTGTTCTTATAGAACTTGGGTGCACCACGGGGAACATGTTCCATTGTGTGATGATCAACCTAGTGTGTCAAACGATGATGGTGAAAGATATGGAGCTGCAATTTTTGATATTGACGATAATTTGGGTGAGTTGCCTACTATGTTGGAAGAGATTTACATGAGTGGCCTCATGGATGATCATATCGACGAAGAAACTAATAGCTCGGACAGAGAAAATTTAGTGAAGTTCATTAGGTTGTTTGATGATGCTCGACGCAAAGTGTACCCGGAGTGTGAAAAGTTTTTCGTGTTGTCCTTCGTTATTTAGATCCTTCATATTAAGGTGTACAATAAATGGAGCAACAAATCTTTCGATATGGTTATGCAAGTTTTCAAAGACATTCTCCAAAAGTGTGATGAAATTGTTCCATGGACCCTTTATGAAGTGAAAAAGTTCTTACGGGAATTGGGTTTGGGATACAAGGCCATTTATGCATGCAAGAATGATTGTATTTTGTTTTGGAAGGACAACGCAGAGCTGGAGAATTGCTCTACATGTAAGGAGTCTAGATACAAGTTCAACAATAAGAGTGGTAAAAAGGCTCCTTACAAAATATTGAGGTACTTTTTTTTGACACAGAGGTTGAAGAGATTGTACATGTCAGAAAAAAACCATCGCAGATTTGAGATGGCACAAAGAGAAGCGTGTGAATGATGGAATTTTAAGGCATCCATCCGATGGTCAGGCATGGAAGGACTTTGATATGCAGTATCCTACGTTTTCTGTGGAACCCCGACATGTGAGGTTAGGGATTGCCACGGATGGTTTCAATCCGTTTGGAAATATGAACACGTCGTACAGTATGTGGCCCGTACTCATAATGCCTTACAATCTTCCCCCGTGGAAGTGTATGAAAGAGCCATTTCTGATGATGTTAATGCTTATTCTCGGTCCATCCGCCCCTGGAAGAGACATCAATGTTTACTTGCAACCATTAGTAGAGGAGTTAATGAATTTGTGGGAGCATGGTGTGCAAACATATGATGCCTCAAACGGTCAAATATTTAAAATGCATGCAGCAATCATGTGGACCATCAATGACTTTCCCACATATGGTACCAAGTCTGGTTGGACTACAAAAGGTTACTTGGCCTGCCCTAATTGTAACATGGATGCATCATCTCAGCGTCTGCGAAGTAAGATAGAGTATATGGGTGCCCGCCGCCACTTGCCCGAAAACCATATTTGGCGAAGAAGTAAGCTCTTCAATGGTCAAAATAAGCATCGGTCTGAACCTTTGGAGTTATCGGGAGAACAAATATTGTAGCAAATTGATTTGGGGACATACAGGCCGTATGGAAAGCATCCAAACAACCGAAAAAGACAACAGAATGAAAATCCACCTTCCAATTGGACAAAAAGAGGCATTATGTTCGGCCTACCCTATTGAAAAATGCTAAAGCTTCGACACAACCTTGATGTCATGCACATAGAGAAGATTATGTGACAATCTGGTTGGGACACTACTGAGCATTGATGGCAAGAACAAGGACACGGATAAAGCATGCTTGGATCTAGAAGACATGCGGATACGAAAGGAGTTACACTTGAAGAGACATTCCAATGGCTCATTCGAGAAGCTTCCCGCATCGTACACATTGTCCCCAGTAGAGAGACAAGGTTTTTGTGATTTCTTAAAATCGATTAAGTACTCTGATGGCTATGCAGCAAATATATCCAGTTGTGTCACCCCTCATGGTGGAAAATTATATGGCTTCAAAACTCATGACTATCATGTCTTTCTACAACGGCTATTTCCAATTGGGATGCGTGGATACCTTTCCAAGGAGATTGGGACCATACTTTTTGAGTTGGGAAATTTTTTCAAACAGTTATGCTCCAAGACATTGAGGGTGACTGATTTGGAGAAAATGGAGGAACAAATCATACTTATACTTTGTAAGCTTAAGAAGATTTTTCCTCCTCCGTTTTTTGATGTCATGGTCCACTTGGCAATTCATTTGCCTCACGAGGCTATGCTTGGAGGGCCTGTGCAATATCGATGGATGTATCCCATTGAGAAGTAATACCACGAGTTCCCGAACATCCCAATTTACATATAGTAGATAATGTAAACATTAACATTCAAATCATATTGCCATGTAGGATGCTCGGACTTCTGAAAGGATTTGTTCACAATAAAGCTAGGCCAGAAGGTTCCATTGCGGAGGCTTACATTTCAAAAGAGTGTACGGCGTTTTGTTCAATGTATTTAAACGGCATTGAAACGGTGTTTAATTAGGAAGAAAGGAATTATGACGGGGGTGACAATGGCCCGGGGTTGGCGGTTTTCACTCAAAATGTTCGTCTTTTTGGTCTATTAACAAAGGAAACTGATGTGTCTGTAGCCGACCGTGAAACGGCTCATTGCTTTGTCCTACACAACAACTTAGAAGTGGAAGAATATCTAGAGTACGACTTGAACCTGTGACGTACTATATGTGACCTATATGCTTTTTTTTAGTAATCATTCTTCAAATTACTTATGAATTACATTGTCCTACGTAGGGAACACAAGATGTTGTTGCAACAACAACATGGAAGTGCATGCGACATTGCCAATATACAATGCAAAGAATTTCCTAAATGGTTCAAAGATCGCGTATGCTACAATTCCTTATAGTGTAGTTTACACATGAAGTTAAGTTATGTCAATAATAACATGACACTTTTTTTAATGTAGATGAACCAATTACGGCACAAAAAGTCACCCGAAACAACTGATGAGATGTGGTCATTGGCAAATGGTTCTAACAACTTAGTGAACACATATTCGGGATGCATTTGTAATGGCGTCCGATTCCATGCTCGCAACCATGACAACCGTCGTAAAAATCAAAATAGTGGATTGGTAGTGGAAGGGGACCATGAAGGCCAATTCATAAAGTTCTACGATTACATTTGCAAAGTTTGGGAAATGACATATTTGTTTAGACATCGTGTTGTTTTGTTCCAATGTGAATGGTATAACATCGGTAGTAACAGAACTTTGCATGTCGAACCACATTTGACTACTATTGATTAAGAAGTTGATGGTATAAAGATGACCCGTTTGTGTTACCAAGTCAAGTGCAACAAGTTTTCTACGTGCATGATACGAAGTTAGGTGCCAATTGGAGAGTAGTAGAAAAGTTTCAACATCAAAGAATTTGGGATGTGCCCGAGGTGGATGTGCCACAACCTGATGATGTGTTCCAACAAGATGATAGCACTGATGTTGTACCAACTGAGCCTATGGATGACGATGTGGAATGTAATTCGGACCAGTAGGTTGGGTGTTAGAGCCGAATATGCCCTAAACTTACTCGAAAAAGGGCTTTCTGGGGGCGAAAATCCATAACAACCCCCAAACCACTATATGGCTCTCACGGACAATTTTCCCATGACAAATAGGACTTGCGACAACTGACGGAATGTAATTCGGACTTGTAGGTAGGGAATTAGACCAAATATGCCCTAAACTTAGTCGAAAAG
This sequence comes from Camellia japonica, assembly GCA_030407325.1. NCBI lineage: Eukaryota > Viridiplantae > Streptophyta > Magnoliopsida > Ericales > Theaceae > Camellia > Camellia japonica. The sequence goes on from JAPPVO010000003.1 coordinate 53,755,519, forward strand.
GGGCGTTTCAGGGGAGAAAATTCAAAATAGCTCCCGAACCATCATGTGACTCTCACAGATAGCTTTCCCATGACAAATAGGACCTGTGACAACTAATGGAATGTAATTCAGACTCGTAGGCAGAGAGTTAGAGTCGAATACGCCTTAAACTTACTCGAAAAGAGCTTTCCGGGGGCGAAAATTCATAACAGCCTCCGAACCACTGTGTGGCTCTCACGGACAATTTTCCCATGACAAATAGGACTTGTGACAACTGACGGAATGTAATCCGGACTCGTAGGTTGATAGTTAGAGCTGAATACGCCTTAAACTTACTTGAAAAATGGCGTTTCGAGGGCAAAAATTCAAAACAGCCCCCGAACCACCTTGTGGCTCTCACGGATAGCTTCCCCATGACAAATAGGATTTATGACAACTGACGGAATGTAATCCGGACCTGTAAGTTGGGAGTTAGAGCCAAATACACCTTAAACTTACTCGAAAAAGGGCGTTTCAGGGGCGAAAATTCAAAACAACCCCTGAACCACTATGTGGCTCTCACGGAATGCTTCCCCATGACAATTAGGACTTGTGACAACTGACGGAATGTAATTCGGACCTGTAAGTTGGGAGTTAGAGCCGAATACGGCCTAAATTTACTTAAAAAATGGCATTCCAGGGGCGAAACTTCATAACAGCCCCCGAGCCACCGTGTTGCTCTCACGGACAGTTTCCCCATGACAAATAGGACTTGTGACAATTGATGGAATGTAATCCGAAGCCATAAGTTGGGAGTTAGAGCCCAATACGCCTTAAACTTACTCGAAAAAGGGTGTTTTGGGGGCGAAAATTCAAAATAACCCCCGAACCATCGTGTGGCTCTCACGGACTGCTTCTTTATGACAATTACAACCTGTGACAACTGACGGAATGTAATTAGGATCTGTAGGTTGGGAGTTAGAGCTGAATACGCCTTAAACTTACTTGAAAAATGACGTTTCGGGGGCAAAAATTCAAAACAGCCCTCGAACCACCGTGTGGCTCTCACGGACTGCTTCTCCATGACAATTACGACCTGTGACAACTGATGGAATGTAATTAGGATCCGTAGGCTTGGAGTTTGAGTCAAAAACGTCTTACACTTAGTCGAAAAACTTGCAACACTTAGTTAAAGAGCGACAACTTTATGAAAATAACATCTACATATTCTAATAATTGCCTTTATATATTTATAGGACGAAGAAATTACATATTAGATTGTTTGTGCAATTGGTTGGAATAAATATTACATGATACATATATATATACTTTCTTTTATTTTCAAGAAGACATTTCTCGATTGTTCTACCTTAAATGCACGTTAGAACATGTTCCCTATGGCTGACTGGATTAATATTTTGTAACCAATTCTAATATATATATATATATATATATATATTTTTTTTTGTAGATGGCTTTGTTGCGTGGACTTGTTGATAATCCATATTGGTGTATGGAGAAGAATTTTCACTTTTGTATAGAACTAATATAATACTTTTGTCGTCCTCAGCTTTTGTGTAGTTCACTATTACTGATACAGAAAACTTTTGGCAATCAATAGATAATGACTATCGTGGTACATAGATCACCTTTTGTCGTGGTACATATATAACCATTTGTCGGCGTACATATATGACCTTTTGTCATGGTCTATAGAAAAACTTTTGTCGTGGTACAAAGATCACCTTTTATTATGGTACATATATATGACCATTTGTCAGCGTACATATACCTTTTGTCAGCTTACATATATGACCTTTTGTCATGGTCTATAGAAATTTTTTTGTCATGGTACATATATCACCTTTTGTCGTGGTACAGATTACGATGGTAATTTGTACCATGCCAAATGGTAATTTCGCTTGGTAGTAAATGTATTTTTTATATACGGAGGACTTTGATTTTTGTATGATATATTTTGTATGGAATTATTATTTTAGTTTGGACAATAGTTGGTTTGTACGGACTTTGACATTTTAAAGTTATTTATTTTTTGTATATGGATGCAGATTGTGGAATGATTGATAGTACGTATCATTTTGTTTATATACGTACTATAGGTTGCATGGAATATAGATAGGTTGTGGAGAAATTATAATTTTACGATAAAACATAATATCATGTTTTTGGCGACTAAACAATTAGTAGCTAAAAAGAAATTGGGAAAATACTTTGGGTGGCTAAAAGTTTTGTAGCAAAAAAAAATAGACATTTAGCGACTAAAAGTTTTGTAGCCAAAAGAAAATCAAACATTTGGCGACTAAAATATTTCGTAGCTAAAAACAAAAGCTAAAGAATAAAAACACTTTTGCCAACTAAAAATTTAGTAGCAAAAAACGTGGGACTTTAGGCGACCAAATATTTAGTAGCCAAAACAAGAACTCTTTGCTGACTAAAATTTTAGTAGCCAAACATGTGAGACTTTAGGCTACCAAATTTTTAGTAGTCAAACAAGAACTCTTTGCCGACTAAAATTTTAGTAGCTAAAAATGTGGGACTTTAGGCGACTAAAAGTCTGGCCACCGAAAATGTACTAATTTAATTTAATGTCCAACTTTTTGGCGACTAAAATTTTAGTCAGAAATTGAATACATTCGGCAAAAATTTTAGTCGATAATGATCTTTACTGACAATTCTTCGACAACTACTTCTGTGACCAAATAATTTAGTCGCTAAAACCCTTCGGCGACTAAAAATTAACTTTTGGTGACTAAAAATTTAGTCGCCAAAAATGAAAATTATTATAGTGTCACCATAGCCACCATAGCCACCACTGCCACCACTTTCACCTCCACCTTCACCACCACAAAAAAATTGAAGTTTTAGAGACCAAAATTTAAGGATAAAATTATTTTTTTGGAATCAAATATTTTTATTGCGAAAAGTGCCGTCATTATATTTTTAGAAATGAAAATTGAAAATTAGTGATGAATTATTATCTTTTTGAGACCAAATTTTTTGTCTAAAAAAAATAAGCCTTTTTAAGACCAAATTATTATGTCCCTAAAAGTGTATTTATTAGTGACATTTTTAAAATTTTGTTGTTAAAAGTCTTATTTTTGACTTTTCAGGACGACTTTTTAGCGACTATCCTCACGATAATAGAAATTAATTTCTAAATGTCTTATGCAACAAAATTTTCACTTTTAGACCATCTCTAACGGTGAACCAAACTTTGCATCAGATTTGATATTTGGTGAAAATGTCACTTTTTGGAGCTCCAATGGTTTCACCAAATTGGTATCAAAATGAGAATGGAACAAAAAATTCATCAAAGTAAGAACAGGCTCCAGATTTCACCATTTCACCGTGCGTTACCGTTAAGGTGGGCCAACCGGTCAACTAACCGGTTGTTCGGCTGGTTGACCAACCGGTCGACCGATTCCCTTTCAAATAGGTAGGTTCAAACCGGTCAAAAAGGTTCAAACAGGTTAAAAAAAAAAAAAAAATTTGCCTTACCGATCGACCGGCCGGTCAACCAACCGGTCGACCACTTCCCTTTTGATGCATGGTTGGAGCAAATGGTATCAGATTGAGAAAATTGGCTTTTTTTTACTCAAATTTGGTGAAAATTTTGGTTCACCGTTGGAGATGCTCTTAGGGATCAAAAATCTAGTTTCTAAAACTCTTGTATGTTGTAGTGTACTTTCGTCTTGCCACTGGCACCACCAAACATAAAAAAATATTTTATGTTAGAATATGTTTTCCGTTCAAACAAATAGAGCTTAAGTAATTATTTTAATAGCCTTAAAATATTATTTGACATTGTTTAGTGTTCACACAATTTTATTAGATAGTATAGTCAAAATAATTATTGAAAATTGAAATAACCAAAAGTCTTTCTAAATAAATAAATAAATGATGGGATGCGACTATTAGTTAAAATAATAATCGAAAATGAAAAAAATAATAAAAAATATTTCAAAAGAAAATAGTGATTAATTATTAAATTATCATAAAAAAAATAACACTTTATGTATCAGTTATCTTGATCTCTTGGAGAAAACAATAAGAGAGCAAAATTGAAAGAAAAAATAAAAAAATCTCATCATAATATTATATGTACCCCTATTTTATTTTCTATCATTTTTATCAAAATTTATAATATAAAGTGCCTCAATCAAAATAATAAAAATTATAAAATACACCAATTTTCCGACAGGATGAGTATAAAGGCTTGCCTTCAAGGATGTGTGACTACCACTGTCCCATACCAATCTTACTTTCTTTCACCAAAATGGTTCAGTTTGTGATCAGTTCAACCCTCTTCTTCCTAGGAACCTTTCATGCCACCCATTTACTCCTACTCTTCCTCACTTTCACATTTCCAAACAGTTCTTCATCAGCCTCACTTACCAACTCAACAGACAAATTAGAATTACTCAACTTCAAATCACACATAATTGAAGATCCTGAAGGAGTCTTACACTCATGGAACACCTCTCTCCATTTCTGCAACTGGGTTGGTGTCACATGTTCCCTCAAACACCAAAGAATCACCAGATTAGACCTCCAAGCCCATCAGCTCACCGGAACCATCTCTCCGGCCATCGGAAATCTCTCATTCCTCCGATCCCTCGACCTCAGCGACAACTCGTTCCATGGCGAAATCCCCCTAGAACTCAGCCACCTGCCCAGGCTTCAAAACCTCAACTTGAGCTTCAATTTCTTGACGGGTACAATCCCCGCCAACCTGTCTCGATGTTCTGACCTTGCAAATCTTCTGTTAGACCATAACTACCTTGTAGGCCACATTCCTCCTCAACTCGGCTCACTCTCCAACCTCGTAATGCTGTACCTTAAAAACAACAATCTTACAGGCACTGTCCCGGGTACAATTGGAAACCTCACGTCTCTCCAAGAACTATACTTGTCGTATAATTACAATCTGGAGGGAGAATTACCAGACTCCATGTCCCAAATGCGGAGTCTAACGATGCTCGGATTGTCGGTAAACAGACTGTCGGGATTTTTTCCTCACTCGCTTTACAATCTTTCCTCGCTCGAGCTCATATCTTTATCCTTCAACAAGTTCACTGGTAATCTCAGACCCAACATTGGGGTTGTTTTTCCCAATATCCGGAATCTTTACTTGGCAAACAATTTCTTCACTGGTCCCATACCCGATTCGCTGTCAAATGCTTCGCAGATTTCAAGGATTGACATTCCTTACAATAATTTCACAGGCAGTGTGCCTATGAGTTTTGGGAATTTACAGAGTTTGTGGTGGTTCAATGTTCTTGACAATGATCTCGGAAGCGGCAGACCGGATGATCTGAGTTTCATAACTTCTCTGACCAATTGCAGCCAGCTAGAGTTCCTGGACATTGCTGACAACCGTTTCGGAGGCGTGTTGCCGAGCTCGATCGCCAATCTGTCAACCCAATTGACGAAGCTACTTGTCGGTGGAAACAGAATTCATGGAACTATACCTGCAGATATTGCCAACCTCTTCAACTTGGACACACTCAGTATGGGGGAAAACTTTCTTACAGGTAAAAAAAGATTTCGTTGGAATCAAATAGATCTTACACAAATTTTATGATGAATTTTTTTAATTAATTGACCCTTATAACAAATTAATTGTCTATTTTTTTAACAAAGACATGGCAGTTTATTTTATTTATATTTATGGAAGGGCTGTTTCTCACCTTTTTTTTTTTTTTTTTTTGTGGCTGTTTTGGTAATGGGTTTTAAATAGCCACACACACACACACACACACACACACACACAAAACATTATAATCAACTTAATTCTTTTTGGAAAAATTAAAAGTCAGTGAGATTTTAAAAATAGTAATATTATAAATTCATACTTAATTATTTAAAATTATTATTTTATAATTCAGATTTATTCTAGACATAAATTCCACCATATATAAATTTAATCTCTACCACATAACCAGCCATCCAAAAAATTATCCCAGACTTTTCCTTCAAAAAAATTATAGATTAATGGTAAACATTACAAATATTAAAATATAAAATTATAAACTATTCCATCAATCAATAATTAATTTATGCAATTACACTGATAAGTTTTTTTTTTTTAATGCCATTTCATAAAAAATAAAAGAAACTAATTAAAATAACAAGTATTTTAAACTTAACCGCCTCGAATCACATCGAATTGGCAATGGCTTTTCTTTTCTTTTCTTTATTTTTATTATTATTTTTAAAGTAATGACTAAAATAACTAAAAATTCAGGATTAAATTAAATTAATTAAAAATTCAAAAATTGATTTGTTATAAGAGTTTCTAATTTTTTTTAATGGTAGTTTAAAATCTAGTGGAATCAATTGACACCGCACTCATCCATGTGGCCTTGCCCACGCAGGTACCGTTCCGGGTTCGATCGGAAAACTGTCAAACTTGAAAAGACTGCATTTGGAATCAAATCAATTGAGTGGGGAAATACCATCTTCCTTAGGCAACATCACTCAACTGTTGTATATTTATCTTCAAAACAACAGCTTAGGAGGAAACATACCTTCAAGTTTAGGCAACTGCCAAAGCCTACAAACTCTAGACCTTTCTCACAACAAACTCAATGGAACCATACCCAAACAGATCTTGAGTCTCTCATCTCTCTCAATAGTTCTTAATGTGTCATACAACTCTTTGAGTGGTCCATTGCCAGAGGAAGTTGGGAATTTGACAAATCTTGCAGCACTTGATGTTACAAAAAACAGATTGTCTGGAGAGATTCCAAGCAATTTGGGAAATTGTTTTGCTTTGGAACTGGTCTCTATGCAGGGGAACTTGTTTGAAGGAAACATTCCTGCTTTGAGTGGTTTGAAAAGCATTCAATATTTAGACCTTTCTCACAACAACCTGTCTGGCCCAATTCCACAATACATGGCCAAGCTTTCCACATTGCAACATTTGAATCTTTCATTTAACAATCTTGAGGGTGAAGTGCCTGTTCAAGGGGTCTTCAAAGATGCGAGCGGAGTTGAACTGTCTGGCAACATGAAGCTCTGTGGGGGGATCCAAGCGCTGAATCTTCACCCATGCCCTGTGCAATCGCCTAAAAAGCCCAAGAAGCACATTGCTTTCAAGTTGATTTTGGTTTTGGTAATTGTTGCCTCTTGGTTAGCTCTAATGGTGTCCTTATTTTCATTTTTCTGCGCAAAAAAGTTGAAGAGTAAGCCACAATCAACATCATCTTCCGTTGGGCATGAACACCCAAAGATTTCTTACGAAGAGCTCCTCAATGCAACTAATAGATTCTCTTCAAGCAATTTGATTGGTTCGGGTAATTTTGGGACAGTGTACAAAGGAATTCTCGACCCAGATGAAACAATTGTTGCAGTGAAGGTACTCAATCTTCAACAACGTGGAGCTTCCAAGAGCTTTATTGCTGAATGCCAAGCTTTGAAAAACATCCGGCACAGAAACCTTGTCAAGATTGTCACTGCTTGCTCGAGTATCGATTTTGAAGGCAATGATTTCAAAGCTTTGGTGTACAAGCACATGCTGAATGGGAGCTTGGAAAAGTGGCTTCATCCAGAAGAGGGACAGTCCCAACAGAGAAGTTTAAGCATTCTTCAAAGGATGAATATAGCAATTGATGTGGCTTCTGCCTTAGATTATCTTCATAACCACTGTGAAACACCTGTGGCTCACTGTGATTTGAAGCCAAGCAATGTGCTTCTTGACAACGATTTCACTGCTCATGTGAGTGATTTTGGCTTGGCACAGCTCCTCTGTAAATTTAGCAAGGAAGCTACCATGAATCAGTTCAGCTCACTTGGAATTAAAGGAACCATAGGGTATGCTGCTCCAGGTAAGTTCTTCTTCTTCTTCTTCTACAATTTTAGGTGCATTGTGTTTGTTTTACTAAAGCAATGACTTCATGAATCAAAATTAAATTGAAGACACCACGATAAGTAAAAAGACTTGAAGACACCATGATAACTAAAAAAAAACAGTTCAGTACACGAGACTCTCATCATTGTACATAATGACGTTGCTAGAAAATAAATTCAAGGGGGGCAACTACTAATTATAACCTCAATTTTTATTCCTTGGAATCAACAAGAATAAAACTTAAATATTTGTTGCAAAATTTTTTAATGTGAACTTTTTTACAATTAACTCCAATGAATTTTCAACTTTTAAAGTAAAAAATATATAAATCCCTAATTAAAAATCCTTATTTTAGTGCAAATCAAAATCTCCAATTTCAGTACATCAAAATCTCTAATGTTGGCACAAATCACTACAAATCAAAATCCTTAATTTTCAGCATATCGAAATCTCTAATTTTGGCACAAATAACTATGGATCAAAATCCTTAATTTTAATAAATTAATACACATCAGTTTTTTTACAAATAAGTTATTTTAAAAATATTAGAAAATGAGGGGGCATGTGACCCCTAGTCCCTTAATAAATCCGCCTTTGATTGCAGAGTTTGAGGAGGAACAGATATACATAATCTTACCTCTACATACAAAAACACTATTTTCATAATTTGAACCAATAACTCCAAGTTGCAATAGATCAATCTTATTGTTGCACCACGATCACTAATTATAAAGTTTTTAGGCTATACTATAATGCCTTGGTGTTTATTACACTTTTATGTTCCCAAATTCCCGAAAGTTTCACATTTTATATGAAAGTTTGATCTTATCATACAATGGCATGAATGGAAGTTCCATGAATTTCAGAGTATGGCATGGGTGGAAAGGTCTCAACTGTAGGAGATGTCTACAGCTACGGAATTCTCTTGTTAGAGCTTTTCACTGGAAGAAGACCCACAGATGATTCATTTGAAGACAATCTAAACCTTCACAACTTTGTCAAAATGGCACTGCCCAGTCAAGTAATGGAGGTTGTGGACCAATCAGCCTTATGCAAAGGTATAGAAGAAGTAAGCAAGGCTGGGTGTTCGACTGACTTTAGATGTGAACTGAGTGAGTGCTTGATTTCTGTTTTGCAAATCGGAGTTGTGTGTTCATCAGATTCTCCCCAGGACAGATTGAACATGGGACAGGTCACCATGAAACTGCTTTCTATCCGAGAGACATTTCTTAGTGCTGGAATGCACGAAGAACAACAGAATCATAGAATCAATGACAGGTGAAATTTCTGATATAATGTTCAACAATTGTAACTAAATAGTTACAATCCAGTGGTGTATGAATTTGAGCCATTTCTTATTACAGGTCCATACAGTTCTCAATATCAAGGGCATATGAAGGTGATGAGCCTGTGTGATGAAAAATGTCTTGGTATCTAAGGTTTCTATCGTCATATCCCAGTAAGTTCACATACAATATATTCCCTGAAATTTCATATGTTTTTATTTTTTTTAGTTTTATTTTTAAAGTTGATCAGTGATGATGCAGACCAAGTGACCTAAAACTTATTTGGCCCATTTGGATTGAAGGATGACAAAACAGAAAATAAGCGTTTGAGCTAACGTTGGCAGATCAGTTCTGAAAGACCCATGCTCAATGGGAAACAACCCAATGATCAGTGATGATGCCATGGCCTAGGGTGTTGTTTGGATAAATTTCATCGTTTAGGCCCTCAATTTCACTTTTTGTGAAAGTTTTGTTCTGCTAATCACTGTCTAGGAAATTATTTGTTTTAATTTTCTGATTTTTCTTTATATTGGCTTATTAGCTAGGAATTGCCTATTACATTGTCTCCTATGGTTTCTCTACCACAATAAATTCGGTTGTAAATCTTTTGGCTAAGTAGTTTTGATTATTTAATAATACAATTCCAGAGTATTTATTTAAAAAAATATATATATATACAATTCCAGAGAAGAGTTCCCTCTATTGTGTTCTCATATTTGTTCTTTGTTTCCCAAGCCCAACTCTTATTTCAATACGCTTCCCTATATAAATTATGTCTGAAGCAATTTTTAAATTTTATCCAAATCAACCCATATAGTTTGAGAAGGTGAGTGACTTGGATGATTAAAATTTGTCAATCTACCTACAAACTGACTCAACCCCCACTTAACATGTTTATTGAATTACCATGCACTTGTTCACAACCCTAATATCATTGATTGGATGACAATCACTCCTCATTTTCATTCATATTTTTTGCTAATTTGATTTTTTTGTGTATTAATTTTTGAAATATAATTTTCAATAATTATTCATTCAATTATTTGGTAGGTTTTGTATAAGATTTGGAATAAATAATTAATTTTTTGTTTGAAATCGATGAAAACTAAAGTTGAATGTTCAATTGTTTCTCATTTTATATTTCTAATCCGCCTGACTCATTGGTTTAAAATTGTCAAAATATTCAATCAACTTGCCAATTTTGAGAATGGGTTTGTTAGTGGCGGATTGAAAATTTTCCCAAAATTAACCCAAATTGACCTGTGCACAATCCTAATTATAATTAGCTGAAAAAATTATAGCTTGCTTCTTGAGCATTGCTCCATAACAATTAAAATGTCACACACTACTATCGGGAACTTGAATTCTCTACAATATCCAAGCTTCCAATGATATTGCAATGCTTTGAACCACATCTTGACACATAAGCATATCGAAAATCCAGCAACACAAAAAATATTCATAAAATCAAGGGCGATTTATACTAACAATCCTTATATTTTAGAACTCATGTCACTTTAGTTCTTAACTTTTTAATAGTTATACATTTGACTCTAAATTTTGAATCTTGTTCTAAATAAGGATAATTGAAGATACCATTACTTAATTTCAATGGCAAAATCGTCAATTTGATAAAATATAAACTAATTTAATAAAAATAAATGTCAAAAAAATATTTTAAAATTTTTTAAAATTATTTATACCCACCAAAGATAAAATTATATAAACTTGATAACTCTTTTAGACATTTATTTATTTATTCTACTAAATTAATTTTTATTACGTGTTTGGATGATAATCATGTAATGGGTGGTTGTTAAGATTTTAATGTGTAATCGATATATTTAATAAGTGAAATGTTTTTAGTTTTAAATTTTTTGATTTGCTGGATTGGTTTAATAATGATATCAAAGTTGTCGCCATGTTTGACTTTCAGAAAAATAGAAACTAATTTAATGAAAATAAAAACAATCACTTATTACATGATCATTATCCAAACACATAATAAAAATTAATTTGGTAAAATAAATAAATAAATAAATGTCTAAAAGATTTATTAATTTTATATAATTTTATCTTTAGTGGATAAAATAATTTTTAAAAATTTAAAAATATTTTTTTTAATATTTATTTTTGTCAAATTAGTTTATATTTTATCAAATTGACGATTTTGCCCTTGAAATTAAGCAATGGTATCTATAGCGACCCCGGTCTTTTCCCATTTGATTATTGTATCCGGACTTATGTTCCGTAGATTTCGTTGTCATATCATTGTTGTTGTTGTCCTTTAATTCCTTATTCTTGGGTTATAGGATGTTTTGGGCAGAGTGATTGCAGGTTGGTTGGGTTTTAGAAACCAAGTGTTGTTGTCCAGTTTTCTGCTTGGTCGCTCGAGCGAGCTTCTCTTCGCTCGAGCGAGGCTTTTGTTTTTGGTCCGTCGCTCGAGCGAGCTCTTCTTGGCTCGAGCGAGCTTTGCGTCTAGTACTTAGACCTGAGAGCAGTGTTTTCTGGCTCGAGCGAGCTTCTTTGTTCTTCGCTCGAGCGAGAATATCTTCGCTCGAGCGAGGATTTCGTGTGTCTGGTCGCTCGAGCGACCAGGTCTTCGCTCGAGCGAGCCTGTCGTATTTCAGTAGGCAGCAGCGGGGAAAAATATAATTTTTCTCCTTCTTCCTTTCTTGAAACCCTAGCAGCCGAGAGTCTCTCTCTCTCTAAACATATCCTCTCTCTAGATTTCATCTCCTTCTAATATGAATCCATCCTAGGTTCTTTGTAAGAAAGATAGAGGGTGGTTTGGGCTTCGTTTTAATCTGAAAAATAGTGGAGTTAGAGCACCTTGATTTCGGGCCATCTTCTCCATTTGTGTTCTTCGTTCGAGGTAGGGATTCTCCTTGTTCTCTTTTCAATACTCCTACTATAGATAGACATGTGGCTACTTTTGTATTGCATGAAAACTATATCATGTTGGATTTTTTTGTATAAATTCATGAGGATGAACTTGGGTTAGTTCTTGGTTTTGGATCTATTATCATTAGATGGGTTTTGGGGGTTAATTGGGTATGAATTAGCATGTTGTTGTTGAGAGGGAGGAAAACCCTAATATAATGATTATGATTTAATTTATATAATTAAATTGGAATGGCTTGAAAGGAATGTGGTAGATTAAAAATGAGTTTTGGCTTTATTGCCTTGGATTTGATTTTGTGGAAACAAAGGGATGAAGTTGGTTTTGTGAAAATAAAAGGAAGCGGGATTGGTTTTGTGGAATGGGAAAAGTACTTGAAAGGGGGGATAAATGTTGGATTGTTGTATCATATACTACTATGTTGGTATTAGTGATAAGTTGGTGATCTCATGATAATTGAGTATGTTTATAGATGTACAATATACCTGCATCTAGAGGTTTTGTCCTTGGTCATCGGTGGAGGATGACATGTTTGAGTTGGATTGTCGTGTATGTTTTACACCACTGTTGATTGAACATCATATGTGATGAAATGTTGAGATACATTTTATATGTATATTTGTTAGGGAGGAGAGAGGGGTTGTACTCTAGTGTGTGTGAGAAGTTAGGGGATGTACTCCACACACCTATGTGTTCATACATCTTAACACATTGTTTGCATCCTGATAGTTTATGTGGTTGCAATATACATGTTAGTTATGCCTTGTTGCATGGTCATTGTTGGCATTATATGCCGCGCTTATAATCAAAGGTACCGTTACCTTCCAGCTAGCGCCTGGAGAACTGTATGCGCTTATAATGTAAGGTACCACACCCTTCCAGCTAGCGCCTGGTAAAATGGTATGTTGTTGTGAGAAGTGTATTTTGGCATACTACGCACCTAGCTAGTAGAGCAAAGTTTTGTTGTTATTGTTTCAGTGTATCTGGAAACATTGTGAATAGTATTGGTTTCAGTTTTGGAGGGCCGAGTGCCTCATAAATTTATCTTGTGCATATAGTTGAGTTATCTCCTTTGTTATAGAGGTATGCATGTATAATTATGTTAGAATTGGGATTGAACTGAAATGCCTTTTTTTTTTATTTGGAAGTGTGAAGAAAACCGAACATCTTAGAATTATGTTTTGAAAAGGCACATTTGTTGTATGTGAGGGAAAATGGAAAAGAGTAGTGAGCTTAGTGAATTTATTTCCTAAGAAACGGTTAATGTCATGAAAGATTGGGAACGGGGGTTAATGAAAGGAAAAAGGAAAGATGAATCGCTTATAGCGTTGAATGAAATGGTTGTTTTCGAGAAAAGTTCATATATATATATATGTATATATATATGTTTGTATAAACTGTCACATTATTATTCTAGTACGAGAATGAGTGTTCATGATCATAGCTATCTGTACTGTTGTTATTGTTGAGGATCATGTTGAGATCCCTACTGGACTATATGTTCATCCCACGTTGTTGAATTTTTTCAGGTGTTTAGCAGGATTTGCTACAAGATTTGGATCTTCTTATTTGTTGGCCACGGGCCTCTTTGTTGTTGGCGGAATGCCATATGTGTAAAAGGGTTACACCCTTCATTTGATTATTCAATGTTGTAAGCCTGAGGGCAATTTATTTAAGGATGCTCATATTGTATTTGGTTTGCATACGAATGAGAGTATTGTTATTCATTTCCACGGACTGAATGTATGAGTTTATTTCCGCATGTTATCTCTGAAAATGAATTAATTTAATGAACTTGGCAATGACTTCGAGTAATAAAAAGTGGGGCGTGACAACTTGGTATCAGAGCTACCGGGTTTGAACACCTTGAGCTCGTGGGAAGTGGTTTTTACCACAGTGGGTTTACTACGTGCAGTGAGGACGTTGCATATAGATACCATGAGGATTAGGACTTATGTGTTGCATTTATGTGAGCATGGGATTCAGTCTCTTGGATAGTATTCATAACCGGTGAACTTGCTTTGAGGTCCTTTTGGAAACGCGCCTGATCAACGTGGTTTCTGATAGGAATTCCTTGAGAGTTCCGGGATGAGTGGCTATCTTTGTGGACTTGATTCGATTATGTGTTAACATGTTTAGATGTTTATATGCAATAGAAGTTTTATGACTAAGTGTTTCTTGTGACTTAGTGGTGGTAGTGTGTGCCTCGGAGAAGGCTATTGTGTTTGGCACTAAGTGTATTTTACTTTTGTGCTTTATAGGATGTCTACACGAGGGAGTAGAGGACGGTCGAATAGTAGGAGTGTCGGTAGGGGCACAGCAGTTCCTTTAGCACCCGCCGTTGCAGCGTCGGCTGTCGGCGAGGATGTCGCACGTGAGATTGCGAGAGCAGTACATGACGCCCTAGCTCGCATTGAGGGCGGCAGCGGGCATGCTCTCAAACTTACTAAGGAGTTCTTTCGCTCCAGTCCACCAGAGTTTGTGGGGGAGGCTAAACCGTTGGAGGCAGAGAGTTGGTTGGAGCAGATTACCAAGACTCTTGATATGCTCAGAGTCGAAGATGAGGAGTTGAGGGTTTCTTTGGCGACCTTTCAGTTAAAGAGTGATGCGAGTTATTGGTGGAAGAATGCTAAGAATAATGTAGGTAGCACATGGGTTGCTTTTACCGAGGCCTTTTTGGCCAAGTATTTCCCTCCTTCTGCTCGGGAAAGGTTGAGGGAACAGTTTTTGGAGTTGCGTCAGGATGATACTCCTGTGGCACAGTTTGAGATGCGGTTTGATAGTTTGTCGAGGTTTGCTCCAGAGTTGGTGACAACAGAGGAGCGTCGTTGTTTTGAGTTCGAACGGCGGTTGTGTTTTGATATTCGGGAGAAGGTAGCTGGATCCTTGTGGAAGGATTACTATACTTTAGTTGAGGCAGCGGCCCATGTGGAGGCCCTGATTGCGAGTGATGATGGGGTTAAGGAGGGGACCATTGCGGTAAGTTCTTCGGTTCCTAAGCGCTCTAGGCTCAGTAAGGGGTGGAGGCGGAAACATGTTCAGTCGGGAGCTGGTTCCTTTTCTTCACCAGGGGTTTCGGATCCTTCTGTTGGGGGTTCCGGGGAGGTGTAGGTTACAGACCAGTCTCAGAGTAGAGGGTCTGGTGGTTGTTTTGTTTGTGGTCAGCTGGGCCATGGTAGACGTTCTTGTCCTTTGCGTGCAAATTCTTCGGGGGTATTAAAACCTAGTCAGACTCAGTCGTACCCGTCCAGTCGGGGGCGTTATCGGTACCAGAAACAGGCAGGCCAGGCTTCGGGAGCCTCGCGAGGGGCGACTTATTAGTTAGCCCTACAGTGTTACCCTGGAGAGGGACCTTTTGTAATGTCGGCCGGTGGTGTATCACGTTTATCGATTTTGTTGTTGATCGGTGTACTATTGGATGCTGAGGCATCATGTTTATGTATCGCATATGCATGCATAGTATTGTTTGTTTAATCCTCGTGTATTGGGGAGTATGTATGGAATTTCGAACTCTCTATTTTATTTTGAGAAGTTGTTAATGGGGTCAATGATCCTAGTATTGTTGCTTGCTTAGTACTGTGTATTGAGTTAGTCTTGTGACGGCCTGTGGCCCTTGTTCTTTTTAGAGATTATGGGTTGAGAACGGGAATCCGTGGGTGGATGTGATTGATGTGATGGTTTCGAGAGTTGTGCGGTATTAGCAAGGTTATGTGAGGTTATATCTCGGGTTAGCGGGAATGGTACCTGTATGTTGGTTTGTGTTTTGGGGCTTGCTAGTTAGTGAGTCTGGGGTGACCCTAACGGTTGTATAGGGGTAGTGTTTGTTTTGTGATTGGTTATTAATTGTGGGGTACGGTTTGTGAGTGGATGCAGGCAGCATTCTTTAGAGGAAGAACAGTTTGTGTTCTAGAGTAACGAGAATAGCGTTGGTCGATTTATCCTTCTTGATTGGGTAGTTGTAATTGCGGTTGACCATGTCGGTCTTCGGTCGAGGAGATGAGTAGGCTTGCTATGCAGCCATGGGGAGGGAAATGGTGATACCCTTAGACGCAGTGTTGATGCGGTTTAATTTGAGGACATCCGATGAGATTCCAAAATTGGGGATTTGTGTAGAGAACTCCGTGTTAGGGGTTAGTAATTTGAGTGGCACATCAGTGTGTGGATTACTGAGTGTGGAGTTTGTTGAGTTGATTAGTCAGCTTATTGGTATTGTGTTTTGGGTGGACATCGGTCACCTTGAGGTTAGTCTCGTTTGTTGTAGACTTTGTGTGTTGATTAGGGAAAACTGAAACTAATCATCCGGGTTGTGCTATTAAATATGACGATTATAGTAATACAGCAAATATGTGTATTGAATGATCATTGTAATTGATTGGATTCTTTTTTTATATACATTATGTGTATATATATTGTTTGGGAGGAGATAGGGGATGGACTTCAATGATACAGCACTAAAATGTGTATCTATTGAAAGATTGTAATAGCTCATATGCTTATTTATTGTGAAGTGAAAAATGTTTTATATGAGTTACTATCTCATTTAATTGTTTGGCCAGGTTCTGAGCCAGGTGTATGTTATTAAATTGTTTAATTAAGGAGAGACGGGATGAAATTGCAAAACCATGAATTTCTTATGCCTTATGTGTTGATAGTATTGTTGTTATTTCTATTAACTATCATTATAGAAATGTTATGCTTCATGTTGGTTTTGGTATCACTGTAAGAGTGACGGATATTGTTGGTGTTATGTTGAAAGGATTTGGAAAACAAAATTTTTTTTTTTCCCTAGTGTTTGGGCCACCTAAGGTTGTTGATGAGAAATTGATTTAAATCAAAGATTTTGAGAAATTCCAAATGAATCTTTTTGGTAAATAAACTGTGGATGTTTTTTTGTGTTTTGAATAACACCGTATTTGTAAAAAATATTTACAAAATGTTGAGTTTCGCATGGAAAATGAAAGATTTAATTTGGAATGTTAACATTGAAAATTTGACTATCTTCGAGAAATGTCTCTTGAACAAGAAAATGTTTTCTTATTATTTTACTCAAAAGATTTGCTTTAGTTGCATTTTGGGAGTTGTACTGTTGAATAGTGACTTAGCTTGAAGCACTAGTCGGTTGTTCTCGAATTGTGTTGGGGAAGGTTTGGTTTGTTAAGGTTTTGTACCTAAGTGTTGTGGTTTGGAACGTATTCCCTTAGTGAGTCTCTTCCTTGGTAAGAGTGGCTTGACGGTTTGTAGTGAGAGCGGTTTCACTCCTAGTATTGGGGGGTGTTGGTGTTGAGTAACCAGTTGGCCTTGTATTCTGGCGTATGCTTAATTTCGGGGACGAAATTCTTTTAAGGGGGGGAGGTTATAGCGACCCCGGTCTTTTCCCATTTGATTATTGTATCCGGACTTATGTTCCGTAGATTTCGTTGTCATATCATTGTTGTTGTTGTCCTTTAATTCCTTATTCTTGGGTTATAGGATGTTTTGGGCAGAGTGATTGCAGGTTGGTTGGGTTTTAGAAACCAAGTGTTGTTGTCCAGTTTTCTGCTTGGTCGCTCGAGCGAGCTTCTCTTCGCTCGAGCGAGGCTTTTGTTTTTGGTCCGTCGCTCGAGCGAGCTCTTCTTGGCTCGAGCGAGCTTTGCGTCTAGTACTTAGACCTGAGAGCAGTGTTTTCTGGCTCGAGCGAGCTTCTTTGTTCTTCGCTCGAGCGAGAATATCTTCGCTCGAGCGAGGATTTCGTGTGTCTGGTCGCTCGAGCGACCAGGTCTTCGCTCGAGCGAGCCTGTCGTATTTCAGTAGGCAGCAGCGGGGAAAAATATAATTTTTCTCCTTCTTCCTTTCTTGAAACCCTAGCAGCCGAGAGTCTCTCTCTCTCTAAACATATCCTCTCTCTAGATTTCATCTCCTTCTAATATGAATCCATCCTAGGTTCTTTGTAAGAAAGATAGAGGGTGGTTTGGGCTTCGTTTTAATCTGAAAAATAGTGGAGTTAGAGCACCTTGATTTCGGGCCATCTTCTCCATTTGTGTTCTTCGTTCGAGGTAGGGATTCTCCTTGTTCTCTTTTCAATACTCCTACTATAGATAGACATGTGGCTACTTTTGTATTGCATGAAAACTATATCATGTTGGATTTTTTGTATAATTCATGAGGATGAACTTGGGTTAGTTCTTGGTTTTGGATCTATTATCATTAGATGGGTTTTGGGGGTTAATTGGGTATGAATTAGCATGTTGTTGTTGAGAGGAAGGAAAACCCTAATATAATGATTATGATTTAATTTATATAATTAAATTGGAATGGCTTGAAAGGAATGTGGTAGATTAAAAATGAGTTTTGGCTTTATTGCCTTGGATTTGATTTTGTGGAAACAAAGGGATGAAGTTGGTTTTGTGAAAATAAAAGGAAGCGGGATTGGTTTTGTGGAATGGGAAAAGTACTTGAAAGGGGGGATAAATGTTGGATTGTTGTATCTTATACTACTATGTTGGTATTAGTGATAAGTTGGTGATCTCATGATAATTGAGTATGTTTATAGATGTACAATATACCTGCATCTAGAGGTTTTGTCCTTGGTCATCGGTGGAGGATGACATGTTTGAGTTGGATTGTCGTGTATGTTTTACACCACTGTTGATTGAACATCATATGTGATGAAATGTTGAGATACATTTTATATGTATATTTGTTAGGGAGGAGAGAGGGGTTGTACTCTAGTGTGTGTGAGAAGTTAGGGGATGTACTCCACACACCTATGTGTTCATACATCTTAACACATTGTTTGCATCCTGATAGTTTATGTGGTTGCAATATACATGTTAGTTATGCCTTGTTGCATGGTCATTGTTGGCATTATATGCCGCGCTTATAATCAAAGGTACCGTTACCTTCCAGCTAGCGCCTGGAGAACTGTATGCGCTTATAATGTAAGGTACCACACCCTTCCAGCTAGCGCCTGGTAAAATGGTATGTTGTTGTGAGAAGTGTATTTTGGCTTACTACGCACCTAGCTAGTAGAGCAAAGTTTTGTTGTTATTGTTTCAGTGTATCTGGAAACATTGTGAATAGTATTGGTTTCAGTTTTGGAGGGCCGAGTGCCTCATAAATTTATCTTGTGCATATAGTTGAGTTATCTCCTTTGTTATAGAGGTATGCATGTATAATTATGTTAGAATTGGGATTGAACTGAAATGCCTTTTTTTTTTATTTGGAAGTGTGAAGAAAACCGAACATCTTAGAATTATGTTTTGAAAAGGCACATTTGTTGTATGTGAGGGAAAATGGAAAAGAGTAGTGAGCTTAGTGAATTTATTTCCTAAGAAACGGTTAATGTCATGAAAGATTGGGAACGGGGGTTAATGAAAGGAAAAAGGAAAGATGAATCGCTTATAGCGTTGAATGAAATGGTTGTTTTCGAGAAAAGTTCATATATATATATATATGTATATATATATGTTTTGTATAAACTGTCACATTATTATTCTAGTACGAGAATGAGTGTTCATGATCATAGCTATCTGTACTGTTGTTATTGTTGAGGATCATGTTGAGATCCCTACTGGACTATATGTTCATCCCACGTTGTTGAATTTTTTTCAGGTGTTTAGCAGGATTTGCTACAAGATTTGGATCTTCTTATTTGTTGGCCACGTGGCCTCTTTGTTGTTGGCGGAATGCCATATGTGTAAAAGGGTTACACCCTTCATTTGATTATTCAATGTTGTAAGCCTGAGGGCAATTTATTTAAGGATGCTCATATTGTATTTGGTTTGCATACGAATGAGAGTATTGTTATTCATTTCCACGGACTGAATGTATGAGTTTATTTCCGCATGTTATCTCTGAAAATGAATTAATTTAATGAACTTGGCAATGACTTCGAGTAATAAAAAGTGGGGCGTGACAGTATCTTTAATTGTCCTTATTTGAAATAAAATTTAAAATTCAGGATCAAATGTGTCACAATTAAAAAGTTAGGGATCAAAATGACACAAACTTTAAATTATAGAAATGATTAGTATAATTCGCCCTAAAATCAAATACACATGTGAGACAAAGAGGTGGGCTCACATCTGTGATGGAATTTGTGAAATTTTTGTGCTTCTAGCACAGCTGCGTAAGCAAATAGATGATTGTAAGATCATTGCAAATCAGGATATTGTACAGAGTCCAAAATCCACTCTAAATTATCAATAGGTCCTAATAGATGACTTAATTCTCATCCAGTCCTATTGAAAATAAATCTTGATAAATTGTCGCTAAAAATAATTTTTTTGTGACAATTTTTTATGTATGTCGCTAAAAATTGACAATTAATGACTTTTTTATCATGATTTTTATAAATTGTCGCTAAAACTTACAATTAATAATTTTTTTTTATGACAAATTCTTCCCAAAGGACCTATTAGACAATAAGTTCACTTATTAAGACATATACGTAAGTACCCCTTTATTAATTTCATTCACTTCATTGCTTAGACCATCTCCAACGGTTCATTAAACCCAGCATCAAATTTGAAATTTGGTGAAAAAGCTACTGTTTGGTGCTCCAACGGTTGCACCAAATCCATATCAAAATGAGATTTCAGCAAAAGTTTCACCAAACTGATGACAGACTCCACATTTCACCAAAAACACTGTACATGACCGTTGCCAGGAGACGAAACCGGTCAACCGGCCGGTGGACCAACCGGTCGCCCCACCAAAAGTTCAAACAGTTCCAAAAAAGGTTCAAACAGGTAAGTAAAAAAAAAAAAAACCGGTCGACCACCCGGTCGACCACCAAAAAGGTTCAAAAAGTTCAAAAAAAATCAAAAAAAAAAAAAAAAAAAAAAATTTCCTTGACCGGTTGACCGGCCGGTCAACCAACCGGTTGTCCCGACGCAAATTTGATGAAAAAGATTTGATACTGAACCGTTGGAGCGCGAAGTATCAAATAAAGGAAATGGCCACTTTTTGACTCAGATTTGGTGAAATATCAGGTGAACCGTTGGAGATGTTCTTACATACCTGATAAAAAATAAAAAATCATTGCTTACATAAACAAATGTTAACCGTAAAAATGACAAGATTTATTTTGTATGAATTTTGTTGTTTAACACCTCACATATATTGGATTACACATCACCAGATTATGTAAGGGAGAATAATTTTATTTTCCAATTATATGAAAAAGCAAAGATTAAAAGATAAAATATTGTTACTAAATAAAAATATATTGAAAACCTTTATTGATAGTCAAGCTAATTTTCATTAGTAATTTTTTTTTTTTTTTTTTTCAAACCAACCCTCGATGCTATAAACAGCAATGCAGATACATGCTTATTTTTATAGTCCAATAATTAAAGAATTGTTTATATATTGGAATTAGTAGTAACTAAATAGACAATTTTGTGAGTGCCACCTTGAAGGTTAAATGCTCTTTGCTCTCCTACGTAATAAGGTATTTATGATTGTAAGAACCTCTCAAATTTTGGCTAGTTTTTCTTTTGAGCCGATTTTAAATGGGTTTCGAAATCATTGTTTTAATTTGATATTGCTATTCCTTGCAGTATATTTGGTATAAGCAATAGTTATAGGTAAAATTGCTAACTCATCAAATAGAGAAATGTGAAATGAGTGGTTGTGATTAAAGATAGATTACCACAATTAAATAGTTGTGATTAAAGTAAGAAAATATGGCTCTGTTTTGTTCTTCACTTGCACTTTACTGGATGAAGGTGGTCAGTGTTAGGTCCCTTTATTGTCAAATCCACGAACAAACTCTGTTTTATAGAGTTGTAATTTTTTCTTTTTTTTTTTGGCTTTCCCACTCGAGCGGAACCATTGCCGCTCGAGCGGAATGTGTGCAATCTCAGTAGTTGGGTGTGTCTGCAAAAATATTAAGAAGTGTGATTTCGCGCTCGAGCGTGGATTCCAGCGCTCGAGCGGAAACTTGTTTATTCACACGCGTGTTTTAGTGGACCTGCTCGAGCGGATCATCCTGCGCTCGAGCGGTGTATGCAGTCCCTGTTTTCTATATATATGTGTTTAAGTCTTATTTTAGGGTTAAGTTTTCCAGATCTGTTTTGGAGGCTCTAGGGTTTTGTTTTGGGGTTTGTTTGCTAGTTTTCCTTGATGTCTTTGAGTGAGGTTTGATCCTATGATTTGAGATACATACATCAAGGAGTTTGTTTCTTCATATTCAAGAGTGTTCTTCTTCGGTGGAATCCGGAGATTTAAACGTGGAGCGTCAAAGGAGTTTGGTGCTGTGTGTAGTCGTTGATTCGACAAGTGAAGTTGTGGATTCAACTTCAAGTTAATCAATTCTGAGACGAAGGTTGCGATGAAGGATTTATAGAAGATTTGAGGACAAATTAGAAGCGTTTGGGTAATTTGTTTGTTATCTTTGTAATCTTTCTTTCTTCAGTAGTGGATTAATTCATGCGTTACGCCCGTGGTTTTTTTTTATCACAATTGAAAGTGTTTCAATTGTGATTTTTTCCACGTAAAAATCGTTTGTGTCGATTTATTGTTTTATTTTGAAAACAACAATCTAAATCACTTTCGTAAGTGCTTGATGATTTAGATTGTGTGTTTTGAATGATTGGGAATTGGAGTAATTAAATCTTGATCTAATCACGAATCACTTAGGATTTTCAATTGGTATCAGAGCGGGTCACTCTTTGTTTTTATCAAAACTATAGGAGTGTGATTTTGTGTGATTGGTGCTATGGATTCAATTCGTGAAGGTAACTCGACCCATAGACCTCCATTACTTGATGGTACAAACTATTCCTCCATTACTTGATGGTACAAACTATTCTTATTGGAATGCTCGTATGAGAGCTTTTTTAAAATCCATCGATGAGAAAGTTTGGCATTGTGTGATCTATGGGTGGAGTGAACCTATTGTCACCATTGATGGTATTGATATTCCCAAGCCCCTTGATAAATGGGACACAATCGATTATCAAAACTCGAGTTGGAACAGTAAGGCTCTCAATTCCCTCTTTTGCTCCGTCATACCTGAAGAGTTTTGTCGTATTTGCATGTGTGAGGTAGCAAAAAAGGCTTGGGACATTCTTGAAATGATTCACGAGGGTACTACTTCTGTTAAAAGGTCAAAACTTCAACGTCTCACCTCTGCCTTTGAACTCTTTTTATGCGTGATGATGAGACATTTGATGATTTCTATGCTAAACTTAGTGACATCGTGAATTCCTGTTTCACACTCGGTGAAAAAATCTCTGAAGCTAAAGTTG
The DNA here is from genome assembly GCA_030407325.1 of Camellia japonica. Lineage (NCBI taxonomy): Eukaryota > Viridiplantae > Streptophyta > Magnoliopsida > Ericales > Theaceae > Camellia > Camellia japonica. The sequence continues at coordinate 53,778,772 of JAPPVO010000003.1, forward strand.
TTGGAAAAATTTTGAGGTCATTACTCGAGAGGTTCCAATCAAAAGTGACAGCCATTGAGGAGGTCAGGATGTTGATATCCTCAAGCTTGATCAGTTGGTTGGAAACTTGCAGACTTATGAAGCCCACCAGATTTCTAAGAAAAAACAAAAAGAGAGTGTGGCTTTCACTAGTGCTTATGAGACTGCAAAAACTCCTGAGACTGAGTTTGATTTAGAGTCTGAGATGACGGCTATGTTTACTAAACAGTTCAAAAAAAATTTAAAGAAAAAGAAGCCTAATTTCAGAGACCCTATTTCAAAAGACAAGAGTAATGAGAAACCCAAAACTTTTCCACCAAAACTTGCTCAAAAAACTGAAAACAAGATTGTAAAGGGGCAAGGGGTCAAATGTTATGAATGTCAAGGGTTTGGTCATATTGCCCATGAATGTCCTTCAAAAAAGAATCGGAAGAAAGTCTACACAGTGACTTGGGATGATGACAGTGGGTCGGAGTAAGAACCCGAAGAAACTGAATCTAGTGAAGATGGGGATAGTACTTTCATGGCATTCTGGTCCACTCTTACTCAACCTCTTCCGAAGCCAGTGGAATCTGCTTGTGGCCAAAATCTGCATCATGCTCCCACTTTTGATGGGAGTAATTACTTGTTTTGGAAGACCAGAATGAGAGTGTTTCTGAGAGCTTTTGACCCAGAAGGCTGGCAAGCCATTGAAGAAGATGTTGAAAGTGCTGACAATCTAAGCAATCAGAGAGTTCTGATTATTATTCGTGGAGCACTTTCTGATGAAGAACAACAACGGGTTGCTCACTGCACTAAGGCTAAAGATGCATGGGACATTCTGAGCCAATTTCATGAAAGAGGAGAGTCATTTTCACCACCATCTATCACATTTTCTACCTTAGTTGCTCGTCTGGATGAGGTCAGGGAGAATGAGGAGCAAAAAGAAGATAATGAAACATCAGAAGACAATGATGAGATTACTGGTGATGATCTACAACAAGCTTACGAAAAGCTTTACGATGAATTTCTGAATTTGTCCAAGATTAATGACAAACTCACTCTCAAGTTCAAAGCATGTGAAAGCGAGAATGTCAAGTTAAAAGGAGAACTTGTAACAGCAAAGCAGAATGTCATCAAGATCTCTAGTGACAGGCAAGATCTATGTGGGAAACTTCTATCCTGTGAAACTGAAAGGAATGAACTCCTGAAAGTGTATTCCACATATGAAGAGAAGCTTGAAAGCCTTGAGATGTCACAAGCTACATTGGAAGAGATGGTTTGTCACAAAGATGAAGAACTCTGAGTTGCTAGAGCCACAATTACCATGTGGAACAAAGGTTCCAAATCATTAGCAGACATCCTTGGGTCTCAAGAAATGGGTTATGACAAGAGTGGGATAGGCTATGGTAATGTGACAGCTCACAAGGGACAGGCCTCTACATCACATGACCTGAAAACTCAAGCAAAGGGAAAGCTGAAGATACACCAGGATGATCCCTTTCTTCATCTACCTAAAGGGGGTAAGATCAACAAAAGAGAGGTAAAACCTATTTTTATTTTTCATCATTGTGGCAGGTATGGCCACATTCGTCCTTATTGCTTTGAATTGTTTGGTAAGGTGTCTCAAAAGGGTAGAAATTCGAATACTTTTTGGGTTAGGAGACAACCTTACATGTCTAGGCGGAACACCAAGATACATGAGGGTGTTTACAACGCCAAGACATTTACCAAGACCGCCAGACCTGATTTTGTTAAGACCAAAAAGATTTGGGTAAAAAAAGATGATTTGACTTGTTTAGTTGTTCACATTGCTCTAAAAGTACGTGACTCACACATGTGGTATCTTGATAGTGGGTGCTCTCGTCACATGTCAGGTGACAAATCCTACTTCACCTTCCTTGAAAAATATGAAGGTGGAATTGTTACCTTTGGAGATGGTGGCACTTCTAGAGTCATTGGTAAGGGCTCTATAAGTGTAGCTGGTCTTCCCAAGCTTGAAAATGCTTTACTTGTTGATGGTCTTAAAGAAAATCTTTTGAGCATCAGTCAAATGTGTGATTCCCACCATGAAGTATTGTTTTCAAAAAATAAATGTGAAATTTTGGATAAAAAGGGAAATACTGTCTTGCATGGGGTTCGCACATCTGATAACTGCTATGGGATTGTTACAACTAATGATCTCACTTGTCACTCAGCCATCATAAGTAACATTGATTTGTGGCATCAAAGATTAGGTCACATGAATTTCAAAGACCTAACTAAGATAGCCAACAAAAGGCTTGTGAGAGGAGTACCTAAACTGGGTAAAAATCTGAATCATGTGTGTGGACCATGTCAACTTGGAAAGCAAACCCGTGCCCCTCATAAAAAGGTGAACAACTTTACAACCAAACGTCCTCTTGAATTGGTTCACTTGGATTTAATGGGTCCTACTCGCACTGAAAGCATTGGAGGTAAAAGATACATTTTTTTTAACTGTTGATGATTTTACTCGGTTTTCATGGGTAAATTTTTTAAAGGAAAAATCTGATACGTTTAATGCTTTTCAGGCCTTAGTCTTAAAATCAAAATGAACAGGGTGTTTCCATTGAGCGTATCATAAGAATCCGAACTGATCATGGTCGTGAGTTTGAAAACAGTTCGTTTTCGGATTTTTGTGATATGCATGGAATCAAGCATGAATTTTCTGCACCTATTACTCCACAACAAAATAGAGTGGTTGAGAGGAAGAATATAGTTGTTCTAAGAGATGGCTAGGGTCATGCTCCTTAGTAAGAAACTTCCTCCAAAGTTTTGGGCTGAAGCCCTAAATGCTGCTGTTTATGTCATAAATCATGTGTATTTAAGGCCCGACACTTTACAAACTCCATATGAATTGTGGAAGGGATTGAAACCTAATGTAAAATACTTCAAAACTTTTGGGAGTAAGTATTACATTTTTAAAGATAGAGAGCCTTTGGGCAAATTTGACTCCCGAAGTGATGAATGTATTTTTCTAGGGTATTCAACCACTAGTAGGGCTTTTCGAGTCTATAACCTGTGAACTTCTTCTTTAATGGAATCAATCAATGTGGTTATAGATGACACAGGTTTCCCTACTCCAGCGACAAATGAGGATGAGAATGGTGAGTCTCCAATCCTGGATACTGAACCACAAAGTCAAAGAGACGCTGAGGTCCAAACACTAAGAAGTTGGACAGCACCAACTTCTAGGTAAGTCAAAGTCCAAAGAGTGCACAGAGAGACACCACTTCTGATACTTCTGTCACCACAAGTCCTGAGCTCAAACCATCAGCAAGGGTGAAACTGAATCATCCAGCTCAATAGGTGATTGGAAGTGTATCGATCAATCGATGAAAACCCGAAGACAAATTCGGGATGAGGTATCTCATATGTGTTATGTTTCATTAATTGAACCTAAGAATATTAAAGAGGCTTACTAGATGATAGTTGGGTCAATTCTATGCATGAAGAATTGGGTCAATTTGAACGTAACAATGTTTGGACTCTAGTTCCCAGACCTAGAGACATGAATGTGATAGGTACCAAGTGGATCTTCAAAAATAAATCTGATGAGAATGGTACTATGGTTAGAAATAAAGCCAGGTTGGTTGCCCAAGGCTACACCTAAGTAGAGGGTGTTGACTATGATGAGACGTTTGCCCCAGTTGCACGTCTCGAATCTATTCATATTTTACTTGGTGTTCATGTTTTATTGGTTTCAAATTGTATCAAATGGATGTGAAAAGTGCCTTTTTGAATGGGTACTTGAAAGAAGAGGCTTATGTTGAGCAACCAAAAGGGTTTGAGGACCCTAAATGTCCAAACCATGTCTACAAGTTAGACAAGGCTTTGTATGGGTTGAAACAAGTCCCTCGGGCTTGGTATGATAGACTTACTACCTTTTCTTCTTGATAATGACTTTCAAAGGGGTAGTGTAGATAAGACTTTATTTGTGAAACATACTAAGTCTCATATTCTTGTTGCTCAGATTTATGTTGATGATATTGTGTTTGGATCCACTGCTGATCATCTTGTGAAATATTTTTCGGGTTGCATGACGCGTGAGTTTGAAATGAGCATGATGGGAGAGTTGTCTTATTTCTTGGGTCTTCAAATTAAATAGTCTCCTTCTGGTATGTTTGTTTCTCAGACCAAGTATGCCAAAAATCTTGTGTCTAAGTTCGGTCTTGAGTCTGCCAAACATGCACGCACTCCCATGAGCACAAGTCTTCACCTTTCCAAAGATTCCTCTTGTGATACCCCTGTTCTGTATTTTGTTAATTGGTCCCTAATACGTGTGATTATATGTTTTGATATGATTTTGTGTGCCATTATGTGGATATATGTGATTTTGGAACTCTATCTGTTCACCGTAGGAATATCTGTTTGAATAATCTGCTTTGGAAATTAAATTGAGGGCCCTATCGGCCACAGAACCCGAAATTGATTACGCCTTTGTGATTAGCGTAATTTTTAGAGCCTACGGTGAAATTTAATTGAAGATTGATTCGGATTAGATTAAATCGATTAAATTGATGAATAGTGCCAAATTGCTCAATTATTTTATGTTAAACTAATATTGTGAGTGGGGCTATATTATAAGCCTTATTTCCTTCCCCTTTACATGACTTTGCTGATCAACTCTAAGAGGAAAAGGGAGAGGGTCGGCTATTAGAGAGAGGAAGGGGAGAAAATCTAAGTTTTGCTTTTGATCCTTGCATGCATTGAAGATAACACAAGAATTGCCATAGATTGTGAAGATTAAACTCCTTGGTGAGTAATTCATGCATTTTTAATTATTATCTTGTAAACTCAAGTTTGAAAGAGAGTCAAGAACATGGATTGGGTTGATCATAAGGGAATTGAAATGAAATTGGGCTAGTTTTGTTGAATTGAAGCCTAAAATGTGCATGCATGTAAGAAATTACTTTGATATTGCATGTTTGAACACAAATGTGTATAATCCATGTGAAATGTTAAAGGAATCTCATGTTTTGATCACCATTGGTGTTATCTAAGTTGAGAATGTGGCTAATTCATCACATGCATGTACAATGTGAGAAGATATGAGCTTGAAATGCATGAACATGTATGATAGAGTTGAAGTTGATGTCAATTTGAAACATGCAAGAGTGTAATCTCTTGAAATTGAGCCTCCTAATGTTGTAATCTTGTATTGGTAGCATGTTAACATGTGTAAATGTGTAATTTGAGCCATTGCATGCAAGTAATGTGGTTGAAATGTCGAAGTTGAGCTCAAGAACACATTCTGGGTTTTCTAGAATTTTGGGGCCTGCTCGAGCGGGAGAAACTCCGCTCGAGCGTAAATTTCGTGCTCCCAACACTTTTTGCAGATTGGGATTTCCGCTCGAGCGGGATGTTTCACGCTCGAGCGGGAAGCTTTTGTAGACAAGCCTTCCGCTCGAGCGCTCTATTCCACGCTCGAGCGCATTTTTCATGCAACCAGCACTTTCGCAGGCCTTAAGGGTCCGCTCGAGCGGGGGAGTCCACGCTCGAGCGGGGACCCTGTTTTCTGAAATTTTGTTTTCGCGTTCTGTGTTTTGTTTTCCGTTCTCTTTCACTTGCAAGCACTCTTAGGCATGTGTTAAGCATTGTAAATGAGTTAATGAGATAAGAATAAAGCCTAAAGAGGAATATGTGAATTAAAGAACGGATTGAACTGTTAATGACCCTTTTGTGTTCGTGAAATGTGTAGGGTCAAGCTCCAGGGCAAATCCACAAGCCAATCACTGTGAGTAATATCGATATTCGAATGCTTGTGAATGTCCAATTGTTTATTCCCTTATAAGCTTTATGAGTTGCTAATTGGGATTGTGGACAAAAGTCTAACTCGAATAAATGAATGGACCGAAGGTCGTTTTGATAAACATAAATGGACCAAAGGTCGTTTGTGATAAACATAAATGGACCAAAGGTCGTTTTGATAGAATTGAATGGACCGAAGGTCGTTTTGGTAGAAATGAACGGACCGAAGGTCGTTTTGGCATATATGAATGGACCAAAGGTCGTTTTGACTTATATGAATGGACCGAAGGTCGTTTTGACATGAATGAGTAGGCCGAAGGCCGTTTTGACATAAATGATCGGGCCGAAGGTCGTTTTGACATGAATGAGTGGGCCGAAGGCCGTTTGACAAGAATGAACAGGCCGAAGGCCGTTTTGACATAAATAATCGGGCCGAAGGCCGTTTCGACATAAATGAGTGGGCCGAAGGCCGTTTTGACTTGAATGGAAATCTGAATGGGCCAAAGGCCAGAATGTTGAAACCACAAGTCACTTGATTTGAAATTCGTATAGTTATTTATATCTGTTAAATAGAAATATGAATTGGGCCCAAGGCCGTTTGGAACCTGTTGTTCTACATCGCTATGTAACTTCTGTATTTGATATTATTCACTGGGCTATCGCTCACGCTCATTCATGTGCTTGTAGGTGAGCCAAGAGAGGTCCAGACCCAGCCCCAGTGAAGCCTGAGTGGATCAACAAGAGTTTTGAGAAAGTCAGCCTTGTGTCTCACGCACGAGACCTACCCTTGCCATTTTGTTATGTATCTATCCTTTGTCTTGTCGGCAAGGACGTTTTGTATATTTGTATATAGTCTGTTATGGGTTGACTTAGTTGGATGATCCTGTCTGTAAAGAAGCTTATGCTACTGTGCTTTTAATGTGGGTTATTAACATATATGAGTATGGTTTGTTTGATGTGCATATAAGCACGGCTCTATGGACAAAGTTTTAAATTTTTGCTTCCGTTTGGCCCCTTTACTCTGATGAGTTATGTCTGTTTTGGTTTGAGGCCGTAGGTAATCTCAGGATTACTGGCCGGTTATGTCCTTAACCCATGGGGGCGGGTTAGGGTCATGACAGAGTGGTATCAGAGCACGAGTTAATAACTCACACACTTGTCCAAAAAGAGCAATAAGCGTCTAGATAAGATCTAGGATGCATTCATGTGATAAATATGATGTTGGAAGCATTGATTATATGCTTAAATGTTTTGATATGAACAATTATATGTGTAAGTTGTGAACTACTTGCATTGCAAATCATCTGAGTATATGCGCTTCTTAGTATACGCATACCTGTGTACCTTTCGCATGGAATATAATGCAAGTTTAATCAGATGGTGAGAACCAGAGGTGATGAGATAGAGGAATCCTCTACTGCCAGAATAGACAGAATGGAAAGATTGATCCAAGAAATGGCAGAAGCTTTGAGACCGCAACAACAGTGGCAGTAACCACACCCGCCACCTCCACCTCTGGCACCACCCGTGCCAGATAATCAAAATGATGTTCGGATAATAGCTCTCACCAGGGAATTCAAGAAAATGAAACCACCACAGTTCCACGGGGGATTAGATCCGTTGAAAGCCGAAGCGTGGGTCCTCGGCATTGAGAAATTATTTGAAGTGTTCCCCTGTTCAGAGACTCAGAAAGTGCTCCTAGCCACTTTTATGCTAGAAGACGAAGCAAGAAGATGGTGGATGTTGATGCGAGAAAATCATAAAGATGTGGATTGGGTAAAATTTTTAGAGATCTTTTATGACAAGTACTTCCCGCAATGCGTTCGGGATAGGAAAGTAGCCGAGTTCATGGAACTCAAGCAAGATAGCATGACAGTGGCTGAGTATGAGGCCAAGTTCATTGAATTGGCCAGGTTTGCACCACACGTGATTGACACCGATTATAAGAAAGCAAGACACTTTGAAGGTGGACTCCGCAGTGACATCTTAGAGAGGGTGAATGTTCTAAAGTTGGAAACCTACATTGGGGTGCTTGACAGGGCCATCATATCAGAGACTAATATAGCTAGACAAGCTAAGCCAGTAACAGAATGTAAGGGTAACAAAAGGCAAGGCTTCTTTTCGAAGAAGAAATTTCTGAAAAAGCAAAACACGGGCTCCTCAACTACTTCAAATTCTTCCCGAGACACAGCTCCCATGTGCAACATTTGTAGCAAAAGGCACCGTGGAGTCTGTTACCGTGCATCAGGAGCCTGTTTCAAATGTGGGAAACAAGGGCATATAGCCCGAGAGTGTAGTCAGAATGGTGGAAAGATAGTAGCTAGTTCCACTGCATCAGTTCCAAAGCCGGGAAATACTTTGAGATCCGCTCCTACCGGGGATACAGTGAGACAGGGGAGAGTTTTTGCGCTTGTTCCGGGCGATACACGGAATGCTAATGCCGTAGTCTCAGGTACTATTTCAATATGTAATCAGGATGCCTTTGTATTAATTGATTCTGGATCAACACACTCATTTGTGACATACACATTTGCATCTAGACTGAAAAGACCCCTAGAGTTGTTGCCATATTTGTTATGTGTGTCTGCTCCATCGGGGGAATCTGTGTTATGTGACTATATATATCGGTTTTGTGACATGCATATTGAGGATGCTACCTTATATGTAGACTTATTGCCCTTGAACTTTAGACATTTTGATGTAATTTTGGGCATGGATTGGTTGACCAAGTATTGTGCCACCATAGATTGTGTGACAAAAAGGGTTGTATTTAAACCACCAGAACAAAAAGAAATTGTGTTTGTGGGTAATGGGGTAGTGCCTCCACCTTATTTGATATCTGCAATGAAAGCATGTAAACTGATCAGGAAGGGGTGCCAGGGTTATCTGTGCTATGTGTTGACTGAACAATCTGTGAATGTTGAATTGAATGATATTTCTATTGTTAGAGAATTCCCAGATGTGTTCCCAAATGAATTACCAGGGGAATTGGTAGACAGGGAGATAGAGTTTACTATTGAGACTGTGCCAGGCACCCAGCCCATTTCTAAAACTCCCTACAGAATGGCCACTGCCGAGATGAAAGAATTGAAGGAACAGTTGCAAGACCTGCTTAACAAGGGGTTTATCCGGCCTAGCACTTCGCCTTGGGGTGCACCGGTGCTATTTGTGAAAAAGAAGGATGGTACTTTGCGTCTGTGCATCGATTATCGGGAATTGAACAAGGTAACGATAAAGAACAAATATCCCTTACCCCGTATTGATGACTTATTTGACCAGTTGCAGGGATCACAGGTGTTTTCTAAGATTGATTTGAGATCCGGGTATCATCACTGAAAGTTAAGGCAGAGGATGTTGAAAAACCGCATTCAGAACGAGGTATGGTCATTTTGAGTTTCTTGTTATGCCATTTGGAGTGACTAATGCTCCGGCAGCATTTATGGACTTAATGAATAGAATTTTTAAAACCTACCTTGATGAGTTTGTTGTAGTCTTCATTGATGACATTTTGATATACTCTAAAGACAGACTTGAACATGAACATCACTTGAGAACTGTTTTACAAATACTTCGGGAAAGGAAATTATTTGCTAAACTAAAGAAATGTGAGTTTTGGTTGGATGAGGTTATTTTCTTAGGGCATGTGATCAACAAGGAAGGAATTTCAGTGGACCCGCAGAAAATAGAGGCAATTGTGAATTGGCCCACACCAACCAATGTGACAGAAGTCCGTAGTTTCATGGGCTTGGCTGGGTACTACAGGAGGTTTGTGAAGGACTTTTCGAAAGTAGCAGTACCTCTTACCCAACTGACACGCAAGGGGCAACCTTTTGAGTGGAACGAAGAAAGAGAATTAGCCTTTCATGAATTGAAGATGAGATTGACTACTGCACCAATTTTGACATTACCTTCAGGTACGGAAAATTTTGTGATTTTCAGTGATGCATCTTATAAGGGTTTGGGTTGTGTGTTAATGCAGAACGGAAAGGTTATTGCTTACGCCTTCCGACAGTTGAGGCCACATGAGAAGAATTATCCAACACATGACCTAGAATTGGCCGCAGTTGTTTTTGCTTTAAAATCTGGCGGCATTATTTGTATGGGCAAAGTGTGAAGTCTATACAGATCATAAGAGCTTGAAATACTTCTTCACGCAGAAGGAATTGAATATGCGTCAGAGAAGATGGCTGGAACTAATAAAAGACTATGACCTTGAAATTCAGTACCACCTCGGGAAAGCCAATACAGTTGCTGATGCCTTGAGCAGGAAATCGACAGGGAGTATGGCTTGGTTGCTTACAGAACAAAGGGAAATTTTGCAAGACTTTGAGAAGTCTGAAATTGAAGTAATAGTATGTGAACAGGGCGGATTGATAGCCGCTATTACAGCCGAGCCGGCAATTGTTGATGAAATCAAGCAGAAGCAGAAAGAGGATGAGTTCCTCAGGAAGGTAATTGATGAGTTTGAACAAGTCCAAAAGCAGAATTTAGCATTGAGAATGAAATGTTGAAATTCCGGAAGTCGAATATGTGTCCCTGATATTCCGGAACTAAAGAAGAGGGTTTTAGATGAAGCCCACAGATCCGTATTTGCTATGCATCCGGGTAACAATAAATGTATCGGGATTTGAAACAAACCTATTGGTGGCCTAAAATGAAAAAGAGATTGCAGAATATGTGTCCAAGTGCCTTCAGTGTCAGCAAGTTAAGGCTGAACATCAGAAACCAGGCGGTCTACTTCAACCTCTCCCTATTCCTGAATGGAAGTAGGAACATGTGACTATGGATTTCGTTGTTGGCCTACCTCGGACTTCTCGAGGTATGGATTCTGTTTGGGTTGTAGTTGATAGACTGACTAAATCTGCACATTTTCTTCCTGTCAAAACTATGTTTACTACTTATAGATTGGCTACCATTTATGTTGATGAGATTGTTCATTTACATGGAGTTCCAGTATCTATTGTATCGGATAGAGATCCAAAATTTGTATCTAGATTGTGGAAGAGTTTGCAGGAAGCTATGGGAACAGAACTAAGGTTCAGTACTGCATTCCACCCACAGACAGATGGGCAGTCAGAACGAACGATACAAACTTTGGAAGATATGCTTCGCATGTGTGCTTTGGATTTTCAGGGGAGTTGGGAAGATTATTTGCCACTTGCAGAATTTGCTATAATAACAGCTTCCACTCCAGCATCGGTATGGCACCATACGAGGCTTTGTATGGTAGGAGGTGTAGATCACCATTTGTTGGACAGAGGTCGGGGATAGAGCTTTGCTTGGGCCAGAAATTGTGCAGGACACTTCTGAGAAAATCAAGACTATTCGTTAAAGGCTCAAAACAGCTCAGGACCGACAAAAGAATTATGCAGATGTTCGAAGAAGACCTCTTGAGTATGAGGTTGGTGACCATGTGTTCATCCGTATTTCTCCGATGAAAGGCCAAGTCAGATTTGGAAAGAAGGGCAAATTGTCGCCCTGTTACATTGGGCCGTTTCAGATTTTGGAAAGGCTTGGTCCAGTTGCGTATAGAGTTGCTTTACCACCGGGATTCGAACAAATCCATAATGTGTTTCATGTGTCGATGTTGAGGGGTTACCTCCGAGACCCGTTTCATGTGATTGATTATCACCGGGTTGCTATTGATGAAAATATGGAATATGCTGAATGGCCGGAATGGAATTGTTGACGGCAAGTGAAACATTGAGAAGCAAGTCCATCCCAATGGTGAAAGTGGAATGGAAAGAGCACTATGGGACGGATGCCACGTGGGAAAAAGATGAGGAAATGCGACTACGCTATCCATATTTGTTTCCCGACGAAGGTAACTTAAGTTTGAAGGACCAAACTTCCTAAAGGGGGGAAGACTGTGATACCCATGTTCTGTATTATGTTAATTGGTCCTTAATACGTATGTGATTGTATGTTTTGATATGATTTTGTGTGCCATTATGTGGATATATGTGATTTTGGAACTGTATCTGTTCACCGTAGGAATATCTGTTTGAATAATCCGCTTTGGAAATTAAATTGAGGGCTCTATCGGCCACAGAACCCGAAATTGATTACGCCTTTGTGATTAGCGTAATTTTTAGAGCCTACGGTGAAATTTAATTGAAGATTGATTCGGGTTAGATTAAATCGATTAAATTGATGAATAGTGCCAAATTGCTCAATTATTTTATGTTAAACTAATATTGTGAGTGGGGCTATATTATAAGCCTTATTTCCTTCCCGTTTACATGACTTTGCTGATCAACTCTAAGAGGAAAAGGGAGAGGGTCGGCTATTAGAGAGAGGAAGGGGAGAAAATCTAAGTTTTGCTTTTGATCCTTGCATGCATTGAAGATAACACAAGAATTGCCATAGATTGTGAAGATTAAACTCCTTGGTGAGTAATTCATGCATTTTTAATTATTATCTTGTGAACTCAAGTTTGAAAGAGAGTCAAGAACATGGATTGGTTTGATCATAAGGGAATTGAAATGAAATTGGGCTAGTTTTGTTGAATTGAAGCCTAAAATGTGCATGCATGTAAGAAATTACTTTGATATTGCATGTTTGAACACAAATGTGTATAATCCATGTGAAATGTTAAAGGAATCTCATGTTTTGATCACCATTGGTGTTATCTAAGTTGAGAATGTGGCTAATTCATCACATGCATGTACGATGTGAGAAGATATGAGCTTGAAATGCATGAACATGTATGATAGAGTTGAAGTTGATGTCAATTTGAAACATGCAAGAGTGTAATCTTTGAAATTGAGCCTCCTAATGTTGTAATCTTGTATTGGTAGCATGTTAACATGTGTAAATGTGTAATTTGAGCCATTGCATGCAAGTAATGTGGTTGAAATGTCGAAGTTGAGCTTAAGAACACATTCTGGGTTTTCCAGAATTTTGGGGCCCGCTCGAACGGGAGAAACTCCGCTCGAGCGAAAATTTCGTGCTCCCAGCACTTTTTGCAGATTGGGATTTCCGCTCGAGCGGGATGTTTCACGCTCGAGCGGGGAGCTTTTGTAGACAAGCCTTCCGCTCGAGCGCTCTATTCCACGCTCGAGCGCATTTTTCATACAACCAGCACTTTCGCAGGCCTTAAGGGTCCGCTCGAGCGGGGGAGTCCACGCTCGAGCGGGGACCCTGTTTTCTGAAATTTTGTTTTCACGTTCTGTGTTTTGTTTTCCGTTCTCTTTCACTCGCAAGCACTCTTAGGCATGTGTTAAGCATTGTAAATGAGTTAATGAGATAAGAATAAAGCCTAAAGAGGAATATGTGAATTAAAGAACGGATTGAACTGTTAATGACCCTTTTGTGTTCATGAAATGTGTAGGGTCAAGCTCCAGGGCAAATCCACAAGCCGATCACTGTGAGTAATATCGATATTCGAATGCTTGTGAATGTCCAACTGTTTATTCCCTTATAAGCTTTATGAGTTGCTAATTGGGATTGTGGACAAAAGTCTAACTCGATTAAATGAATGGACCGAAGGTCGTTTTGATAAACATAAATGGACCAAAGGTCGTTGTGATAAACATAAATGGACCAAAGGTCGTTTTGATAGAATTGAATGGACCGAAGGTCGTTTTGGTAGAAATGAACGGACCGAAGGTCGTTTTGGCATATATGAATGGACCAAAGGTCGTTTTGACTTATATGAATGGACCGAAGGTCGTTTTGACATGAATGAGTAGGCCGAAGGCCATTTTGACATAAATGATCGGGCCGAAGGTCGTTTTGACATAAATGATCGGGCCGAAGGTCGTTTTGACATGAATGAGTGGGTTGAAGGCTGTTTGACAAGAATGAACAGGCCGAAGGCCGTTTTGACATAAATGATCGAGCCGAAGGCCGTTTCGACATAAATGAGTGGGTCGAAGGCCGTTTTGACTTGAATGGAAATTTGAATGGGCCAAAGGCCAGAATGTTAAAACCACAAGTCACTTGATTTGAAATTCGTATAGTTATTTATATCTGTTAAATAGAAATATGAATTGGGCCCAAGGCTGTTTGGAACCTGTTGTTCTACATCGCTATGTAACTTCTGTATTTGATATTATTCACTGGGCTATCGCTCACGCTCATTCATGTGTTTGTAGGTGAGCCAAGAGAGGTCCAGACCCAGCCCCAGTGAAGCCTGAGTGGATCAACAAGAGTTTTGAGAAGTCAGCCTTGTGTCTCACGCACGAGACCTACCCTTGCCATTTTGTTATGTATCTATCCTTTGTCTTGTCGGCAAGGACGTTTTGTATATTTGTATATAGTCTGTTATGGGTTGACTTAGTTGGATGATCTTGTCTGTAAAAAAGCTTATGCTACTGTGCTTTTAATGTGGGTTATTAACATATATGGGTATGGTTTGTTTGATGTGCATATAAGCACGGCTCTATGGACAAAGTTTTAAATTTTTGCTTCCGTTTGGCCCCTTTACTCTGATGAGTTATGTCTGTTTTGGTTTGAGGCCGTAGGTAATCTCAGGATTACTGGCCGGTTATGTCCTTAACCCATGGGGGCGGGTTAGGGTCATGACACCTCTGGTATTGATGTTGATCCTATCCTTTATAGGAGTATGATAGGGAGTCTTCTTTACCTTACAGCCAGTCGTCTTGATATTGCTTTCAGTGTAGGTGTTTTTGCCCGTTACCAAGCCAGTCCTAAAGGGTCTCATCTTTTTGCAGTCAAACGCATCATTACATATGTTAATGGGACATTGGGGTATGAGGTTTGGTTTTCTACTGATACTACAGCTGAAATTACTAGTTTTTCTGATGCCGACTGGGCAGGGTGTGCTGATGATAGGAAGAGTACATCCGGGGAGTGTTTTTACCTTGGGAATAATTTGGTTGCCTGGCATAGCAAAAAGCAAAATGCCATCTCCCTTTCGACTGCTGAGGCTGAGTACATTGCTGTAGGGAGTTGTTGTGCACAAATGCTATGGATGAAACAAATGCTTCATGATTATGGAATAGATCAGAACACTCTCACTCTTTTCTGTGATAACACAAGTGCCATAAACATTTCAAAAAATCTTGTCCAACACTCTCGCACCAAACACATTGACATTCGTCATCATTTTATTCGAGAGTTAGTGGAAGAATGCCTTGTTGTTCTTGAACATGTACCCATTGAGCATCAAAAAGCTGATATTTTTACAAAACCCCTTGATCTTCTTCGATTTGAGTTCCTTAGAAAGACCTTGGGTGTCGTGCTCAGTCACTAGGGTGTTACCTGTTCTTGAGGGGGAGTGAGTGATTATTTTTTGTGTACTTAGGTGATATAATCTCATTGTCATTGATTCCTGTCTTCTTTGCATCTAAATGTAGATGAACACTGATCATACTGCTTAAAAGATCTTATTCTTCTTTGTTCATAGCTCATTCTGAATGCCCATGCTCATTGACTTCATGATCTCATTCTGTATACATCCTTGAGCTAAACTGTTGCAGGGGTTTCCGCACAAGTGATCAAAGTTCTCTATGGACCACTAACAGTGTTTCTTGTACTTTTTCAGAGGAATTGACCTATACTAGTATATCATGGGTGATGTTGAGTCTCTTAACCATCTACCATCATTTTTCACTTCCACGGTTTCTCCCTCAGTTCATTGATGTCTGGGCATTAGGAAAAGGCTACCTCAGAGGCACCAACCAGGCCATCTTTTTTTATTTCATTCTTCTCTGGTTTGGTCTCCATACTCTTGAGCGTGCATGCCACCAGTGAGTGCCCACAAGTCAGTAAAGTTAAAATTTTTATATAAAAAAATGGACTCATTGATTGAGGGGGAGCCTTCGCGTTTACTCAATAAATACCCCGTGATTCCTAGTGGTTTGACTTTTCTCTGTGATGTTCAGTTACTCTTGTCGGAGGTCCAGCCATCCGATCACTACGAGGATTAACTCTAGCTCTGTGGCCTATCTAGGATTGCACACACACACTTTCATTTTGTGAGCTCTCATGTTGGTTTTTGTGGTGAACATTCTCATGTAGCTTATGTTCATTGTTTTGAATTTATCTACTTTCTCATGATTTTGTGGTTCATAAGTTTTTACATCAACAAGTTTTCAGGATTCATGGTGTGTGGATTATTTCATCCCAGTATTACAGTCCTCTAATCATGCTCTCCTTTGTTTTACAGATCACCCTTTTCTGATTGAGTTGTTTTTGTTTTTATTTTCATTAAAAAAAAAAGGGTGCCTTTTTTTATGTTTTGTCCCCGCTCAAGCGGAATATATCACGCTCGAGCATGAATTTCTGTCTTTCAGCATTTGGTGCAGGGTTTTGCAGCTCTGCGAGGGTGTTTTTGGCACTCGAGCGTCCTTCGTTGAGCTCGAGCGTATCCACGCGTGCCTTGGATCAGGCTCGAGCGTTCCTACTCACGCTCGAGCGGACTGGTTTGGTTTAAATACTCTCTCTCTCTCGCCTCTTCAGTTCATTTTTTCCCTAAATTTCATTCTCTCTCTCTCTCTCTCCTAGGGCTTGGATGGCGACCTTATTAGGTTGTGATTTTGACATTCTCCTTTGTTCTTCACTCCCGATTCAACCTTGGTAAGTCTTCTCTCTTCTCTCTTTGTGTTGTGTTCTTCGTTTCGGCTCTTATGGCAGTTGTTTTTGGGTTGATTTCTGCTTGTTTTTTCTTTCCTATTTCATTGCACAGTTTGGTTGTTGTCTTGAGTGCCTCTTTGATTCACTGAGTTCTTTGTGTTGTCTGCTCTGCTGTGTCGATGCTTCTAGGGTTCTAAGTTGTTGGTTTTATTTCCTTCATTTTGATCTCTTACCTCTCAAATGCATGTTGATTTGATGAGTTTTTGGTACATTTTTTTCCTGTGTGTTATATGTTAATTCATGTGGTCACAGTGGTATGTACTGATGTTGATTGTCCTACATTTGCATCTTTTGGATTTGAACCTAGCACTGTTCTACCTGTCATTTATATTAAGCTATGGTACTGTGATTTTGATATTTTTATAACGTTGTTGGATTACTAATGCTTTGTTTTGCATTGTTTCTTTGGTTTTTGGGGTTATTGTTTGGGCTTTAGTTGTGTTTGGACTCACCATGTCTGCTCCTAAACATCGCAAGTGTACTGTGTCTCGTCCTTTGTATAACCCTGATAGATTTCCTTCTGCCCTAAAAGCCAAGTTATTCAGAGAGTCCTTCGCGTCTAGGACTGTTCATCTCGAACGTTATGTCCAGCCAAATACATTCGAGTCTATTCTCATCCGTCCTTTGTTCGATGCATTAGGCGGAGACTTGGTCTTATCCTTCTCTGGACGCCAAAACCTAGACTAGGTCCATGAGTTTTATTGCAATATTGGGAATATATATGATATTGGTCGTTCCTTCATAACTTGGGTCCGTTCCAAGTCCATTTTTGTTTCCCCCGAGCTTATTAGAGAGCTCCTTGGTATTGACCGAGTGTTTCCGAAGCATTATCCTTTTCTAGTTCATCCTACTTGTGATTTTAATGCGGTAGTTGAAGTCTTGTGTGGTGCTCCTCGTAACTGGATCAAGGGAGCTTTGATTAAACAGTTTGAACTCCTTCCCGAGTTTCGACTACTTAATCTTATTGTTTGTGCTAATATCATTGTCACCACTCACTCTTCTGAAATCAATCAAGAACAAGGGTTTGTTCTTTTCTGTATTGCTTGTCATATGTCCATCGATCTCGCCACCCTCATTCTTCGTAAGATGATTGTTGTCTTTGGCAACAAGCAATTAGGCCTACCTTATGGTTGTTTAATCAACCGTCTCTTATCCTGGCTTGAGGTTTCAGTCTTAGAGGACGATGAGTATGCCTCTCATTCTAAACCCTTCACTAAGAAGACCGTTTCATAGAGTCGTGCACATGTCAATGGGAAGTCTACTAGGGTTGGTCCTTCTACAGGTATAGCAGATGGTCTCGCCGAGGAGGCGGAGATTGATGCCGCGACAGCTGGTGCCGAGGAGGCTGATGTTCCACTCCGGACTTTTCATGGCCAGCTTCGTCATTTTGAGGAGACTGTGACACAGCGGTTGGATTTTCTGGATGCTCGTCTGGATGCCTTCGATGGTCTTCTTGGCCATTTGGAGCAGTCCGCCGCCCAGACTACTACTCAGCTTGCTCACATTATCTCTTTGCTTCAGCTACGGTAGCCTCATCCTCCTCCACCTGATGCTTGATTGAGCTCTTTGTTTCTTGGACTATTTTTGTACTGGTCTCCTGGCCAAAAAGGGGAAGAAGTTTTGGTGGTGTATTTTTGAAGACTTTGGATACTTTAGATATACATTTTGGTTTTCATTTTGGATATTTGGGCTTTTTTTTTTATTTTATGAACGTTTGTTAACTTCTTATGAAGTTCCACAGTTTTTGTTTTCTTTGGTGTGTTGCTTGTTGATTTACAGGTGGATGATTGGTGGATTGGTCTTAATTATTGTTAACTCAACCTTTCTGTATGGCTTCAGATTTGTTTTTGCTTGAGAAATAGGTTGTGTTGGTAAGGTTGTCTCGTGCGTGTGTTTTTAGGAAAATTGTTTAAAAGAGTTTTGTCCGGGAATTGACAAATGGGGAGATTGTTAGGTCCCTTTATTGCCAAATCCATGAACAAACTCTGTTTTATAGAGTTATAATTTTTCCTTATTTTTTTGGCTTTCCCGCTCGAGCGGAACCATTGGCGCTCGAGCGGAATGTGTGCAATCTTAGTAGTTGGGCGTGTCTGCAAAAATACTGAGAAGTGTGATTTCGCGCTCGAGCTTGGATTCCAGCGCTCGAGCGGAAACTTGTTTATTCACACGCATGTTTTAGTGGACCCGCTCGAGCGGATCATCCTACGCTCGAGCGGTGTGCGCGGTCCCTGTTTTCTATATATATGTGTTTAAGTCTTATTTTAGGGTTAAGTTTTCCAGATTTGTTTTGGAGGCTCTAGGGTTTTGTTTTGGGGCTTGTTTGCTAGTTTTCCTTGATGTCTTTGAGTGAGGTTTGATCCTATGATTTGAGATACATACATCAAGGAGTTTGTTTCTTCATATTCAAGAGTGTTCTTCTTCGGTGGAATCCGGAGATTCAAACATGGAGCATCAAAGGAGTTTGGTGCTGTGCGTAGTCGTTGATTCGACAATGGAAGTTGTGGATTCAACTTCAGGTTAATCAATTCCGAGACGAAGGTTGCAGTGAAGGATTTACAGAAGATTTGAGGACAAATTGGAAGTGTTTGGATAATTTGTTGGTTATCTTTGTAATCTTTCTTTCTTCAGTAGTGGATTGATTTGTGGCATTACGCCCGTGATTTTTTTATCACAATTGAAAGTGTTTCAATTGTGGTTTTTTCCACGTAAAATTGTTTGTGTCGATTTATTTTTTTTATTTTGAAACAACAATCTAAATCACTTTCGTAAGTGCTTGATGATTTAGATTGTGTGTTTTGAATGATTGGGAATTGGAGTAATTAAATCTTGATCTAATCACGAATCACTTAGGATTTTCAGTCAGAAATAAACATCTTCCCACATCTCTCTTGGGAACTTCTACCAAAAGATTTCTTATGAAGAGATCCTCAAAGTGACTGGAGGATTTCCTTCACAAAATTTAATAGGTTCCGGTAATTTTGGGAGTGTGTATAAAGGAACTCTTAGACTCAGGTGGTACAGATACAATAGTTGCAGTTAAGGTACTCAACCTTCAACAGCGAGGAGCTTCCAAAAGCTTTATCAACAAATGCCAAGCCTTGAGAAATATCTGGAATCGAAACCTTGTCAAGATCGTAACTGTTTATTCAAGTACTGATTTTGACAAATGATTTTAAAGATTTAGTGCATCAGTTTATGCCAAATCAGAGCTTGGAGGAGTGGCTGCATCTAAAAGATGAACATCATCGATGAAAAAGTCTAAATCTTCTCCGAAGGATCAGTACTGCAATAGCTGTTGCCTCGGCATTGCATTTTCTTCATCATCAGGGCCAAACGCCTGTGGTTCATTGTGATGTGATCTGAAGCCGAGTAATGTTCTTCTTGACAATGATGTGATGCTTATGTTAGTGACTTTGGTTTTGCAAAACTACTCTTGGAATTCGCCAATGAAGATAATTTGAATTAGTTCAGCTCACTTGGGATTTAAGGGACCCTTTGGATATGCTGCTCCAGGTAACTTTCAGACCACTCTTTTCCACCAAGTTTCAATTTTTACTAATTTTATTGTCAAGGTGCCTTTTCTTGATAATAATAATAGCAAAATGGCATCTTCCATGAATCAAAAAGGAACCTAGGAAAATGTTGTTGGGAATTTATAATTGGTTACTGTTAATAAAAATTATGCTAATTCCTAATCGACAGGAATTAAACAATAATTTTGACTAAACAATCAAACAAGGGCAATAAAGCGACTATATTTTTTATTCAAATGCCTTGAAAGTACAAGGACTTTTTTAGAACAAAAGTTACAATCAGTAAGATCAAACAAAGTAAACAAAGCAAACTAAAGATTATTTCAAGATGAAACCACCAATGTTTACAAAGATTACAAATTACAAAGAGAAATTACTCTTAAGTTTAGATAAAGCTACTCCTAAGATAAAACTAAGTTGTTGTGTTGTTGTTGATGATGTCCATTCCCCTTTGGCACCTTCTGCTTTTATACCTCTCCATTTTTCTCTAGCCCATGATTGCATGATTCTCCTAAATCCTGCAACTGCTATTGCACAACTGCTGCAACTGCTCTCTTACTTCCCAACCCTCAAACTTCGCCAATTCTTCATTTCTATTTATTGAACCACCTCTCCTTCATGTTGCCATGTGTCCCTCAGTCCTTTGGACCTTCCATCGTCAAAGAAAAACTTCCATTCTACACATGACTCTTCTTGCAAGTTGCCCACTAAGCCCATGACCTAGCTTAATAACTACTCCATCATCTAGACCTAGCCTGATAATTGCTCCATCATCTGAACCATCCAATGCATGTGATCAACCTCTCTAATGCCACCTACCCCTTAACTGTTGAAAGACTTCATTTTGACTTCACTGCCACGTGTCATCATTTGATTAATCCACCTGTCGATAAGAATTTTATGAAAATGGGTGCAAACAATTACACTGCTAATTAATATAATTCCTTTCAAATATCAAACCTTTTCTTGTATATATGAAAATGTGGTATTACAATAAGAGTAATAAGGGAAGTTCTTGGGATTGTGCAGAATATGGAATGGGTGGTAAGGTCTCGGCTGAAGGAGATTTGTACAGCTATGGAATTCTCTTGTTGGAAATGTTCATGGGTAGAAGACCCACCAATGAACCATTCAAAGATAATTTTAACCTTCGCAATTTTGTCAAACACTCGTTGCCAGATCAAGTAATGGGTATTGTGGACCAATCTACTTTGCCTAGGGAAGCAATGGAAGAAGCTTCTTCAACCAATACTTCATGTTGGAGTGGCATGAGAAGTGAACAGATTGAGTGCTTGCTTTCTTGTTTTTCAAATTGGAGTTGCATTCTTGGCAGAAGTTCAACAAAACATAATGGACACGCAACAAGTTTTGAGGGAACTGCTTTCTGTTAGAGACAAATATCTTCGAATTTGAATGGTTGAGAATGTAAATTGACAGCCTCGATAACATTTTAAAATGTCTGGTATCATTTTTTGACCTTTAGTGCTCGCTAATTATGATATGTGTCTGTTGTTTCTAAATCCTCTTATTTTTTTCTTAAAATGCTTGCATTTTTTGTTCCCTGTAATATGATTAAGGTTTTCTGTAAGGTGAGCTGCAAGTGCCTGAACCTTATTTTTCAATGTGAAATTTCTTCTTTTTAAAATTTTAAATTTCAGTTTCTGATACTGATGGGCATAACCCAAATAGATAGTCCAATGGGCCGTCTAAATAATTCATAATCTAACTTAGGCCCAGTGGCCAGACAAAAAGAAGCGACAAGTCGCCCTTTTTTGTTCCATGATTTCTATGACATGGCGACGCTGCCATGGCCAGCTACAGATAGCCATAGACTTACGGCTGATAGGACAATGTGAAAAGACAAAAACAGTGGAGCAATCATGAGTGGGGCACAGTAAGCCAAAAGGCCAACAAAGGTATGAAAAACATTAATACATACATACTCTCTCTAGCGATTTCTAAATTCTTCTTTCTGATCTAACTTAATCATCGGAGGGTCCTCAGGAGCGAACTTCACCCCTTGGGTCCTTTCTACCAGACTTGGTGTAGGAATTGCTGGGAAGACGAAGTTCGGCCAACCCATAGAGCATCCGGATCCTGTCCGACCCATTTCTCGTCTGACCAAATTGCATCATCAGTTGACGCTATCTGTGGGAAACTCTTCCGATTGGCAGTTGTGCTCATTGTCACCAGAAATAGTTTTCTTTTCACCCACCTCCAGTGTTGGAGTGAATAGTTACGACATGATCCATGGCTTCATAGCATACTATCGGAAACCCTCAAGCCGAGCCCTCCAATCCAAATAAGCCATCTCCATACTTCACGAAGAAGACCAACAACAATAACCGCTTGATTGAGCAAAACCAAGCCCTATTTCAACAAGAACTACCAGTTTTTACCCCTCTGCCTCTACAAAATATCCATCAAAATCAAGATCAAGTCTCACACAACCGTTCTCAGTAACACAATAAGGACCACTTCTTCCACCACTCGCCCCGCAAGCACCTCCGTCAAATCTAAATGGCCTACCTCTCCCTCCTCAAGGGTCGCAACTCAACCAAAGACCCAACTAAGGGCAAGTTAGCAGCCAAATGGGAAGGGCCACATTGTCACGTACAGACCACGTCCAGGCACTTATCGTCTGCAAGATATGAAGGGTAGAGATCTCCCACATTCATGGAATATTGAGCATATGAAGTGGTATTTTCAATAAAAGGAGTCTTTTTCTCATGTCCCATTTATCTTACTTATTTAATTCCGATCACTCGTATTTTTTCTTTATAATGCAATGTATAAGCTGACCTTGGTAGGACTTCATGAGTAAGATATTCATCTTCTTTCATCTGTGTTGCACATTTCGTAAGTTTAAAATCAAAAAGCCTCAGCTAGACTGAGCATGAAGACCTCAACCTCCGCCAGCTACACTGAGCAAAAAGCCTCAGCCAGACTGAGCATGAAGATCTCAACCTCAGCCAACTAGACTAAGTTCAAAAAGTCTCAGCCAAACTGAACATGAATATCTTAACCTCAGCTAGACTAAGTTTAAAAAGCCTCAACCATACTGAGCATTAAGACCTCAGTGAGACTGAGTTTTTTTTTTTTTTATTTAAAAAAAAAAAAAGCCTCAATCAAACTGAGCATGAAGACCTCAGCCAGATTGAGTTTCAAAAGCCTCAGCTAGACTGAGCATAAAGACCTCAACCTCAGCGAGACTGAGTTTAAAAATAAAAAATTAAAAAAAAAAGCCTTAGCCAGACTAAGTTTAAAAAAGCCTCAACTAGACTAAGCAAAAAGACCTCAACCTCAGGTAGACTGAGCCTTCCAAGCCTCAGCCAGACTGAGCTTCAAAAACTCAGCTAGTTTGAGTCAAGCAAAGCCTTAGCTAGACTGAGCCCTCCAAGCCTCAGCCAGACTGAGCCTGAAAAGCTCAACTAGTCTGAGTCCAATAAAGCCTCAGCCAGACTGAGCCCTCCAAGCCTCAGCCAGACTGAGCTTGAAGAGCTCAGCCAATCTAAGTCAAGCCAAGCCTCAGCCAGACTGAACCTAAAGAGCTCAACCAGTCTGAGTCAAGCAAAGCCTCAGCCAGACTGAGCCCTCTAAATCCTAGCCAAACGATTGAGCCTGAAAACAAACCAACAACAACTGCCTCCAATTTTTAGCTTTCAATCTGCCTCCTTTCATCTTTTTCACTGGATGCCAAGTCCTCCTCCTCCATACCATCATCTAGTAAGGTCTGGGCAATGTCTTCCTGTCCTGGCTTCACATAATTAAAATCAATATCTGGGAACAGTTCTTCTGCTCTATACTTGAAGCTCGTCTAGCCACTGTCCCAATACATGCTCATCCCGTGCTTGTAGTAGTCTGACTGTTGGAACCTCTGGATTATTTCTGCTTTGGTTTGCCCTTCCACCAGCTCCGCCGCAACCACACTCGATGGCCTTGCCCATGCGTTCGGCATAAGCTGTCCTGGGGTCACCTCTAGGCAGTTTAACATGTTGACCACTAGTTGTGAGACGGGTAGCCTTAGGCCTCCCTGCAGCGCCTCTTCGTACAACGAGAACTCCATCGGTCATGCGTCCGACGCCCTCTCCTTCGTCGCTGGCAGCCTCAGCTCTATGTCGATTGGAATCTGGTATCTGTTGCGCAACTCCTCCAGATCCTCTGCCCTTAGAGTGGATTTGTCCGCTTTGGTATACCAGTGGTCAGGCACCACTTGTCTAATCTGCTGCGCCATCGAAATCGTTGTAGACGGTAGAGGTCGCGCTGACCTCTCCACCACCCTCTTCACCCGCCTTTTCACTCTATACTGCTCCACCAACTCTAGTCCATCATTCTCTCCTAACGCATCCAATCCTATGGTTGACGTTTTGTCTTGTGTGATCTCCTTCACATTTCTGACTATTGCTTTGGTTGGGGGGCAAGAAAATTTGTGATATGCCAGATAGGAGAGTCTCCTGCGATGAAGGAACTCAAGTCTGGAATGTGTTGATTTTTTACAATCAAGTAGGTAAAGCGCACAAGTCCAAATGCCCAGGGTTTGCCTATGTTCCTAAGGACGTAGTTAAAATTTGCTAGTTTGAAATTCCACCAAGATAAAACCCTGTCTTTCCTAAGTCACCACTTATACAACCCCTTCACTTCTTACTGCTGCTTCACATCCCTCTTTAGTGGCCCAAATTGCCCCACGTGTACGGGCTCGATCCCTCATTCCTCACACTTCTCCTCTTTCCTCTTCCCTGTTTATTCCATTTCACATCATCACGTGCTTTCTTGTACTTTGAGCCCCGCGCCCCATAAATGCCCACTGTGTCGATTGGTCGCCTCCCTCAACGCTCGGCCACTACGACGGTCGGTCACCTCCTTCAACGCTCGGCCACTACGTCGGTTGGTAAACCCTCTCCCCGATCGTCCACCATGTCAGTTGATCACTTTCCTCACCATTCGACCACCCCGTCGGTCGGCCATCTTCCTCACTACTAGGTTACCGCGTTGGTCGGTCACCTCTCTCCCGGTCGATCATCACGTCGATCGGTCGTCTCCCTTCCCGGTCATCCACCATATTGATCGGTCACCTCCTTCGACGGTTGGCCACCACATCAGTCGGTCACCTCCCTCGGCCATCACATTGGTCGGTCACCTTCCTCTCCATTCGGCCACCCTGTCGATCGGCCATCTCCCTCGGTGGTTCGCCACGCAAACCCTCGGTTCGACGGTCGGTCGTCCTGGGGTCCTCTTTTTTTCTTTCTTATTCCCTTCGTTGGACTAAAGCTACACTCAGGAATGAGAGCCTACTGATACTGATAGGCATAACCCAAATAGGTGGTCCAATGGGCTGTCCAAATAATTCCTAACGGTTGTCCAAATAATTCCTAACCCAACTTAGGCCTAGTGGCCAGACAAAAGAAGAGACAAGTCGCCCCATTTTGTTCCGTGATTTCTATGACATGGCGACGCTACCATGGCCGGCTACAGATAACCATAGACTTACGGCTGATAGAACAGTGTGAAAAGACAAAGACAGTAGAGCAATCATGAGTGGGGCACGGTAAGCCAAGAGGCCAACAAAGGTATGAAAAACATTAATACATACATACTCTCTCTGGCGATTTCTAAATTCTTCTACTGGGAAGATGAAGTTCGGCCAACCCGTGAAGTATCCGGATCCTGTCTGACCCATTTCTTGTCCAACCAAACTGTATCATCAGTTTCAATGTCCAAGTATGTGTTGCTCACAGATAAAATGTGATGATTGAACTGATACCTACTACAAATACGTAAACCATGTTTAAGCTCTTATAGTATATATGAGTTTTTGTAGGCATGGTATTGAAAGAGTTTAAAAAGATTGATTCCTAAATTTTGCTTGGGTTTCGAAATATACCTGTGCAGTGGCGGAGTTAAAATTTTAATTCATGAGGCACCATTAATCCTTAGCGATATCTATTTGTTGGCTACATATTTTGTACAGACCAATCGCAGCTTAACATGTAGCTCGAAAAGGATAATTTGGAGAGTTAATACAAGTCTCCAACCAGTGACAAACACGTGGCAGTTCGTATTGGTAATGGTGGGTCTGCGTCGCATGGAAGCAGTTAGAAGGCGCAAAGTGACATGGCTCAACGGTTACTCACAATTCAAATTCAAATTCAAGAGGAAAACCCAACTACAAAGAAGGCTTCGTGGGAGAAGATTGTTCGAGGTCCATAACTAGAGATCGTGGAAGTGCATTTCGATGGTTGGAAGCCCACTTCGATGGTTACCATTGGGAAGTATAAATAGAGGAGAAGGCCCCAGAATGAAGAACTCAGACTCAGATCCAGAAACTAGTTTATTTACCTCATATTTCTTTCCAGTTTTACATTTTTCAGTTCTTTACATTTCCAGCACTTCAATTCCTATACTGCACTTTATTTCCTAGGAGTAGTTTCAAGTAGTCGTTGCTGTAAACCTTTTCAAGGCTGAGTCATTTCATTGTAAGTTCCTATTTACTTAATGAAATTCAGTTTCTGAATTGTTCTGTGTTTGTTATTTCTTATAAATTTCTCCTAAAACAAGTCACCAGTAAAAGTCCTCTTCATTGAGACTGAAAGATTTTTAACACAATCGTCTAATAATTGGTTGACAATAAAAATTCTGTAAGGACCGATTGATCTTTGCTGGCACGCTTAAATTTACAGTATTAACCCTCGAAAGCCAAAAAAGCCAACACTATTACAAAACTTAACCAAATCCAAAAAAGAAGAAGAAGAAGAAGAAGAAGAAGGAGGAGGAGGAGGAGGAGGTAGATATGGAGAAAAACAAGAGAGAAATGAGAGATTGAGATAAATATAAGATAAATTTTGATAAAATTAAACATTTATAATGGTAAATTATAAAGAATTTATTAAAAAGAAAGATGAGGTGTAAATATTTTAAAACATATTTAAAAATTAAAAGAGAGTTAAATGAAAAACTTTTTCTAATTAAAAGTAGAAGTGTAATTTTCAAAAAATAAAGAGACATTATGTCTCCTTTGGTTTTTCCAACCGTACTCGGTTGAAATCAGTTGGCAGGCTGCCAATCCGATTGTGACCGATTCGTGTCATAGCCAAAATATAATCATACTTTTAATTTTTAAGTTAGCTTATATTTTAGCGAGTATAATTATAAATTATATATTTTATTTATTTAATATTTATTTTTAATTAAATAATTAGAATGTCACAATACGGGTGCCAGATTAACCCCAAAACTGACCCGTGAACAATCTAGAAGGATAGTTATTCCTGCATAGAACTAGGAGTGATTAGGGTCAACTATTCTCTCCGGATGTAGTTAGTGTATTTTAAATATAATTAAGAAAATAAATAAGTTAAGTTAAGCCGTGTAATAAGTTATTCAATTTAATTTGAAAACTTAATCAGTATATTCGGTTTCAGTTTTCTGAAAATTGAGTTTTTTATTTTTCATATTTTTTATTTTTAGTGAATATTTTTGAAATTTTAAGTAATTTTTTTATTTTTTTAGATGTACCTTATTTAGATATATTTAAATAGTAAAATATTTGTGAAAAAATATTTTAAAAAATTCATAAATACACAAAAATATGAAAAATATACTAATTTTTTTTTGTATTTTTGGTATTTAGTGAATTTTTTAAAGATTTTTCACAAATATTATACTTTTGAAATATATTTATACAAAAATGCTTTAGAGCTCTAATATAGGAGCTCTAATAGCTCTAATGGGAAGGTGGGACCCACCCTGATGTGATGTTTGTGCCTTGCTTTGTTTTTTTTTTTGAATAATGCTTGGGACCCCCTTTTGGGGGTCACCCCCTTTTGGGGGTCACCCCCTCACCCCCCCTTTGCCAAGTGGCGGGTGGTGATTGGAGGAGTAGGAAAAAAAAGAAAAAGAAAAAGAAAAGGGGACCAATGAGAGAGAGAGGGGGTCAAAGGGGGTGGGGGAAAAGGGGGGATGAATTATTGTTGTTTTTTTTTTTGCTTTGACACATCACTAGAGCTCAAATTAGAGCTCTAAATTTAGAGCTCTCTAGCATTTCCCATATTTATATTAGGTGTGTCTAAAAATTTTAAAAATTACTCAAAATATTAAAAAAATTTAATGAAAATAAAAAAAATACGGAAAACGAAAAAATAAAATTTTTTGAAAACTGAAACCAAACAAAGTGAATAAAAATTAAAATGTTTTTAAGTTTGGCTTTTTTTTTTTGAGTTGATTTTAAATGAGTTTTAATCAAGCTAAGTTCAAGTAACTTTTTTTTTTTCCCTTTAAATTATAAAGCATATAAATATTTTAAACGAGTCAAGAGTTTTAATAGTTTTTAAATTTGTTTGTTTTTAAAACATGTTTAAATTTGGCCTATTCACGTGTTTGGTAACGTTTACGTTTTCAGTTTATATTTACAAAAATTTTATAAACTGATTTTTGTTTATTTTTTGTTTATTTTTAGAAAAACATAAACTACAAACGCGTTTGGTAATTGACAAAATGTTTAAAAAAAAATTAAAATATAAAGTAAAGTGAGAAATGGCAAGTGGTAACAAGTGGCGGCGGAAGACGGTGGTAGAAAGTGGTGACGGTGGGTGGTGGTAGTGGGTGGATGGGTGACGGTGGCGGGTAGTGGGTGGTGGTGGTGGTGGCGGGTGATGGGTGGTGGTGGTGGTGGTGGTGGTGGTGGTGGTGGCGGGTGATGGGTAGTGGTGGTAGGTGGGTGGCGGATAGCGGGTGGTAGTGGCAAGTAGGTGGCAGGTGGTGGTGGTGGTGGGTAGGTGGCGGATGGTGGGTGCTAGCAAGTGGGTGGTGGTGGCAGGTGGGTGGCGGATAGCGGGTGGTGGTGGGTGGTGGCGGGTGGGTGGTGATGGTGGGTGGGTAGGTGACGATGGGGGGTGGTGGGTGGTGGCGGTGATGGCGGGTGGGTGGTGGTGGCAGGTGGGTGGCGGATGGCGGGTGGTGGTGGTAGTAGCGGGTGGTGGTGGTGGGTAGGTGGGTGACAGTGGCGGGTGGTAGGTGGTAGCGAGTGGGTGGTGGTGGCAGGTGGGTGGCGTGTGGGTGGCGGGTGATGATGGTGGTGGTGGTGGTGGTGGCAGGTGGCTGGTGGTAGTGGGTGGCTGGTGGTGACAGGTGGTGGATGGTGGTAGCAGGTGGGTGGTGAGTGGTGGTGGCAAGTAGGTGGCGGGTGGTGGTGGCGGGCGGTGGATGGTAGTGGCGGACGGCGGGTAGATGGCAGGTAGGTGGCGGGCGGTGGATGGTAGTGGCGGGTGGTGGCAGGTGGGTGGTGGTGGTGGTGGCGAAGGATGGGTGATGGTGGCGAGTGGGTGGTAGGTGTTTGGTGGGTGGTGGTGGCAGGTGGGTAGTAAGTGGTGGTGGCAGGTGGTGGTAGGGGTGGGTGGTGGGTGGTAGTGGCGGAAGACATTGGTGTAAAATGGTGGCGGGTGGTGACTAGTGTTGGGTGGTAAAAAAAAAAAAAACTGAAAACTCAAAATGGAAACACATTTTTTGTGTTTTCATTTTTTGGCCAAATTTATAAACTGAGACCATTGATTTATAAATCAAAAATTTTATCAAACAAGTTTTTATTTGAGTTTTTAAAATTTTTGTAAATATAAACAGAAAACTAAAAACGTAAGTGTTACCAAACGGCACCCTAATAACTAATTTGAAACGAGTTTTGGACGAGTGAAGCACACGTGGATGTTGACAAACCAGATTGGATTACTACCCTAAATACAACAATCTAATTCACAAGCTTTTTTTTTTTTTTTTTTTGATCGGCAGAAATATGTCATTTAAGAAAGCCCAAACGGCATTTACAAGAGTCCAAACAACCCAAAACTTACACCAAACAAAGTGAAAATAAAGCAATAAGCACTAAGGAAGAAAATTAAGAAAATATTCAGACGTACATATCGTACTCGTGCTCGTACTGCGACGCAGAGCCGATCATAAAAGTTTGGCAATAGAACATGTCCGAAATAAATCATAGATCCCAACCACAAAGAGGGTAAGCTTAACAAATCGCACAGATGGACTCCAGGAGAATCAAACAAACCAAAATCAACACAAACCATAAGAAAAGAAAACAAACATAGGACTAAACCTCACAAACAAAGCAAAACAGACCCACACCCAAACAGATCTGGCAACGGCTTCGGCGGAATTGGCGGTGGAGATGAACGGCGATGAAGATGCGGTGGAGAAGAGGCGGTGAAGGCGGCGGGAGAAGCGGAGAAGAGGCGATGAAGGCTGCGGGGAAGGCGAATCCGGTATCGACAAAACAAGCTATGGAGAAGACGACGGGGAAGAGGCGGTGAAGGCAGCGGAGAAGGCGCGAATCCGAGAAGGCCACTCCCAGAGTGAATGGATGTGGGAAAAACATCTCACAAAGGAGGGAGAGGATGGAAAGCCAAAGCTTCCAAGTTATGGGAAAGCTAAGTAAGGAAAATAAGGAGCAAGAGAGGGGTAGGGGGAGGGGAGAGGAGGCCGGAGGCCGTCGGAAACCCCTTTCCCACCACCAGCAGCCACAAACTCTGAAACCCTAGAAGGAGAAAAGTTTAGAGAGAGAAACTCTCAAACTAGAGAGATGAGCCTAAGTAAAGTAGTAATTCACAAGCTTAGAAACTAAAAAACATTTATAACATGCCTTTACTAGAAGCCATGTAAATGTGACAGGACATCTGACTTGGTTAAAAATATTTAGGAAATAAAACTCACTGTGAAGTCTTCCCCTACTAGGGAACAGACAGCACCACCACCATTGAACTCACTAATTTTAAAAACTTATGTATTTTTTATGTACATTTTAATTTTTAAAGTAAAATTGAGACCAAACAATTGCTTTCACTGCATTTATAAATGGGGGATTTGGTGATAGACCCCTCACTATTTAATTTGTCTTTCAAAAGGACAAGAATTATATAGGTACTTTTAAAACTCCCTAATATTTAAAAATTTGTTTCTTTTACTATATTACCCTCATATCTATTAGTTCTCCTATTAAGCCATCCTCACAGTGTATTTTAGAGTAAAATTTTACTTTGAATGATAGTAAACTTTACTCTGATTCAGAGTAAAATTTTACTCTGAATCAGAGTAAAATTTACTATCATTCAAAGTAAAATTTTATATTGTTAAGCAAATAAATATATTTTTAACCAGAGTAAAATTTCAAAGTGAAATTTTACTTTGAATCATAGTAAACTTTACTCTGATTCAGATGAATCAGAGTAAAGTTTACTATGATTCAAAGTAAAATTTTATATCGTTAAGCAAACCAACATGTTTTTAACCCGAATAAAATTTTACTTTGAATCATAGTAAACTTTACTTTGATTTAGAGTAAAATTTTATTTTGAATCATGGTAAATTTTACTCTGATTCAGAGTAAAATTTTACTCTGAAAGTATAATTTTACTATCATTATATAATTCAAATCTGCAATGAATTGATAGTAAAATTTTAGTATCACTAGTAGTCCAAAAACAAATAACAGAAGTATACAATAACAGAGTAAAAGTTTACTATCATTGTATAAAAAAACAACAAAAAACAGAACAGATAATACTAAAGTAAAAATTTACTCTCATTTTATCAAACAAAAATAGAGCACATACTAAAGTAAAATTTTACTCTCATTTTATCAAACAAAAACAGAACACAAACTAGAGTAAAATTTTACTTTCATTCTGTCAAACAAAAACAGAGCACAAACTAGAGTAAAATTTTACTCTCATTCTGTCAAATAAAAACTAGAGCACACACTTGATTGAACTCGGCAAATCAACAAAAATAAATCAAAAACAAAAACAAAAACAAAAAAACTAATCAACATATGTCGAAGATCAAATAGTTATTGCGTCTTCTATCATTATTGTGTCTTCTCTCTCTCTTTCTCTCACACACACACACACACACATAGCTCTCTCCTACAAATCTTCACCGTATCTACATATCATCTCTCATACCTCCACCATCTCCATTGTCAATTGGTGTTGCTCATCGTCATAATCATCCGAAGAGAAAGTTACGAGTGATGATTTTTTCAGATCTTGAGATAGAGAGCTTATTCTTTAGGTGTAAACAACGAAGCCATTGACTGAGGATGAACTTTTACTATTTTGATCTTCTTATCGTTTCCATGGAGGCATTTGCTACAAGATCTGGTCACTCTGACCAGATCTCCATTGAAACCCTAGCCATGGCGTCATCGTCTATGTATAAGCAATAGTTGTATCAGACGAAGCTTGAGAGATTGAGATGGTGATTAGGAAAAATTTAGTTGAGGGTATAATAGTCTGATAAAATATTTAAATAATAAATTTTATCTTTTATACAAGACTTTATAATTAGGAGGGGGTTTTAGAAGTATAATTTTTTTCTTAATCCTTTTAACAATAAAAGGAAGATAAGAGGGTTTATAGCCAAATTTCCCTTTATGAATTAGCTTAGAGTCAAAATAAAATGATCAAAAGATCTAATAAGGATTAAATTTTTTTTTTTTTAAATAAAGAATTTCTAAATTGTGTAAGATATTTCTAAGTAGGTAACATGTAGTTGTATCATATTTCGTCGAACACATTCCAATATATATACAAGGTCAAACATGTCATACTATTTTTAAATTTTTTCTAAATTCATGTGTTCGAGTACTTAGAGAATTATTATATATGTCATAAAATAAATATATAAAATTATGTATTTTATATGTGTTTTTTTACTGTTCACGTCTCATATATTTTTTAAAAAAATTGTATTAATGTATCTGTGTCATGTTTGGTGTCCATATTCGTACTTCATAAAAAATTTAGCCAAATTCGAGCAATGACATTGTTGGTAATGAACTATTGATTAATTTTTTTTTTTTTAATTCTTGACATCCAAATATAGCTTAAGAGTGGAAATAAGAGTAAATTAATTTGAAAAAGAATTACAAAAAAATTTAGCATTTGACCTTGAGAATAAATAAACCCTGGGATTTTAATTATTTCAATTCAAATTCTGAATTATGAATTTGCTCCCAACCTTTCATTTATCACCGTAATTAATAATTTTTTCTTTCAATACACCTGACATTATTTTATTTGCTGTTTGAAATTAATATAAATAAATAAAAAAATTACCACACCAAATTACAATCACAATTTAGAGCATCTCCAATCCTTTTTTCTTTTATTAAATTTAAAATCGATGAAAATGTAATCACCTCCAATCATTAAATGTTCATCAAATTAAAGAAGAATCATTTTCTTTTTATCAAATTGAGAACTTATCAAATTCTTCATCAAATTTAAATTTGCTGAAAAATTAAAAAGATGAAGCATTTGGAGATGAGTTTCTTTTTGTGTGTGTGTCAAATTTGATGAAAATGAAAATTTGGGATAAGAGAGGAATTCTTAAAAAGATTTTGATAAAAATTTGATGAAAGTATTAAAATAATTCATATCAAATCAAACTTTTTTTTTCAAATTGATGATAAAATTAGATGAAAAAATTGGTGAGGACTGGAGTTTGTCTTACCCATACTAATATTATCTTAACATTGTTTGGATGGAGGGATTTGGTGAGAAGAAGAAAAAAAAAAAAATTTTGTGAGAATATGAAATCTTTATATTTGTTTAGATGGTTGAGTAAGAAATGATAAGAAAAATACTATTATCAAAATTATATTTTGTTTCTTACCAAAAGTAGTGAGATTTAGTATAAAAAAAAAAGAATTTAATGTCCAAAATTATTCTAGGGTGAAAGAAGTTGAAAAATAGCTTATCAAAATGAAAAGATATTTTGATAAAATAAAATAAAATATTTTTTTTATCTTATTTATTCTATCAAATAAAAAGTCACATTCTTTTCTTTTTTTTATTCATTCAAAAACAATTGTGATAGTACTTTTCTTTTCTCACCTGACGATCTAAAACTAATGACTCAACACAAAACCAGACATTCTCAGGTCTCTCTCTCTTCAACATTCACAAGTCCTGCACCTATTCTGAGGTTCTCTATCCAGTCGCAGCATCATTTCTTGTGTTTTTTTTAGGACCATTGATTCTGAATGTAGTTGACTAGAATTGTGCTTGAATACTTCTCATTGCTTTATTAAGAATTCTTCACTTTAGAAATGATGTATACTATTTTTGGTAGGCGAAATCCAAGGATTGCTTCAATTTCACTCGAATTCCTTCTATTGTTAGATGATGAATTAGATTAGGTTTAATTATGGATTTGATTTTTGAAATAGTAGGGTTCAAATATATATTAGTTACAAATATTTTTGTAAATGATATAGGTTAATGTCAAAAAAATCCTTTGACTTAAAGGAGATAAATGGATCCTTACAACATTTTTTTTTTTTGGGGGTCAAGGAGAATAATTACAATCATGATAAATATTTACATAATCGAATACTAGCCTACAATAATTAGAAAGTCTAACAAACAATAACCAAAATTCACCAAGCCCGACAACTAATCCATCAAGCTCAAACCCAATAACTACATACAATCAATCTCATAATGAAAGAGAAATAAACCACCATTACAAAAGGTACCATAAAGAGTGCTATAAAACCACTAGGCCAAATGCTTTGTGATCTTACAACAATTAAACGGATGGCTAAGATTGAGATCGAATAAAAAACTAAATTAACAAAAATTAAAACATGAATGTTTGATTTGTTACTAGGGTCATATATATATAATTTCCACAATTATTTTTGTAGGATTTGTAGTACTTCAATTTTTTTCCCGACTAGGAAAAATTTGTGGAGCCACCACTGAATTAACAATCGAGATCCAGAAGTCTTAGACTCCGTTTGGTAAGACTTTCTAATTATGATTTGAGAATATGAGTTGTATTTTGAGTTTGTGTGTTTGAAATTGTAATTTGAGTGTAGAAAATTTGTTTGGTTATGATTTTTGAATAAAGTGTTAAATTGAGTTTTGAATTGAGTGTGTAATTGAGTTTTGAAAGTTTGATTTGACATGTGAAATAAGAAAATTTGTTTGGTTATGAGTTTTGGAAAGAGTTTTCAAAACTTAATTCAAATTATTATAACTCATAACAAAACACACTACTTTCATACTATTAAAAATTCTGATTAACACTCATAACCAAACTCCTTTTAAAATTTAATTAAAAAAATTTATTATTAACAGAAAATAACATTAATCAATTTTTTAATTGAAAATACTACAAAGGAAATAATTTTTTTTCAAAATAAATATTCAAAAAATTTAAATCATAAATATTTAAATAATTTAAATAATCTAAAATATTTAATAAGCAAAAAATTAAAATAAATATTCAAAAAATTTAAATCATAAAAATTTTAATATTTTAAATTTAAAAACAACTCTACACTAAAATCGTAACCAAATACATAAAACAAAACTCAATTAAGAAATTATTTTTAAAACTCATAACCAAACACATAACTCGAAACTCCATACTACTTTCACAACTCTACACTCAAATCGTAACCAAATACATAACAAAAAGATTAAAATATTTTAAAATATTTTTATAAAATAGAGTTTGAATTTATTTTTATAAAATATTTTAAAATTTAAAAAATTAAAATCGTAATATTTAAAAATTAAAATATTTAAAAATATTCAAAAAATTAAAAAATTAAAAAAATCGTAACATATTTAAATATTAAAATATTTAAAATATTTAAAAAATTAAAATATTGATTTAAATTGAGTTTTGAAAAGAGTTTTGAATTATGTGTTTGGTTATGAGTTTTGAAAAATAATGATTATGTTTTGAATTGAGTTTTGAGAAATGGGTGTAGAATTATGATTTGAAAACTCAACAAATATCACACTCAAATCAATAGGTAGAATTATAATTTGAGAGGCTTACCAAACGGAGCCTTACTTTTTATTTTGAAGAACATAAAAAATAATAATAATATTAACAATGAAAGGGATGAAGGCATCGTCATCACATTGATCTATTATCATGAAAATATTTTAATGAATGATCACACTTATATATTACCACCTATAACTAAATTATAAGGTGCCTGGTATTTTAGTAATTAGATTGCTTGCCCATATAAGTAGTAGTTAAATTTGTTGTCTATATATACGCAAACAATTTAGAACCAAAACGTACCTCAACTTTCTTCTATAACACCTCCTTTATTTGTCTCCAAATATCACATCCTTTCATGAGTTTAAGCCTAATCTTTCCCTCCCATCCTTGCAAATTATATTTCTCATGTCATTTTGATCTCTAACATAAATTCAAGAACTGCATAATCAATTTTAAATATGATTTTGTGTGTATCTCGTAGTAATGTATAATCGATTTAAATTTTTATTGTATCTTCTAGCTGTAGACTTCAAGAACCAACCTGGTAAAATCTCAGAGATGTGTGAATTATGTAGTTTAGATTAATTATGTAGTTTATATTATTCATTAAGGATAGTTTAGTACTTTAGATTATTAGGGATTATTAGGGTTTCATTCTATTGCTTATATATTTGTACTTCTTTTGATTAATCAAAATACACAAGTTTTGTCATCGATTAACATGGTATCAGAGCTGGGTTACAAACAGTAGCATACCTCGCAGGTCATCATCGACCATCGCAGCTCTGTCTCTCATCGCACATCGCAGCTCTGTCTCTCATCGCAAGGCCATCGCAGTTCGTCTCTCCTTCAATCGCAAGGTCATCAAAGCAGCTTTTCTCGTAGCTCTGCCTCTCTCTTCGCAAGGTCATCATCGAAGCAGCTCGTCACACTTGCTGGTTTTGGTTCTGGTTCAATCGAAACCCTAGGAAGCTTCCATCGCTGGTCCCTGGTTCATTCGGAGACCTAGGTTGGGTATCTTGCCGATCTTCTCTCTATTTTGCCCTAGCTCTTGTAAAAGGTGAACCTCCATCACTAGTCTCTGGTTTATAGTTTGTCGTGGTTATGAGAAGAGTGCATTGCTACTCTTGACAGGCCATTCATCTCTCTCTCTCTCTCTCTCTCTCTTCTCTGCTGCCTTTCACTCTGTTTTGAATGCACTGTAGTTTGGGTATACAATATGGCTGACGATAAATTGCAAGCTATTACTACTAAATTAGATGGTACCAATTATTCTTATTGGTCTCATGTAATGAAAAATTTTATAATGGGTAAAGGCATGTGGAATTATGTTATTGGTATGACTATTAGACCTGTGGAATCTCAAGAAACTGAGGCCGATGTTGCTAAATGGGATAAGGAAAATGCACAAATTCTTACTTGGTTTCATAATTCAGTTCAAACTACCATTGGTATGAATTTTTCCAAGTATTCTACTTCTAAACAAGTTTGGGACTATTTGAAGACTATGTACCTTGAGTCTAACTTTGCAAAACAGTATGAACTTGAGATGTCTATTCGCAGTGCTAGTCAGAAAGATAAGTCCATTCAGGAGTTCTATAATGAGATGACTACTTATTGGGATCAGCTTGCTTTGATGGAACCGTCCGATTTGCAGTTACTTGACAGTTATATCAAGTATCGGGAGAAACAACATCTTGTTCAATTTCTCATGGCCCTTCGTGATCAATTTGAGCCACTTCGGGGAGCTATTCTTCATCGGTCTCCCTTGCTTCTGTGGATGGTGCTGTCCGTGAGCTTATTGCGGAAGAAACTCGGTTTAAGGTGGCTCATGGTACTCCTGCTTCCCAGTCAGTTTTTGCCACTCCTCCGCTCTTGCCCACCCCATCTTCTCATTTATTTCAAGTTACTGGTAAGCCCAAGCCTCGGGTTTCCATGGATGAGTGCAGCTTTTGTCATCAGAAAGGCCATTGGAAACATGCATGTCCTAAACTTTTGCAGCCCAAGGGTCGTTCATCTGGTTCACCATTCGCTAAGCCGACATTTTCAGGATCTCGCTCATCTGCCGCCTTTTCTGCACCAGTTTCTGAGAATGATCCATCTTCCAATATGCAGTCTATGTTTGAGCAGTTCAAGTCTTTCATGGTGGCCAATCCAAATCTTTCGTCCCAAGCCTCCGCTATGACTACCACTCAGTTCGGTTTGTCTGGTTCATCCTCTTCAGGTAATATCCATACTTCGTGGATCTTTGATTCTGGTTGTTCACATCATATGACCCCTGTTGCATCTCTCCTCAGTAATTGTGTCTCTCCTTCTTCTTCTATCACTATTGCTACTGCTAATGGTTCTTCTATGCCTGTACACTCTGTTGGTTCTATTTCCTGTTCCCATTTGTCTCTTTCTCCTGTATTTTATGTGCCTCACCTCTCACTCAGTCTTATTTCTATTAGTCAATTATCTGATTCCGGTTTTGATGTTGTTTTCTCTTCTTCTCATTGTGTTGTACAGGACCGGGTATCCAAGAGGCAGATTGGGATCGGGCGTAGAGTTGGAGAACTATATATCTTGGACAGCTTGCATGTTCCTCTAGAAGTGTCTTCTACTGCATTGTCTTCTTTTTGTTTAAACAATAAGTCATCTTTGTTTTATATTTGGCATTCTAGGTTAGGTCATCTGTCGAGTGATCGGTTGAGGATGTTAGTTAGGTCTGGACATTTAGGCAATTTTCCCATTAGTGATATTTCTGAGTGTCGTGGTTGTAAACTGGCTAAAATGTCTGCTCTTCCTTTTAATAAAAGTAGTTCTATTTCATCTTCTCCTTTTCAATTGGTCCATACTGATGTTTGGGGTCCTTCCCCTATAGTTACCAAAGGTGGTTCGCAATATTATGTAGCTTTTGTGGATGATTACAGTCGGTTTACTTGGGTTTATTTGATGACTCGAAAATCTGA
Source organism: Camellia japonica (assembly GCA_030407325.1). Lineage (NCBI taxonomy): Eukaryota > Viridiplantae > Streptophyta > Magnoliopsida > Ericales > Theaceae > Camellia > Camellia japonica. The sequence goes on from JAPPVO010000003.1 coordinate 53,817,443, forward strand.
TTTTTACAAAATATATTCTAATTTTCACTCCATGATTCGCACTCAATTTTCTACCACCATTAAAATTCTTCGTTCTGATTTGGGGGGTGAGTATTACTTGTCTGAGTTTGAGGAGTATTTAGCTACTCATGGAACTATTCATCAGTCTTCGTGTTCTGACACTCCTGCACAAAATGGTCGAGCTGAGCGCAAACATCGCCATCTCCTTGATACAGCTCGCTCTTTGTTGCTCTCATCTTTTGTCCCTTCTGTTTTCTGGGGAGAAGCTGTGCTCACTGCTGCATATCTTCTCAATCGAATGCCTACTCCTCTTCTCTCAGGCTCATCTCCGTATGAGCGTCTTTTTGGTGTTACTCCCAATTATTCTCTTCTTCGTATTTTTGGTTCTGCATGCTTTGTGCTCCTTCCTAAATGGGCGCGCTCCAAGCTTAGTTCTCGTTGTGTCCTATGTGTCTTTTTAGGGTACGACATTAATCAGAAAGGTTATCGGTGCTATGATCCTGCCACCAAAAAGCTATATGTGTCTAGGCATGTCACTTTTTTAGAAAAACTACCCTACTACACTATACCTTCCACCCCTGTTCCTATTACTAAGGATGAATTGGTTCATGTTGACCCATTTCCTCCTAATGTTTCTCCTGATGAGTTTGTTTCTGACCTTGAGGTCTCTACTTTGCCTCTTACTGGCACTTCTAATACCTCTCCAGCTACCTCATCTCCAGCTCCCGCTTCTCCTGCTCCTCTTATTGTTTATTAACGCCGCAAAGCACTTCCGAGCTCACTTGTCTCCAGCTCTATTGTCCCTCCAGCTGTTTCTTTGGATCCCGCTCCTCCTGCACATCGCTTCCCACAGCGAGATCGTCATCCTCCGAACTGGTATGGTTTTGGTAATACATGTTTTTTCCTTTCCTATCAGTCTTTTCTTTCTTGTCTTCATACATATTTTGAGCCCAGGTCTTACAAGGAAGCTTGTCATGATCCCAATTGGATTGCTGCCATGAATGATGAGTTAACTGCTTTGGCTAACACTCAGACTTGGGATTTGGTTCCATTACCTGCTGACAAGAATGTTGTAGGTTGTAAATGGGTCTATATGGTCAAAACCCTTTCTAATGGTTCTTTGGAATGGTACAAAGCTTGTTTGGTTGCCCAGGGCTTTTCTCAAGAGTATAGGATTAATTACGATGAGACTTTTGCCCCTGTTGCCAAGATGACTACTGTTCGCACTCTTATCTCTGTTGCTGCTTCCCATCACTGGCATTTGTTTCAACTCAATGTCAAAAATGCTTTTCTAAATGGGCATCTTGCTGAAAAAGTGTATATGCGCCCTCCATCGGGTCTCTCTTACCCTCCTAATGTTGTTTGTCATCTTCGCCGTGCTCTCTATGGTCTCAAGCAGTCTCCTCGTGCTTGGTATGAGCGATTTCACTCTGTTGCACTTCAGCTTGGTTTTCGCCATAGTCATCATGATTGTGTTATCTTTGTTCGACGCACTTCTGTTGGCCTTGTTCTCCTTCTCTTATATGTGGATGATATGATCATACTGGCTATGATTATAGTACTATTGAGGAGTTTAAGTATCAGTTGTTTCAGGAGTTTGAAATGAAGGATTTGGGGTCTCTTTGGTATTTTTTTGGTATTGAGGTTGCTACTTCTCCTACTAAGTATCTTCTCTCTCAAACTAAATATGCCCGTGATATTCTTTTTCGTGCCAATCTCCCTGATGACAAAATTGTCGACACTCCTCTTGAATTGCATGTTAAGTTTTCTGCTTCTGATGGCATTCCTCTTGAGGATCCCACTTTGTATCGCGAGTTGGTTGGGTGCCTTGTTTATCTCACTGTTACTCGTTCGGATCTCTCATATGCTGTGCACATTCTCAGTCAGTTTGTTTCTGCTCCTCCTTCCATACACTGGGCTGCCTTACTCCGTACTCTACGCTACCTTTGTGGCACTTTGTTGCATTGTCTACTGTTATCTGCCTCTTCGGACTTGACTCTTCTTTCCTATGCCGACGCTGATTGGGCAGGTGACATCTCTGATCGCAAATCCACTTTGGTCTTTGTGTTTTCCTTGGCGATTCCCTCATATCCTGGAAGAGTAAGAAACAGTCTGTTGTTGCTCGTTCCACCGCTGAGGCTGAGTATCGTGCCATGGCTCATGCTACTTCCGAGATCGTTTGGCTTCGCTGGCTTCTTTCTGATATGGGTGTCTCTCTTTCTGATCCGACTCAGTTGTATTGTGATAATCAGAGTGCTGTCCAGATTGCCCATAATTCAGTCTTTCATGAGCGGACAAAGCATGTTGAAATAGATTGTCACTTTGTCAGACAGCATCTTCAGGCTGGCACTATTACTCTCCCTTTTGTTCCCTCCTCTCTTCAGTTGGCCGATTTTTTTACGAAGACTCATACTGTTGCTCGTTTTCGTTTTCTTCTTGGCAAACTTTCGATACTTTCTGCGCTCGCATCCTCAGTTTGAGGGGGGGTGTGAATTATGTAGTTTAGATTAATTATGTAGTTTATATTATTCATTAAGGATAGTTTAGTACTTTAGATTATTAGGGATTATTAGGGTTTCATTCTATTGCTTATATATTTGTACTTCTTTTGATTAATCAAAATACACAAGTTTTGTCATCGATTAACAGTATGTACCTTAGAATTCTCTCTCTAATGGAGCTTCTTCCCCTACCGAGTATGTTCCTAATCTTCTCACTAACCTTTCATGCAGTCTTTGTCCTGTTCCTCCACTTTTCAATTAATTCAGAATATGCTTCAGCTGCTGTACTTAGCAACGAGACTGATAAATTCGCATTGCTCGAGTTTAAGTCCCAAATGACTGAAGATCTTCAAGGAATCTTGGCCTCATGGAATGGCTCCATCCATTTCTGCCTGTGGACTGGAGTCACATGTGGCCGTAAGCACCAGAGAGTCACAGGCTTAGATCTCAAAAGGCAGACGTTGGCAGGAAACATATCACCGGTCATTGGTAATCTCTCTTTCCTTAAACACCTTGACCTTGCGGAGAACTCACTCTATGGTGACATCCCACAAGAACTTGGTCAGTTACTCAGGCTTCAAAATTTGAACTTGAGTCATAACTTTTTGGGAGGGGAAATTCTGGTTAGTCTCTCTCGTTGTTTCAAATTTGTGAATCTTGTTTTAGACCACAACTATCTTGTGGGGCAGGTTCCTCCTGAACTGGGGTCATTGCTATACCTTGAGAAACTTTGTCTTAAAAGCAACAATCTCACAGGAAATATCCCAGCTTCTATTGGGAATCTCACATTTCTCCAAGAGCTATATCTATCATTTAACAATTTGGAGGGCGAAGTTCCAGATTCAATAAGCCAACTGAGATGTTTGAGACTGATTGGATGGTCAGTAAATAGTCTTTCTGGGGTGTTTCTTCCTTCACTCTACAATCTGTCATTGCTGCAACACATAGCCTTGGCCCGACTTAGGCCTTGCATTTCCAAATCTTCTTACTCTTTATTTGGGTTTCAATTACTTCATTGGCTCTATTCCAGCTTCATTGTCCAATGCTTCATATCTTCAAGAGCTTGACCTTCCCTATAATAATTTCACTGGGGGTGTACCAATGAACCTAGGAAACCTACAAAACATATGGTGGTTCAATGTTCGTGATAATTTGCTTGGAAGAGGTGGATATGATCATTACAGGGGTTTCATAACTTCTATAATCAATTGCTGCATGTTACAAATGATTGATAGCAGCCTCAACCAGTTTGGAGGTATATTGCCCTACTCGATAACCAATCTGTCAACCCAATTGACATGGCTAGATTTTGGAGGAAACATGATCAGTGGTTCAATTCCAACAGAGATTGCAAAGCTCATCAACTTGGATACATTGATCATGACTGACAATTTTCTAACAGATCACATCCCATATTCCATTGGAAAGCTTTCAAACTTGATTTATTTAGACTTATCCAAAAATCAATTTTCCGGGAATCTCCCCCCTCATGTTGGAAACCTTACTACAATTCTAGATCTTTGTCTGTTTAATAGCATGTTAGAAGGAACCATACCTTCGAGTTTGGGCAATTGTATGAAACTCGTATCCTTGGACATTTCTCAAAACAAATTCGTTGGCACCATACCAAACCAACTCCTGAGTCTTCCATCCATTTCAGTACTCCTTAACTTGTCTTATAACTCCTTGAATGGCTCTTTGCCAGCAGAAGTTGGAAACTTGACCCAACTCGAGGTACTTGATGTTTCAAACAATGATTTGTCTGGTGAGATTCCCGACAACCTGGGAAATTGTTTGGTCATGCAAAAACTTTATATGCAAGGCAACTTCTTTCAGGGTCCCATTCCATATTTACCTGGCCTGAAGAATATTCAATATTTGGATCTTTCACACAACAACTTGTTAGGCCAAATTCCACAATTTTTGACCAACTTTTCCTTATTGTATTTGAATCTTTCGTATAACAATCTTGAGGGCAAGGTACCTGTCAATGGAGTATTTGGAAATGCAAGCTCCATTCAAGTCCTCGGCAACATGAACCTTTGCGGGGGGATACAAGAGCTGCATTTGAAGTCCTGCCCTGTTCCAGAAACCAAGAAACACAAGAAGCATTTTGCTCTCAAGTCGATTTTGGTGATTGTCAGCGTTGCTTTATGCTCATTTCTGTTCTGTTTTTCACTTGCACTTTACTGGATGAAGAAGGTCAGGAATAAACATCTTCCCACTTCTTTTCTTGGGAACTTCTACCAAACGGTTTCTTATGAAGAGATCCTCAAAGCGACTAGTGGATTTGCTTCACAGAATTTAATAGGTTCCGGTAATTTTGGAACCGTGTATAAAGGAACTCTTGGCTCAGGTGATACAGATACGGCAGTTGCAGTTAAGGTACTCAAACTTCAACAGCAAGGAGCTTCCAAAAGCTTTATCAACGAATGCCAAGCCTTGAGAAATATCAGGCATCGAAACCTCGTCAAGATCCTAACTGTTTGTTCCAGTATTGATTTTGACAGAAACGATTTCAAAGCTTTAGTGTATCAGTTTATGCCAAATGGGAGCTTGGAGGAGTGGCTGCATCTAAAAGATGAACATCACCGGCGAAGAAGCCTAAACGTTCTCCAAAGGATTAGTGTTGCAATAGATATTGCCTCGGCGTTGCATTATCTTCATCATCAGTGCCAAACGCCTGTGGTTCACTGTGGTCTGAAGCCGAGCAATGTTCTTCTTGACAATGATATGACTGCCCGTGTGAGTGATTTTGGTTTGGCAAGGGTCCTTTCAAAGTTCAACAAGGAGGCCAATTTGAATCAGTTTAGCTCACTTGGGATTAAAGGAACCATTGGATATGCTGCTGCAGGTAACTTTTAGATTACTGTGTTTTTCTATGTTTCGATTTTTACTATTTTTGTTGTCGAGGTGCCTTTTCTTGATAATAATAGCAAAATAGCATCCTCCATGAATCAGAAATAGGAAACTAGGAAAATGGATATTGGGAATTTAAATTGTCTACACAATTACACTGCAATTTAGCAGAATGCCTTTCAAATATTAAACCATTTCTTGTATATATGAAAATGTGACCTTACAATAAGAGCAATAATTGAAGTTCTTGGGATTGCGCAGAATATGGAATGGGTGGTAATGTCTCAGCTGAAGGAGATTTGTACAGCTTTGGAATTCTCTTGTTGGAAATGTTCACTGGTAAAAGACCCACTGATGAACCATTCAAAGATAATTTTAACCTTCACAATTTTGTCAAACACTCGTTGCCAGATAAAGTAATGGGGATTGTGGACCAATCTGCTCTGCATAAAGCAGCGGTGGGAGAAGCTACAAGCAGTGCTTCATGTTGGAATGACATGAGAAGTGAAGAGATTGAGTGCTTGATTTCTGTTTTTCAAATTGGAGTTTCATGTTCAGCAGAAGTTCCACAAAACAGAATGGACACAAAGCAAGTTTTGAGGGAACTGCTTTCTGTCAAGAACATATATCTTCGAATTAGAATGGTTGGGAATGCAAATCGACAGCCTCAATAACATTTTAAATGTTTGGTATCATTTTGTAGATTCAAAAGATATCGTAGCACACCCACAAGTTTATCACTTGAGGCATGTGGATTCGACTAAGATTGGGTTATAAGTTGCCACTTGTATTTTATTCTTCCTATAGTGGATTGAATGACTGAATTTTGATTCCATGATTTTTCTGGTTTGTATATTCCACATTAAAAGTCTCAAGTCTCTTTGTGTGTGTGATTGCCACTTGTATTTTGTTCTTGCTATAGTGGATTGATTGACTGAATTTTGATTCCATGATTTTTCTGGTTTGTATTTTCCACATTAAAAGTCTCAAAGTCTCTTTGTGTGTGATTGCTTTGTTTTTTTATGCTTGTGATTTACATATATATTATTCAATATAATCAACCAACCAAACAATACCAAGACAAATCCGTATCAACATTTCTAATTTTTTTCATAGCTCGTAATCATGTGGAAGGCTAGTCAAGATATTTTTTGTCTCGTAAAGGCTTTCTCTGTTAGAAGTTATTCTTCAAGCTAACATTCTTTACTCATCTAATTCTCGAGCAAAAACTTTCTCCTCATGTTGTTCCTATCCAACCCGATTGTCAGATGAGTCTAACATCTAATACTCTCTTGCTACCTGCCAAATCGTTTATGTTTTCTGATTCCAGTGCAGCTTGTAGGGAGGGAGTGCAATCTGATTGTCGTTGACATGTACATGTACTGTGATCTATGAAGCACCGGTATTGGTACGGATATGAGTACTAGTATGATACGGGTACATCGATAAGATAAAATTTTTTTAAAAAATAAGGTACGGACACAGTTTGGTATGTTTGTAAAAATATATTTATTTTAAATTTGGAGTAATGCAGAAATTGATTAAATGGTTTAATTTGTTAAGATCCAACTTACAATTAATATTTAATGCCAAAATTAAAATTATAAACCAAAATTAAATGTTATTATATTAAATTACTTCCAAATCATATCTTAATTTTAAAATCATACTAAACATAAAACTAAAAATGAAAAAGAAATCTAGTAAAATGAATTTCATCTGTGTAGTAGAAGAAAATATTGGTTCGACTGACGTACAGTACGACTTGGGTATATGTTAGGTAAGTCTGTGTACATCAAAAATTAATAAGAAAAATTTTGGATACGTGTTTCATGTATCTGATACGTATGCAGAAGTATCATTCGAAGTATCACATGCCGGTAAGTACCCGATACGGATACCGCATATTTTTCAAAATACCCATGCTTCATAAACCGTGATGCTGCATTCAATGAAGTTCTCTTATTTACCCCCAAAATAGTAATACAAAAAATTAATGGGTCAGTGCTTATGCTTCTGTCATTGAATTTTCTAGCTGTAGACTTCAAGAATCAACCTGGTAAAATTCTCAGATGTGATCATGAAACTTATTTTCTAGTCAACTGGTATTGTTCTGTTTATTTTTGTAGGTTAAAAAAAAGTCCCAATTTTGACCACAAAAGATAACATAGAAACATTGTACTTTGTCCATGAAATACCATTTTCATCCTTAACATAACATCAAGAACTGCATAATCAATTTTAAATATGACAATATAATGAAGTCAGTGCTTTAGGCTTTTATTATTATTATTATTATTATTATTATTATTATTATTGTATTATCTGTACACTTCAAGAACCAACCTTGTAAAATCTCAGATGTGATCATTGAACATTTTTGTTATTGATTTTTTAGTCAATGAGCTAGCAAAAAAATATTATTCTACACCTAATACAAAAAATTAAATTTATTGATTATAAATATGTAGTTTAAATTTTCTTGGAAGTTGTGGATTTGATGATGGCAGGAGTTTCATAATTTTTTAACCAATTGCAGCATGTTATGAATACTGGAATTCGGATACTATAACCAGTTTGGAGGTATGTTGCCCAACTCAATTACCAATCTGTCAACCCAATTGACATAGCTAGGTTTTGGTGGAAACATGATTAGTGGTTCAATAATTCCAACAGAGATTGCGAACCTCTTTAACTTAGATACACTGGTCACGAATGAAAATTTCCTAGCAGATCACATCCTGTCTACTTCCATTGAGAAGCTTTCTAACTTGAAATATTTGGACTTGTCCAGAAATCAGTTTACACAGAATGCCAAGCCTCGAGAAATATCAGGCATCAGAACCTTGTCAAGGTCCTAATAACTGTTTTTGTTCTCAAGTATTGATTTTGAAAGAATCGATTTTTCAAAGCTTTAGTGCATCAGTTCATGCCAAATGGGAGCTTGGAGAAGATGTGTACAGCTACGGAATTCTCCTGTTGGAGCTTTTCACTAGAAGAAGACCTGCAGATGATTCATTCAAAGACAATCTAAACCCTTCACAACTTTGTCAAAATGGCACTGCCCAATCAGCCCTGTGCAAGCAAGTGATGTTGGGTAGTCAACTGATTTGAGAAGTGAACTGAATGAGAGTGTTTGAATTCCGTTTAGCAAATTGGAGTTGTTTGTTCATCAGATTCTCCTCAGGGACAGATTGAACACGGGACAGTTCGCCATGAAACTGCTTTCTATCACGCTGGAATGCACGAAAAACAGAATCATAGCATTGATGACAGGTGAAATTTCTGATATAATGTCCAACAATTGAAACTCGTTAGTGTTAGGGAAAATATATGATTTCTCACAAGTAAATCAATTAATGGGAATAAAAATTAATGCCGAAAAATTAAATCAACAGCAACACAAGAATTTTTACGTGATTCCCTCAATGTGAGGTACGTCCACGGGATCGAAATCCGATTCCACTATCAACCAAAAAGTTTTCAAACGATTACAAATGAGACACGAATGGTCTCACAGACCACTCTTACGTGAATTCCAAATAATCACAAATAAACAAGAGGAAAGATCTCACCAAATAAATGAACAAAAATTTTCAAAACAGAATTGAAGAAGACCCAAAATAACAAACCAAACTATGCTTCGAAAGAAAGGACAGCAGTAGCATCAACTAATCAAGCAGTAGCATCAACTAATCAAGCAATAGCATTGCCCAAACAACCTTATCCAATTAACCCACCGAATTGACTTTTTGACCTAACACTGTTGCTCCTCCACAGGCAAAAACCACTGAATTTTTCATCAAAATATTTGTATATATGCCGCCCTCTTCGGAACAATATATATATATATATATATTATTGATTCTTGGGTTTTTTCTTTTATCAAAACCCTAGCTGTTACCAAACTGAATTGGGCCTCCAAAAGTTAGATATAATATATTTAAAATATATTATAACCAACACAAAACCAAATTAAACTCTTTTAATAAACCAATTGTGTTCCATACTCTAATAAGGAGGTATATCTAACAATTCTCCCCCTGCCGACTTAGGTGGAGACATCAACCATATCCGCCAAAATTCGACACTTTAAATGTTTGTCCCTCAACAAAGTCTTAGTCAAAATATCCGAAATATTATCATCTGTGTGAACCTTTTCGAGTTGCAACAATTTTGAATCTAACACATCACGAATCCAATGGTATCTCACATCAATGTGTTTCGATCTCAAATAAAAAGTGAAATTTTTACTCAAATGAATAGCACTTTGATTATCACAATAAAGCACATACCTCTTTTGCTTCAAACTCAACTCTTGCAAAAATTTCTTCAACCATAACTCTTCTTTGCAAGCTTCCGTAATGGCAATAAATTCAGCTTCCGTAGTTGAGAGAGCAATACATTTTTGTAATTTAGATTACCATGTCACAGCTCCCCCTACAAATGTCATCAAATACCCTGAAGTAAATTTCCTAGAATCAACATCACCGACCATGTCAGAATCTGTGAACCCATCAAGTATCGGCTTACCATTCCCAAAACACAAACACACTTTCGAAGTCCTTCGAAGATATCTTAGAATCCATTTTACCACTGCCCAATGTTCATTACCCAAATTAGAGAGAAAACGACTCACCACACCAACGGAGTAAGCAATATCTGGCCTTGTACAAACCATGGTGTACATCAAAGAACCAACCATTGAAATATAAGGAATTTTCAGCATCTCTTCCTTGTCTTTTTCACTTGTAGGACATTGATTCGAGCTAAGCTTGAAGTGACCCGCAAGTGAATAACCAACTGGCTTTGCTTTATCCATGTTGAACCTCTCAAGAACTTTCTCAATGTAGCTTTCTTGAGACAACCAAATTAGCCCCTTTTTGCGATCATGAACAATTTTCATACTAAGTATTTGTTTTGGCGGTCCCAAATCTTTCATAGCAAAAGATTTGCTCAACTCTAATTTCAACCTGTTAATCATGGTAGAATCTTGACCCACAATAAACATGTCATCAACATAAAGCAAAAGAATAATAAATTTGCCATCCGAAATTTTTTTCACAAACACACAATGGTCTGAAGTGGTTTTAGAAAAACCATTATTCATCATGAAAGAGCCAAATTTTTTGTACCATTACCACGAGACTTGCTTGAGGCCATACAAACTTTTCTTCAATTTGCAAACAAATTTCTCTTTCCCTTTTTCCACAAAACCCTCTAGTTGCTCCATGCAAATTTTTTCTTCAAGATCACCATGAAGAAATGCGGTCTTCACATCAAGTTGCTCAACTTCAAGGTTCATACTTGCGGCCATGCCAAATACAACCCGAATAGAAGACATCTTCATAACCAGCGAAAAAATCTCATCAAAGTCAATACCTTTCTTTTGCCCAAAGCCTTTCACAACAAGATATGTTTTGTACCTCAGATTCTTGTCATCATTCTTCAATTTGAAGACCCACTTATTTTTCAGAATTTTCCTCCCTTTAAGTAACTTCACTAAATCATAAGTGTAATTTTCAAGTAAGGAATTCATCTCCTCTTCCATGGCCCTTTTCCAATCATCTTTCTTTGTATGCTCAATTGCTTCTTGGTAGCTCTCAGGCTCCCCTTGATCGGAAATCAACACAAATTCATTGGGAGGATACTTTCTTGAAAGTTGCTGGTCCCTTGTAGATTTCCTCAACTCAAGTTGTGGTGGCGGTTCTTGAGTTGGACGCTCTTCCTCAATTTCTGGCTCAACTTCATTTGGAGTAGCATCATCATCTACATCTTCAAGAGGTGGCTGCACATCTCTCCCATTTTCATCATCGACTAAATATGAAGGATATAGATCCATGTCAACAAGATCACTAGCTTTTGGCTCCGGTTGATCACCTTTGCCAAAGTCTTCAATTGTTTGGTCTTTAAGAAACACAACATCACGGCTTTGAATGACTTTCTTGTCGACTGGATCCCACAATCTATAACCAAATTCATCACGCCCATAGCCAAGAAAAATACATTGTCTTGACTTGCTATCAAGCTTGGACCTCTTAGTTTTTGGAATGTGGACAAAAGCTCGGCAACCAAACACTCTCAAGTGCTCATAAGACACATCTTTACCGGTTCAAACTCTTTTGGGAATATCACCATTCAAAGGATAGGAATGAGACAAATTGCTCACGTCAACCTCTGTCCTCATTGCCTCACCCCAAAAGGATCTTGGCAATTTAGCTTGTGAAAGCAAACACCTTGTTCTTTCCACAATGGTGTGGTTCATCCTCTCGGCAACACCATTTTGTTGAGGAGTCTTCTTAACTGTCTTTTGGTGCCGAATACCTTGGCTGTGACAATACTCATCAAATGGCCCAATGTATTCACCACCATTGTCTGATCAGATGTACTTCAATTTTTGCCCTGTTTCTCTTTTAACCATGGCCTGAAAATGCTTAAATACATCTAGAAGTTGATCTTTAGTTTTTAGTATAAAAGCCCAAACTTTCTTTGAATAATCATCAATGAAAGTAACAAAATAAAGTGCACCACTATGTGTTCTAACTTTTAAAGGACCACAAACATCCAAATGAATCAACTCCAAAACATTTTCTTTTCTAGAAGTAACATTTTTATGAAAAGAAACTCTATGTTGTTTACCCGCCAAATAATGAACACAAGTTTTAAGATGTGTACCTTTCAAACTGGGTAGAAGCCCTTTCTTGAACAAAACTTGTAGCCCCTTTTCACTCATGTGCCCAAGCCGCTTGTGCCACAATTCGGTAGAAGTATCATTTTCAAGTGTATTGACAACACATTTATAAATTTTTTCGTGCATCGAATAAAGTGTATGAGTTTTCTTGCACTTAGCTACCACCAAAGAACCCTTTGTGAGCTTCCATATTCTATCACCAAATTTGTTGTTGTAGCCTTCATCATCTAGCTTCCCGGTAAAGATCAAATTGAGGCGAATGTCGAAAACATGCCTCACATCTTTAAATAACAACTTGCAGCCCAAATTTGTTTTCAAGCAAACATCACCCATGCCAATAATCTTGGACAAACCTTCATTACCCATTCGAACAAAACCACAATCTCCTTTGGTGTAGGTAGTGCATAAATCAACTCGAGAAGTCACATGAAAAGAAGCACTGGAATCAATCACCCAATTGCTCTCTTGACCCACAAAATTGATACAATTATCTTCACAAATGACCATGAGATCACCATTGGTAGTAATCGCCGTTGTGTCTTCTTGCTTCTTATCCACACTTTTGTCACACCTTTTCTCATTGTTCTTGAGTTTTCGGCATTCCCGTTTCATGTGCCATTTCTCATGGCAATAATAACACTCAATGTCTTTATTTGAAAAAGAACCATCTCTTGATTTGTCATGGCTTTGATCATGACCATGAGGAGTCTTACTCCTTCCTCTTGTTTTGTTTCGGCCTCTCATAACAAATGCTTCCGAATAAGAGGAATCCGCTGATTTTCTTCTAGTTTCTTCATTCAACAAGCTACTAGTGACTTGGCTTATTATGACAACTCCATCAGGTGCCGAATTACTAACCGTCACAACCAAAGTCTCCCAACTTTCGGGCAAAGAACTAAGTAGCATCAAAGCTTGTAACTCATCATCAAAAACAATTTTCATAGAGGCAAGTTGGTTAACAATACTCTTTATTTCATTCAAATGTTTCAGAATAGGGCTGTCATCTTTATATTTTAAATTAACCAACTTACGAAACAGAAAAGCTTTATTTGTGACTGATTTTCTGTCATAAAGACCTTCTAATTTTTTCCATAAATCATGTGCCGAAGTTTCAGTAGCAAAATGATGAAACACACTGTCGTCAATCCATTGACGGATAACACCAACGACTTTTCGATTAAGCCTCTTCCATTCATCATCTTTCATATCATCAGGTTTGCCACTATTACCCTCAATAGGTGCATGCAGATCTTTACAAAATAGTAGGTCCTTTATTTTAGTTTTTCAAGTTACCCAATTGCTTCCATTGAAGCTAGATGTCACGATCCAAACCTGCCCCTAAGGGTTTAGCATCATAACCGGCCAGTAATCCGTGATTACCGAAGGCCTGAATAACAGTAACAACAGTAATACAATATAAAAGGGGCTAGCGGAAGCCAAACAGTAATAACAAGGTGTCCAATGAGCTGTGAAAACCTAAAAGGGAAAAACTTTTATGGACTAAACCACATTCATAACCATATATATATACATATCAGATACACATAGCATGCAGGTTAGGGATCCAATCCCTTCACCATAACTGTACAATCAAAAGTCTTAAATATTCATTACATTAACAGAGACAGAAAGGGTGAATCTGAAACACCCCAAAACAGCCTTGGCTCGAGCAGACTTGGAACCTCGAAGTGAGACACAGTGGTTGGCTTGACAAAACATGAGCTTAACTCGACGTGTCTAGCTTTGGTCCGGTGCCTGGCCATCTACATACATATATAAATTGTGAGCTAAATACCAGTGAATAACAAACGTGTAAAGGGGTTAAGAATGAATGTCCTTTCAGTAATCAAAACAGTCAATTGCATCGGTAGATCAGTTATTCAATCAGTGCCTCATATTTCATGCCATATCAGTCATTTAGAAATCATAGCAGTCATACGTGGTACATCCAAGAGCAAAACAGTACAGTAGGTCTTAATAGACTGAACAGTCAGTTGATGGCCATCAAAACAGTAAACAGTAGTAGTTCCAAACATTGGAACCGATAGAGATCTCTGTAACAGTAGCAGTAATAGTAGCAGTAACAGTAACAGTCAATTGCTATGGATGCCACGGGTACAGTTCATAAAATGGACAAACATTCATTCAATAAACAATGTTACTTCAAAAAACAGTACAGTCAATCGTTTAGAAAACAATTATATTTGAACATATCTTTACAACATTGTTACTCACAGATTATTGGGCTATAGGCAGGCTAATCATCGTCCTTGGGTGCCAAACCTACACAGTTATAGAACGAATACACACTAAATTACACACTCAGAATTAATAACTTAGCCCCTAACTTGATTTGGTGTGGTTCTATAACATTATCCTCATTATGATGCCTTAAACATGGCCTAGGAATGCCTAGGATGAAATGATGATGCAAAAATGTACTTAAAAACATTTTTCAAAACTTGCTGAAAACAGGGGTCTCGCTCGAGCGTAGACTCCTTCGCTCGAGCGAGCTTACCAAATGAGAGAGGTCGCTCGAGCGTATACTCCCTCGCTCGAGCGATCTGCAAAAATGTGAAAAGTATTGGTTGTTGAAATTCTCTGCTCGATGTTCGCTCAAGCGTGAGACACAGTTCTTCGCTCGAGCATAGGTCTCGTCGCTCGAGCGTGCGTCTGTACATGCAAAAACCTGAGGGCTTGCAATTTATGCTTGAGCCAGCATTCCGTCGCTCGAGCGGAATTCTGAAAACAAAGGTGGTCGCTCGAGCGTGGAATCCTTCGGTCGAGTGAGGAAGCCAAATTTTAGGTTTTCCAGATTTGCTCCCAAGCTTCAAACCATGAATCAAACATGCCAAAATCATCATTTGGGCCAAATTTCTGGAAAACACTTAGAAACTCATAATACAACATGTTTTAAAGATCATTTCATAAAATCAAAACCCAAAAGTATGACAATTGAACACAAATTCAGCTTCAAATAAAAGAACATGATGTAATTATGCCATGCATGTGTTTATTTGAATTCGTAGCTTCTAACACATGATCAAATGAGCCATTCTTTCCAAAAACATGATGAATTCTTAGATTGCAACTATAATATGAACATGCATGGAAGAATTTCATGCAAATTAACTTCAAAACTCCATGATATGGACATGCATGCATGACTTAACTTAGTTCCCATGAATTTAAGCTCAATTCTCCCATTAATTCACCTATTTAATCCACATGCAGTCCTAGATGACTCAATTTCAAGATTAAGAGGTTGAGTCCTTACCTAGGCTTCTTAATTAAGCTTTACTTAAGCAAGGTTCTTGAGCAAATGTACAATTCTTCAAGGCTCCTTCAAATTCCTCAAAATTTTCAAGCAAAACTCTAATTGGAACCAATTCTTCCTATTCTCCCTCTCTCTCACGTTTTGGGGCAAGAAGATGGAAAGATCGATGATGTCAAACATGTAAGTAATGAGAACCAAAACAATAGTTTTTAAGGGAGCCCACTCAAGGGCAATTATGTAAATAACTTACATTCAATTAATCTAACATTATTTATTCTAATTTAATTATTCCAAATCGAATTTTAATTAAACCTACCATAAAATTATATAAATCCTAATTAGCATATAACCCAAGTCAATTTCTGAATCGATTGCCGATAAGGCTTTCAATTCGCAATTTAAAATCAAAACACGAACAGATCTTCCTATATCAAACAGATAAGAATGCAATTAAAATAACATACGCATGTAATCAATTTAGGATTTCATCTTAATCAATTACTTATCATGCTTAATCACAAATTAACGCTAATCAAAGGTGAGGGTTGTCACACTAGACATGTGACCCACATTCCTCTCTAGTGATTTATACAAATAAATAAACCCAAATAAACCATAAGCTCTGATACTAGTTGTTAGGGAAAATATATGATTACCCACAAGTAAATCAATCAATGGGAATAAAAATTAATGCGGAAAAATTAAATTAACAGCAACACAAGAATTTTTATGTGGTTCCCTCAATGAGAGGTACGTCCACGAGATCGAAATCCGATTCCACTACCAACCAAAAAGTTTTCAAACGATCACAAACGAGACACGAATGGTCTCACAAACCACCCTTAGGTGAATTCCAAATAATCACAAATAAACAAAAGGAAAGATCTCACCAAATAAATGAACACAAATTTTCAAAACAGAATTGAAGAAGACCCAAAATAACGAACCAAATTGTGCTTCGAAAGAAATGACAGCAGCAGCATCAACTAATCAAGCAATAGCATTGCCCAAACACCAATTGAAAATCACACGGCAAGCTTATCCAATTAACCTATCGAATTGACTTTTTGACCTAACACTATTGCTCCTCCACAGGCAAAAGCCACCGAATTTTTCATCAAAATATTTGTATATAGAGCCGCTTTCTTCGGAACAATATATATATATATATTATTGATTCCTGAGTTTTTTTTTTTTTTTTTTTTTTATCAAAACCCTAGTTGTTACCAAACTGAATTGGGTCTCCAAAAGTTAGATATAATATACTAAACCAAATTAAACTCTTTTAATAAACCAATTGGGTCACATACTCCAATAAGGAGGTATACCCAACAATTAGGTGCAATCCATTGAGATTTCGTATTAGGTCTCTACTATAACAAGTGATTCACTCAACCAACTTTTATAAAGACTCACCCATTAATCCATGGTAGTCCTAATCTTGATTTCAAGGATGATAGAGGAAGAGTTTGAGAGCATTGCATACAAGACCTTACAGGATGATGGAGGAAACTTTTATTTTGCAAAGCTTTATCAATGAAGTTTTCTTTTTTGCACCCAAAAAAAAAAAAAAAAATCAAACAGGAAACTTTTTTTTTGTAAAGCTTAATCTTTAAGTGAAAAGATATTCGAATTTCTCTTTACTCAGTGATGAAGGAAACTTTTAGCCTCTAGGATGGGTTAAAGAAAATGAGATACACCTAATTTCACATACATTTTCTCTTTTCCTTTTTAAATCTCTCAACCAAACATAGCGTACATTCTCAACTTTTTTTTTTCTTCCAACTATCTTCATTTGGATCATATGTTTGTCTAGAGTTTGGTATTTATTCATAGTGCTCAATGTTCCGATTTGAGTCTTTTACACTGTTTAGTTGAGGGATTTGGGGAGAGAAAGAAAAAGAGAAAAAAATGTATGAAATTAGGTAAAATATAAGTATATATTATTAACATTTTACTTACCTTTTTCATTTTTCTTTCTAAATCTCCCAACCAAACACAACATTAAGAAACCAAAGATAGAGAAGGAAATGAAGTCTTTAACACTTTATTTGGTTGGGGGATTTGTAAAGGGATTTAAAAAGATAAATAGAAAAGGAGTATGAAACTACGTAAAATATAGGTATATTTTATATTTCACCTAACTTTTCTCTTTTCCTTTCCAAATCTTTTATGAAATTCCCCAACCAAACACAGCGTAAAGGTAACTGATGAACAATCTGAGATAGGCTCCGGACTCACCGTCTGAGAGGGAGATTCATAACCTAACATTGGGCCGAGCTAGGTTAGGCTGAGCTAAGTTGGGCCCGAGTCAGGGTCCTTGCTCTGTCGGACGTTGGGTGCGTGTTGGACCAAGGGCTCAGTCCGGTCAAGTTGGGATAAATTTGGACCGCTAGCTCGGTGGAGATGTGCGCTCTGTTAAGTTAGACGGGATTAGTCCTCAAAAGATCAAATTCGACTGGGCAGAAGCTCGGTTGTGACTGTGGAGCTTGGTCGAGCACGCAATCAAGAATTATCGACGAGACCGGATAAGTAACTTGATCGTAAGGTGTGGCGCAGCACCAAGAATAGCTCGGTGGGGAGTACTACGCGGCACGACGGGACTGCAGGAAAGAGATCCTACTGTTTGTACGCGTCAATACCGTCGTTGTGTTCTCAGGTTAATCGGAGTGAAATAAAGCTTGGACACAAGGAGTACGAACATCGACGAATATTTGCTCCTCATACAATTGGCACCGTTTGTGGGAAGTCTTTTGACAGACAAAACCTTACCTTCCAAGCTCGTCTGATCATCTTTCATGGCGAACAACAATGAAACTCCGTTGTTCGTCGTTGACGGCATCACCCCAGAGTCAGTCCGGAAGAGAGACGGACCCCCCGCCGTTCCGAACACAGCGGGCCTAGAGACTTCATCTAGAGGGCTCTCCAGAGACGTGCGAGACAAGTGCGCCAGGAGCACCGATCATTCTCAGAGTCCAGACGGACATCGGTGGCGAAGAGAGTCGCACGTTCAACGTCTGGAGCACAAGCTAAGAGACCAAGACCCCATCATCCGGAGGATGGCGGTGGAGATGGAGGCGTTGAAGCGACAAGTCAAAGGGAAGGGTGTTGCTGGAGTGGGAAACCACGGTGAACGCACCCAACCCCGGCGCTCAGACAGCCAGAACCAGCGAAGGACGCCTTCTCTTTCCATTACCAGGAGCTATAGGGTTGGTGACTCTAACCCACCGGTGGAGAAATCGTGCTCACAAGATAGTAGCTACCGTTCATCGATGACATCGAAGTTCTCTTACTCTGCCCATTCGGCAGACTTGAGGGATGTCTTGGAAGAACGAGCACATCGACGGGAGGCACAAAGGGTGCCGGCACTACAGCGGTTGTCCCACGGAGGTCGCGCTAGTGAAGAAGTCGTAATGCTGCCACCACGCCCAGTTGTACATGTCCCTTTGGACAGAGTTTTAGCGAGGCTGAGTGCCACCCCTTTCTCCCTCGAGATGGAGACCATGCCACTCCCTGTAGGCTTTCACCAGCCTATGTTTACACTCAATGACCAAAAAATCGATCCATACATGCATGTGAGCCCCTTCTGGTAGGTTATGACTGGCTACAGGCAAAATGACGCACTTATGTGCCTTATTTTCCGATCAAGTTTGAGTGAATTGGGCCTGAAATGGTTCGAGAGGTTGCCGGAGGAAAGTATCGAACAGTGGCAGCAGTTGGCGGAAGCGTTTGTAACCTGATTCAAAACTAATACCAAAACGCCAAAAGAAGTCGACCACATTCTGAGCTTCAAGCTGGAATCGGGTGACTCACTCAAAGTGTACAACACCAAGTATTGGGAAACCTTCAATGAAATCCTTGATTGCCCGACCAACTTGGCAATCACCCAATACAAGAGCAGTCTCCCGATTGAACATAGGCTGAAAGACTCGCTCACCATGAACCAACTGACGACCATGGAGCTACTAATGCAACGAATCAACGAGCATATCCGAGTAGAGGATGATGCTGCTACGGCCACCGGGAAAGCGAATCTGGTGGCAACGGACAAAAGAGTGGCTGGAAAGGTTCACGCGGTCGAACATGAGGCAAACTGTCTGAGTAACTGCGAAAGAGAATCATACCACGGTGCAAACCGCAACAATCGGAGTAAGCGTCGTCGCAACGACCGAGCTGACTACCCCCATGACGCTATGGAAGATGCGAAGAGAAAGTTGAACGCCCGAACAGGCATCACCATGGTTTTTAAGATCCCAATCTACCGCTTCCTTAGCGAAATCCACAACGAGACATACGTCCGGTTTCCAGCTAAGTTGGGCGATGCATAGAGGGGCTTCAATCCGCGATATTGCTGCACCTTTTATGACGAGCGAGGGCACCATATCGAGGACTGTTTGCCTCTAAAATAACATCTAGAGGAGTTGGTGGCCTCTGGTCACTTAGACCGTTACATTGATGGAGGTGTCAAGGCCGCGCCCCACGCTCCAGCTGAGCCAAACGGTCTGGCCGCCCTAGAAACGCCCCTCCAAGGCATGGTCAATGTGATCTATGGTATCGTTGAACCAGAGTAGGTATGCGAGCTTCGAGAGATGATAAAAAAAGTAGAGCATATGAGGGAAGTCCTTTCAGTCCAGCCTGCGGTCAAAAAGAGCAAAACCGAGGTGAAAGATGTGCTCAGCTTTTCAAGTCGAGATCTTGAACATATTCAAACGCCGCACAATGACGTGCTGGTGGTCACCCCTTCGTATCAGGGACTTTGACGTTAGGCGCATTCTAATCGACCAGGGCAGCTCCATTGAAATAATGTACTACGACGCCTTCAAGCAACTCAAGCTAAGTGATAAAGACTTGGCCCCAATGACCTTGCTACTAGTCGGTTTCAACTCACAACCGGAGTGGCCCACGGGAAAGATCATCTTACCGGTCAAAGCCGGGTCCATGGTCAAATAAGTAGAGTTCTAGGTGTTGAAGGTGCCCTCCACGTACAATCTGATCTTAAGCAGAGGATGGCTTCACGCCATACAAGCGGTGGCTTCGATATACCACCAAATCATAAGGTTCCCCTCTGCTACGGGGATGATTGAAGAAATTTAGGGTGATCAAGTCATGAGCAAGCATGTTTCGTAGCCATAAATGGGAGCTGAGCTGCCAAAGGCTTCGTGCGAATGATCGAAGGACCGGAAGATCAAAGTGTCCTGGATAATGTGGGTACCAGGGCCAAACAGAAGGTTGTTGAAGACTTGGTGGAGGTAAGGATCAATGAGGATGATCCTGAGAAGTTCTTTTTGTTGGTATCCAGCCTGATTGCCTAAGAACGGTTGGAGATGGTTGAGTTCTTGGTGGCGAATATCGAAGTGTTTGCATGGACGCCTTACGACATGCCTGGCGTCGATCCAAACTTTATTTGCCACCAACTCAATGTCTTTCCGGATGCCCGGCCTGTCATTCAAAGAACGCGGAGATCAGCACTTCATCACGCCGAGGTAGTGGTAGAAAAGGTCAAAAACTTGCTTGAAGCGAGGGCAATCCAAGAAGTACACTACCCTAGGTGGGTTTCCAATACAATCGTGGTGCCAAAGAAGAACAGGAAATGGCGAGTTTGTGTTGACTACAAGACGGTCAACCGAGCTTGCCCCAAAGACAGTTTCCCCTTGCCTAGAATCGACCAACTGGTGGACCTTACAGCCGGACATAACAGACTCAGTTTCTTGGACGTATACCGCGGTTATCATCAGATCGCCATGCATGAGCCTGACCGGGAGATTAACTCTTTCACAACGCCAAGGGGTTGTTCTGCTACTGAGTTATGCCCTTCGGGTTAAAGAACGTCGGGGCGACCTTCTAGAGGATGCTCACGAAGATATTCACTCATTTGCTCGGCCGAACGATGGAAGCCTATATCGACGACATGGTCGCGAAGAGAAAATGCGAGATCGACCACTTGGCTAACTTGGCGAAGATGTTTTCCATTCTTAAGCAACACAAGTTGCTTCTGAACGCATCCAAGTGCGCCTTCGGCGTGGGGTTAGAGAAGTTCTTAGGTTTTTTGGTCACTAACCGTGGGATTGAGGCAGATCCCTCTCAAATCAAAGCCATACAAGAATTGAAGCAGCCCAACTTAGCAAAGGACGTGCAACATCTTGCCGGGATAACAACCGCACTTAACCGATTTTTAAGTCGGTCATTAGATCGTCGCCGCTCTTTCTTTCGAGCCTTGAAGTCCAAGTTTTCATGGGATGAAGAATGCGACAGAGCCTTAGCTGAGCTAAAGATGTATCTATTTTCCATTCCACTCTTAGTCATGCCAAAGCACGGCGAAGAACTCTATCTTTATCTGGCTATTTCTCAACATGCCATAAGTGCGGTGCTTGTTCGGATAGAAGGCATCTAACATCTACCGATCTTCTATGTGAGCAAGACCTTGCTCCCGGCAAAGTCGAGATACTTGCCGCTAGAGAAACTCGCCTTGGCACTAATGATGGCCTCAAGGAAATTGGCACACTACTTTCATGCTCATACGATCGTGGTGCTGACCAAGTTCCTTTTGAAAGCCTTGTTTGAGCAAGCAGACTTCTCTGGCCGAATCCTAAAGTGGGCAGTCAAGTTGGGGCAATTCGACGTCAAGTTTCAACCCCAAACTGCCATCAAAGCCCAAGCATTGGCCGACTTTGTTGTGGAATTCTCACCTAGAATTCACCCGGTTTGCCTGGTGGACCTTATCGACGCAACCGGACAAAGAGGGGTAGGCACGGCGAAAATTACACAGCCTCCAATCCAACCGAAAGTGGAAGGCGACGCGGAAGTTGCGTGCCCGTCTACAGACCCATTACTTGAAGGCCCACTTCAACCTGGCAATGCGCCGTTGGATTTGGAAATAATAGGACAACCTGTTGGATCCAACGCTGCATTGCCAAGGAGAAATGAAGGCATGTTTGTTGCGATCATTGACGGTGTGCCTGACGCAGAAATAGCTGAGTAGCCGAGCAACTTAGAACACCTGAACCTTCAAAAATCTCAAGACCCCGAGGAATATTGGAAACTTTTTATCGGTGAAATAAGGAAACTTTTTGTCGATGGTGCTTCAAATAGACATGGAGCTGGGGTGGGCGTTGTCTTAATTTCACCGGACGGTCTAACCATTGACCATTCCATTGCGCTTGGGTTCTCCGCATCCAACAACGAGGGCGAATACAAAGCCCTACTAACCGGATTGAAAAGCGTACTCCGATTGCAAACATCCGAGCTAATGGTCTATAGCGACTCCCAACTCGTTATAAACCAAGTGTCTGGGGAATATAAAGCCAAAGATAACCACATGGCCAAATACCCAACTCTGGTGAGAGAGCAGATCAAGAAATTTTAAGCCATAAGAGTTCAACAAATCGGCCGAGAGGTCAACAACCGAGCAGATGAATTGGCCGGTTTAGCTTCCATGGCCGACAAGTCTGTCCCCAACCCTATCTTGATTGAATTCCTCTCAAGACCCAGCATAAAAGACTCAGAGCAGACGAAAGTTCTCTGAGTCGAGCTTGATCCTTCTTGGATGGACCCCATCATTCTCTTCCTGAAAAAAAGAATCTTGCCTACCGACAAGAAAGAGGCGAACGAGGTTTGGGTGAAATCTGAGCAGTTTTGGCTCTCTCCATCCAGGGCTTTATATAAAAGGTCCGTCATAGGCCCCTATCTCAAGTGCGTTCATCCGAGCAAGGTCGACGCCTTTTTTGTTCAAAACCCATGAGGGGATGTGCGGCAGCCACATTGGGGGAAGATCTCTTGCCTACTACTCCATCTCGTAAGGATATTGGTGGCCGTGCATGCAGGCCAACGCACAGAAGTATGTAGGAAAATGTGAGAAGTGCCAAACATTTGCCCATCAAATTCATCAGTCGGCCAGAGAACTCCTCCCTCTTACAAGCCCTTAGTCGTTCGCTATGTGGGGATCTGACATAGTAAGACCACTCCCAACTGCGCCAGGTAACTGCAAGTTCTTCATAGTGGTGACTGACTATTTCACTAAATGGGTAAAAGCTGAGCCCCTAGTGACGATCAAAGAAAAGGATGTGAAGAAGTTTGTCTGGCAAAATGTAATAACACGGTAAAAGCCATGAGACTTACTGTTATCATGCCCTAGACTCATCTATGGGAGCTAGAGTTTAAGAACACAAGAAAAGCATGAGGACTAGACGAAGAACAGTGGAGGGGATGAAGACTTATAGGTTAGGGTGCGAATTGTAGCTCCAATCGATGAGATGGAGCCTCAGCGATGGCGACAGAACTGAATCCACTCGAGAGAATGCTCTAATCTGAGTACAGTGAACGGAAATCGGAGGCTGGATGCTCTGGATTGCTGGGTCGTCTGAGAAGAAGATGAACAATGGAGGAAGAAACGTGAAAGGGTGTGTGATATATGTATATGAGGTGAAGAGGCGCCAAAATTTGAAACTGAAGAGACGACGCGTGGCAGCAGGATAAGCGACACAAGGCCAATCAGTGAATGCCACGTGTCTATGATGGGACTGGTGCCAATCTTGAGAAGACAGGCTGGAAACCCAAAACGTCAACCGGGCGAGCTATATGACCGAACGTGCTAACTAGCCCAGAGCTCACCTACCACTTTGTCCCCTGTCTCTCTCTTCTCTTTCTCTCTCTCTTTTTGTGTGTGCTAACTTGATTGTCGGAGGGGTTTTCAGGCAACCACCCGCTAGGTAACTCACCGTCGTTGTGTTCTCAGGTTAATCGGAGTGAAGTAAAGCTTGGACACAAGGAGTACGAACAGCAACGAATATTTGCTCCCCATACACCGTCCATTCTCACCGAGACAGAAACCCTAGCTTTTTCCGATTTTTCATGCTCAAGGGCATCCGAGTCCACTAAGTTGATCCCAGTCTTGTTTCTTATACCTTCAAGGTCCCTCCTCACCTCATTGTAAGAATCCCTAACCCCCCATTTTTCTATCGATTTGATTTTCCCTCAATTCATTGGCAATTTTGTATTTTTCTATCGAATTGGTTTTTCCTCAATTCATTGACAAGTTTGTGTCTCAGATCTACATATGCATACATATTCGTGTAAATTTGCGCGTGTATGATTTGTGCGTTTTGTTGGGGTTTTTGATAATTGAGTTGGGGTGGGGTGGGGCTAATTTTGAAATCGTTTTCAACCCAGGACAGAACTGGGAAGTTGTGAATCTGGTTGCTGAACTCGGTTGTACTGTTTTGAATTTTGAATTTTGTGTCTTCCCATGAATGTCTCTGTGGACATGTCCATCCCCTAAGTTTCTACTGCAAAGCTCAATGTTGTTTGCTCTTTTTTTTTTTTTGGGGGGGGGGGGTTGGAGGAGCTGGAAAAGGGTTGGGGTGACAGCTGGTGCTCGAGAGGGGTGGGGAGATGGCCGGAGGTGGTGGAAAACCTCGATTTTTTAAATCTACTTTTTGCCCCAAAACGACGTCAGGTACTACAAAATGCACTACACAAGTGCGCACTAGAGAATCTGAACTTGAATATCCTTTGTGTCAAAATCTCAGATGTGACAGAACATCTGATTTCCTTAAAAATATTAAGTGGAGGGAATGACATTTTAGTCAATTGAGAACCATTCACTGTGAAATGGTTGTTAAGTTCGTTACCTATATATGTATATAAACACATATGAAACAGCCACCTGCCCATCCCAACTCTCCCTAATAGCAGCAACTATTTTCCACCTAGCCGGCCAAGATGTCTGCATCAATGAAGTTGTCTTTTACTTTTCAGGACCAATTTATTACATATTAGAAATCTTAATTTCTTGCATGACATTTTAACTTTTAATTTTTGTGGGTTTTGATAATGCTCAACTAACAGAGGAACATGTCAGAGTTTTGGCAAGTTTTACCCCTAAAAAAAATATTTTCTTCTTTTGTTTCTAGTGAACACAAAAACAACTAGATTTCAATCAATTTACCAGAGGATCAATACTCGAGATCCAAAAGTCTTGCTTCTTATTTTGAAGAATATAAAATAATATTAATAATAATATGGATGAGGCAAGACATCATCACCTTGATCTATTATTAGCATGAAAATAAAGTAATGAATGCTTAATTTAATAAATAAAAAATAAAAGAAAAAACTCACAGTCATGATGGGTACAACTGTTGCAGTCAACCAGGTGTGCCTATTTTTATTGTCCCGAGTTGGTATTGATCATAAAGGTATTTTAATTTGATGAACATCTAAAATCATCTAGGGACAAGATTAGAAGACTTGATCTGTGGTTAACTAATCTAAAAGAATACTCTATGTGGTCACCACATTGTCAACTGATCTAAAAGAAGACTTTGATCTCCAAATGGCACATCATTTTTACAAGAACAAATACATGTCAATTTGTCTCAATGTTCCAACCTCATGATTCTTGCACTAGACCACCTCAGTAGTAGTAGTTAAATTTGTTCCTTATATACACCTACAATTAGAGCCAAAACACATGACCTCAACTTTCCTGGGCGGAAAACTACTACTTTCTCAGTCTCCAAATGGCACATCATTTTATGAGTTTAAGCCTAATCTTCCCCTCAATCTTGCTAGTTATCCATCTCCTGCTCCTACCCTTGTTACTTTCAGAGTTTGTCTCAGCATCCATTCTTGGGAACCAAACTGATAATTTTGCCCTGCTCAAGTTGAAATCCCAAATACATGATGAAACTATAGGAGCATTGGCCTCTTGGAATGATTCTACCCTACTCTGCCAGTGGGTTGGAGTCACATGTGGCGTCAAACACCAAAGAGTCATCGGCTTGAACCTGTTTGATCAGAAGTTGACTGGGACAATATTGCCTCACATTGGAAATCTCTCTTTCCTCCACTCCCTCAACCTTGGTACCCATTCCTTCTATGGTGAAATCCCCCCAGAAGTTGGCCAATTGATCAGGTTACAACATTTGAACTTGACTAATAACTTTTTACAAGGACAAATCCCTGTCAATTTGTCTCAATGTTCCAAACTCGTGGATCTTGCACTACACCTCAACTACCTAGAAGGTCCAATTTCTTTTGAGCTTGGATCACTGTCAAGGCTTGTGACACTATCACTTCATAGCAACAATCTTACAGGAAAATTCCCAGCTTCAATCGGTAATCTATCAGCTCTCCAAGTGTTTTACATTGCATATAACAATTTGGGAGGAGAAATTCCAGATACAGTTTCCCAAATGAGCAGTTTGAGCATTTTCCAAGTAGGAGAAAATAATTTTTTCGGTCCATTCCCCCCTCTTTACAATCTTTCGTCACTCATAACATTGACTTTGCCGCTAACAATTTTTATGGTAGACTTAAGGCCGACATGTTCTTTCTTCTTCCAAATCTTCAGTGCCTCTATTTGGGAGGTAATCAATTTACTGGACATATACCAGTTTCTTTGTCCAATGCTTCAAATCTTCAAACTGTTGAATTTGATGCAAACAATTTTACTAGAAGCATACCCATAAATCTTGGCAAGTTACAAAATTTAAGTTGGCTTTCATTCTCAAATAATACTCTTGGAACTGGGGTTAATGATATGAGTTTTTTCACTTCTTTGACCAATTGCAGCCAGATAACAAATCTTGATGTAAGCATAAATCAATTCATGGGCACATTGCCTAACTCAATTTCCAATCTGTCAATCCAATTGAGTTGGCTACATATTGGAGAGAACATTATTGGTGGAAGCATTCCTGAGGAGATTCAAAACCTAGTTAACCTAAATGCGTTGGGGATGGAATATAACCTTTTGACAGGTATCATCCCTACTTCAGTGGGGAAGCTTTCAAACTTGAAAATACTGGAGTTAAGAGGAAACCATCTGATAGGGGAAATCCCCTCCACCATCAGCAACATAACTCAACTTTTGCTTCTTGGTTTGAGTAATAACAGCTTAGAAGGAAACATACCTTCCAGTTTGAAGAATTGTATATACCTGCAAGCCCTACATCTCTATCAAAATAAACTCAACGGCACCATACCCAAGTGTCTCATGAATCTTTCATCACTTTCCAGAGGCTTGGACATATCACACAATTCCTTAACTGGTCTGTTGCCTGCAGAAGTTGAAAACTTGAAAGAACTTGTCATCCTTGATGTTTCGTACAATAAATTGTCCAGGAAGATTCCTAGCACACTAGGGGGATGTTTGGCATTGGTGCAGTTGTCTATGCAACATAACCTCTTCCATGGGATCATTCCTTCCTTGAGTCAATTGATGGGCCTTCAATATTTAGATCTTTCTAACAATAACATTTCGGGCAAAATTCCGCAATACATGGTGAATCTTTCATCTCTACTAAATTTGAATTTGTCCTTCAACAATCTTGAAGGCGAGGTACCGACAAATGGATTTTTCAGCAATGCAAGTGCTATTGCAATCTACAGCAACATTAAACTTTGTGGGGGGATTCCAAAGTTACAACTACAACAATGCCCTATGCAAGAAGTTGAAAGACCAGGGAAGCATGCTACTCTTAAGTTAGTTTTGGTGATTGTCATTCCTATTTCTTTAATAGACTTGACGTTTTCTCTGCTTTCACTTTACCAGACAACAAAAATGAAGCATAAATCTCTAGCAACATCTTCATTTGAACTCTTCTATCCAAAAATCTCTTACAAAGAGCTCCTCAAAGCAACTAGTGGATTCTCTATCGAGAATTTGATTGGATCTGGTAATTATGGAAGAGTGCACAAAGGAATGCTCAGTCCTAATGAAACAATTGTGGCGGTTAAGGTACTCAATCTTCATCAGCGAGGAGCAGCCAAAAGCTTCGTGGCTGAATGCAAAGTTTTGAAAAATGCTAGACACCGTAACCTTGTCAAGGTTTTGACTGCTTGCTAAAGTACTGATTACGATGGCAATGAATTCAAAGCTCTAGTATATGAGTTCATGCCAAATGGGACTTTGGAAAGCTGGTTGCATCCAAGAGATGATCAAACACAGTTGAGAAAATTAAACTTTCTCCAAAGAATAAACATTGCAATAGATGTAGCTCTTGCATTGCATTATCTTCATAATGAATGTCAAACACCTATTGTTCACTGTGATCTAAAGCCAAGCAATGTTCTCCTTGACAATGACCTTACTGCTCATGTAAGTGATTTTGGTTTGGCAAGGCTTCTTTCAATATGGAGAGATGTTACTTCCGGGCAGTTCAGTTCTATTGGTGTTAAAGGTACAACTGGTTATGCAGCTATAGGTATACCTCTCTCTCTCTCTCTCTCTCTCTCTCTCTCACACACACACACACACACACATTGGAGTTATTTTCTTTATTAAAGCTTCTGTCATAAGACGCAATTAAATTTCAATAGACTTCGAGCTTCACATAAAAGAAAGTCCTCTTACCATGATTGAGACAAAATTTCAGTATATAATATATTACAAAGTATTTATATGATTGATAAAGTTTCATGACTTTTATTGCATTGTTCAAGACATGGGTAATGTTATACAAACAAATTTTTTTTGTAGGAAATTTTTGTACGTAATGATTTGCAATTGTGTAAAATTTTTATTTCAAACTAAAGCATCTATCATTGTGGCTGACAATTTTAATTATCTAGATGTGTTTTTTTTGGTATAAAAATTCTGTTTGTTTATCATTCCCTTAATATAATGGTTCACTATATACTAGTATGAAAGGTAATCTTTTAATTTTGTAGAGTATGGTTTGGGCAAAGAGGTGTCAACTTGTGGAGACACGTATAGCTTTGGGATCCTCTTGTTGGAGATGTTCACTGGTAGAAGGCCTACTGATGAGCTATTCAAAGACGATTTGAACCTTCACAACTTCGCTAAAATGGCATTGCCTGGGCGAGTAACGAAGATAGTAGACGAATTCCTATCAAGCGAGGAGATGGAAGGAGTTCAAAATTGCATTGGAAGTTCAAGTGAGCATACAAGGACAGAATGCCTGGCTTCTATATTTCAGATTGGAGTGGCATGCTCATATTATCTCCCAAGAGATAGAATGAACATGAGTGATATGTTGCTTTGGAATTGCACTTAATCAGAGACAAATTTATCAAAAATGGAGCACGCAATAACACAACGCAATAACACAATGCAATTTACAAGTAAAATCTCTAAAGTTGTAGTATAGTATGGTCCGTAGATTCTTCTGTGCATTGTTTACCAGACATAAATTTCATTACTTTCTCAGTTTTCTTTCAACCTCAAAGTCTTGTTTATATGTAAAGTTTCCTATATAAATGGGATTTTCTTTGTTGAGTATCGGGTATCAATGTCAGGAATGCGGAAAGTTGTTGAATAAAATTGGAATTGTCCTCGTGTTTATAATTTTGTCAATTTTTGAGAAATGTTTTGGCATTTTATCTTTTTAGTATAATGAAAAATAAAAGTCAATTGAAAATATTTTTTATGATCAACTTAAAACAAATATATATAGACAAAAAACAATTGATACTTTTGAAATGTGAAAAATATTTTTTGGACTAAAATCCTACCAATACCACCACACTATTACTACTGTTAACATCTCCACCACCCCACAACCATCACCTCCATGACCCTACCACCACTACCTCCTTCTCAGAACTACAACTATGGTAAATTATACTTTGCACCCTTACATTTTGTACAAAAGATCACTTTGGCCCCTTACACATGAAATCATGACAGTCAACCCCTTACACTTCTAGTCAAATCCCACCTTGATTCCTATACAAGAAATCATGATAGTCAAATCCCACTTTGGTTTTTACACAAGTGTTAATGTCTCTCTTATGTTACCTCATTTTTAAATCTTTAACAAAATCTAATTATATGACAAAAATGTGACTACGAAATGAGGATAAAAGAGAAAAATTATCCATTTTTTCCATCAATACACTTTGTCGTACGTGATAAGCACGTGAGAGTTATATAATATATATATATATATGTTCGTATGCTAAAAATTGGGACAAAGAGACAAGTAAATAAAGCTTTTGAAATAAATATAAATGCCATAAAGAAATCAAAGAGAAAGGAAGATGAATAGGTAGAAGATTGTATTACCGTGAAAAATAGAGTTTCGTGATTCAAATTTATGCAAAATCCTATTTCATCTTCTTAATCGTTCACAATCTGCGTTTTGTTTTAGTCTAATACAGACATAATTTGATGTAAATTTTAGGACAAAGAGTGTATTGGTGGACAATGTAGATTTTCCTCTCTTACCCTTATGTCATAGTCACATTCTCATCACTTGATTAGATTTTGTTAAAAATTTAAACAATTGAGTAACAGAAATGGGTTACCACACTTGTGTAGGGACCAAAGTGAGATTTGATGAAAACTATAGGGGGTTGACTGTCACAATTTCATGTGTAAGGACCAAAGTAAGATTTGACCAGAAGTGCAGGAGGTTGATTTCATGTGTAAAGGACAAATTTGTGCAAAGTGCAGAGGTGTAAAGAGTAATTTACTCCTACAACTAATACAATCACTAACACATTAGTTTTAAGATTACAACCAAATATAAAAAAATATTTTTTACAAAAAATATTTTCTAAGAAAAGTATTTCATAAAATGTAAACCATTAAACAATATTTTTGTTGAAACAAATGGAGCGTTATAATTTATAGCAATTACGTGCTCTTTTAAGTTTGATAAAATTGGAACATTTGGCATGCATAAAATGCATAATTCATGGCAAGTAGGTACTCCTCACTTCGCTACTTGCAACATTTGGTATACATAAAATGCATGACGCTATTGATCAATTTTGATTTCTTAAACCTCTTTTATTATTAACTTTTTGTGGATAGTCAATCCATTTTTTAATTAGTAAATTTATTTGGTCTGGGCGATAGATATGATGTTGTGATGTTGAATTAGTATGCAGATTGTTACATGTCTCTTTTTAAGGATATAATCCAATAACTAAAGAATTGTTCATATATGGGTGATTTTATTTACAGCTAAATAATAATTTAGTATACCTAATTTAAATTTTAAAATTTTAGTTTCTATTATTCCTTACATTATAAACTCTAAAATAAAATATAATTTTTTTCTCATATTACACTCTAATCACTTATATGTATTATATGTATTATTGATATTCAAAACTCTTCATCTTCTTCTTAAAGTTTTAATTATTTTCTATTCATTTTTTTCCTTATTCTAAAACTCTCTCCAAAACTCACCGTAAAGTGTTTGCAAAGAAGACAAAACTAGAAGAATTAATGAATCAACATTAGATGAAAAAGAAATCGACAAATCGACAAGCAGCCAGTATGGTGGTCGGAAGAAAAAAATCAACTCTTCTTGAAACAGGCCGGTATGTCCGAAATAGGCCGGGACTAGCTGGAAAATGAGTCAAAATGGAATCACATCTTCACTATACTACTTTCTTGAAACAGTTGACGGCCTGATACCAAATCCAAATGGGATTCACAGCTATGAGAAGAATAATACTGCTGTATTTGGTTGTTTATTATTTGGATGTACCAAAAATTACAATTTCATTTTGAAGGATAATTTGTAAAAAATTATAAAGTGTATTAAGAGTAAATTATAACCTAAATAATTTAATAGAGAATCCTAAGAATTTGAGCATACTAAATAATAGTAATTTCACTTCGGGGACGGGTACGGAGCTGGGACACTTATCTCCGTCCCCGGCCCAAAACTAATCGGGGATTGATTTTTGAATACCATTCCTGCCTTGTTGGGAATATTTTTCAGGGAAAAACCGCTCAAATCGAAGTCGGTAGGTCGGGTCCTATCGGGCCGAGTTCAAATTGCTATCCCTAATTTTGACTGCAAATTGAATCACCCTTCAAATACATATCGGAATTGATAGTTAATAATAAAAAGGGCGAATTACACTAACGATCCCTATAGTTTGAAGTTTGTGTCACTTTGGTCCCTGACTTTTCAATTGTAGCACATTTGATTCTGAATTTTAAATCTTGTTTCAAATAAGGACAATTGAAGATACCATTGCCCAATTTCAAGGCCAAAATCGTCAATTTGATAAAATATAAACGAATTTGACAAAAATAAATGTCAAAAAAATATTTTTGAATTTTTAAAAATTATTTCTACCAACCAAAGATAAAATTATGTAAATTGATAAATTTTTTACACATTAATGTAAAAACAACCACCCATTACATGATTAAATTAATGTGTAAAAGATTTATCAATTTTACATAATTTTATCTTTGGTGAGTAGAAATAATTTTTAAAAATTCAAAAATATCTTTTTGACATTTATTTTTGTCAAATTAATTTATATTTTATCAAATTGACGACTTTGCCCTTGAAATTAATCAATGGCATCTTCAATTGTTCTTATTTGGATCAAGATTCAAAATTCAGGATTAAATGTGTCATAATTGAAAAGTCAAGAACTAAAGTGACATGAGTCTCAAACTATAGGGAATTTGCCCTAATAAAAATACATAAGCAATCTTGTGAGGCCCAACCAGCTAAGGACTAAAAGTTTAGAGGCAGCATTTTACCCTCTCACATACTAACGTAACTAGGCTATGCTATGCTTGGCAAATCTTAATAATTTTGAGAATAGATCATAAAATTTTTTTTTAAAGATAAATGTAACTAAAATATTTAACTAATTTAATTTTTTACATAAACAATCAATTCGACAAACTCTATAAGCTGAATAATTTGAATCATTGAAGAGGGTTAAAGGTGGACACACCAAGTTCTAACATGTCTCCAATTGCATTACCAACCAAAGAGAAGGTCCAAGTGACAGCCCATGCCTACTGGCAGCTACTATCTTCCACCTAGCACAGATGGAGGGTCCCCCTGCAAGCCTTCCAGCCTTCTCTCTAACTTTGCATTGGGTGATGAGTTGATTAAAATGAGATAAAATAAAAATTAAATTAAAATCGAACCAATTAAAGATATTGAAATCTATTAATATCAAAGAGTAAATTATAATAAGTACTAGTATAATTTGTTAAAGAATAATACTTTAGACCCCCTCAAAAGGGGCACCCCCTCACCCCCTTTGACATGTGTCAGGGGATGATTGGATGTGCAGGAAAAAAAAAAAAAGAAAAAGAAAAAGCAACCAATGAGAGTGAGAGGGGGTGAAAGGGGGTGATGGGAAAAGGGGGTCTCTATCATTGTTGTTTGTTAAAATAATGTTACAAAATTATTGTAATTTAGTTGGCACAAACATTTATATTTACTTATTACATTCTAAGTTGAAACTTTGACGGGTGCATTGATTTTATTTTAAAAAATAAAATCAAAGAAATTAGGTATGTACTATATATACTAATGTATATATACATGTATATAATATAAATTAATAATCGGCTTAGGCCAATCCTCAAAACAATTCTAAAGCTTAGCCCAATAAATAAATGAGTCTAAAAATTCAATGAAGTCAAAGCTTTACAGGCAGTGACTGAGTAGAAAGTTAAATTATGGGCACTTATTAATTATAATATTAAAATTTTTTATAAAAATATTTCACGTAAATTTTTGTAATTGATTTCGAGAAATATCAAAAAAATAATGTCATTTATAATTAGTGTATCATGAACAATATAAAAAAAATATGGATATAAGTCTTAAAATAAATTATATAATGATAAATTATTTTTTTATGCAAAATTTGATTAAAAATTCAATATAATGGTTAATATCACGTCATCATTAGTATGCGATATAACCAACTAATAGTAAATAAACACATAGAGAGTGAACCTCACATGTCAAATATAACTAACAATCCAATAAATTTTATATCTTTATAGTGAGATTACTTACACTTGCATGTCAATAATAATGATATTACCGTTACATTTAAAATTTTCATAGATAATATGATTTATAGTAATCTCTTCATTTACAATCAAAACAACCATTATTTATTTCATAATTTTTAAAATGTCATTGACATTTCACTCTAATAATATTTTTGTAATTCTTTTTATTTAAAATATTTTCTTTATATTTGTAAAAAAAAAACAAAAAAACAAAAAACAAAATCAGAGAGCCACGTGACCCCGATTGTCTACAGGCCTAATATCAATCCCATGCCCTTAAGAATCAAGCTAGCTAGGTAGACCTACTAATTTTCTTCTTTCTCTTTTTTTAATTCTAAACTCAAAAACTAATTTGCTAGCGTAACAAACGGAGAGCTAACTTCTCAAAAAGATATATGAACTCTGTTCTTGAAATCATAATTGCCATATATATTTTTTCAGGATAAACGGGCTCCAAGGGGCGGAACTGTGTAGGGCCGAGAGGGGCCTCAGATTTTTTACAATTTATTATTAATTTTTTATTTATAAATATTTGTAAAATATATAAATTAAAAAATTATCTCACTAATTTTCTATTTCATTAATATTTCACACTGTATGATAAAAATAACTTCTAATAATTTTACATTTTAAATAATAGTATCAATTTTATTGAGTTGATTTTATTAATACAAAAGGTACATATTACTTATTCTTTTAATTTTAAAATAAAATGGTATGTATATTTTTTTATGAGTAATGTTAGTGTTTGCACTACATTTTATTTTTCTGTCGATTATAGCCTGATTGATTATGGTCAAGTTCAATTATGGTCTGTTGATTAAGACCATAGACAATTTTTAAAATAACCTTAGTTACATTTGTTTTTATTATTATTATTTTTCTCGACAAGTATGCTGACATGGCATGACAATTATGCTAGTAACATGACATGGAAGAGAAGATGATGTGGCTTGAAGAGATTAAACAAAGCCAACAAAGATATTTGTTGAAATCAATTAGAAATCATATGCTAAAATCGGTGGGGATCAATATCAAGTCAAAGCACAAAATCTGCAAGTAGCTCCTATGAAGATATGAGATATGGTTGAGCAAAGCAAAGATTAAGGAAGATCATGGATTGATAGTTACAACATGAGGTGGCCAGGCAAGTATAAAAGGAGGACTTGAAGAATGAAAAAGAGCACATCTCAATTATCAAGAATACTCGCAAAGAGTCTATCTAGAAGTAGTTTAACTTGCCATTTTAGGAGTAGATTAAAACTAGTAGATTTTTCTAACCCCCACTTCTCTTCTTTTCTGTTGATTGCTATATTTCTTCAATCTTTTGTTCTTGTAACTAGTGACAAGTGACAATTCATTCGAATTAATACATATTCTTTTATGTTCCATCTCTTCTTTACTTAATTATCTCCAGGGAAGTCCTTAATCTGTTTAAGATATAGAACTCAACCACAAAGCTTGATTTTTATTTGTGTTTACTTAAAATTTATTTGAGTTTGTCAATCAAAATCATTATCGATTAGACTTAAACTAATATTTTTACCAACAGTTAGATAACCTAAAATTTCACCCCCTAAATTTAATCACAATAATATAACAAGGGTTGAGTCTTGGCTTATTGATTTCTAAATAA
This sequence comes from Camellia japonica, assembly GCA_030407325.1. NCBI lineage: Eukaryota > Viridiplantae > Streptophyta > Magnoliopsida > Ericales > Theaceae > Camellia > Camellia japonica. The sequence goes on from JAPPVO010000003.1 coordinate 53,853,176, forward strand.
TCAACTGACATGTCACATTCAATGTTATTGAGTGTAAATTTAAGGGTCATGTTTTAAGAATCTTAAACATTTTTCACTTCTTATTTACTAATTTATATTAATCAATAAATAGCTTAAAATAGTGGTTTAGCTGATTGTACAGTAAGATCTAATAATTCAAAAACTTTAAAAATTAAAAAAACTATTTATTAGATTTATATAATTTCTCATGAAATACTTCTTTCACGATGCTTATATAAAAAATAGTGATTCTATTTACACAACAAAAACAGCTTATTACACCCAAAATTTTCAAATTTTTTTTATTACACTTTAATCCCTTTTCAAAATGACCAAAAACACCCTCAAGACTTAACCTTAATTTTTCAGTACAATCTCTCCGACCACCACTACAATTGCCCTGGTGACCTTTATTGTAACAACTCAGATTTTTAATTATTCTGTAGAATTTATACTAATATTATTTAATCTCAGTTAGGAAAATATATATCTATTATATATTATTATGTATAATTTTACAAAATAATATGATTATTAAAAGTTTAGGGATCAAAATATAAATAATAATAATATAGATAATATAAATAATAATATAATAATGGGTGTGATACTAAAATAAATAATTAATTTTTATTGATATATGATAAAATATAATTTAATTAAAATTTAATTAATTTATATAATTATATTAAAATATTGAGTTAAAAGATAATTATCTTAAATATCTATTAAAAATAAAAACAAAATTATATAATTATTAATAGAATCTGAGCACGGGCACGTCGGCTCTCTCGCCCTATAAATAGAGAGGACCGTTTCACCTGGGCCAAGAAGAAAGGAAAAGAAAGAGGAAAGAAAGAAAGAAAAGAAAAGAAAAGAAAGAGAGGAGAAGAAAAAAGAAATAGTAGAAGGTAAAAGGGTCTTTGGTAGTGGAAATGAAGAGTAAGGTATTAAAGTTAAGGTGAGTTATATTATACCTTGAGTCACCAAAATGTATTTTACTTATGTTTTGACTTACCATATCTATTTTATATAAATTATGTTTTATTAATATATTAATAAAAGTTATGTTTTATAAAGATTTCAGTTACGTGGTTTTATTTCTGAACCCTATTTGCTTAAAAGGAAACCCATGGATATATTGTTTATATTTTAAAGAATATTTGATTATGACCTTATAGACAATTATGTTTTGTAAGTACCACACGGGAGTCCATGCTTGGGGGACTTAAATAACCATTGGCCTCTGTTTGACGACACTTTGTGGTCCTCTGTTTGTCATGGATCCATTGACCTCTGTTTTGTGCGGACCAAAGTGCTGTGCAGAGTTAAGTCCTACACTATTGTGGGAGCCACCTCTAGAATCCATACGAGCCACCTCTTGAATCCGTACCTCTGTTCTGATTGTCACTTCTGTGACCTCTGTTCTATTTGGTACCAAGTTATGGTTATATATTTATATAATATCTGTATTTCAGTTTCTGCTACTTAAATGATTTGTTTATGGTTATATATTTATATAATATCTGTATTTCAGTTTCTGCTACTTAAATGATTTGTTTATGTAAATGTTTTGGCCTAATTAACGATCCATGGTTATTTCGTGTCTCTTATACTTTTGGTATAATATTTCTCACTCTGTCATGTGCTTATAGTTGTTTACCAATTTTCAGGAAATAATGCACTTCAGAAATAGCTTTTTGGAAAGTCGGGTTGCGGAATAGACACACACACAGTATTTTTGTGATATTTCTCTATGTAAATATCGACATTTTTTATCAGTAAATTTTGTAATAAAACTAGAAGCTCCGATGATTATTTTGGTACCCTTATTTAAATATTAATTCCGCTCGTGTTTATTTATTTTTGTTTATGAGTTGGCCGGAGGTAACTTTAGTTACTGGCCATCACGATGCTTAACCCTTGGGTACGGGGAGCGGGTCGTGACAAATAGTATCAAAGCAATGGTTTTTTTTAGAAAAAAAAAAAAAAATCATCATTGGAGCATAGGACATATGCACATTTAGGAAGTGAGATAGCGGGTAATTAGTACCGAATTATTATGTTTTGTTCGTCGATTTAATTATATTATAATTTTATATGATTATATATATTAATAAATTTTTTTTTAGTGTGCCTAATTTGTGAAGGATATTAGATATAATTTATATTTGTTATAGTAAAAGAAGGCAAGAAAAAAAGGATATCGGGCTCAAGCACCCACCAAAATTATAATATAATTAAATACATATAATTTTCAGTTCAGTATTCAAAAAAAAAATTTATTTCGACTTTTTAAAAGTGGGTTCAAATTATAAAGATACTAATTTCGAATTATTTCCCATCACTGAAAAGTTCATCTCCTGTATATGATTCTGTCATTATATTCTCATTTTATTTTATTTTTTATTTCTTATCGTAAACAAAACGAGTGAAAAGTTTTTAAAATCACCAATTATTTCTCATTTTGGCCCAAAACAATTTTTGACAACTAGACAGTGAGTTATTTTTCGTAAAGTTTTTTTTTTTTTTTTGAGGTGCTATTTTTTATCAGATTAATCATCTAATATATATTTATTAGAGTGCGCAGCGGATAGCTTACACATGGCAAATTTCGAGAACGAAATTTTAAAATGAGGGAAGATTGTAACAACCCAGATTTTTAATTATTCTGTAGAATTTATACTAATATTATTTAATCTCAGTTAGGAAAATATATAATCTATTATATATTATTATGTATAATTTTGCAAAATAATATGATTATTAAAAGTTTAGGGATCAAAATATAAATAATAATAATATAGATAATATAAATAATAATAATAATAATAATGGGTGTGATACTAAAATAAATAATTAATTTTTCATTAATATATGATAAAGTGTAATTTAATTAAAATTTAATTAATTTATATATTATATTAAAATATTAAGTTAAAGGGTAATCATCTAAATATCTATTAAAAATAAGACCGAATCTGTATAATTATTAATAGAATCTGAGCACGGCCACGTCTGCTCTCTCGCCCTATAAATAGAGAGGACCGTTTCACCTGGGCCAAGAAGAAAGGAAAAGAAAGAGGAAAGAAAGAAAGAAAAAAAAAAGAAGAAAGAAAAGAAAGAGAAAGAAAAGAAAGAGAGGAAAAGAAGAAAGAAATAGTGGAAGGTGAAAGGGTCTTTGTAGTGGAAATGAAGAGTAAGGTATTAAAGTTAAGGTGAGTTTATATTATACCTTGAGTCACCAAAATATATTTTACTTATATTTTTACGTACCAAAATCTGTTTTATACAAGTTATATTTTATTAGTATATTAATAAAAGTTATGTTTTATAAAGGTTTCAGTTACGTGGTTTAATTTCTGAAGCCTATTTGCTTAAAAGGAAACCCATGTGTATGTTTGTTTATATTTTAAAGAATATTTGGTTACGACCTTATATACAATTATGTTTTGTAAGTACCACCACGGGAGTCTCACGCCTTGGGGGACTTAAATAACCATTGGCCTCTGTTTGACCACTTTGTGGTCCTCTGTTTGTCATGGATCCATTGACCTCTGTTCTGTGCGGACTAAAATGCTGTGCGGAGCTAAGTGCTACACTATTGTGGGAGCCACCTCTAGAATTTGTACGAGCCACCTCTTGAATCCGTACCTCTGTTCTGACTGTCACTTCTGTGACCTCTGTTCTATACCGTGGTTATGGCTATATATTTATATAATATCTGTATTTCAGTTTCTGCTACTTAAATGATTTGTTTATGTAAATGTTTTGGCCTAACTAACGATCCATGGTTATTTCGTGTCCCTTATACTCTTGGTATAATATTTCTCACTCTGCCATGTGGTTATAGTTGTTTACCAATTTTCAGGAAATAATGCACTTCAGAAATAGCTTTTTGGAAAGTCGGGTTGCGGAATAGACACACACACAGTATTTTTATGATATTTCTCTATGTAAATATCGACCTTTTTGGTCAGTAAATTTTGTAATAAAACTAGAAGCTCCGATGATTATTTTGGTACCCTTATTTAAATATTAATTCCGCTCGTGTTTATTTATTTTTGTTTATGAGTTGGCCGGAGGTAACTTTAATTACTGGCCATCACGATGCTTAACCCTTGGGTACGCGGAGCGGGTCGTGACATTTATTCCTGTCTCCGGCAAACTCTTTTGCCATTTACATTACCTCCGGCATCAAAACCCACTGGAGATTTCCTTTTCTAGCCCTTTTTTCTCCAACGGTGAACCCCCTCCCTCCAGTCGCCCATCACCGCCGTCTCTTCCATCTTCTTCCTCGTCAACCTAGCAATGCTCTCCATCCCATCTCCCATCGCACTTCTTAGACCCACATCGATTGTGACCTATGTCACATTGTTCCGCCCCGAAAGCAAGTACAAAAGAGAGAGAGGGAGAGAGATCTGGAGTTCTAAATCTCAAGATCTAGAAAAATGAAAACGAAGATCCACCGCCACAAGAGTGAGCGAGAGAGGGAGAAATTTGGAGTTCCATGAAGAAAAAGAAGAATAAGAGATTGGAATGGAAATCAGAGACGAAGATGAGAGATTGGTTGGAGGTTGTTGGGTAACCGCGGTAGTTAGTCATGGCAATCAAAAAGATGAGACGGTGGTGGAGGTGGTCGCAAGAAAAGGAGGGCTAGGCTTGGAGTTCACTGGTGGGGAAAGATGGTTGTGGTTTGATGGCCATAGTCGACGGCAATGGCTGTCTCTGAAGTCGCTAGCAGTGGCTATCGAAGTGGTAGTAAAATCTAGGGTTTGAAAAGTGAGAGAAAAAAGATAATGGTAAGATTGGTATTATGAAAAGTGTAAAAAGGAAAAGATAAATTTGGTTGTGGTGTAATGAGAAATTAGGTGTAAGGAAACAATTTTTGTATAAGTAGAATTACTCTATAAGAAATTATGTTCAATATTTTTTATGCATTGTAACAACCCTCATCACTGATCACTGATTGACCACTGATTACTGATACTGTCACTGATTACTGCTAAACTGAGACTGACCATGATTGATAATTGAATTGATTGAAATACCGAACTGACTGACTGAACTTCGAAACTGATTGATTAACTGTATCTGTTGAAATGCATGTCTATCTGTTTGACTGTTGAACTATCTGTTCATGTTTTATGCATTAAATTGCAAATTGAAGGCCTTGTCGGCGGCCGAATCTGAAATCGATTAGTATTTTATGCCAATTGGAATTAATATGATTTAATGGTATATTTAATTAAAATGTTATTTGGTATGGTTAAATTAGATCAAACAATGTAATTACAAGATTTTGGCCTTAATTACAACTTTGCCATGTTAGTGGCCTACTTTACACATCACTTGAGCCTCTAGAGATAACATTTCATCAGCCCATTCTTGAGCTCATAGCCGATTAGAGAGAGAAAGAATTAGGAGAAATATTGATATCAACATTTCATCTTGAATTGCTTGGAGATTTGAAGAATCATAAAAGAATTGCAAACTCGAGCCTTTATACCTCAAATTGAAAGCATAAGGTAGAGGAACCATCTTCTTGAACTTACATTTAAGTTAGTTCTTACATGATTCATGTTATATTGAGGTTTAAAGTCAAGCTTTGGTTCAAAAATGTTGAATTGTAGCTTCTAGCACGTATGCATGTATACATTGTTGAGTTTGGAGGTTTGATTTCATAGAAATCTTGCATGCATGTACATGTTTATGTTTAAGTCCATGGTTTCATCATGTTTTAAGAAGAATTGGCTCATTTGAGCAAGTGTTTGAAGTTTTGAAGTTGATTGAATTCATGGATATTGCATGTTCATCATGTTCTTGAATTTTGGTTTGAAATCATGTTTAATTGAACTACCTTTGGGCTTTGATTTCTCAAATTAATCTTTGAATCATGTTATTCTATGGATTTACAAATGTTTTCCAGAAAATTAGCCCAAGAGGATCGAAATTGGTGTTTCAAAAGTTGAATTTGAGCTTGAGGTTCAAATCTGGAATTTCCAGAATTTGGACTCACGCTCGAGCGGGGTGACTGGCGCTCGAGCGTGGAATTCGTGCTCCCAGCACTTTTGACTGTTTTGAAGTACGCTCAAGCGGGTAAGTATATGCTCGAGCGGAAACCTTTTATTGCATGTCCGCTTGAGCGGAGTTAGTCATGCTCAAGCGGGACCCCTGTTTTCTGAAAATTTTGAAAATGTTTTCTGAGTGCATCTTTGCATCCTCTTTCCATCCTAGGCATTCCTAGGGCATGTTTCATGCATCTTAAGGAGGATATTGATGTAGAACCACACCGAGGCAAATTAGGGATTAAGTTATTGATTTTCCCAATTGTGTAGCTTAGTGTGTGTTCAATCTGTAATTGTGTAGGGTTGGCATCTGGAGACGCTCTAGCTCATCTATAGCCCAGAACTCTGTGAGTAACAATGTTGTAAAGATGTGTTCAATTATGATTATTTTATGAATGACCAACTGAACTGTTTCTGAAGGAAATACTGTCTACTGAATGAACTGAATGTCTTAATTATGGACTGTATTCGTGGCATCCAGAGCAACTTACTGTTACTGTACTGTACTGCTATTGTCATAGATATCTCTGTCAGTTCTTATCTTGGAATTTCTGTTTACTGTTATGATGGCCATCATTCACTGTTTGATCTGTTAGGCTAGAGGCCATTATGTATTTCTGATATGGAACAAAGTGCTGTACGGAACTAAGTGCTACAGTGTGAGCCACCTCTAGAATCTGTGCGAGACACCTCTTGAGTCCATACATATGTAAAATCTGGGCTTAAAGCCAATCTGTGAAACCTGGAACAAAGTGTTGTACGGAACTAAGTGCTACAGTGTGAGCCACCTCTAGAACCCGTGCGAGACACCTCTTGAGTCCATAAGAACTGTACTATTTTCTGAAATGTTACTTTTACTGTTACTGCACTGTTACTGTTACTGTACTTGTAATGACCTCGAAATGTACGCTACAATTATCGGTAATTAATTACGCCTTAATATGAATTAATTGGGAATTTTCTGCTTGACTTAGAAAAATATATGTTGGAACTACAACTTCGGGATTGAAATTGACGACCGTAATGGGTTCAGAAAATGAAATTGAACACGCCTATGTGATACCGGGAATTTTTAGAACCATTTGGGAAATAAATTGAGGACTGAATTTCGTCTGCTTCGTTAAGCCTTGTTTGGCTCAAGTGTTTTGGCTTATGTGTTTATATGATATATATGAGGCAAAGATAAAGAGTGTTGACCATTGTTGACTCAACAAAAGAAAGAAAAATATCTATAAGAGAGAGAGAGAGAGAGAGAGAGAGAGAGAGAACATTCGGGAGAAGAAAAAGGGGAAGGAAGAGAAAGGGAGGAAGAAGAGGAAAAAAGGGAAATCAAGTTAATCTTCTTCACTTCAACTAAGCAAGGTAAGAATTTCTTCTCTAATGTCTTGAGATGAGGTTGATTCATGCATAATATCATGGTAAATAAGTGGATTGAAGGGGGAATTATGTTTAAGTTGAACATACATGGTATATTTGGCATATTTGAGGGAAACCTCCATGGAGTTCAAGAATGAAGCTTTTATGAACATGTTTTATGAGCATTTGGGTTTGGTTAGAAGCTTTGATGTATAATCCAAGTTGTGTTCAAGTGTTTTGGGGCTTGGTTTCCATCATTTTGAAGTGATTTTTACTAAGGAAGGAGACCCACTTTTATGCAGAATTTCAGACTGGTTTTCACTCAGAATTTTCACAGTCCGCTCGAGCGGGGGTTTGGCCGCTCGAGCGGGGATTTCGCATATCCAATATCTCTGTCACAGTTGTAGTCCGCTCGAGCGTGAGTTCGGCCGCTCGAGCGGGGACCTATTTTTCAGAAATTTCAGGAAATGTTTCAATGCATGTTTTGGCATCCTCATCGCATTTTGAGCATGTTTACGCTTTAATTAAGTTAAGATAATGAGATTATAAGATGGTAACACCATTAAGAGAATACATGAACATTGATTTGATGATGATATATGTTAAAGTTTGTATTATAACGTTGTTAATTGCAGGTCAAAAGGTGAAGACCGTGCCACCGGTTTTGGAAACCCACAGTAAGTAACATTTCTGTAAAGTTATGTTCTTATAAAGTATGTTTTAAATGTGATACGCTAAGTTATGTTTTCAAAATGTGAATTTGAATCTGTGAACGAATGTCCTATTTGCGAATCTAGTGTGGCATCCATAGGAAGTCCCAAGTCATGGGGGACGGCACGTTAGTGCGGGTTCATGACCAGTTTACGAGATCTCGCTATCCACTTCATTGTGGCAGTATGTGTTTAATCAGTATCCGGAACTGATTACTCTAGTCGGAAAATGTTCAGTATATGTTATGTTCTATGGAGTATGCCATTACGTATGTTCTGTTATGAATGATTATGTTTATGATGATTTGTTTTACAGATATATGATATATGGAATTCGTTCACTAACCCTTTACATCAATGTTACTTGCTGGGCTTTAGCTCACCCCGTATATATGTATTTATAGGTGAGTAGTCAGGGAGCCAAGCCTAGGCGGAATTCGTGTCGAGCCGCCGTTTTGAAAGCCTACCCGAGTTATGGTGCCCCGAGCTGGGCTAGGCCTGGAAGGCCGTATAGTGAGTTTTGTTTTGTAATGTATTTGTGGCTTGTGCCTATATGTGTTGTATATGAATTTTGGGACACATGTTATGTAATATGGTGGGTAAATTAACATTTTTGGCATGTAAATATTTGTTCATATATATGCACAGCTCTTTGGACTATTAGTTTCTTTATTTCGCTTCCGCGAGCCCCGGTTAATTATGTTTTGTACTGTAAGGCTTGTGGTAATCTAGGATTACTGGCCGGTTACGATGCCAACCTTCTCGGGGCGGGTTTGGGTCGTGACAGTACTGCTACCATACTGTTACTGCATTGTACCGTTACTGCTACTATACTGTCACTGTACTGACACTACTACTACTGTACTTTTCTGCTAACGGATGTGCCACGTACGATTACTATGATTTCTAAATGACTGATATGACATGAAATATAAGCCACCGATCGTATAACTGATTTACCAAGGCAAACGACTGGTTAAAATACTGAAGGGACATTCTTTGCTAACCTCTTTATGCATTATGTTATTCACTGGGCTTTAGCTCACTGCTCATATATATATATGTAGGTGTTCAGGCACCGGACCGCTGCTAGGAGCGTCAGGCAAGCTTTTGTTTTGTCAGTCAACCACTGTGCCTCACTGTGAGGTTCCAAGCCCGTTCAAGCTTTGGCTTAGGGGTGTTTTAATATTTCCGTCTGTCTCTGTAACTGTTTGTTTACTGTATAGACTGTATAGACTGTTACTGTCCTGTTTAATAGGGATTAGATCCCTGTTCTGAATGTACATGTATGTATAGACTGTCCTGTTATGATGTGCATACTGTTTGGTCACCGACTGTATATATGTATGAAAAGTCTTTTTGCATACAGACTGTCACAGCTCATTGGACATTGTTTATTTACTGTATTGGCTTCCGCCATGCCCCTGTACTCTGTTTTACTGTTCTACTGTTAAGCAGACCTTCGATAATCACGGATTACTGGCCGGTTACGGTGCTAAACCCATAGGGGCGGGTTTGGGTCGTGACATGCATATATATTAACCCCTCCCAAACAAAATTTCAAGTTCCGCCCTAGCTCTAATCAACCTAAACTTTTTCAAGATTGAATTGTTCAGCCGGTCTTACAAAAAAAAATAATTAAAAGTCACCTAGTTTGATTTTGGGTGGGTCGGTAGCCTTCCAACTGGACCCTCCAAACCGATTAATGAACTACAAAAAATTCTAGTTCTAGTTTTTAATCTTGTGTCTACTATTACTACTCCAAAAGTATATTCTATCTTGCAGCTGACCAAGCAAAGATTAAATACTTAAATTTTTTTAATAAATAAATATATATCGGTTCATCGTGTTTAAACCTTTGCAAAATATTCAAGTTCCACTCATGTTTGACTCATAAAAAATTCATTTGAAATCTAGTCTTTACGTAAGCAAGTCAAACTTAAATACATTTTAACATTCATTAAATTTTCTAGTCAAATGTAAACAACCTATTACTCACCTCAGTAAAAAATAAAAATTCAAGTTACTTGAGCTTAGCTTGATTAAAAGTAATTTGATATTGACTTGAAAGATTATCTAACCAAGCTTAAATATATTTTAAAACTCGTTACATTTTCAAAGCAAACTTAAACTACCTAATGCTGAGCTCTCATTTACAGACCTACTTAAAAGATATATCATCAAGAAAACTGTATAGCAAGCTAATCTCAGGATCAAAATACCAACTGCAAGACTCAATTCTCAATTATACAGTACCTCATCATAAGAAAAAATCATAGCACATCATTAACAACAGTCTACCTCTCATCCCTTTCGTATTGAAATATCAACGGTGCTCATCATTGTCATTTTTATGTTGAGTAAATAACCTGTACACTGGCACACTGCACATCCAAGGTGGAGTTGAATCACAATAGTACAAGGTTGTGTCATGTTTAAAATAATATCACGTGTGTATACATACAAATATATATATTATATAGAGAAAAAGAGATAAGAGACGTACCAGATAACTGGAGAGATGAGAGCGTTGAATGTTAGTATGCTAATATGCTAATATGGGCTCTGTTTGATTGGAGTATATAATGAGGGATACAAATATATGTGGGTTCCACCTTTTTTTGTGTGCGCGCGCGTGTGTGTGCATCCTTTGTTTGATTACCATATATGAAAACTGGTGGTATATTATATCCCTCAAAAGTACAGGATATGCAATACCACACACAGCATGGTAATGCATATCCCCCACCACAAAATATGAGATACCATTCATTTAATGGTAAAAAATAATCACTCTCATCTGATATCATACTATATCCTACCCGAACCATAATATAAGTAACCCCACAATATATATAATCCATCTTATATCCCAAACATATTGTATCTCATTCCATATCTCTAAGTATTATATCCTCCTCAACTTCTTATATCCAATCTGGGGACAGTCAAACAGGATACAGTACTTAATAGGATTTTTATTTGAACAAGTGAAAGGTTGTTTTCCAATCTTTTCCACGGGAAACTCTTCTCCTAAACTTTTCAAACAAACCACCAACCAAAATTATAACTCTTCCATTAAAAAAAAAATTCTCATGATCTCCATAAAACAGAGCCTTACTGGCCAAAAATCAGTAAAAGAAAGAAAACTTGGAGAGAATTAGTTCTCTAGAAGAATTCTGACGTAGCGGAATACAGAGGGACTAAATATCGTTCTAGTAGATGAAAGGGGTGTTGGAACAATCTTCTGTGTAAATAAAATAACTTGAAATAAATTCAAACAAACTAATAACATACCAGATTTATTTATCAAACCGAAATAAAATTAAGACCAAGTCGAGTGTGTGACACTCTGTCCTTAAGACAGATTCGCCCCGCTATGGTACTTACGGTTGAGTGGCGTCTATCTCCCAGGATACAATGATCTTCACAAATTGTAGTAGTACTCCAAACAATTTGTTCGGCGAACCAAACCTGTGTTCTAACTCTATGAAATTTATACTAAAACTAATATGAAGGATAATGAAAAAATGCAGAATTTTGGACAACCAAAGACAATAATCAGACTGATTTTTTCCATGATCCGGACTGCTGGAATGGATTAATATATATAGGCAACTTCATGACTGTATTGAACAGTCCGAACAGGTATGAAAAATTGTCAACAGGTGCTTTAGGGAATCCGAACAGGTATAGTTTGAAATAGGATCTGACTGTTGCTAGAAAGAGTTTTTCAAACTTTTTTGAAAAAGTATCCGTTGCACTTTTGAACATAATTATTCAAACAGATTTTCAAACTTATTGAAAAATGTATCCCTGGTACATTGAACACATTATTCAAACAATATTCTTTTAAACTATTTAAATAGTTTAATTATTTTTAGGAAACCACTTTAGGAAATCAAAAATAATTTTATATTTAAATAAAATTCCCACAATAATTTTTATTGAAAAAATTCAAAAGAACTTTGTCTAAAAAATTAATGTTAAACTCGAAGTCGATGTCAACTTCCTATTCACTCATAAATGGTTTTGACGAACCGTCTTCACCGTGTGACTTGCCACGCGGCAAGGAACACTTCACCTCTTCGGACCTACCCCAAAAGACGTTTGGGGCCCACTCAATTTTGGGCTTAATGTTGGCCCAAAATATGCCATATATATAAACCAATTTTCCAACAATCCCCCACATGAATGGAATTTGACGGAGAGAAAATGCAACAACATGATCTAATACAGAGAGTACAGAAATTAGAAATATTCTGCAAAGGATAGGTAGCTTTTGGCTTTGAACCTTCCCTTGTGAGACACTATCGGATTTACTAGCTAACCAGTGAACATGATGTCTTGAACTGTTCAGCCGTTTGTGTAAACCAAGACAATAGAACTCACACAGTATATTCCCAGACACAGTTTAGTTCTCACTATTGTGTTCATTTTGGCTCTAAACAACCTGGTATTTCATGAGTGCTCCAGAGAATTGTAGCCCTTCACAAATCTCACAGAACCGGCCCAGTTCACACTCATATAGGTAATTCTTATGAAGAGTATCCTGCTATACTCCACTAGGTTAACCTAGATATAAGAATCATTAAAAGTATTACTTAACCTAAATCGCTGCAGACATCACTTATTTCATCATAGAAAATGGGTAGGAGTTAGACTCCCCAGTGATTCTTCTGAGTCATTCACAACTCGGTTGTTCCTTTGAACCTAGATCTTGGGATCTCCAGTCAACTAGGTTGGGTTGCCATTGTGATAACTCTTATTTAATAGGCTTAAGTCCCATTCCTCTCGATTAATTCTCAACTAACTCTCTTGCTAACCCTTTGGTTAGTAGATCCGCTATGTTGTCTTTAGACTTAACATATTCTATGGAAATAATTCCATTAAAGAGTAGTTGTCTTACGGTGTTATGTCGACGACGAATGTGTCGTGACTTACCGTTATACATATGACTCTGTACTCTACCAATTGCTGATTGACTATCACAATGTATGCATATAGCAGGCACCGGTTTTGGCCATATTGGAATATCTTCAAGGAAGTGGCGAAGCCATTCTGTCTCTTCCCCAGCTTTGTCTAAGGCTATGAATTCAAATTCCATAGTAGACCTAGCAATACAAGTCTGTTTGGAAGATTTCCAAGATACAGCCGCCCCACCAAGAGTAAAGACATATCCACTGGTGGACTTTGAGTCTCTTGTATCCGATATCCAATTTGCATCACAGTATCCTTCAAGTACTGCTGGATATCTAGTATAATTCAGCCCAATGTTACGAGTAAATCAGAGATATCGAAGAACCCTAATAATAGCTTTCCGGTGTTCTACTCCCGGATTACTCGTATATCTACTTAATTTACTTACTGCATAAGCTATATCTGGGCGAGTGTAGTTCATTAAGTACATTAAGCTTCCAATAATTTGGGCATACTCTAATTGAGAAATACTTTCCTGTAAATTCTTAGAAAGATACAAATTAACATCTACAGGAGTTCTAGCCAGATGATCATCATCTTTGCTGAATTTGTCAAGTATTTTCTCAATGTAATGAGATTGTGACAAAGCATATCCTTCTGATGTTTTGGTAATTTTTATACCAAGTATTACATCAGCAATGCCCATGTCCTTCATATCAAAATGTTTATTCAACATTTTCTTCGTAGTTTTAATCATATCATTATTACTACCTATGATGAGCATATCATCTACATAAAGACATACAATGACATAACCTTTGTCTGTGTTTTTAATATAAACACATTTGTCACACTCATTAATTTTGAAACTATTTGACATCATTGCCTTGTCAAATTTCTCATGCCATTGCTTTGGAGCTTGTTTTAAACCATACAATGATTTAATCAATTTACACACTTTCTTTTCTTTCCCTGGAACAGAAAACCCTTCTGGTTGTTCCATGTAAGTTTCTTCATTTAACTCACCATTTAAGAAAGCGGTTTTAACATCCATTTGATGAATTTCTAGATTGTATAGAGATGTAATGGCAATTAGCATTCTAATGAATGTTATTCTAGTAACCGGTGAGTATGTGTCAAAGTAATCTAGACCTTCTTTCTGTCTAAAACCTTTGACTACAAGTCTTGCCTTGTATTTGTCGATTGATCCATCTGCTTTCAATTTTCTTTTGAAAATCCACTTGTACCAAGAGGTTTACAACCTGGTGGCAAATCCACTAATTCCCAAGTGTGATTTTGCAAGATGGATTCAACTTCACTGTTGACAGCTTCTTTCCATAAAGGAGCTTCAGGACTGGACATAGCATCTTTAAAAGTTAAAGGCTCATTTTCTAACAAATATGTTAGAAAATCTGGACCAAACGATTTTGAGGTTCTAGCACGTTTACTACGCCTAAGTTCCTCTTCCTCATTTTGATCTAATTCTTGTTCTTGATCATGTTCTTGATCCTGACTAGTAATAGCATCAAAAGATCTTTTATTAGTACTAGTCTCTTGTCCAGTCTTCTTTGGAAATACATGTTCAAAGAAAGATGCATTCCGAGACCCAATAATAGTATTTACATGCATTTCGGAATGTTCTGATTTATGAATCAAAAACCGATATGCACTACTATTCTTGGCATAACCAATGAAAATGCAATCAATGGTCTTAGGACCTATCTTAGTCTTTTTAGGACTAGGAATAGCCACTTTAGCCAAACACCCCACACTTTTAAGTATTTGTAGATGGTACTCTACCATGCCACATTTCATAAGGTGTTTGATTCACTTTCTTTCGGGGTACTTTATTTAAAATATAATTAGCAGAAAGTATTGCTTCCCCCCACAAGTTCTAAGGTAATCCAGAACTGATTAACATGGCATTCATCATTTCTTTTAAAGTCCTATTTTTCCTTTCAGCAATTCCATTTTGCTGAGGTGAGTAAGGAGCGGTGGTTTGATGAATTATTCCATGTTCTTTACAAAATTCACCAAAAGGTGATTCATATTCACCACCTCTATCACTTCTAAGTTTCTTGATTTTCTTACCAAGTTGATTTTCAACTTCATTCTTATATTGAATGAAAGTTTCCAAAGCTTCATCCTTGATTCGAATTAAATAAATATAACTATATCTAGTATAGTCATCTATAAAAGTGATTACATACTTTTTCTCACCTCTGGTTTGAATTGATTTAAAATCACAAATGTCACTATGAATTAATTCAAGTGGTTCCGTACTTCTTTCAATTGAATGAAAAGGAGTTTTAGATAATTTTGCCTCAACACAAATTTCACATTTATGATTTGAATCAATGTCAAATTTAGGTAAACATTCCATATTAATTAATCTACGCAAAGATCCATAATTAACATGTCCTAGTCTACCATGCCATAAATTTGAAGACTCAAGCAAGTAAGAAGAAGATGTAGTATTATTAATAACTGAGGGTACAACGGTCATTACATTTAATTTGAAAAGGCCATCAGACATGTAACCTTTTCCTACATACATCCCATTCTTAGTAAGTACAAATTTATCACTCTCAAATACTAGCCTAAACCCATTCTTACTCAACAAAGATCCGGAAACAAGATTCTTGCGAATGTCCGGTACATGCAGCACATTGTTGAGAGTGAGTTCCTTTCCAGATGTCATCTTGAGCACAATCTTTCCTTGTCCTTCAACTTTGGAAGTTGAGGAGTTGCCCATAAACAGTTGTTCACCATTGTCCACTGTAGAGTAAGATGTGAACATCTTTTTGTCGGCACAGATATGGCGAGTAGCACCAGTGTCCACCCACCATTCTTTAGGATTTCCAACAAGATTTGCCTCGGAAATAACTGCAGAAAGATTTATGACATCTATACCATTGGAAATTATATCCATTTCGGTTATTTTGGCTTTAGCAACATTCTGACTTGATCTTCCTTTGCCTTTACGTTTGTAACGGCAATCTTTGGCCCGATGTCCCTCATTGTTACAAATGTAACACATGCCATTAAACTTGTACTTCTTAGTTTCCCCTCCTTTAGATAGCATTCTCTTCTGCCATCTTTTAAAAACAGTTCCTAAGAACTTCTCTGGTTTTCCACCATGATTCACTGGCACAGTCCCAACATAAGGAGAGGTTGGCGTAATGGCAATCACCATACCAGTACTGGTTTGAACATAAGTTTGACCAGTTTTAGTAGCCATAAATTCTAAATTATAAAATAAAATTATAATTAGAATTTTATACTACATAGAAAATTTAAACCAAAAAACACAGAATTTTAAATTCTGTAAAAAAAATAAAAGAAACAAAAATTGTAACTTTTATTTCCAATTAATTTGAAAATAAAATAAAATTTTATTTAAACAAATTAAAACCACACAGGAAATTAAATTCTGTAAAATAAAAGAAATAAGAATATAACTTTTATTTTTCAATTAATTTGGAAATAAAATAAAATTTTATATTAGACCAAATTAATTCCACACAAGAAATTAAATTCTGTAAAATAAAAGAAATAAAAATATAACTTTTATTTTTTTTTTCTAATTAATTTGGAAATAAAATAAAATTTTATTTAACCAAATTAATTTCACACAGAAAATTAAATCTCTTGTAACACTCCAATAATTAAAATACTGAAACAGAATTTTAATTAATGAAAACACAGAAAATAATTTCTAAAAACCAAAATTAATTTTCTGACAAAATTTCACAAAAATATATTCTGAATTGTTAATGACACTAGTATCGTACTACTAGTTGTCAAAGAAAATAGACAGTATATTACTACTATCTGTCAAATAGCATATAAACACTATTTGTTTTTCTAACTAGAATATTATTTTGTAAATCCACAGAAAATTAAATTTCTAAAAAGAATTAAAAGGAAACAAACGAAAAATTCTGTAAACAGAATAATTCGAATCTGTCTTAAGATTGTTGGAACAATCTTCTGTGTAAATAAAATAACTTGAAATAAATTCAAACAAACTAAATAAATAACATACCAGATTTATTTATCAAACCGAAATAAAATTAAG
Source organism: Camellia japonica (assembly GCA_030407325.1). Classification (NCBI taxonomy): domain Eukaryota; kingdom Viridiplantae; phylum Streptophyta; class Magnoliopsida; order Ericales; family Theaceae; genus Camellia; species Camellia japonica. Next base: position 53,870,311 of record JAPPVO010000003.1, read on the forward strand.
ACCAAGTCGAGTGTGTGACACTCTGTTCTTAAGATAGATTTGCCCCGCTATGGTACTTACGGTTGAGTGGCGTCTATCTCCCAGGATATAATGATCTTCACAAATTGTAGTAGTACTCCAAACAATTTGTTCGGCGAACCAAACCTGTGTTCTAACTCTATGAAATTTATACTAAAACTAATATGAAGGATAATGAAAAAATGTAGAATTTTGGACAACCAAAGACAATAATCAGACTGATTTTTTCCATGATCCGGACTGCTGGAAATGGATTAATATATATAGGCAACTTCATGACTGTATTGAACAGTCCGAACAGGTATGAAAAATTGTCAACAGGTGCTTTAGGAATCCGAACAGGTATAGTTTGAAATAGGATCTGACTGTTGCTAGAAAGAGTTTTTCAAACTTTTTTGAAAAAGTATCCGTTGCACTTTTGAACATAATTATTCAAACAGATTTTCAAACTTATTGAAAAATGTATCCCTGGTACATTGAACACATTATTCAAACAATATTCTTTTTAAACTATTTAAATAGTTTAATTATTTTTAGGAAACCACTTTAGGAAACCAAAAATAATTTTATATTTAAATAAAATTCCCACAATAATTTTTATTGAAAAAATTCAAAAGAACTTTGTCTAAAAAATTAATGTTAAACTCGAAGTCGATGTCAACTTCCCATTCACTCATAAATGGTTTTGACGAACCGTCTTCACCGTGTGACTTGCCACGCGGCAGGGAACACTTCACCTCTTCGGACCTACCCCAAAAGACGTTTGGGGCCCACTCAATTTTGGGCTTAATGTTGGCCCAAAATATGCCATATATAAACCAATTTTCCAACAAGGGGCTCTCGAATCCACAAGCAAAATAGAACCTTAAATCCACAAGGGAGAGAAAATATCTTAATATTATTGATTGAATTAATAAAAGTTCCCTTTGCCATGAGGCTTACATAGTTATTTATAATAAACTAAACCTAATACTTGTAGGAAAAGTAATTCTAAAATAAATTAGGAAACTTAAATCAATACAAATAAGGAAACCTAAGAAAATAGGAAACTAAAATTGTACACTATTTAAAATCCTAGTCAAAATCTAATTCCAAAATAATAAAATTAAGAAATCTAATAATTCTAAAATATTTATACTAAATTACAAGAATCCTAATAAAATAATATATCAAAAATATTAAAATTCTTAAAATCTTTTCCTACATCAGGCTCCTCTTCTTTGAAAGAACTCGTCCTCGAGTTCATATTAGAGATCTGCCATCTTTCATGCCAAATAAAGAGATATTTTGAATATTTCAGTTACTTGCCCCTCTTCCAAAAGTTGTATATAGAAAAGTTTTCTTTCTAAAAGTTCTTCTCTATATGCTTCAACTGGTTGACAAGATTAATTAGACAAGCATTGAAAATCAAATTAAATTGCTCGACACCAAGAAAATCAACGAAGTGTATTTTATGTTGATGTTGGATACTCTCTAGACTTTGCTTTGTCTTAGATTCAGTTGGACATTCAATTATCATTTTTCGAACATCAATTGGATCCTTAATCAACTTCTTTGGTGCAAATGTCAACTTTATTACCTCATCTTTGAGTTCAACTTGATCTCCTTTTGTGATTTCATAACCATCATAATAATCAAGAGATGATAATTCCGTCATTAGAAGCTCTTGGATAACTTCAACGTTTTTCTCTTGCTTCATCTCTTCATCGTCTTATTCAAACTTCTTAATCAAAGTAATTTCAGTGACCTCTCTTTCATCAATTTCAACGTTCTCACTGTTGTTGAAATCAACTTGATTTTCTACTTCAATTGAATGTCTGTTTGGGTCTTCAAAATTTTGAAACATTGAGGTACTCAAAATATTTTCTTCTTCAATGTGTGGTTGAGTGTGACAAATTTGTTGACCTACAAGACTTGATTGACCCAAACTTGGCAGAACCATAGTCATGTTTCTCTAATAATCTGTATCCATAATTGCATAATAATTATTGAGTTATGAAGAATATTGTGAATCAGAATTACCTTTGAACAATTGTTTCGATTCAAGCTTTCTTTGATATTGTTGATACAATATTTGCCCATGATTTGATTAAAGAAATCTAGAACTCATCAACTTCTTCATTTTATGCCACGTCCTAATGGGTTGTTTGTATTGTCGCCTTCGATCATATTGCAATTGTTTCTACCACGTAGAAACATAACCTTGTAACTTACGTGCGACATATTTGGCTTGCTTTTCTTCAAAGATTTCCATATACTCAAGGAATTTGTCACACTACAAGAAAAAACACTTTTGGCGACCACCTTTTTTGAGTTGGTCGCAAATAGTTGACTTTTTGCGACTAACATTTTTTTGGTCGTTGATGAGTTGTATTTTTGAGACCAACGACATTTTGGTAGCTAATAGGTAATTTTTTGCGACCAAAAAAAAAAATATGGTCGCGGAAAGTAATGGCGGGAGAGGAGGAAAAAAAACAAGTGGGATCTTAAAATCTTTTGGCGACTACATTCAGCGACCACACCCAGAATTGGTCACGAATAGTTTACTTTCTGCGACCAAAATAAATTTTAGTCACGAGAGAGAGAGAGAGACCCTGGGAGGGTTTAGTGTTATGTTCTTCAAATCGGATTAAAGACTCCCCAATAAAACCCAACCCCTCTCTCTTTTCTTCACTCCTCCTTCTCCTCTTCCTCCAAAACCCTAGAAAACGAACCAGACCTTCAAATCCACTGATAGATCTTCATACATTCTTTGCATTTGAGATTGAAGTCACACAGATTTTTCATTCATACGTCTCTCTCTCTCTCTCTCTCTCTCTCTCTCTCCATTGATGTCTCACAGGAACACACGAGCACCACCACCACCGACCACCACCAGCCGCTGCCACTCCAAGCTTGGAGTTTGATTCCGAGCTTAGAGTTCGATTCTGATTCTAAGCCCCTTCCATGGATTCGATTAATTCGGTGTTTGCATAACTATTCGATTAATTCGATTCTAAGCCTTGAATTTATGTGTTCCGATTCTCCTCTCTCATCTCTCATCTCTCATCTCTCTTTGATTTTGATTTCTAGGGTTTTCATACCCTTATTGAATGTGTTTTCACTTCCATGATTGCTCGTTTTGGGATTGAACAAAAAGGTCCTCTTTGCGATTGCTTCAGTCGAAGTCTACTTCGAAGAATGTTTTCACGGTACCTTCTCTCTCTCTCTCTCTAGCTCCTATTTTCTGGTTCTTACATGCTGATTTTTGCTTGCATTGCCAGATTCCCATGATTTTGTGGTAGTTTAGTGGAATGAATTAATGTTGAATTTGATATTCCTTTACAAAGATTGACATTATGATTACGTTTGTGTTGTCGATCTGATGATCTGATGATTTGAATTTAACTGTTGTGATAGATCTGATGATAATTTGATATTTAGATCGTTATTGTGTTATCGTATCTGCATTTTTCTCGTTGTTGTGTGTTAGCGATTTGTAGTTTAATTATGGAAATTCTAATGGTTTTCAATGGAGCTTTTCTCTCGCGATTTAACTTGTTTGATGTGAATGTACGCAAGCTTTAATTTGCATTCCGATTGCTGGAGTGCGTAGTCATTTGTTTGATCTATTTGAGTAACGACTATTCAAGTAAGAAATCTGCAACTGTGTAGGTATATGTCTAGATGATTTCATTGGAAATTATAATTTAAACATCTTCTTTTCATCTGTTTTGTTTTGTCTTTGATCAATCAGAGTATTTAGTATACAAGTAAGAAATCCACAACTCTGTAGTATACCTATAAATGATTTTTATTGTCTAAGTGTGCATATTCCCCATAAGAACCCAATTACCTATATTCCTAGTTGTGTAGGAATGCATTTACGGTTCACCTATATCAAACTTCTATGCAATTTACAAGCTGCTATATATACCTTTGAAAGCGAGAACAAAATAAAGTAATTACAAACAACATTGATGGATGAACAATATCCTCTTCTTTCATTGTGTTCTTTCTACACTCTATTCTTTTAGTGGAAGTTGAAATTTTGCTCTGTAAGCTGAACTGAAGAGGGAATTTTGCTTCTCTTTTCTTGGGTCACTGTTTGTGGAGAGAGAGAGAGAGAGAGAGAGAGAGAGAGAGAAGTTTTAATTTCATTGTCCTCTCAGCTTCAAACTTCATGTATTATATATATATATATGTATGCATGCACTTCAGTTTTAGATATGGGTTTACATGTATTCTAATCTTCTAAAAGTTCATGTGTTTTTTTGCATGTTCATTGTAGAGTAGTCTCCCCACAAAACGTCCACATTCTAACTCTTATCAAATTTGAACTATATAATCAACATACTGGAGAATTTAGCGAGGATAAGAGTCTATTCAGTTGCCATAACTAAATTTGTGCTAACACAACTTTGCTAGATAAGGGTCCTTAACGGCTATAGGTAGGATGATACTTAAGATTTATCTTTTTAAATAAAGAAGCTACTGTGAAAACAATATAACAAAAATGAGGATCAAGGTAATCAGGTGACGAATATTGAATTTGTGTTTAATCTTGATGTGGATACGACTCTCTCAATAGCTTGGGAGATGGTGGAACAGCTTGAATTGCCGAAAGAAGATGTGACTTTGATCGCAGAGTTAATGGATAACGTGATTATCAAAATGGTGCCTTGTTGGATGCCTTCCTCTGTTAGGTTTAGTGGTGTGAAATTTTCATATGGGGATCCAATCCTTGTTTCTTGATTCAATCTATTCCATCAAAGTAAATTTTTAGAATGAATGTTAAATGATGTAATGTAATTAATATATTACTGTCTCTGATTAATACATTGAAATTGAATGATCAATTCATGAGCCTTCACATTAATTCTTTGTTTACTATATTGGCATCCTATTTTTGCAATTTCATGAATATTCACCAGCCAAAAACAAATAGCATTAGATATATCTAATTTTAAAACAGCATTTACATTCCATACTTCATTGCAGTTTTTCTGTTTATTTCTCTTGCTTGCATGTATAATAGACTAAAGTGAATTGATAATGTGCAATAATTTGTTTTATTGAGAGAATATGAATGTCCAAATCAGTCATGAACCACTCAGGAGTGTTTGATTACCTCTCCATCTTTCACATACATCCATTCAAGCATAATCCTTTTGTGTCTCTGATTGTTGCATATAAACCATAGCTCCAAGGACAAAAGCAGAGACTTAACAGGTTATAATCTCAATCAATGAAGTAAGCGTTTTAGTCCAACTCTGAACTTGACATCTCAGAGATAAGGAACATCACTTTTGAGCCAAAATCAAAGAAGGCGTTTATTGATGTCAAAATTAGAATGATGGTCACAAGAAATGGAAAGAAAGAAGTGGAAGTTCATAACAAATTCTGGTAATTCTGACTTTAATTGTATTATTATTGTTGATGTAGTGTGGCTGTAATTTTTGAATGAAAAATCAAAAGCTTACTCAACTTTTCTCTGATTCAAAACTTTGGTTGAGAGACAAAAAGAATACTAAATGAAGACTCTCAGGCTATGTTTAGATCATAGGTTTGAGGAGGCATTTGTGAAGTGAAAAAAAAAGAGTGAAAGAAAAACATTTTCCTTGACAAATCTCTTTTACTTTTTGGTTATAGCCATATAACATAAAATTCTACTTTTTGCTTACCAAATCACATAAAATTCTACTTTTTGGTTATAACCATATTCTTTCAAATTGCTACTCGAATAATAATGCTGAAGTGATGTTGATGCTATTTGATTGTTCATAATGCTTGTTTTCGTTTCTAGTCCACTGGGTATCTCATATTCCAGACCTTGTTGATGATAATAATTTTATATGTGACAATTTCCAAGTTTACCTAGTAACTTCTATTATTTCTCTTGTTAATGAACATCTATTGCCAAAACAAAACAAGCATGACAAAATGTCAGGACACTGGAAATGCTGCAAAACATCCAGTAGCTATTTTTGATTTCGGTGCTTGTAAGGCCGACCAAGAATTTTGTACCATCATCAAATGGAGACTTCAACTATTGTTTCATTTTTGAGGATTTGCTGTCAGTTAAATGTGCAATGGCTTACATACAATACAGCCTTTTTTGGAAATCCATCTGCTGTTGGTGGTTTTTGTGTTAGTGGGATATTTGTGGATGTTATTGTGTGATCGAAGGCAACCCAATTTTGTCCTTCCCTATTTTTGTAGGCTGATTTAGCTAACTATATCTAAAGTATCCTTTATATTCTTGATGGATTGGTATATTGAAATTGATTGGATGGACATGAATTATGCATTAATTGCAAATGTAGTATGCGTATTAAAAAAAAAAAAAATAGCATTAGATTTAAAAAATTAAAATTTTGAAATTGAAAGCTTTTTTGCGACCAATAAAATTTTAGTTGCAATAGTTGTTTGAGAAGGTTTAGGGGTAACTATTGGTGACCAAACATAGACTTTCAACGACTAAATAAATAGTCACGAATTTGGACTTTCAAGAAATTTAAACCCTTTCAGTGACCAAAATAGGTGGTCGCAAATGACAACTTTCAGCGACCAAAATAGGTGGCCGCCAATGTTAACTTTTAGCGACCAAATTTTTAGTCGCAAAATGATCCAACTTTTGGCAAATTAAAATCCTTTCCGTGACCAAAATATGTCATCCTATATTAGAACTTTCCGCGACCAACTTAACTTCTAGTTGCCAAAAACCTTCTGTGACGGGCTTTTGACGACTAAATTGCGACCAAATTTTTTTGGTCGCTAAAAACTATTAGTGACCAGATATGAGCTTTCTGCGACCAAAAAGTTGGTCGCTAAAAGTGTTATTTCTTATAGTGTCAACCTTGCGAAACTAATAAATAAAAATCCTCGGCATGACAAGAAGCATTAAAATAGGGAATTTCTAGTGGTACTTGATAATTTGAAAAGTCATGATTGATGCAATTATTGCTATTGAACACATCACTGAATCTTCGTTGTCGCCTTACTGACTGGTATTCACCATAATCCTCGAATAACTCATCTTTAGATTCATCCTCACTATCGTATTGATAATAAGAAGATCGTCTCAAGACGTTGTGGTTAATAGGCTGGCCTTGGGCAAATCCATAGTGCGGTTCCTATTAACGTTGTGACTAACAGGTTAGTCTTGGGCAAGTCCCTTGACTCGAATCCTATTAGATCTTTCTCTACGATCATCGTCAATAGAGCTTGTGCTTCCTCTTTCGATGAATGACATCGAGCCAGGAGAAACCTTGCTTTGATACCACTTGATGTAGCAGAATACACGGGGACTAGATATCGTTCTAGTAGATGAAAGGGGCTCTCGAATCCATGAGAAAAATAGAACCTTGAATCCACAAGGAAGAGAAAATATCTTAATATTATTGATTGAATTAATAAAAGTTCCCTTTGCCATGAGGCTTACATAGCTATTTATAATAAACTAAACCTAATACTTGTAGGAAAAGTAATTCTAAAATAAACTAAAAAACTTAAATCAATACAAATAAGGAACCTAAGAAAATAGGAAACTAAAATTGTAAACTATTTAAAACCTAGTCAAAATCTAATTCCAAAATAATAAAATTAAGAAATCTAATAATTCTAAAATATTTATACTAAATTACAAGAATCCTAATAAAATAATATATCAAAAATATTAAAAATAAAAATTTAAAAATTCTTAAAATCTTGTCCTACATCAATTTCTTAAAAATATTGTATCACAAAACAACTTCTTTAGCGTTCTATTATCCTCGGATAATGAAATCAGATACGATGGAAAACCTAAGTTTCAGATTACATCAGTCACTGGCCATCCTTGTTTGCACTGCTTTGTGCATCTATCTAGCAAGTTCTAAATCTCCTTCAGTATCTACCTTGTCTGCAGCTGGGAACGAAACAGACTGGCTCTGGCTTACACTACTTGCCTTTAAGGATAGGATAACTCAAGATCCACAGAGTGTCATGAGTTCTTGGAATAGCTCAATACATTTCTGTCAATGGCTGGGATTTTTTGCAGTATCCGACATCCTAGAAGAGTCACTGCCTTAAATCTACAAAGCAAAAAGTTGACAGGTTCAATGCCTCCCCACTTGAAGGTAATCAATCTCGGAGAGAATGATTTCCAAGGTCGAATTCCTCAAGAGCTTGGGCGCTTGTCACGACTTCAAAACCTCAACCTCAGCAAAAATGCCTTTGAAGGGGAAATCCCGAGCAACTTATCTTACTGTTCAGATATGTACGTCATCAACTTGAACTACAACAATCTTGTTAGTGAAATCCCATACCAGCTGAGCTACCTGTCAACAAAGAAACTCAGTGGATTACTCTTGGCAATCTCTTCGGCCTCTATGTTGGAGGAAACCAATTTATTGGTCACATCCCAGTTTCATTGGATATCAATTTGAATGACGGGGACCCGACCTCTCCGTTCCTGATTAGAATGGCTTTTCTTCAAAAAATAACCCTGACGGGTCGGGGATGGTATTTGAAAATGCATACCCGATAATGTTCGGGCCGCGGACGGGGGGACGGTGATACGTTCTCCAGCCCCATCCCCATCCCCGTCTCTGTTTCCCCAAACTGAAATTTCTATGATACCCCTATATATATATAAACCAAACCCTAACATAACACAACCTCACACACACATAGAGCCTCACCGTCTCTCTCTCTCCTCTCTCTCTCTCTCTCCATGTAGAATCAGCCAAGTACCCACCACCATATTCAAGAAAGATCAAGAAAATGTCTGAAAACAGTGACCAAGAAGGGAAAACAATAAAGAACTCAGCTATTGAGAAAGAAGAAAAAGAAAAAGATGAAGAGAAGGAAAATGATGTTTCAGAAGAACAAACCCCATTAGTGATTGTTGCTGTTGATACAGAGTCCTCTGACAAATTGACTAGAGAAGAATATATTGATTTCACAAAAGCCCAAATTGATCTTAATATTCCAGCATAAAAAACAGAATCAGAATGCAGGTAACTACTTGTTCTTGAGCCAAAAACTTATTCTTTCACTAATGTATTCAATCTTCTGTGTGTAATATGCACTTGGGTTGCATTCAATTGCAGTTATTTCTTTTTCTCTACAACCAAAACAGAGCATCTAAGGTTGTCATCATTTATGGATTTTTTTTGGGTTAGGGAGTTTTTGGGGTTGGGGAAACCTGATCCCCGTTAGGGGGTAGGGGCGGTGATAGGTTCCCCGTCGGGGATCGGGGCCGGAAACGGGGGAATTTTCACCATCGGGGATCGGGGACGGGGAGTGTGATCCCATGCCTCCAAACTACTAGAACTTTATTTTTCTTTTAATAACTTTACAGGAACCATGCCTCCAAACCTCAGAAGCTTAAAGGGACTAGCTAGGTTCACAGTCGCCCATAATCTGCTACGAACTGTGGAAGCAAAAGGATTTAGCTTCTTAACTTCTTTAACTAACTGTACCAACCTCCAGGAACTGGACATAGGCCTTAACAGGTTCAAAGGTGAATTACCAACTTTGATTGCAAATTTTTCAACTACTCTTCAACAGCTGATTGCAGGAGCAAACCAGATATCAGGAACCATCCCTGAAGGAATAGAGAATTTAATTGGCTTGACATGGTTGGTAATCTCCATGAACTCAATCACAAGAGAAATTCCAGTGGGTATTGGCAAACTCAAAAGATTGGTGGATCTTCGCCTGTTTGATAATAGAATTTCATAGTGTAACATGCCCGCGAGGGGACCTCAACGGGGTTATAGTTAGGACTCGATTTGTGTCGGTTCTAAATCTAAACCAAAGAGTCCAACTCTGGCAAATCGTTTTGAAGAAAAACAGATTTTTGAAAAAGTAGTGCCAAACATGGACTGCTTTGCCAGATACAGAGTCGCCACCTAAATGTTTTAAAATGGGAAATTTAGGAAACCCTGACTCGGTGCCGAAGGCCACGTGTCCGTCATCACCAAAGTTGTCTTGGCTCGGGAGCTTGGGTACGATCGGGGAAGGTCAGCTATGAGCACCCCCTTTCGCCCGGTCCGAAGACCGGCCTCTACTAACTGTGATATTCGATTTTGAAAAACGTTATGCGTTCTTATTCCAATTATTAGCCTAGAATTACTATGTTATGCGCGCAGCAAACAAGTATAGACTAGATTGCCTAATTTGGAAATGAGCATTGCACATCCGTTTGTTTTGAAAGCGTTTTGGAATTTGCTACTCGCAAGTAGGCTAAAACACGGATTTCAACGAGTTTTTCCAACTCAAGCAATCCAACCTCCACCCACAGGCATTCAAACAGTTTATGTCATATAAGCATTTAGCCACATGGTAATTATGCTGTTATGGCAACATTCACACGCATGCGATATGCTAAAGCATAAATACTTACATCGTACTCCGTGCCAAAACAATAAACTGGTTAGCAAACATGCATGTCCTAGTTCATGTTAAAATGGCTAATGCAACACATACAGAGATGCAGTTTAGAGTAGGCTCGGCTAACCCTAAAATGGCATGTGAAATGCAATCATTCGGTGCACGTATTCAAGTTAGATTTGAAAACACGATGCGGTTTGTATGATGTACCGAGCCCGGTGCATGTAAACAAATGCATGGATGCACGCATGCATTGTGTAGACACCCCATTTTTGACCGACCTTAAGACTCCGATGTCACCGATTGAGCGCTCGGTGATGTTGCATCCGTGCTCGTTCAGAAGTCCCAGAGTCGCGGCCGTGCGCCCTGCCTCCGGACTTCCGAACCCTCTTCTGTGCCTTGTCTCGGTTTGCGAACCAGACTCGGTTTTCTCCGTTTCCTTTTCTAAAGGGAGGGAGTAGTCCTGTAGACTATCTCTCGGTGGCCGTGGGCTACTTTTCATGGCCGTAGGCCATTTTGCCCATTTCGGAGCCCGGTTCCCGGTTTTCGGAGCCGTCAGGCTGTGTGCCTCGGTTCGGGACTGCCCAACCATCTCTGATTTCTCCGGTTTCTTGCATGCATCTCATTTACTCCCTAACGAGGGACACTGGGGTCTCAGATACCCACTTTGTGGCCGAATGCCACTTTCGGTGCTTACCGCCTATTTTCGGGGCCGCGAACCTCGCGGTTTGGGCCCCGAGCATTCATTTTGCACCGGTTTCTGTTCAATTTTGGCAAGTGCCTATGTTTTATCATAACGAGGAACACTGGGGCCTCAGATACCCACTTCGTGGCCGAACACCACTTTCGGTGCTTAACGGCCGGTTTTCGGGCCCTGAACCTCGCGGTTTGGCCCCCGAGCATTCGTTTCGCATCGGTTTTTGTTCAATTTTGGCAGGTACCTCTGTTTTAGCACCAGGAAGATCACTGGAGGGTGGGAGGCCAGCAATTATCTCAGATAACCAGTTATGCTCTTCCGGCGCCCGTTTTGCTCACTTCCGGGCTAATGTTGAACACCCTAGGGCCATTTTCTTCCAACCACAACTACATATCTGTGATGAGGGAACATGGGAGGACACCAAAAGTACTGGTCGGCCAGTAATTGTGATTTTCATTTTTGAGCCTCTCTTTCAAGTTCAATGTTGTGACTCTTGTTCCAGAGTTGTCAAATTCCAACCATGGGGCCTTGTTCTACACACCTGGGAGGACCCTAAAAGTTGGTGGCCGGCCATTAATTGTTGTCTTCATTTTTGGCCATGGCCGGCCGGCCATAGAGAGTGGCTGGCCGACCAGTGGGGTGGCCGGCCGGCCATCTTCAAGAAAAGTGCATGGCCGGCCAGCTTTCTGCTTTTGAACCCTTTACAGCTGTCCAGCTGCTTTTCAAAATATCCCTGTCCTCCGGGGGATATTTTGGGAGGGAAAGCTTGGATGCATTTCCCTCCCTTTTACACCCCTTTCTTGCCCATTTAAGGGGCTGACCTCCTCCTTTGTTGAGGTTACAAAATTTCATCTCAAGAGCCTCTCTTCCAAAACCTCCATTTCCATAGCCAAAAACCCTAAAAAGCTTCAAGTTTCTAGCTCCTCTCTTCATCAACCCTAAGCATCACCATCACCACCTCCATTTCAGCAGCAAAGGAGTGATTTTCAAAGGCTAGGGATCAACAAATTGAAGCCAAGAAGCCATCAAAGTTAGATCTTCAAGGGTAAGACTCTATTTCCCTTTTTGAGCACAACTTTGAGTCAATTCTTTACCCTATTTGCTTTTTGTTTTGGGCTCCGACCACTACTGGTTTTAGGCTTATTTTGAGCCCCCCTACAACTTTGTAGAAGGGCTCAGCTCTGTTTGGTGTCTCCATGATGCACCTCTTTCAATACCACTCTTTAGGCCAATAAATTGCATGCTTTGTTTGGCTTTTGAGTGATCCATTTTCGAGCCTGAAATAAACTGTGAGTGGGACTATTTTGAGCCCCTATTCAACATTGAAGAAGGGCTCAACCATGTTTGGCCTCTCTATCATGCACTTTCTTTGTAATTCTCTATATTTACCGTAAAATTGCATGATTTATTTGGCCTGTTTGTGATCTGATTTGGAGCATCTCATGAACTGATATTGTGCTTATTTTGATCCCCCCTTCAACATTGAAGAAGGGCTCAACCTTGTTTTCATGCTCTGTATGCCACTTGCTTTGAAATCATGTTTTACCCTTGCTCTTGCATGCTATTTTTAGCTCATGAGTGATCTGTTTTCGAGCATGCAATATACTGTTAGTGGGCCTATTTTTAGCCTCTCTTCAACATTGAAGAAGGGCTCAACCATGTTTGGTAACTCTATCTTATACTTGTTTCACAATTCCTCCAATTTACCGTAAAATTGCATGCTTTGTTAGGCTTTCTTAGCTTATGTTTTGAGCCTTCATCAGGCTAGGAAAGAGTCTTATTTTGGCCTTCTTGTCATATTTTGTTAAGGGTCCAAGACTGTTTGATGCATCCTTTTGGTATCTCATGTTATAGCCTTTGTTGGCTTTATTTTGCATGCTATGTTAAGCATATCTACATACTGAATTGAGGGATGTCACCCACTGAAAATGTGCATATTTTTGGTCCCTCTTTAATGTTGTAGAACTGTATTTTTTAGTTTGAGCATTGCACATATCACTTGCTTCATTATTCCCCTCTTTTCCCCCATTTTTGCATGCTATTTTTGCCATACTTGTGATTGTTGTTTGGCCATTCTTTGTACTGTAAAAATGCTATTTTGGGGGCTGCCTTGCTACTGTTTTGCATGTCATGTACCAATTATGCATGTTTAGTATGGCTATAGGCCATTCCGGGTGCTTATTGTCGCATTTCGGGACCATTCCGGGCATTTGGTGTCATTTCCCCGCCTTTCGGGACTGTTTTGCATCATTTGTGAGTGCTGAAATTTCATTTGCATGTTTGCATACCATTTTTCATATCATTTCATGCTTTATGTCATTGCCTCGGTTTGCGCGCCAGTGTGCGCGCATTTCGGGGCATCTCATTTTCATCTACCGGCTTCTTATGTGAGTGTGGCCGAGGCTCTCTCATGTTAGTATAAGTCCAATTTGCATTTGGAGTGTCATTTCATGCTTTATATCATTGCCACGGTTTGCGTGCCAGTGTGCGCGCATTTCGAGGCATCTCTTTTTTATCCGACGGCCTCTTATGTGAGTGTGGCTGAGGCTCCCTCATGTTAGTGTAAGTCCATTTGCATTACGTATGCCATTTTATGCCTTAGGATCATTTCCTCGGTTTGCGTGCCCGTCTGGCATGCATTCCGAGACATCTCATCTTCATAGCATTGTGCATGCTAGGATTGTATATTAGCTGCATTTCATGCATATCATGCATATTGCATTGTGTTCGGGATAGGAATCAGCCCGGGCACGGGAAACGAGGCACGTTTCGTACTCCGAGTGACGGAACGGGTCTCAATTCCCAAGTCACCGACACTCCGGATTACCCATGATGGAGTTAGGTTTTGTTGTAGCATTCATCTGCATTGCACCCTATATTGAGTTGTGCAATCCGATCCCTCGGCCATCATGCATCGTTATGCGTGATTGGTGGCACGAGGATCGAGGCATGCATATATCTGTGAAATACATTGCTATGCCCTTTTCCTGCTCTCTGTTGCAGCAAAATAAGGAATCAACAACTTTTCGGAGTCTGGCACGCATTTCGAGAAACGTTGCAAACAGAGGCTACATTGGGCATCCCAGTGGATTTCCGCGCAACGCAGTCCAGCATACATCATTCGTCAGAATCGAGGCAGCCCCTGGCTTGCATGCCAGTTTACAGCTTTCTTAGTTTAATTTGTTAATTACTTAGAAATATGTATATTTCGGACTGTATTATTATTTATTCGGACCCTCTGAGCGAGGGCAATGCTGTAATAAGTGTGGGTGAGTGTGATGTACGTCTTCCAACCCCACGTCTTTCTTCCCTTTTATTTATCCGCTTATGATGGTTAGATTAGGGCATATTTTAATTAGCATACAGTATGACAGCATGTTGCATCATTCATCTGTTTTACACGCACCGGGCTCGGCGCATCATACAAACTGCATTTGTATTTCAATTCCAAATTGAATACATGTTAGCTGTAGCATTTCACATGCCATGTTTAGAATAGCCGAGCCTGCTATAGTTGCATTTTTGCATGTGTTGCATTAGGCATTTCTGTATAATTAGGATCATGCATGATTTCTAATAAGTTTCTGTCTTTGGCTTGGAGTACTCGGTGAGTTTTATGCTTTAGCATCCTTGCATGCGTGTGAGTGTTGCCATGAATAGCATGCTTGCCATGAGGCTATATGCTTATGTGATATAACTGCCTTGAATGCCTGTGGGTGGAGGTTGAGTTACTTGAATTGGGACAATGCGTCGACTGTTTGTTTTAAGCCCACTAGATAGTGGCAAAATCCTGTTTTCTAAGCCCACCTGAGGGTGGCAAATCCGCGTCTTAGCCTACCTGCGGGTAGCACCATCAAACCATTTTCAAACAAACAAACATGAAATGTTTTGTTCCAATTCAGGCGGCCCAGTCTATACTTGTTTGCTGCGAGCATCACATAGTAACCTAGGCTAATAACCGGAATAAGAACATACAATGTTTTCAAAAACAGATATCATGGTTAGTAGAGGCCGGTCTTTGACCGGGCGAGCGGGGGTGCTCACGAAGTGACCTTCCCCAATCGTACCCAAGTTCCCGAGCCGAGGCAACTTTGGTGATGACGGACACGTGGCCTTTGGCACCGAGTCAGGGTTTCCTAAATTTCCCATTTAAAAAATATTTAGGTGGCGACTCTGTATCTGGCAAAGCAGTCCATGTTTGGCACTTCTTTCAAAAATCTGTTTTCAAAACGATTTGCCGGATTTGGACTCTTTGGTTCAAGATTAAGAACCGTGACATTTGAGTCCTTGAACTGTAGTGACCCCAATATGAACAGAACGGGACTTAACCCTCCCGGGGCGTTCGGGGACGTCTACAGTTTCTGGCGACTCTGCTGGGGATTTAGAGAACTTGACTCGAACTCATGATATCTGTTTTTAACTACACTTGTGTGTTTCTTTGCATTGCATTTGCATTGGTGCGCCTAGGACACGTGTTTGCCATATGCCATTCCCGAACGATTTGCCGGAGGCTTGTCTTGTCAAGGCATGTCCATAAGGCTGATCGGCTCTGGGCTCTGACAGCATGGGAACACAAACCCCGGTTTTACCGGGGCACCCTTTTTGACCATTCGACCTAGTGCATATTCGGATCCATAGTGACCATTCCAAACTAGGACAGGTTGCTTACCCGTTTATAGGTTGTTTGAAACCGCTGCGTGCGTAGTGAAACCCTAGCTCCTGACAAAATAGGACAGGGAAACCCTACCCCAACATAGGGGTGTTTTGGCTCTCACTTATCTGCTATGTGCTTTAGAGTGCGTCTCTACAGGAATGCATGTATCAGCCTATAAGTTTGGGTATCAGGCCTGCGGGCATCATTCAGGCCTGCGGGCATCAGTCAGGCCTGCGGGCATCAGTCAGTATCTGAGAATCAGTTGTCTGCGGATATCCGATTCAGTTTTGGGGAACAGTGATACAGGAACAGTGATCAGTGGTTGAGGACAGTGTATTTCCAGCTTATCAACTGCGTGTTGTATGCCCGACTGTGTGTTGTGTGTATTTAATTTAAGCTGTTATGCTGCCCGTTTTTCTGGTTATTTATTTCCTTTTTGCTTTATTATCTTTTTGCTAGGGCAGTTTTTGGCACGATTGCTTCCGAACCAGTAGATACTCCCCAAGCACTTGGACACGAGGTCGCCGACTCAACCGATCCGAGGATCTCGTTGACGGACATCCAGTGTTCTACTCATACCCCAGTTGCCAGAAGAAGGCCGAGGAGGCACAGTGTGTCAGAACACGGATCACCAGAACAGCAGTCTACTTTAGTGGCAGACAGTCGGGTTGAAATTTCTGTTTCCGCTATAGAGATACACTTGCCAGTTATTCAGATGGAACAGCAGAATACATCAGTATAGAGGCGATGATGCGCCAGATGCAAGAAAGCATGAGGCAGATGCAAGATGATTCTATCCGCCAAGCGGACTTTTCTAAACAGCAGGCCGCTGTCATGGCCCAGCAGTCCGAACTGATCACTAGGTTGCAACAGCAGAATGCAGCCTCTGCTTCACATCAGATTCCTCCTCCACCAGCGGCTCCGCTGCCCGAGCAGGCACCTATGGGTCAGAATACCTTGCCGAATCCTCCAAACCCTCAGAATGCCCCTCCAAATCCTCAGAATACCCAGAACACCCAGAATACCCTCCCAAATCCACAGAATGCTCTGCCAAACTTCCAAAACACTCAAGAGGAACGAGTCTTCCAACGGGGCTGGCTCCGCCCCCGCTTCCGCCGCAACTGTCCAAGAATCTTACACCTAACCACCCGGACTCTCCATTTGAGTTCGAGGTAGATCATACAGCTCTGAAGCTGAGTAAGCTGGAAAAGCTTTTCAAGAAGTCGCAAGGGGTGAAGGCCATCCCAGACATCGAAGACGGGTACACAGATGTGGCAGTGACATTGCCAGACAGATTTAAAATGCCACAGATCGACCGTTTTGATGGGTCCGGAGATCCCATGGTCCATCTTCGCTATTTTCAGACATCTTGAGGCCAATGGGCCTAACCCGACCACAAAAGCTTTCTTTGTTCGGCAGAACTCTGTCGGGGGTGGCGGCCATCTGGTACGCCAAGTTAGAAGATGATGTGAAGAGAAATTGGGATGAGATGGCTGAGGCCTTCGTTGCACAATACTCGTACAACACACAAATCGAGATTACAACCCGTGATCTCGAAACAACGAGGCAAGAACCCAAGGAGTCTTTCTCTGAGTTTGTAACTCGGTGGAGAGCAAAGGCATCGATGATGACCTTGAGGCCAACAGATAAAGATCAAATCCGGATGATTGTGCGCAATCTCCAACCGAAGTTAATGCAGAAGATGATTGTACTCCCCTTTCCAACTTTCTCAGACTTACACGAAATGGGGGTACAGATCGAAGATGCAATGAAGCAAGGGTTGATTGACCAGGACCGGGAGCAGCCCCGAAGGACATTCAACCGCAATAACAACGCAGGCCCGAGTGGCGCTGCAAACACAAGGACTTCTGAGGTCGGTATGGTCACCACCACTCCCCCTTCCCAAACAAGGCCTGCAGCGGCCGCACCCTTTTCCAGTACATCCGAGAGCAGTAACCAAGCCTCGAGATTTCAGCCCAGAGGCCAAAGAACCTTTACTCCACTATACATGCCTTTGTCCAAGGCTCTCGGGGTGTTAATCAAAAAGAAGCATCTGACACCTTTAGAGCCGAGGCCATTGCCAAATCCACTCCCTCCCTCTCATGACCCAGCAAAGTACTGTGCGTACCACCAACAGCACGGTCACGACACCGACCGTTGCTACAGACTGCGTCACGAGATTCAAGACCTCGTTGACAAGAATATCATTCTACCTCCCGAAAAACCCAACGTCACAACAAATCCCCTCCCACCACACAATCAAGCCCCTCCTCCCAAAAGAGTCAACCTCATCCAAACTGGGGACGTTTCCTACGACCCTAGTATCTATATTACTCCCTCTCACCTACCCAAGCCGGAGGTGATCCTTCCAGATTGCACTGACTTGTGCATGTTGGACACCTTCATAACCCAATCCGAGCCAGAGGTGGTGACCATCGAAGATGGAACGGGACAGTTTCAGAGGAGAGCAGAGTTGAGTCTGGGATGGAACAGTCTGGGAATCTAGCGGAAGAGCCTATGATCCAAGCGAATACATCTTATCAGTGAGCCAGTCTAAGCTGAGTGTGGGATTGCCAGAAAAAGCTGAGCTGTGCATGATTCAGGGGGACAGACTTGAACAAGGGGCAGATGATCTGACAACAGTGGAAGAGGATTTTGCCAACTCCAGTTTTTCAACGACCAAGAATCAGAGGATGCTCAATCAACTGGTTCGATATGGGAGTCGGCAGAAGTCACTGGGTGGTTAGATGATCAGCCAGATGCTGGGAATTTCAAGCCAGAGCAAGGCCCGGTAGGGGAGGAGTATCAATGATGGCCGGAAGGGCCGAGAGTCAGAATAATTGCCGGAGAGCGCCGGTACAAAGAATTTCGCTCGGGACCAAGATATTGTGAAAACTGAGCAACAAACCGTACTAACACAGGAGGAGCAAAGGAAGAATTGGGATTCTGAGAGAATCCGCAAAGCCAAGAACCATGAAGAAATTGAAAGTGCTGCGAGCACGAAAGCAAGACATGCTGTGAGCATGTGGGATGAAAGTACCGAGAGTACGAACTTGTCGGAACCAGATAGGTGCCTGTTGAACGCTAATGGAATGTGGTGGGAAGACGACGACTTATGTCTTGCCCACACGGATGAAGATTGGGCAGGTGCTCAACCAGATGACACTTGGTACCTCGATGAGGTGGACCACATGACCAGGAGTGGGCGGTATTTCAAGCCCCACACCTTGATCAACCTGAGGCATCTGGAAAAGATAAAGAGGCTGAGAAACAGAGAGAGAAACAGATAGAAGAAGAAGCTGTGCTCAAACAATTGAAGAAGATACAAGCAGACATCTCCATCTGGGGACTGCTTATGGCATCAAGGGTGCACAGACAGGCCGTCCTATCTGCCATGGACAAGGCCAAACTCTCAATAGACACTACACCAGAACAACTGGTTGGGCTGGTTTTTCCGGAGGGGGTTCCCCGGCATTAACCTTTACAGACAAGGAATTGCCGCCTGAGGGCGTGAACCATAACAAACCTCTCTACGTCTCCGTGGAGTGTAGAGGCAAATGGATACCGGTGGTACTTGTTGATACCGGGTCCGCCATCAATGTCTGCCCAGTCAGAACAGCATATGCAGTTGGGTTGAAGCCCGCGGACTTCACACCAACAACTCAGGTGATCAAGGCTTACGATAATACGAGTAGGGAAGTGATGGGGATTGTCAAGATTCAAACTAAGGTTGGTCCAGGACAACACGACATCGAA
The DNA here is from genome assembly GCA_030407325.1 of Camellia japonica. NCBI lineage: Eukaryota > Viridiplantae > Streptophyta > Magnoliopsida > Ericales > Theaceae > Camellia > Camellia japonica. The sequence continues at coordinate 53,889,795 of JAPPVO010000003.1, forward strand.
TTTCATGTCTTGGATGTTCCCGCAACCTTCAACTTACTCTTGGGGCGGCCGTGGCTGCACCAAGTAAAGGCAGTCTCCTCAACTCTACATCAGATGGTGAAATACCCCTATGGAAAGGGAGTAGCCACTGTATTCGGAACTCATCAATACCCCCTCCGGAGGTATCTACGCCGGTCCTGGAAATTGAGCATGGCACAGAAGATGTCTTCTTATCAGGATTCACTTTGGCGAGGCCCGGGTAGTACAGAACATTATGGCTGTGAATGAAGGTGTGTACGTCAGTGCCCAATCAGTCTACCTCATGAACAAGCTACAACATATTCCCGGGATGGGATTAGGAAGGAGCGGCAGGAAAGGAGTCGCAGCGTTGGCCGAAGTGCCACACAATCCGCATACCTTTGGACTGGGTTATCTGCCCACCAAAGAGGACTGGGTGAGGAAAGGAAAAGAAATGGCCGGCAGAGCCAGAGCGAAGCAGGCTGGGAAGCCTTTTGACCTAATACACAGGCCCATTCAGGGTACCCTGAACGGACGCTTCGTCCGGGAGGGGGAGGATTTTCCATTTTGCGGCTTCCCAGAGCCGTGGATAAACGCGGAGAAGAAGCGCGTCCCAGGCTTCGAAATCTTCTTCGACCTGCAACTATCCGGGGATGACGTTGCCACAGAGCAGACAGACCCAACAACTGAGGTTGAGCAGAATAAAGCAGGGGATCCTGAGGGCACAGAATTTGAAATTGGGGGTAGCACTGGCATGTCTCCTCTCTGATCCTCCGATCGACCAAGAGTGCTTGGGGGATAACTTCGTGGTTTCCATGATTGGGATGAAACGGCTGCGAGCCGACCAGCAGCTATCTTGGATGCATCAATCGCACCCTCTCTCACTTGGCAGTACGAGGAGGGATTTTTGTCCAGCAGCACCGGGTCAGGTAGTGAGCCGGAATCTGATTCCACCGAGTCCTGTGAGTCGGAATCAGGTTCCAGCTCGACTGAGTCTGAGTCTGGTACTCCTGGGGATGTTAACCCGGATGCCACAGTCCTGTCCAGGTCGTCTTTTTCCTTTTCTTTTGAGTCTGTTGTAACAGAAGAATTGGACGATTTGGATGAACTTAATGAGAATGAGGTGAATGTGGTTTCCGAGTATTTCTCTGTGCCCTTGATTTATTGCATTAATTCAGACTTTCAAAACTTTGATGAAAACGACGAGGACGAAGTTCCTCCGGTTTTACAACGTTTAATTGAGCAAGAGCAAGAGAGATTTGTTAAGCCATTAATGGATGAAATCATTACCGTGAACATTGGTACTGAGGAGGACCCGCGGCTGGTCCAGATCGGGTCCACGTTGTCTTCGGAGGAACGCGAGCGCTTAGTCGCTTTATTAAAAGATTTCAAAGATGTTTTCGCGTGGTCCTACGAAGACATGCCTGGAATCGATCCTGAGATTGTACAGCATCGGATCCCCCTTGACCCCGAGGCCCGACCTGTCAAGCAGAAACTCAGAAGGATCCGCCCGGATTGGGCTCTCAAGATTAAAGAAGAGGTCACCAAGCAAATTGACGCAGGCTTCCTGCTGGTATCAGAGTATCCGACTTGGTTGGCCAACATTGTTCCGGTGCCGAAGAAAGATGGCAGGATCCGGGTGTGTGTAGACTTCAGGGATTTGAACAAAGCTAGTCCGAAGGACGACTTTCCCTTACCGCACATCGATGAGTTGGTAGACTTCACAGCAGGGCATGCATTGCTCTCATTCATGGATGGCTTCTCAGGATACAACCAGATAGTGATGGCACCAGAAGACCGGGAAAAGACTGCATTCACCACCCCGTGGGGGACATACTGCTACCGGGTAATGCCGTTTGGGTTGAAGAACGCTGGAGCTACTTATCAACGGGCCGCGACCACAATAACATGATATGATCCACAAAGAGGTTGAGGTGTATGTGGACGACATGATTGTCAAGTCCAAGGAAAGAGAGGGCCACTACACCGCCTTGCATAAGTTTTTCCAAAGGATCAGGGAATTCCGGTTGCGGCTAAACCCTCAGAAATGTACATTGGTGTTACAGCGGGAAAATGCTGGGGTTTCTGATTACACAAAGAGGCATCGAGGTCGATCCTTCCAAAATCAAGGCCATCTTAGAAATGCCACCACCAAGGACTGAAAAGGAGGTGCGAGGCTTTCTGGGTAAAGTGCAATTCATAAGACGGTTTATCTCAAAATTAACCTTGACTTGTGAACCACTTTTTGGTCTCCTGAAGAAAGGAAATAAGTTCCAATGGGACGGCCGATGTCAAGCTGCATTTGAACAGATTAAAGAATATCTACAGAACCCACCCGTGTTGTCACCACCAGAACCGGGAAACCGTTGATTTTGTATCTGTCAGTGACTGAAACTACGATGGGCTGCATGCTTGCACAAGAATCAGAAGATAAGGTGGAGAAAGCCATCTACTATTTCAGCAAGAAGATGCTGGAGTATGAGACCCGATATACACCGCTGGAAAAGGCTTGCTTAGCTTTGGTATGGCTACCAGGAAGCTGCGGCACTACCTGTTAGCTCACTCTGTAATGTTGGTTTCACGACTTGATCCCATCAAATATCTCTTCGAGAAACCAGCACTTACGGGTAGGCTAGCTCGTTGGTTGCTGTTGCTCTCCGAATTTGATCTCACATACGTGACACGCAAGTCAGTGAAAGGAAGAGCAGTGGCAGAGTTCCTTGCCGACCACCCGGTTGAGGGGGATGAAGCAGTTGAGTACCTGTTCCCGGATGAATCAATTCTGCATATCGACGTTGAAACATGGACGATGTACTTTGACGGAGCGTCAAATCAACATGGGTATGGGATAGGAGTGTTGCTGATAGCACCCGACGATTCCCGTATCCCTCTAGCCTTCAAACTCCGATTCAAAGTCTCGAACAATGAAGCAGAATACGAAGCGTGCATTGCTGGTCTAGAAGCAGCCCTGGAACTAGGGGCAAGACGGTTGGACGTCATTGGGGATTCGAACCTTGTTGTGTCTCAAGCTAAAGGAGACTGGAAAGTGAAAGAGGAAAAGATGATGATGTATCACCAAACCTTGGATTTGCTGATTCCTCGGTTTGAGAAGCTAAGTTTTACTCATCTACTAAGAGAGAACAACAGGTTCGCAGATTCTTTAGCAACTCTATCTTCTATGATAGACATCCCGTGTGGAGTCCGGATGCGTCCAGTCATCATTGACCAGAAATTCGCACCTGCCTATGAGTCGATTGCAGCCATAGATGAAGTTCAGGACGAACACCCCTGGTATTACGACATCTGGAATTTCTTGGAGAAAGAAGCATACCCGCCAGGGGTAAATGCCAAAGACAAAAGGGCAATCAGAAGAATGGCAGTTCAGTTCATCATCTGCGGGGGTAAACTGTATAAACGGGGTCATCTGGGAATGCATAAACTGTGCGTTGATGCCGAAGAGTCAAAGCGTCTGATGGAAGCCATCCACGGGGGTGAATGTGGTGCACACATGAATGGGGTAATGTTGGCACGGAAGATTCTCAGACAGGGTTATTACTGGTCCACCATGGAGGAGGATTGTATTAGTTTCGTCCGGCGATGCCACAAATGTCAGATTCATGCAAATCGCATGAACATTCCGCCAACAAAGCTGTACAACATGACTTCGCCATGGCCGTTTTCAGTCTGGGGAATTGATGTGATCGGAGCAGTCACGCCGAAGGGGTCGAATGGGCATGAGTTCATTTTGGTAGCGATAGATTACTTCACAAAGTGGGTCGAGGCCCAATCTTATGCGGTGTGTTGAAGGCTTCGCATGTAGCAAAGTTATCAGAAACAACATCATCTGTCGCTATGGGGTCCCAAACGAAATAATTTCAGACAATGGTTCCCACTTCAAGAAGAGGAGGTGATTGATTTGTTGGAGAAATACAACGTGGCTTTTCATAAGTCATCTACCTATCGGCCGCAAACCAATGGAGCAGTTGAGGCCGCCAACAAGAATATCAAGCGCATACTACAGAAGATGGTGGAAACCTACCGGGACTGGCCAGATAAGCTGCCGTTTGCTCTGTGGGGCTACAGGACTTCAATCAGAACTTCTACTGGGGCGACTCCGTATTCTTGGTTTATGGGATGGAGGCCGTTCTACCTATTGAGATTGAGGTTCCGTCATTACGAGTATTGGCCGAGTGTCAAATAGCCGAGGCAGACTGGCAACAGAGCAGATTTGGAACTCATGCTTTTGATGAAAGAAGGTTGAAAGCACTGTACCATGTCCAAAGTTATCAACGTAGAATTGCCCGGGCTTTCAACAAGAAGGTTAAGTCCAGGAATTTGAAGGAAGGAGATTTGGTGCTCAAAGACAACCGAGCTCCCATCCACGACCCAAGGGGCAAGTTCAGACCTAATTGGACTGGTCCCTATATATCAAGTCAATCTGGTCAGGTGGAGCTGTGGGTTCTGATGGATCTAGATGGCTTAGAGTTTTCCCAACCGATCAACATGGACAAGTTGAAGAAATACTACCCTTGAGAGGCTCGCTAGGCCGAAAACCCGAAAGGGCGACCTAGGCAAAATCAGAGCATAGAAAATTTGAAATTATAAAAACTGAGCTCGCAAGGTTGAAAACCCGCAAAGGGCGGCCTTGGCAAAAGTTAGAGCGCAAAAGGAGAGTAAAAATACCCGAGCGAACCTAAGCCTGAACTACGTAAGGCTTGATTCCCACCTTCGGGATACGTAGGCAGCTTCATCTTGAAGTTCAGCCACAATCTTTTCCCCGATCAACTTTGTCCATTTGATCATCTCAGTCATCTCTATTCATCAGCATTTATCGTGATCTCAAGTACAGTGCTATCAGACTAGGGGCAAACTTTCCGTTGCCATGAAGTGTTGNTTTTATGTTATAGGAGCTTGAGAATGAATAAGATGAGGTTTTATTATTGATGCATATAGGTTGCAATGGAACATGAGGAGCATTGGCAAATCTCGTGTGGTTAGTATAAATGGCAGGAGATTGCTTGTAGACTTAACTGTTTTAGATATGCGGGACTTTGACATAATTCTTGGAATGGATTGGTTGGCAACCAATTATGCTTCTGTTGATTGCGAGGCAAAAGGGTAGTATTTCAGATTCTTGATCAACCAGAATTTTGTTTTGTGGGTAGTGGAGTTAACACTCCTCTTTTGGTAATCTCAGCTTTGCAAGCTAGATGATTGTTGAGGAATGGTTGCGAGGGTTATTTAGCTTCTATGAGAGATATTGTGAGACTGAATTGAAGTTAGAGGATATTCTAGTTGTAAATGAATTTCCCGATGTTTTTCCTAACGACTTACTAGGGTTGCCACCAGATAGAGAGATTGAGTTTGTCATCGAATTGATCCCGGATTGGATGGCCCTAGCAAAGTTGAAAGAGTTGAAGGAACAATTACAAGAGTTACTAGATAAGGGCTTTATTAGGCCTAGTGTTTCTCCTTGGGGTGCGCCCGTTTTATTTGTGAAAAAGAAGGATGGTAGTTTTCACCTTTGCATTGATTATCGAGAGTTAAACAAGGTGACAATTCGAAATAAATATCTTTGCCTAGGATAAATGACCTATTTGATTAGAGCAAGGAGCACAAGTCTTTTCTAAGATTGACCTTCGTTCTGAGATATCATCAGTTGAAGGTTAAGCGGAAGATATACCTAAGAAGCCTTCCAAACTAGGTATGGGCATTATAATTTTTAGTGATGCGTTTTGGGTTGACCAATGCGCCTGCAGCTTTTATGGATTTAATGAACAGAGTATTTAAACCCTTCTTAATCAGTTTGTGGTAGTTTTTATTGATGAATTCTTGTGTACTCAAGAGTAAAGAGCAGCACGAAGAACATCTGAGAATAGTGTTGCAATTATTAAGGGAGAAGAAATTATTTGCTAAATTAAAGAAGTGTGAATTTTGGCTAGAGAGTTATCATTTTTGGGTCATGTGATATCTAAGACGGGGTGTCTGTTGACCCCAAGAAAGTGGAGGCGGTGGTAGAGTGGAATAGGCCTACTAGTGTCACTGAAATTCGTATTCTTGGGTTTAGCAGGATATTATAGAAGGTTTGTTGAGGGATTTTCCCGAATTTCTATGCCTTTGACTCGTTTAACACAAAAGGGGTTAAATTTGAATGGTCTGATGATTGTGAGAAGAGTTTCCAGATCTAAAGAGTCGATTAGTGTGTGCTCCAGTACTTATAGTTCCGTCCGAGATTGAAGGTTTTACCATCTATAGTGATGCATCGAAGATGGGTTGGGTTGTATCCTGATGAGAATGATAAGGTAGTGGCATATGCGTCCAGCAATTGAAGCCATATGAGCAGAATTATTCTACCATGATTTGGAGTCGGCTGCAGTGGTGTTTAGCATTGAAAATCTGGAGGCACTACCTGTATGGGGTGAAATGTGAGATATTCACTGATCATAAAAGTTTGAAGTATATTTTCACTCAAAAAGAATTCAATATGAGGCAAAGGCGATGGTTGGAGCTATTAAAGGACTATGATTTGACTATCAATTATCATCCAGGAAAAGCCAATGCAGTGGCTGATGCCTTGAGTAGAAAGACCCCGAGTAATTTGGCTACCTTGATCACTGACCAAAAGAATATCTTGGAGGACTTGCGAAGGTTGAATATCGAGATTAGATGGCATAACCATGGAGTGCAGTTGGCAAACCTTAGAGTTCAACCCACATTGATTGATAGAATTAAAGATGCTCAGGGAAGAGATCTTCAAGTTGCAAAAACTTAAGACTGAAATGGAAATAGGGCTATCAGATGGAATTTTGTATGCATAAAGATGGAACCTTGAGATTTGGAGAGAGGTTGTGTTGCCTAATGATTTAGAGCTCAAGAGAGAAATCCTGAGAGAAGCTCACAGTTCAGGGTATACTAGTACATCCAGGGAGCACTAAAATGTATAAAGACTTGAAGAGGAACTTTTGGTGGAATAATATGAAGAGGAGAAATTGCTCAGTATGTTGCTCAATGTTTGGTATGTCAACAGGTGAAAGTTGAACATCAGAGACCTGCAGGTAAGTTACAACCTCTTCCTATTCCCGAGTGGAAGTGGAAACATATTACCATGGATTTTGTAACAGGTTGCCTGGGTGGTAACAATGCTATTTGGGTTATTGTTGATCGATTGACCAAATCCGCTCACTTTCTAGCTTTTAAGGGAGGGTTCTCCTTAGAGAGGTTTGCAAAATTGTATATCAAGGAGATTGTGAAGTTGCATGGTATTTCGGTGACCATAGTGTCTGACAGAGATAGCAGATTTGTATCTATGTTTTGGAGAAGCTTGCATGCAGCTTTGGGTACTAGTTTGAATTTTAGCACTGCCTTTCATCCTCAACTGATGGACAGTCAGAGAGAACTATTCAAACCTTGGAAGACATGTTGAGGGCTTGTGTTATTGATCTTGGAGGTTCTTGGGATGAGCATTTGGCCTTAGTGGAATTCTCTTATAATAATAGTTATCATGCGAGCATTCAGATGGCACCATATGAGGCTTTATATGGACGAAAGTGTAGATCACCTATTTGTTGGGATGATGTGGGTGAAAGGAAGTTGTTAGGGCCTGAGATTGTGCAACAAACAGTGGACAAGATCAATCTTATTAGAGAGTGACTTCGCACTGCACAGAGTAGACAGAAAAGTTATGCAGATAACAGGAGACGCGATTTGGTGTTTGGGGTTGGAGACCATGTGTTCCTTAAGGTGTCTCCTATGAAAAGAGTAATGAGGTTTGGTGTTCGTGGTAAATTGAGTCCTAGATTTGTTGGACCATTTGAGGTTTTAGATCGAATTGGAGAGGTAGCTTACAGACTTGCCCTACCACCTTCACTAGTTGGAGTTCATAATGTCATTCATGTTTCGATGTTGAGGAAGTATATACCGAATCCCAATCATGTGATTGATTATGCACCGTTGCAGTTTAAGGAGGATTTGACCTATGAAGAACACCCTGTAAGAATTGTTGATAAGAAGGAGCAGGTTTTGAGGCGTCGAGTCATCCACTACGTTAAGGTTCAATGGAGCAATCACTCGGAGAGAGAAGCTACTTGAAAACTTGAGGATGAAATGAGACAAAAGTATCCACAACTTTTTGAGACTACAGGTATGTCAAATTTCGAGGACGAAATTTCTTTTAAGAGGGGAAAATGTAAAACCCAAGTTGTGTGTAGGATTATTTTATTGGATAGATTAGTAATTAAATTAATTTATATGGGTCATTTATTAATATCAAAGAATTAGTTATGAGATGGCATTATATTTCCTATTACTTAGATGGGTAATTTTGTAACTTTGAGAAATTAGGTTAATAAGCCCACCTGTTGTGGCTTTAAGTCTTGGAAAACAAACAAAACAGAGGCTGGGAATTGCTCCATAGGCGGCTAGGGTTTGAGAAGGTAAAAGAAAAAAAAAAAAGAAAAAGAGAAGAGAGGTTCAAGTGAGGCTGCAATAGGGATTGGAGGCAGCACGTTGGTGATTTTGGGACACCCATTGGTTAAGGTAAAATCTGTCTTTACTTTAATTATTAAGTTTATGTTGAGGAATTTAACAATCAATGCATTAAGGGGATTTGGAAGATCTATAGTGCCTACTTAGGTTTTGAGATTTGGTGCAATGTGTAAGTGTAACTTTGGGTGGGTAATAGAAACAATGGAGTTTTGTATCATGGGTAAGGGTGTGTTTGGCTATAAAGTTGGGTTGAATGGTTTGATCACTTGGATATTAAAGCAATACATTAATCTAATATAGTGGGGCTTTTGTGGGTGTATGTAACATGTAAAAAATATTAATTTATTTGAGGTTTTATTTATTAGGTTTGTGTGATTGAAGTGGTGGAGCTGGGTGTTTGGAGTTGGTGTTGGTGTTATTTCTAAGCGTTTGAGGTAAGTAACCCTCTATCACTGTTGGTTCATTTTTGTTCCTATCGAATCGTTTAAAATCATAAATATTTATTTATAGCCTTCATGTTCTCTTAAAATAAAATATGGGTCAAGTATAAAACACACCGAATATTATTATGAAAATTATTTGAATATTTGGTGAAACTATTCTGAAAATTGTACTAAACGTTTATTCTGAAAATATCGAATGTTTTATTTAAAAGTTGTGTATTGTTTGAATTTTGAACATCACTCTAGTCTGACTATGATTTGGACCCTAGCCAATGGGGGTTATTTATTGGCACAGAAACTAGTTTCTTTTGGGGCTTTACCACCGGCCTATGTGTGGTTCTGGGCCTTGTCACGGGCTAAGTGACCATAGTCATTAAGACTTGGGTTTTGTGAATCAAATCATTGAACCATCTGAATATCGAACCATCGATTTGAACAACGAATTACTTTGAATTATCTTGTTGGCTTTTCATTTAAAATGTATTGTACATTGTTTATTTTTAGCTATGAAACCCTCTTACAAATAATTGTTCATTTATTGAACTGTAGAAAAAATTATATTTATTGGTTATCGATTTATTTATTTTTGTATACTTGATCCAGCTAGCAGTGATGGTTGGTTATTTACTGGGCTATCTAGCTTACCCTTATTTTTTTTTTTTTTCAGATTCTGAAGAGTAGAGCTGCGCGGGTTTTTTTTTACATGTGGGAGTGCCGAGAGTAGGACCATGATTTAAGTACTTGGATTATTGTTTTGTTAGTGGATTAAATTAGTGGACTTGGTGGACAATTTCATATAAGAACTATTTATTTTTATGGATTTTAGCATTATGACAATTAAGGATTTAATTTGAGTATTTTACATTGTGGTTATGTGATTGAATTCTTAGCCTTGCATGCTCACTTATGAGTGTGCGGCGTTGTCACGGAGCTTGGGGCGTGACACTACACACTAAGACCCACGCTTAAAACATCCCCTCTCACACTCTACATCAATGTTCAAGGTCCATCACTGCTAGCCTCTCCCTCTCCAAGCTTGCCTTGACCTCCTCATCTCCACCTCCGGTGATCTCAAGCCATTGAAGTGCCCGCCATCTTCCTAGACTACCTCTAACCACACCTCTCACCCACGCCATCCTATCAACAAGAAATGATGATCTAGTGATTGTAGCTCTTCATACGTAGAACTGAAGTTGCGTTTAAAATTACATGTTTTTCGGATGAAATAGCAAATTCATTACAACCTTGCTGACGTTTCATGCCTTTTTGCAAGATTTAGGTATTCCAGATAGAATCACTTTTGTTGCAAGCTTGCGTCAATGTGCTTTTATAACATAGTTGGAACTCAGCACGCCATTCATGGTAGAAGTTTCATTGGTGTCTCTAGAGAAGAGAACCACTCTTGTTGCCAGCTCTCATTACTTCCTGACAAGGTTTGCATTATTGTGATACAAAATTTGCTTTTTTTTTTTTTTCCTTTTTCTTTCTTCCTTCTTACTTGGTGTTTGTGTGTTGAGGAGTCTTGCACTTGAACCCTTGACTTCTTAACAAGAGACACAGAAATTTTGGCCAAATTTACTGACCTTTATCCAGTGTCCGAAAAGTACTTATTTTGCTTCAGTACAATTAGTTTCAAATATTTTATCATATATGGTGCAATATTTTCCTATAAGGGTTATTCAATGTGTAGTAGCTTCTGCTAATTTAACTGACAATGAAACAGAGAGTTCAGCTCAGCTCAATTCATCAAGAAGTAAATTCAGGCATGTCTTGGTCCTTGGATGCATCAACTTTAGCCAAGGCATCACCATTGAATATACCAATTTCTCTGTGAGGTGCTTTATTAGCCGACATCGCAGGCATTGGGTTCAAGCCAGGTACCAAAACATGACCTTTTTCATAGGTGAAGACTGACTCCTCTGGTTCCACACTTGTTGGTTTCTTCTCAGCCATTGTAGTCTTCCATTGGTTTCTGTTGATGGCTTTTGCATTGACCCATGGCCCTTGTTTTTGATGAGTTTCATTCTTTGTTACAATGAATTTGATTCTGTTAACGGTCTGTTGATCTTTCGGAAAAGCAATATCATCGGCAGACATCACATCTTCCTGTACATTCTGTTGGGTATACCTCCTTATTGGAGTGTGGGACCCAATGGTTTATTAAAAGAGTTTTAATTTGGTTTGGTATTAGTTATAATATATTTTTATATATTATATCTAATTTGTGAAAACCCAATTCAGTTTGGAAACAACTAAGGTTTTGATAATAAACCCTAGATTCACAATATTTTAGATATTGTTTTTGCTCATCCCGAAGTGAAGAGAACGGCTGCTACACATACTCTACTTTGGTGAAATCAATTATTTGAGTGTGTGAAAAGTGGAATTAATTTGGATGGTTCTTTGCTTTGTTTTCAGTGTTGATTTAGTTCGTTATTTTGGATCTTCTACAACTCTGGTTCTGAAGATTTTTGTTCATCTATTTGGTGAGGTCTTTCCTCTTGTTTATTTGTGATTATTTGGAATTCACCTAAGGGTGGTTTTGTGAGACCATTAGTGTCTCGTTTGTAATCGTTTGAAAACTATTTGGTTGATAGTGGAATCGGATTTCGATCCCGTGGACGTACCTCACATTGAGGGAACCACGTAAAAATTCTTGTGTTGCATTTGATTTAATTTTTCCGCATTCATTTTTATTCCCATTGATTGATTTACTTGTGGAGAATCATCGATTTTCCCTAACACATTCGACATGGATTCTTCTATTAGATTAGTAACACTGTCATCAACAATTGATTCTGTTGTAAAAACATTCACCAGTTCCTCGTTTGGATCGGTCATTTGCAGCTCGGTTATCTTCTGAGCCTCAGCATTCTCCAATCTTCAGTAATGGTAATTGTGTTGTTTGTTTCCCATGTCTGGAAACCTCAGTCCGGGCCAAGTTGCCAGAAAATTTCCCCCTTGCTTCCTTTAGGTACATACTTGAATTGTGTTGACCTCAACACAGGTACATCCTAATCAAAATTCAGAATAAAGTGTCAAAAATCACTTTGAAGGCAAAAATTTTACAATGCAAAGTGCTCAAAATTACGACCCAACCACATTGTGTCTCAACTCTAGTAACATACTGAATCCTAGAAGTGATTTTTGTCGTAATTTTGACCATATCACAATGTAAACGAAGAGGGATGCACAGCATAGATTGACCTTGCATTCAATACAAATGAAAACATCAGTTCTACTAGAACCGAACACAACTAACTCTCACATTTTGTCCGATTCTGACATCTGAATTTTTTATGAAAACAAGTATCCTTCTTTGAAAGAGTCACTTCTCACCAGCTCAACAGTCCACAAGTGTCCATTTGACCAGTTAAGTGGTACAGCATCTGAGGCATCCCAGCAACCTAAAATAGGGTCATCACCTGTAAGAAAGAAATGCTCACCAAACGAACACTCTTTCTGCAACTGAAATTTCACGTGAAAAGTCTTTGATGCCTCTGTAAAAGATTCCAACAAACCAAATGTTTACGCATTGTTTGGATCCCAGCATCTGCAGTAGTAGAAACCTGTGTTTGATTAACAAGAAACTGTTATTATATATAAATGGAAATAGAAATTGGAAGAAAGAAGAGAAACGAAAACAATACCTCTACTTTTGATAAGGGGACGCATTGAACTGTCTTCTTGAGCGGGATTGAGAGGAGAATCGAAGATTGGAAGAAGTTGATCTGCGATTTCCCGAGAGGAGCTCTCGACAATGGTAAGCTTTTGCCATTGAAGTTATTTACAAGGATTCTAGTGGAAGATCTCGTTACTGCTTCCATCTCTGCAGATTCAGAGGCAGAGAGAGAGAGAGAGAAGAGAGAGGAGAGAGAGAGAAGAGAGAGATCTAGCTAGCATTGAGGAAAAATCTCAAGTCTGAAGTGGCATTCATCAGAGTGAGTTCATTACTTGGAATTTTCTTTCTTTAGTATATTTATGAGATTCGATCAATTCTGTTTGCTTTAGATAGATCCTATCAAGTCCTTTTCCTTCTGTGCTTTTTCAGGGCTTGTATTACTAGTTTTTCTCTCTGTTTTCTGCTTCTAGCACTCTGTTCTGTTGCTTGTGGAAAATTAAACTTTACCGAGGGGAGTTCGTTTACCCGTGTTTGGCTGCAAAGAAAATAACAATACAAGAAAAAAAGAAATTACCATGGCCCATTTTCCATGTTGGGCTCGGGGGTGGGTTAACTTTTGATAATTCGATTTATTTTTGTTAATTGTAGCCAAACAATTTTATTACATAAGTTATATATGATTTTATCATATTTCTCATTTATTTTTTAAAAATAAATTTGGTAAAATTATATAATTACGATTATTAGATCGATCAAATTTTTTTAATAAATAATCTATGCATAGACTTAAAAAATGAATGAACCAAATCATCAAAATAAGACTGGAGAGAAGTTGGGCCTTTTCACTATTGCTAGCAGTGAGATTGTTGAGAAACCATCCTAAGGGCTCGTTTGTTTGGCTAACTCAGAGGATGGATTGGAGTATGAATGAGATGGGGACCACGTATAGCTTATTTGGTTTATTTATTTGATCCTGAATTGTTACTCCGAATGAAATGCTACTCCTACACTGCAATGGGATTAACTTTGCCTAGTGGGAGATAGGATTGTGAAAACAATCCAACGGTTTAGTGTTGGAATTTACTTTATATTATATTTTATAATTTAATAATATTATATATATAATTTAATATATATATATATATATATATATATATATATATATATATATATATGTGTGGTGTGTCATTCACTGAATCTTTCTATTATTATAATAATAATATTATGTATATATATATTATAAAGATAAATTATATCCTATTTGAAAAAAAAGTTAAATTATAATATACTATTATTTATAATAATTTTATATAAATACTTAAAATATATAAAAATCTATAAAATCATATAAAATTATAAAATAATAAATATTATTGTCATGGTATTATTAATTCAATGGTGTATAAATAAACACTAGGGCGAATTACACTAACAGTCCCTATAGTTTGGAACTCGTGTCACTTTGGTCTCTAACTTTTTAATTATAACACATTTGACCATAAATTTTGAATTTTGTTCCAAATAAGGATAATTGATGATACCATTGCTCAATTTTAAGAACAAAGTCGTCAATTTGATAAAATATAAACTAATTTGACAAAAATAAATGTCAAAAAAATGTTTATGAATTTTCAAAAATAATTTCTACCCACCAAAAATAAAATTATGTAAAATTGATAAATCTTTTAGACATTTATCTATTTATTTTTTTACCAAATTAATTTTTATTATGTGTTTGGATGATGATGGGAGGTTGTTAGGATTTAAATAAATAAATGTTTAAAAGAATTATCAATTTTACATAATTTTATATTTAGTGGGTAGAAATAATTTTTAAAAATTAAAAAATATTTTTTTGATATTTATTTCTGTCCAATTAGTTTATATTTTATTAAATTGACGACTTTGCCCTTCAAATTGAGCAATGATATCTTCAATTGTCCTTATAACAAGATTCAAAATTCAGGATTAAATGTGTCACAATTGAAAAGTCAAGTACCAAAGTGACACAAAATCCAAACTATAAGGACCGTTAGTATAATTCGTCCTAAATACTATTTATCTTATATCTACAACTTAATACCACCACATTACTAATCTTCTCACTAAATCTCACCATATTTATAATTTTATCCAACTTAATCCGCCAAACAAATCTGACATAAAAGAAAATAAAAGAACCGTTAGCTCTCTATTGGTTGTTAAAGTTTTTTAGTTATCTAGAAAAAGTATCCATAAAATAAAATAAGTGGATCGATTTAAATTTGACATGGTGTAAGTTCAATTTGAATGTGACTCACAGCATGTCAAATTTAAATCTAACATACGCTTCATCTTCTAAACACATTAATGTATATTTGTTTTTTTGCTGTGTAGCTTTTATGGATCTAAAATAAGTTGGAGACCAATAAAACAAATAAAAAGGAGAAATTATAAATACACCTTCTAAGGGTTGGTTTGGGAAGTGGGTTGACTTTTTGACTTTTTGGCTATTTTAGCCTGGGCTAAAAAGCTTGGTTTGAGAAGGGTTTTTTTTGATTTTTTTGGCTTTTTTGACTTTTTTTTTCAAAGAAGAGTGTAACGATTATGTTTTAGATGTGATATTTTGTTTGTTGTGGCTAAAATAGCCTATTTTGCCTTTTGTGGCTATTTTAGCCACAAATCATTTTCCCAAACGGACCCTGAGATTTACTTAAATTATAAATTATTTTTCTATAGTTTTAGAAATTACATTATACTCCTAAGGTTTTTAATTTTATAACAAATAAGGCCTCGTTTGGGAACCATCTTTTTTAGCCAAAAAGTCAAAAAGTTACTAAATTAGCCAAAAAGCCAACAACCCATACCAAAAAGTCAAAGATTCTCTTTTCTCTCTACTTTTTGCACATCTTTTCGTAAAAAGTCAAAAAGTCATCCCAAACATACTAGTTTTTTTTAGCTCATATTTTAGCCAAATAGCCAAAAAGTTACTAAATTAGCCTGTTCCCAAACGAGGCCTAAGTCTTTTTATTAATAAATGATCAAGTTAATTAACAGTTTTTAATAATGTTAAAATTTTATTTCAATTAATAATTCAGATAATTTTATTATTGTATATGTGAACAGTTAAAAATTTTACTTTTTCAATTAATTTTGTTAAATAAAAATTTTTGACAAAGAAGTATTTGTAATTTTTTAAATCACAAGAAATAATTCATATTTTAAACAAATTTCAAGAAGTGTATTTGTAATTTACCCAATAAAAAAAGAGAGCCACCATTTGTACCTGCATAGGGTTAGCTTGATCATGAAAATTATGTTCGTTTCAGTAAAAGCCAATAAGTTGAAATTTTCAATTGCTAATTTTGTTGAATTATATTTCTATTTAATAATTATTAGTTAGGAGTCAGGTAGGTGAAGTTTCATCATCACAAACTAATTCACCTAATTTGTGAAAACTTGTATGAGATTTTTATTGATAAATCCCATTTAGAAGTGTTTTAATCCAAGAAGTCCATGAAGGAATTTTTTAACTCATTTAGTCCCATGTATATATAGTTTTATTCCATAAAGTCCTTTTTCTTGATTTACACTATTTTCTTGGACACTTATGCCCTTATATTTAATTGTGATACCCTTATAAATATTTTTTGAACGGTTAGCAATTTTATGATGTGAACATTCATATTCTAAAATTCACATTGGTAGGAATGTAAAATTGGCCCGTAGGCGGCGTGAAACCCGCCCGCGAGTCGGGGCGGGCCCGGTCCGTTGACAATGTGAATATTCACATTCACGTGTTAACATCCACATTAATAGGAGTGTAAAATTGGCCCGCGTCCTGTGGCGGCGCGAAACCCGCCCGCGGCTCATGGGCGGCCCCGGCGCGGGCCCGGTCCGACCCGTTGACAATGTGAATATTTACACTGACATGTTAACATTTACATTGATAAGAGTATAAAATTGGCTCGCGGCCCATGGACGGCCAAAAGCCCGCCCACGACCTGGGGTGGGCTCGGCCCGGCCCGTTGACAATGTGAATATTCACATTGACATGTTAACATTCACATTGATAGGAGTGTAAAATTAGCCCGCGCCTCATGGTTGCCCGAAAGCCGCCCACGGCCCGACCTGTTGACAATGTGAATATTCACATTGACATGTTAACATTCACATTGATAAGAGTATAAAATTGGCCAGCGGCCCAGGGTGGGCCCGACCCGGCCTGTTGACAATGTGAATATTCACATTGACATGTTAACATTCACATTGATAAGAGTGTAAAATTGGCCCGCAGCCCATGGACGGCCCGAAGCCCGACCCGTGAGAATGTGAATATTCACATTAACATGTTAACATTAACATTGATAGGAGTGTAAAATTTGCCCGCCGCCCAAAGCTTGCCTGCGACCCGGGGTAGGCCCAGCCCAGTTCGTTGGCGACCAAAAGCCCGCCCGCGGCTCGGGGCGGGCCTAGCCCGGCCCGTTGACAATGTGAATATTCACATTGACATGTTAACATTCACATTGATAGGAGTGTAAAATTAGCCCGCGCCTCATGGCTGCCCGAAACCCGCCCACGGCCCGTGGGCGGCCCGAGGCGGGCTCGGCTCGGCCTATTGACATTGTGAATATTCACATTGACATGTTAACATTCACATTGATAAGAGTATAAAATTGGCCAGCGGCCTAGGGCGGGCCCGACCCAGCCCGTTGACAATATGAATATTCACATTGACATGTTAACATTCACATTGATAAGAGTGTAAAATTGGTCCGCAGCCCGTGGGCGACTCGAAGCCCGACCGCAGCCCGAGGCGGGCTTGGCCCGACCCGTGACAAAGTGAATATTCACATTGACATGTTAACATTAACATTGATAGGAGTGTAAAATTTGTCCGTTGCCCGAAGCTTGCCCGCGGCCCGGGGTAGGCCCGGCCCGGCCCGTTGACAATGTGAATATTCACATTGACATGTTAAAATGCACATTGATAGGAATGTAGAATTGGCCCGCGGCCCGGGGCAGGCTCGTTTGGGTCCGGGCCCGAGCATGTCTGAGACCCTAGGTTGGGGCCTAGGTCATCACTTTGAAGCCCGGTCCGACCCATCGGCCCGCTTAAGGCCTATCAAGGCTCGATCCGAGGCCTAGCCCGCCCGAGGTGCAATGTATTTTTCTGTGAAAAATAATAAAATTTTGGTAAAAAAAAAAAAAAATGGCCAGGCCCGCCCAAGCCCGACCTAAGCTCGAGGCTAGGCCCAAGCCCACCGGCTCGACCCGAGGCTCGATCCATCGACTCGTCCAAAGCCCGAATACCCTTGTGCTAGGGCTAGGGCCTGGACCTAATTTTTTGGCCCGTGGGCCGGTCCAACCCGACCCGGCCCGGCCCGTGAAAAGCTTGTTTGGGCCTAGTCCAAGACCCTAGGCTAGGGCCTGGGCCATCACTTTGAAGCCCGGCCCGGCCTATCGGCCCGGTTAAGGCCCATTCAAGGCTCGGTCCGAGGCCTAGTGTATTTTTTTGTGGAAAATAATAAAATTTTGATAGAAAAAATTAAAAAGAATTTTAAAAAAATGGCCAGGCCTGCCCCGGGCCGTGGGCGGGTTTCGGGCAGCCACGAGGCACAGGCTAATTTTACACTCTTATCAATGTGAATGTTAACATGTCAATATGAATATTCACATTGTCAACGGGCCGGGCCGAGCCCGCCCTGGGCCGCTAGTCAATTTTATACTCTTATCAATGTGAATGTTAACATGTCAATGTGAATATTCACATTGTCAACAGGCTGGGCCGGGCCCGCCCCGGGCCGCTCACGGGCCGTGGGCGGGTTTTGGGCAGCCACGAGGCACGAGCTAATTTTACACTCCTATCAATGTGAATGTCAACATGCCAATGTGAATATTCACATTGTCAACGGGCCGGGCCGGGCCCGCCCCGGGCCGCCCATGGGCTGCAGGCCAATTTTATACTCTTATCAATGTGAATGTTAACATGTCAATATGAATATTCACATTGTCAACGGGCCGGACCAGGCCCGCCCCGGGCCGCCCATGGGCCGCGGGCGGGTTTTGCGCCGCCACGGGACGCGAGCCAATTTACACTCCTATTAATGTGAATGTTAACATGTCAATGTGAATATTCACATTGTCAATGGGCCGGGCCCGCCCCGACCCGACTCGAATTTTTCCGGGCATCCACGAGGGTCGACATGGGCCGGGCCCCTACACATTGACGATATGAACATTCACATTGACAGTGTGAACATTCACATTAAGGGTATTTTGGTAATTATGTCACCCATAGGACTTATTGAAACATAAGAAAATAATGTGAACTAAATGGAACATAAGTAGATGAAAAGGGTATTTTGGTCTTCTTATCTCAAATAGGACCTAATGAAATAGTCAAAAAGAATATGGGTTGGATGGAATAAAGTTCTTAGAAAGTGGATTTATCAAAAAAGCTCACAACTTGTATCTAATCATGAATGCCAAGGGTGCAAAACTTCAAGGATCAATCAATCACATATCTTGTTTCATTTTAAACCATGGAGTGGTTAGAGCGATTGTTTCTTACTTGGTCAAAAGCAAGGATGATTGTCTATAGTACGAGTATTTCGAAAAACATGCCTTATCAGTATAGGGTATCTCATATGGCACTTCACAAAACATGTATTTAAGATTTTTTTTTTTTTTTTTAAATTTTTGGCGTACCCAAACATATTCAGTACCAAGCCATACCGTACCTAAATTGAAACAATATTTTCTTCTACTACAAAGATAAAATTCCTTTCACTAGATTTCTTTTTTATTTTTTGTTTTATGCTTAGCATGATTTTAAAATTAAACTATGGTTTGTAAGTTATTTAATATATTGACATTTAATTTTGATTTATACCTTTACTTTTGGCATTAAATGTTAATTATAGGTTGGATCTTAACAAATCAAACCATTTAATTAATTTTTGCATTACTTTAAATTAAAAATAAATATTTTTTTATAAGCGTACCTAGTCGTATCCATATCCTACGTTTTTTAATTTTACTATATCGACGTATCTGTATCGTATCCGTACCAATACTCATACCCATACTCTGTGCTTCATGATGATTGTTAATTCTTGCATTTCTCTTTTTTTTGCTGGATGTAGATATGATTAATAGTTAATGCTTTCTTCTTTAATTACTCTGCAACTTACATTAATTTAAGTTTGTCCAATACGTGTCATGTTATATCATTCCACTATTTTACCTAATTTGTGAATAAAACATTACTTTATCCAAATCTTGGATGTCAGTGGAATGAGACTTCCAAGGATTAATCAACTTTCATTTTAAGAAACATAGGATATCATATTTGCCACCTTCCATTTGAAAATATTGTATCGACCATGCCTGATGTTGAGTTGCCATGTCAAGAGGACTAGAAGTTGTTGTGATCTAACCAAATTTGAACTAATTAATTTTACAAACACACACACATTGATATATATATATATATGTGTGTGTGTGTGTGTGTAGGAAAACATTAATAACTTATAAATTCTATTAAAAAAATTACCTGGTTAGATATGTTTGTCAAGTTATTCGGACCATACTCAATATGGTAAACTTTGGACCTTAGCTCCGAATTGTCAGCTTCCACAGCATATATTGTTGTGTCTTGATTTGCTTTATGACAAGATATATCTCTCCATAAATTAGACAGGGAGACACCTAATCCATATTGTAACTCGACTTTTTCACGCCCCTTTTTTGGAAGTCGAAATGAGCCCTATATTTTGGACTCTCGCGGTTCTGAATCTAATCTCACAAGTGCAATATGAAATAGATAATCACCAAAGAGTCCAAATTCGGCAAATCTTTTGAAAAATCGATTTTGAATCAAATTATCAAAAATGGACTACTTTGCCAGATACAGAGTCGCCACCTAAATTTTTTGTTTTTGGGGAAATTTAGGAAACCCATGACTCATGCCAAAGGCCACGTGTCCGTCATCACCAAGATTGTCTCGGCTCGGGAACTTAGGTACGAGAGGGGAAGGTCATGAATGAATTGAGCACCCCCGCTCGCCCGATCAAAGATCAGCCTCTACTAATTATGATATGAATCTTATGTATATCATATGTTCTTGTTCCAGTTTATTAGGCTAGCATTACTATGTGATGCGCACACACTCAAGTATAGACTAAATCGCAAGAATTGGAACACTTGATCTCATGTTTGTTTTGAAAATTGTTTTGAAATATGTACCACTTGAAAAAGTGATCGCATATGAACATTATTCAAATTATTCCAATTCAAGCAACTAGTCTTCATCCACAGGCATTCAAGCAATTATAGCACTTAAGCAATTAGCCTCATGGCAAGCATGCTAAATATGGCAACATCAACACGCATGCAATTATGCTAAAGCGAATAAAGGCTCACCTAGTACTCCAAGCCAAAATAAACAAAAGAGTTAGGAAAAATGCATGATCTTAACTATATGACTAATGCAACACATGTAATCTAAATAGGCTCGACTACTTAACATGGCATATGAATCAATTTGATAGCATACGGTCTAAGCACGTATTCAAAGAAGTGCTAAACTAACGATGCAAGTTAGAATGATGAACCGAGCCTCGGTGCATACAATACA
Organism: Camellia japonica; assembly: GCA_030407325.1. Taxonomy (NCBI): domain Eukaryota; kingdom Viridiplantae; phylum Streptophyta; class Magnoliopsida; order Ericales; family Theaceae; genus Camellia; species Camellia japonica. The sequence continues at coordinate 53,910,961 of JAPPVO010000003.1, forward strand.
AGTGGATGCAAACATGAAGTTTGCTAAACAAAACGTGATGTCCCTAAACTAACCATCGTAAGCTAGTAAATAAAAAGGAAAAAGACATGAGGTTGGAAGACATATACATTATTACATTGTGCTCTCACGAAGGAGAGTCCAAATGAATAAACTAGCTAATTAACTAACTAAAGCTAAGCTAATTATTTAACTATTACAAAATGAAATGATTAAATAGCTAAACTATTTGACTAATTATTACAACAACTTATGAATTAACTAACTATTCTAGTTGAATAATAATTACAACATCATAACTAGTTAACTACTTTAACTAATTACGTAATTACAACACAAGTGCAATTAAAAGAAGTAAGTAAGCTAAACAATTAAGTATTAAGCTAACTACTCCGCCTTGGGAAGTAAGGGATGTTCATGCGCATGCTCGGTTTCCACCAGAAAAGGCCACTGTTTTGCTTCTGGAGAGCCTCTGTTGCACAGAGAACACATACACTATTGCCCACTTTTAGAGTAACTCTGCTCTGCCTCACAAACATATTGCTGAATTTTGCATCAGTGGCTGTCCGGCTAGTGATGAGGACTTGCCGGCCACTAGTGATAGCCGACCGACCATCGAAGGTGGCTTGCCGGCCATTGAAAGTGGCCTGTCAGCCACTGCTGCCCAGTTCATCTTGCTGCAACAAAGAACAAACAGGGCATATACAGGGAATTTTCAAGGGTTTGTTTGCACAACTCACCTCTCCTTTTCATGAACAAATTAAAGGAGAGAAAAACTTGGTTCACAAACCATCAACTCAAGGAATTTCATTGCATGATGGCATATGAACCAAAGTTTGCAAGTTTAATAAATGCAATGAAATGAGACTCTCAAAACCACCTCCCTATCATGGAAGATCAAGGGAAGTAGTGACCTTGAAAACTTGAATCATTTAATCACTAATGAGTATGAAATGCTTCAAACTTCCATGTGTTCAATTAACGTCCGACTAAACACAACCAAATTATTATCTTGCACCTTTTTTAACCTCAATTTTATTACTCCATTTTAGATTACCATCCATTCTTTAATAAATTGAGTCCAATGGTGAGTTTAAGTCCTCTAAATGGAAAGAAGGCTTAAACCAAGTGTTGTCTTAGGCATGAAAGAGACATCATACCGTTGGTAATGAAACCCCTAAGGGATTAAACCATTAAGCATGACATCTCAATCTCATACTTTAAACAAACAAGTTATTTGAACCACTTTCAAAGCAAAACAAAAGCCAAGAAAGGAGGAAGATTGCAGAGATAATTAAGTGTGATTACAAGTATGGAAAGCCATAAATAAATGCAATCAACTCAAAGGAGATGGTATCTAAGGCCTAGAACACCAAACTCATGAGGACTATTACACTATAAGCATGCAAAACAAATCTCAAATGCAACCAACAACCCAAAATAGTGCTAAAAACAATCTAAAATAAGTCCTAAAACATGTTGGAATTAAGCTAACAATAGTTAAATTAATATGCTAAAACATGGCACAAGTGTCATGACCTGCTCCCCGTATCCAAGGGTTAAGTATTGTGATGGCCAGTAACTAAAGTTACCTCTGCGCCAATTCTTGAACAAATTAATAAACGCGAGCGGAAATGATATTTAAGTGAGGGTACCAAAATAATCATCGGAGCTTCTATTTTTATTACAAAATGTATTGACCAAAAAGGCCGATATTTACATATGAAAATATCATAAAAGTGTTGCATGTGTCTATTCCGCAACCTCGCGTCTAAGACTTTGCAAAAGCTATTTCTGAATTTCACCGTTTCCTGAAAATTGGTAAACAACTATAAGCACATGGCAGAGTGAGAAATATTATGCCAAGAGTATAAGGGACACAAAATAACCATGGATAATTATGTAACTAAAATATTTAAGATAGCTTAGTCTGAACAAATAATCATTTAAGTAGCAAAACTGAGATTATGTAAATACATAACCATAACTACGGTACCGAACAAAACATAACAGAGGTCACATGAATGATAGTCAAAACAGAAATACGGATTCAAGAGGTGGCTCGTACGGATTATAGAGGTGACTCTTACAATAGTGTAACACTTATCTTCGCACAATACTTTGCTCTGCACATAACAGAGGTTAATGGATCCATGACAACAGAGGGCCACAAAGTGGTCAAACAGAGGCCAATGGTTATTTAAGTCCCCCAAGGCGTGAGACTCCCGTGGTGTACTTACAAAACATAATTGTTTATAAGGTCATAGTCAAATATTATTTAAAATATAAACAAACATATCCATGGGTTTCATTTTAAACAAATAGAGTTCAGAAATTAATCCACGTAACTAAAATATTTATAAAACATAACTTGTATTAATATAACTAATAAAATACAACTTGTATAAAATAAATTATAATAAATCAAAACATACGTAAAATATATTATGGTAACTCAAGGTATAATATAACTCACCTTAACTTTAATACCTCACTCTTTCTTTCCATTATCAAAGACCATCTCGGCTTCCATTATTTTTTTCTTCCTTTTCTTCGTTTCTTGCCTTTCTCATTCCTCTCTTTTTTTCCTTTTCTTCCCACTGTGATCACCTTCTCCCTATTTATAGGGAGGTAAGAATATTAGTTGGCCAACATGTGGCCAACGCGTATCTTTCCCCAGATTTGATTCATAAATTATATGGATTTATACTTATTTTCAATAAATATTTAAGATAATTACACTTTGGCTCAGTTTTCTAATATAATTATATAAATAAATTAATCCCTAATTAAATTACACTCTATCGTATACCAACATAAAATTAATTATTTATTTTACTACCACACCTATTATTATTATTATTATTATTATTATTATTATTATTTATTTTTAATAATATATCATCACATACAACCATAATACTAGTATAAAATTTAAGGGACAACTTAAATTTTCGGGTTATTACAACAAGCTAGGATAGTAAGCAAGACACAAGGAGGGGAGGCTAACCCCTCCAAATTTGGACTTCAAAACATGATTTTAGCCACTAAAAAAGCTTTAAAAATAAGTGTTTAAAAGCTCAAAAAAAGATAGTAAAATGATGGGAAACACAAGGGTAAAGGCCTTCAAAACAAGGTGCGAAGAATGGTGGAACACCCCTCAACTTTTAATGGCCTTAAAATCCAAGTTTTAGCCCAAAAATGCAGAAGTTTTACAGCCCAAAAACACTTAGAAAATTGCAAGAAAAAGAGTAGTTAAAGCAAGCAAATAGGCAAAGCCTTATACCTTTGAAGAGGAAAACCAATTCCAAGCAACAAAACCAAGCAAACACACCCTCTAGAGCTCCAACAAGGCTCAAGAATACCTCAGCTCAAAGATGAAGAGGTTTGGTTAAGAGTGTATAGGCAAAGGTTGAAGATTTGTAAGCAAAAGTGTAGGAATTTGCTAGAGAGAGAGGAAAAATTTGCTCCAAAATGTTTCTAACCATATAACATAAGAGGGAGGCCTCCTATATATAGAAACACATGAATTCTCCTAGCACAACTGTCACAAAGTATCTGCAAAAGACACCGGTGGCTGGCAAACCACATCAGTGGCCGACAACCAAAAAGTGATAGCTGGCAGCCCAAAAAGGTGGCCAGCATGCCATTAGAAGCTGCAGGCTTGAAGAACCAAGGCTTGGTCCAAGAATGAGGCAACAAGGGTGTAGGGTTTGAAGGGCTCAAAGTTGTGGCATTCCGTTGAGGACTTCGAGCACTTGAGGAGCATATAGACTCATCATCTGGTGTGCATGCGATGGCGTCCAAGTCGTAAGGGCCATCAAAAATGGGGTGTCTACACATACATGCCAACTAGTCCATGTTTTTCTTTACCCATCACTTGTTCAAATATATCATTTGGGCCCTCATTTGATAAATTTGCATTTAAAGTTGTCCTCTCATTCATTTTATCCTATAAGGTTGCAATAAACATGACTTAATATATACATTTCAATCACTCAACACTATAATATGGGAATTTTAACTAATCTACAAGTTCAAATGGACAAATAATTATTTGGTATATACCGTCATTGCTTTCGTTGCCTCAGGGGTTCCAGTCTTCTTTGTAGAACATATTTTAAACATGTGAGCACGTGTTGGAGAGTGTCCCAACTTATTCTTCTACAAAATAATATATTCCAAAATATAAATTATATCATTTTGTCACATCATGCATACATTATCATATTAAATATATAACATGAAAAGCTTAATTAACCTACTCCTTTTGAACACGTGGAAAACTTTTTGTTCCAATAGTATGATTGTACTTTCACTCTACACGGCTTGCTTTGTTTATCACTTTGTGCCTAAAATTACAAATACATAAATTAATGGTGCCCAAACTATCGCAAGTAAAAGAACATATAATGATCAGATCAAGTATACCTTTAGTTCTTCGATGGCCCAATGCTTAATAAGGTGTTCCCACTGATCAGTATATACTCTACTATCTTTATAATGTTTTTGTTGGTCAACACTCAAGTGGTCTTTATAATAATTTTTCTTCATGTTTACCTTCCAGTCTTTTAACTTCTTACCAGAACACTTCATTACCCAAGTCCTAGCATGACTTGGAAGATCAAACTTTGATTGAAGAGAGAGAGAGAGAGAGAGAGAGAGAGAAGAATAAAATAATAGAAAATTAATCTTTCCACATAAAAAATTGAAAATACAAAAAAATTATAAATAGTGTTGTTTTAATCATATTACTCATGTTCACTATTTTTCACATGTGATCTTCGTATAATATTGTGTCATTTACCTGTACAAGTGCCCACATGTGATCTTTGTAATGTTCTGGGACTTTATGCCAATTCTTGTCAGTGAGTAGTGCATTTTTCCCATCACGCACAATAGTTCCAATGAATGATGATAACTTTGTTGCCAATTTGTCATCAGGTTGGCCAACTTTGTTCCAATTGACTGTTAGGCGCTCATCATCACGAGTACCCCAAATATTACACATTTGAGTGGGACCTCTAGTTTTTTTTTTTTTTTTTTTTTTTGTCCACTAGCACCATCTAGTTATAATAATAACAATAATAAAGCATATATGAAGATATAATATGACATTTTTATAAGGTTTGAACTTGCATACCTGCATTATCATTGGGTTGACTAGAGTTTGACTGAATCTCAGATGGAGTTGACTCACTAAACTCACCAACATTGCTTGAGCAAAACTAAAGATATGGGTCCATTAGCTTTTTGCTTTACAAATGAATCCTACTATGATTCAAGCAAAATAGACAAATCAAATTGTAAACTTAGAATGATCCAAATAAATTATTTGCAAATGAACAAAATAGTTGAAGAAAATTAACAAAGCAAAATTGTGTATTCACCTTTATTGCGTTGCTATCTTGATAGTGACTAAATGTAACATATAGTGAATAAATATTTTGTAACCACATATGAAAATGACATAGTTAAATTAAAAATGCATTATTCATTCTTCAAACAATGAATTAAATTAACAAAAACAATGATAAAGAAAGAGAGGGAAAGGAAACTATAAAATTGTTTTCAAATATAAATAACTAGGAATATTCAACAAGTTTAACAGTTGCATAAGATCTAATTCTTCCTCATCTCTATCATCATCTCCATCATCATGAACATTGTTGTCTCTCAACACCTGAGAAAGTGGTGCATCTACAATTGCAACAGACATGTTTGTCATAACCAAATGAAAATTAGTGTCCCCATCACCATTTTGTGTATTGCATACAACACTCTGCAAGTACGCCTCCACATTGTCCACAGAAGACCCCACATTCATATCATAAAAATCTCTTGGATTTATCTTGATAGCAACTTGTCAATCTTTATGTTTGAGGTCTTCTACATACATTACATGTTCTGCTTGAGAAGCCAACACAAAAGGCTCAACATCTTTCATTAATTGTGCAAGGTTGATTAGTGTGCAATCTTTATCTTGTTGTTTCTCTGCTTATGAAACCCATTCACCTTTAAATAACACAACCCTCTTCCCAAACAAATAATCTAACTCAATTATATCTGTTAACACACCATAAAATGTAACATCTCCAAAGATAGGATTTCCATCTCTACCACTTGCAAAGCTTTGTGTTTTTGCCGTGACTATAATCCCACAATTTTGAGTTTTTCTCTTTCACTTGATCTCCTTAGTATGGAACCTAAAACCATTTATCAAGTATTGCTTATATTTTGTGAAAATTCTATTTGGACCACAAGCCAAACATCTAAGCTCTTCAATTATTTGACTATTCCCTGCATTATGCAATTCCTCAACCTGCTTCAGACAATTGATGACATAACTTCTATAAGTGTGGAATGAAATTGAAGTTAATATCAACTCAAATTTTCAAAAACTTCAAAACACTACTTACAAGTTTATGAAACCATGTTGGAAATGTTTCACCATGAATGCGATCAATGGCCATTTCACGAAGACGTGGATTTTGTATGGCAACAAGTCTACGATGCTGTCTGTTTGCCATATAAAAGATTTGTGAGTTTGTGGAAAAGTATGTAAAAAAATAATAATAAAACAAATGATTAAAGATGTAGAGGCTTACTCAATAAATTTGTTGATTGTCTCACAATTAAATAGCACATATCGATGTGCCTTTTCTTTTGTGCCTTCATCTATTGTGTCTATCACGCCCTTACCTAATGGTCAGCTAGGTATTGAGAAAATAGATAATCCTTCTGTACCATTACCCCCTCATCATAATTTTGAGACATCCGATTGAACCGTGTCTCAACACCTTCCATATACCTTGAGCAAAATGCCAAGCATTCATTTGCAAGGTATCCTTTTGCCATACTACCCTCTGGTCGACTTCTATTTCACACATATGACTTTAATCTACTCAAGTACCTATGTTTTGGTAAGTTCAAAAACCTAAATTTTGAATGATGTTCAATAATAACAGAAGTAAAATATCATAATGATGGTAAAGAAATATGTAATTTAATACAAACTTTACCTCTCAATAGAATACATCCAACAATAATGCACAGGTCTTGCTAATCTAGCCTCAGATGCTAAGTGAACCACCGAATGCACCATAATATCCAAAAAGTTAAGGGGAAATATTTTTTCAAATTTACAAACTGTTATCAAAATTTGCCTTTCAAGACGCATAAAGTATTGTGCCATACCAACTTTAGAACATAACTCTTGAAAGAAAATACTCAACTCAATCAAAGGTGAAGTCACATGTGAACTCAACGTTTCTCGAATTGCTAAAGGGAGTAATTGTTGCATCAAAATATGGCAATCATGACTTTTAAGTCCAAAGATTCTACGTTGCTTTAAGTCGATGCATCGTGAAATATTCACTGCATAACATCAAGAACTTTAACAGTCTTCAAAAATTTACAAAAAGCATCTTTTTCTTGTTTCTTTAATGAGAAACAAAAAGGAGGCAAGATGATTTTATTTGCTGCATTTTCTTTTGGATAGAGTTCAGGCCTTATACCTTAAAGTTTCAAGTCAAGACGTGCATTTAGATTATCCTTTGTCTTCCCCTCTAACTTTAGTAATGTTCCAAGCACGCTTTCACATACATTTTTCTCAATGTGCATCACATCAAGATTGTGGCACACTAGATTATCCTTCCAATATGGTGATTCAAAGAATATGCTTCTTTTCTTCCAGTTATATGGTAATTCTGGATTAGTACTCATTTTTCCAGAAGTATTATTGAAGCCATGTAATGTATCCAACACCATAGAACTAGTAAAAGGATTGGGTGCAATTCTTTTTTCTTTAGTACCATCAAAAATTTGCTCATCATCTCGAAATGCATGACGTTTATTCTTACATTGTGGATAAGCTCCTTTTGTCCATCATGTATCAACTTGTAGAACTTCTCTGCTTGTGGATTTGGTTTATCTCCCAAATTTTCAAGGTTGTCTCCATCGACTCTGTCACCGTCATTTCAGATTCCAAATGCCTCGTGTACTAATCCATGCGTATCAATATTTAATTGTGGACCATTCTGCATGTGCGTATCAATACCTGTTACATCAACAGATGATGCTTCACCATGTAAAACCCATTTAGTGTAACCCTTTGTGAATCCATCACATACTAAGTGATCATATGCAACTGACTGAGTGATGGGAAAGGTAAGTCGACACTTGACGCATGGACATATGATCTTATCCTCATAACTTGCATTAGTAAATGCAAAATCGAGAAACATGTCAACTCTTTTCTGGTATGCATCACTTAATCTTGATCAATACATCTATGTCTTATCCATAAATAAACAATCTCGATTAAACAAGTGTCCAAAGTGTTTCTAGAACATTAAAAAATGCATATATCAATAACAACTATTTGTAAGTTGTGATTGACAAAAACAACTAAACTTGATTTTGCAAGAACTATAAGATACTAACAACAATGTAAAACATAACATATTGAATATATTGGTGCATGGCTATAAGGCAACTAACGTCAAGAGAAAACATGTAAAAGAATTTAAGTATTACAAAGTCAATGCAGTATCATTATTTTAATAGCAATGCAAATGCTGATGGAGATTTGAGAATGTGAAGAAAGCATTGTAGATGTCACATTCTCACCTCTGTGCTACTTTTTGTTTCTTTCTAAAGGAAAAAAGAAACGAGAATATGCTTCCTAGCAAGAATATTAATAAATTGTATTCTTCAGAAACTCCATCCTAGTTCATATGATCATTTCAAAAAGAATTTGGCCTAAAAAAAATGAGTGCCATGGACAATTTACTATATAATCTGAAACAGACATGTATGTTTGGCTTATTCTTTTTTTTCTTAGTTTGGTTCCAAATGCATACTTGATACAGTGTGCATCTAGTTACCTGTGCTTAAAGAGTTACCTCCATGTAATTGGACATTTCTTTCTATACCCTTGTGTGTTTCATATGAAGTAGCTGGTACTTCAGAGGAGGATTTAAGTTGTGGAGATGTGGAAGCAGCTGAAATTCAAGAATCTTCTGGTGCACATCCAGGTGACCAGGAGCTGAAAGAAATGCTATTGTGCAAGTATAGTGGCTATCTTAGCAATCTGAGAAAGGAATTTTTAAAGAAAAGAAAGAAAGGAAAGCTACCGAAGGACGCAAGGATTACACTGCTGGATTGGTGGAACACGCACTACAGATGGCCATATCCCACAGTAATTTCAATTATGACCTTTATTATTATTGTTTTTGTGTCATATTTATATGATACATAATAAGATCTCAGTTGCCAAATGTGATCCACAAGTGTAGTTACAAAGATTTACTCCTAACTAAATCTCAAATCCCCTAAACCTATATATTTCAAATAAATCACTGAACACTACTTTCATAAATTTCCTGTGTGTCAAAGATTCTGGTGAAATCAAGATTAATGCTAGCTCATCCACCATTGGGTTTGATGTGACGGTAGTCTTTCCAACGTTGAAAATGGGATTAAAAACTTTAATATAGCTTTAAGAAAGACAATTTAATTATGTGTACAGATGAAAATTACAATTCTTGAACTGAACTGGGAACATACTTTGACCTTGTCAACAAATTAGTGTACATCTATTGAGCAGCAAACATTCCGATTGTATACTGGTTGGTGCCTTTGGCACAAATTATGTGTCCTATGGAAGTTTGTCATTAATTTATTTCATTTCACTTATCTAACAAAAAAACAAGGTAGTTTGGAAGTTTCTTTCATTAATTTCCTTCATTTCACTTATCCAACAAAAAAGCAATGATGGAACAAGATTCTTGAAGTTTAGTTATAGCATCTATAACTTCCTTTTCTAAGGGTGAAGATCTCAAATGTGGTGAACCTAATGATAAGATTCTAAGAACCAGAAAGCATCTTCTTGACAGAGAGCATCTTCTTGATCCACGCGGATTGTTCCTAAGGTTTAAGTTTGTTTTTAGTGAAAACTTTGTTTGATCATGCAAGTAAAAAGGGGCATTTTCTTAGGTAGCATTCTTATATAGAATTGAAATGAATGACTTATTTTGGAAGTCTAGTGGAGTCTATTTTATTCCATTTAGAGATTACCATTTTCCTATTGCTTAAAAACTCCAATTTAGAGGCTGTTTTTTAGGTTATGAGATTTCTTGAAAACACACTAGGAAAACACTTCTATAAGAGAAGATAATACATTGAAGTACACACTAGGAAATTTCACAAGAACAAATACACACTTGACCTGACAGACTTAACTAGAGATACCACTTATACAACAAACACACTAGGAAAGCTAAGGAAAAATAACACAAAGAATTGCCTAGAAAAAGTTCTCTGTTGGAACTATACAGCTACAGCCCATCATATAGTGTTTAAGTATCTTTAGTTAGTCCTATAAAAAGTTACATATCCCTCTTGGTCTCAGGCGGTGTCACTTGTACTAAGGCCTCTGATCAATTAAATTGTTCCTGATGTTGTGCGGTCATGTAACTTTTTAAATCTGGATTGCCTATGGGTCACAGCCTAGTCTATGACTTCTGTAACTATAGTTTATAAGGAAAATATTGATTTCTTAAAATATTACAGAACTTGATTTTGTCGAACTCATCCAACAATCTGTATGTAAGATTACCATGATTCGAGTCATGACTACCACCAATACTAGGACAGAGACACTACAAAAGAATACAATTCTCAATAGAATCAGAATTAAATCATCATTTAAAATGAAGCTCCATTTGCTCCCTATAGGCTTGTAGCATCTAGAGGAAATTTTAAGCACCATTTCCAGATTTTAGTGCTTTTTGGCAATTATGATTATTTTTAGAATAATAAAGTATTACACTGCAATCCAGTAGATGCACTGTTTTTTTGCAATGGTAAGCTGGGTTGAAGACTACCAAAAAAACCCCACCAAACAAACCAAAAAGAATTCACAGGGGGGAAAAGAAATATCCAGTTCTCATCCAATTAAAGTGACAATTCACAACACCTTATCATTCCCTATTCAAATTTTGTTGGTCTTCCACTTCACCACATAGCAAGAATGCAAAACAAATAGTTCTGTAATGCTATCATTAGCAAATCAGAGGTTAAACTTTAGTTCTAGCAACCCCAATAAAATAACCAAATAAACAATCTTTTCCAATTCCACAAAAATTTGGAATGATGCTTTGAAGCATTTGTAAAAAAAAAAAAAGAAAAAAAAAAATGCAACATCCCACTGAAGCATTTAAACAAACACTTGCAAGACATTATATAAAATCACAACATAAATGTAATAATAGTAAATTACAACTAAACTTTTGTAATAAAAGATGAAAATTAATAAATTCATGAGTTAAAAGAATAGATTTTCAGATTGTATCAAGTTTTATGCCTAAAACAAGAAGATCATAAATAAGTGAAAAAGATAGAGGTATTGTGTGTGTTTGATGAGAGTGAGAAAGAAAGAAAGAATACCTAATGAACTCTGATTGTAGAAGATGAAAACACAACAAATTTGTGGTGTAGATGGTAGACAAGGATGGCATGAAAGATAAAGAATGATAATCTCTTGCTTCATGATTTGGCTCCCGCCTCTTTCACCCGCGAAAATCAAATTTGTTTCACCAATTTCAGAATTGTTGGACTGTCGCCTTGGTCTCTATCTCGATCTCCTCTACGGATTTTGCCTCATCAATTTTGGTTTGTTTCATTCTCCTTCGTTATTTCCTTTGTTGCATAATATATATATATATATATATATATATATATATATATATATAATAAAAAAATAAAAAAGGTGGAGAATCAGGAATGATGCTCTGTAGCTAGAATAAGTTCGTTCATATTTTAATAAAAAAATAAATATTAATTTTGGTTCTTATATTTTTTATTAAATCAATTATAACCTGTAATTTTTAATTTTGTATCAATTTAGTCTAATTAATAATGCTGTTAGTGTTTTTGATGAAGAATGATCACTAAATTTATTGAGGTTAACTCAACGAGTTGAGCAAATTTATTATTTTACCTCTAAAAAAATGACATATGTCACTTATATGCATATTTGTCATTAAAAAATGCTAACAATTATGGCTAATTACACTAATAGTCCCTCTATTTTGGTTATTATGTCAGTTTAGTGTTTGTAATTTCAATTGAATCGATTTTAACATTGATTTTTTTTTATTTTATTTTGTCTCAAATTGATCCAATTGATAACATTTTTTTTATGACAAATGCAACCTGTCATCCTTTTAGGAGTAAAACAAAATACTTGGTCAATTCAGTAACTTGACCTTAACCAATCCAATGAAAATTTCTATTAAAGACCTTAAAGCTATTATCAATTCGACTAAATTGACGTCAAATCTAAAATTAAGTGTCAAAAGTGAGTCAATTAAAACCATATGGAATAACAAAATGTAAGGATTATTGATGTAATTTACCCAATAATTATAAGCAATTGAAAGAAATTCATATAAAATCATAAATTCAGAGTGAAAATCAAGTTAATTAAAACTACAGAGATTAAATTCATGAAACTTTATCATTGTAAAGGAGAGAAATTTGAAATTTTATTTTTCATGTTAAGCGTGAGTGTTGATTTCCGACCACACAACCAAACGGAGAACTCAGCTAGAGAGCACCGGCAGAATAGATTAAGTCTGAACACCTGCCAACAAGAATATGAGAATACTGCGGTGATTCGTCCACCCGGGGGCACTCAGACGATTAAGTCAGTAATCTTATCTCTCACAGATATCAATACAAGTACTTAAACTTCAACAATAAAAGCATAAAAGCATCTCAAATAAAGCATACCTTAGACCCACGAGGGTGCCTTACTTTTATAATGATCAGTGTCCAACTTCCCCTAGAAGTCTTACTTCATGGGACTCTATCCTTTACAAGGATAATATTTATCACAACTCACACTATTCAGATTAAGATGAACTCCCTCAAGAGTCCCATCTCTATCCAAATAGGTAGCTTGATGTCATCTAGGACTCTAGTCCTCTATCCAAATATCTCGAATTCCGGTATTATCGCACTATATCTTGGCACCATGGTCTGCCCATGTGGCACCTCGGCTAACAATCTTGGCCACATGGACTACCTAAAATTATGTCCTCACAATTGCCCCCTAGGTTCTATTACCTCGGCAAACTGAGGTGATGGAACCTATACATGTACTTCCCCGACCGAGATCGTGACTCGTTGGCACCAAGAAACAAGGACTCAAATGTCCATTCATCAAGAATCAAGAACCATGAACCATCATGTTCCATTTCATCTAGGTCTAACATCTCGACAGAGATCGCACTGCTAGCAGAGATCATGACTTGCTAATTCGAGAACATCAAAATCCTAGTATCCACTCATTAGAAACCAAGAATAAACAAGTTCTGCCCCCATTCAAATTCAACATCTTAACCAAGATCAACATCTCAACTGAAATCATCATGTTAACCAAGATCATCATCTCAACTGAGATCATCATCTCAACTGAGGTCATCATGTCAACCAAGATCACCATCTCAATCGAGATCGTCATCTCTACCGAGATCAATATCTCAACTGAGATCGCACTTCTCAATTAAGATCATCATGAGATTGGAGCATACCAATCACGTCCCCATCATGTCGCATCAGTTCTGCCCCCCATCGTTTGACGTCAGCACGGCATGTCAGGACTCCAAATCATAACTTTTTGCCATATTTTTCTATTTCTAACAAAACCATTTCATCTTCTTATTTCATCTCTATCTGTGTCCCTAGACTCTCTTTCTCTTGGCCTCTACAAACCATCATCGCTGTTCTTGAAGCATTCATTACTATGAAGACTCCTTTTGTGCCCAAGGTTCAAAACTCAAACTAACAACCAAGCAATTCATCAGCTGCTCCACACATCAACCCACCATCTCAATGGCAATGAAAATACCGACATAGCGACAATCTTGCAGCTAGAACCAGGAACAGGAACACTGAGGTCCTAAGCTCCCAGCCTCAGACCTTGATAATTTCCCAATCGCTTTATCTACGAGTAACCATCGCCGTAACCAATGACGACATGTCTCGCCGAACTCTTGTCATAGAAGACCTTCTTGTTCACATCCCTGATATTATAACTGTGCAATCCACTCTATCTCCTTATAGTCAATCCAACATGCTCATGCCTCCAGCAACTCAATATGAAGCAAGTGGACCAAGTTACTGCTGCCAAAGCCGAGGCCATTGCTAAGGCCAAAAAAATAAGTCAACATGGCCTACAACAAAGGCTACTATCTTGACTAGATGACAGCCCTCAAAAAGATGTCTGTCCCCGAGGACTCACCCTTCCGTGATATGGGTCAGCTCAATGTCCCTTTCCCTCCCTCTCCCAATCAATCTGAGGATAAGGCCGAGGAAGTAGAAGAGGCAGATGATGAGGAGGCCGGAGACAAGGAAGAGGCCGACGCTGAGGTTGCCGAGAAAGAATCTGAAGCTGCTGCTGGGGCCAAGTCCCCAACTCTGAATGAGCAAGTTCTTGACTTGACTCAGGATAAGGAGGATGAGGTTCAAAAGACCACTTCTAAGGCTGAGGTCGAGACTGCCAACAAGAGCCTAGATGACACACTGCGTGAGATTGATGCCGAGGTCTAAGCTAAAAAATTTGCTCAGCTGTCTGCCGAGGCTGACACAACGCCAATTGCCAAGGCAGGGCAGACTATGGAAAATGCATGAACTTTGGTTTTTCCTCCTTTTTGTACTTTTCTTTCTTACTTTTGGACAGTTGTAATATTTTGTTTGAAAAATGTTAGCTTTATATTTGGCCGATGTGCCCCTTTTGTCTTTGTAGATGAACAAGTAATCTCTTATGCCAGGCCGAAGTGCCTTTTTGTATCTGAACAAGTTTCTTTTCTGAATGCAAGTCTTATATTTTCTTCCAAGTGTTGAATGTATGCCTTCTTTTCTTCTATGCATGTTTGCTGCTTTCTTTCATGCTTTTCATGCTTCCAAATTTAGAATATTTTTGCATTTCTTCAAAGTATACCTTAACTGTATAATAACTCCGGGATATAATACCTTGGATAAACCTTACTGTTTGCCTGGGCTAACCATTTTCATACCTCGGCTAGCACTTTAAAATAAAAATATTTTTACAAGTGTTATTACTTTTTTACGTCCATACGCTATCTTCTATTAAGACTTCACCCTTTTCAAGTTTTGACAACATGGTTGGTCACCTTGGATAACATGTACCTTAGATACTTTATTCATCATTGCATCAGCTAACTCCAACTTGTAAATTTCTCCAAAATTTCAACAAGTGTTAAGCCCATTTCTGAAAATTTCAACAAGTGTCAAACTCTTAAGTTTGTTCATCACTCCGGCTTCCTGCCCCCTAATGTGAACCTAAGCTCCACTTAAGTTCACATTAAGCATGTAACTATGGTCTTTTACCGAAGTCATATTCAAACAAAGGCTTCCCGAGGTGTTTCAACCTTGGTTTCTCTATTAATGAACTTAGTTCCATTTTGAGTTTGACTCTGCCGATATGGCAAGTCCAGGTTAATTCAACTTAGTTCAACTCCATTATATGCAAGTATAATTCGAATCTTCCATATAATGAGTCTAAGTTATTCGTCATGTTTCATTCAGAAACATCGCCAACTTAGTTCAAGTCTATTATATGCAAGTATAATTCGACTCTGCCATATAATAAGTCTAAGTTATTTGTCATGTTTCATTCAGAAACATCGCCAACTTAGTTCAACTCTATTATATGCAAGTATAATTCAACTCTGTCATATAATAAGTCTAAGTTATTCGTCATGTTTTATTCAGAAACATCGCCAACTTAGTTCAACTCTATCATATGCAAGTATAATTCGACTCTACCATATAATAAGTCTAAGTTATTCGTCCATGTTTCATTCAAAAACATCGCCAACTTAGTTCAACTCTATTATATGCAAGTATAATTCAACTCTATCATATAATAAATCTAAGTTATTCATCATGTTTCATTCAGAAACATCGCCAACTTAGTTCAACTCTATCATATGCAAGTATAATTCAACTTTGCCATGTGATAAGTCTAAGTTATTCGTCATGTTCACCATGGGAGCATCGCCATAAGACATTTCGGTCTTATCACACAATCATGGATTCTAACAACATTTTCATGCTTTTTTACATAGGCTTCGGCATCCTTTTGCATTTAGGGTCACCAGAATCCCTATGATATAGCTCTGTGGGCAAAGGATCTGCCACCTGCATGGATCTCATTTAAAAAGTCTTCAACCTAGGAAGGATGTACATATCACAACAGAGGTCCAGTAAAAGTCCTTCTGTATTGATGGCCTTCTGCTGACAGGCAGAACCTGGTCGACTTCAATCTGATCTTGTGTGCTTCTTTTTTGTCTTTTGGGATTTGGGATCTGCTCATTTAGGCTGAGCTTTTGTCTTCTCGGACCTACTCATCTAGGCCGAGATCTTGTCGT
The DNA here is from genome assembly GCA_030407325.1 of Camellia japonica. Lineage (NCBI taxonomy): Eukaryota > Viridiplantae > Streptophyta > Magnoliopsida > Ericales > Theaceae > Camellia > Camellia japonica. The sequence goes on from JAPPVO010000003.1 coordinate 53,927,421, forward strand.
CTAGGATCTGGGATCCGAGATCTAGAATTCGAGATTTGCTCAGTTCGACTGAGCTTGTCTTCTCGGACCTACTCCTCTAGGCCGAGATCTTGTCTTCTAGGATCTGGGATCCAGGATCTGTAATCCGAGATCCACTCATTTAGGCTGAGCTCTTGCCTTCTCGGACCTACTCATCTAGGCCAAGATCTTGTATTCTAGGATCTGGGATCTGGAATCTAGGATCTGCTCACTTAGGCTGAGCTCTTATCTTCTCGAACCTACTCATCTAGGCCGAGATCTTGCCTTCTAGGATCTAGGATCCGAGATCTGCTCACTTAGGCTGAGCTCTTGTCTTCTCAGACCTAATCATCTAGGTCGAGATCTTGTCTTCTAGGATCTGGGATCCGAGATTCAGGATTTGGAATCCGGGATCTGCTCACTTAGGCTGAGCTCTTGTCTTCTCGGACCTACTCATCTAGGCCGAGATCTTGTCTTCTGGGATTTGGAATCCGGGATCTACTCACTTATGCTGATCCTTCTATACTCGAAAGTCATCTCCTTGGGAGCGCTCATGCCCCCTGTCTTTGCATCCCTTCTGAAAGGGTCTTCATTCTATTAATGTTGACACATTCTCCATCTTCGCTAAACTAGTCGTTGCCGATATCTTGATCTTGCACGGTGATGGCCATCTATTCTAACTAAGTTCCCACAGACAGCGCCAAATTGTGGGTGTTGATTTCCGATCATACAACCAAACGGGGAACTTAGCTGGAGAGCACCGGCAAAATAGATTAAGTCCGAACACCTGCCAACAAGAATATAAGAATACCGCGGTGGTTCGTCCACCCGGGGGCACTTCGATGATCAAGTCAGTAATCTTATCTCTCACAGATATCAATACAAGTACTTAAACTTCAACAATGAAAGCATAAAAGCATCTCAAATAAAGCATACCTTAGACCCACGATGGTGCCTTACTTTTATAATGATGAGTGTCCAACTTCCCCTAGAAGTCTTACTTCATGGGACTCTATCCTTTACAAGGATAATATTTATCACGACTCACACTATTCAGATTAAGATGAACTCCCTCAAGAGTCCCATCTCTATCCAAATAGGTAGCTTGATGTCATCTAGGACTCTAGTCCTCTATCCAAATATCTCGAATTCCGGTATTATCGCACTATATCTTGGCACCATGGTCTGCCCACGTGGCACCTCGGCTAACAATCTCGGCCACGCGGACTACCTAAAAATATGTCCCCACATTAAGTCATACAAAGCCGTTGATCAATTTTGTACATGTGGCAAGTACAGTTAAAAAAACATGTTATATTGAGTTTAATTTATTTGTTTTTATTTATTTTGTGCATTTTAAAAATTTTGAAAATATATTGGCATTTTTTGTTTTTTCAAAAAATGCCATTATATAGCTTGGAAAGTTTTTGGCTTAGTGGCATTTCTGAAAATGCTATAAAATATTTGTTTATGACACTTTTCACCTAATGCTATAAAAAGTTACTTGCACCTACCTAGTTTAGTGACATTTTTTAAAAAATGCCATTACTATTAAAGTTTAGTGGCATTTGTTGATAAATGTCACTAAAACAATTTCTTGTGTAATTCTTTTATAAAATGCCATAAAATTGATGTGAGATTTCTTTATTTAAATGCCACTAAAGCCTTATATGTTTGTGGTTATGTGGCATTTTTCTAAAACGTGTCACCGAATTTTATTTTTGTGGCATTTTCTAAAAATATGTCACTAGTGTAATGCCACTAAAGTGTATTTTTGTTGTAGTGACTCCTATATTTTTCTCTCCTTGTGTAATTAGAAAATGGGCAACAAACCATAAAATACAAGCAATAATATGGTTGAAATTAAAGGCACAAAAACAATCACAAAACACTAAAATTTACATGGTTCGGCAAAAAAGCCTACATCCACGGGTCCAACTCCGAATCAACTTCCACTATAAAATAATGGGGTTACAAGATATCATCTATAGTCACAACTAGAGGCATACAATCATCAAGAGAATATTCTTGGATCACTAATCAACAATTATATCATCACCACAAAGGTGGGTTTCAACAAAATCAACAAGAGATAAAGTTTAGGTCTCACCAAAGTGGATATCCCAAACTACCAATCCAAGAGAGCTTTGACAAGATCAACTCCGATAAAAATGTAGAGCTTGCTTTCATGAACAACATGCTGAAATTTCATCAAGATTGGGCAAGAAATGACCATCCAATCTTGATTTGAACTATGGAAGGAACCCTAAGTTTTTCTCCTCTTTTTCACTTCTCTCTCTCAGCTCCTCTGTTTCTTTTTGTTGCTGTGTACCAAAACATTAGAGACAAAAGTCTCTTTTACTCCTTTTCATTTTTTTGACTTGCAGGTACAAATCAAAGCTTCTTTGGGAAGCTTTACAAGTAAAATATATAATAAATAATATTGACTCTAAAGAGTCTTTGTGTGTCCCACCTAATTAAGGAGGGACCCACCCAACAAATCTCCCCCTCCCAACTTAGGTGGGGGGCACAACCAACCCCACCTTACTTCTAAAAAAATCACGTTTCTCCTTGAATAATGATTTAGTCATAATATCCGACCCATTCTCATTGGTGTGACCTTCTCAAGTTGGATAAAACTAAGTTGTCCATCGACACCACCCCGGAACAACTAGTGGGATTAGTCTTCCCGGAAGGCGCTGCGCCAACTTTGACCTTTTCAGACAAGGAATTACCACTAGAAGGCTCTGCACACAACAAGCCTCTATACATATCCATAGAGTGTTGAGAAAAGTGGATACCAGTGGTGTTGGTCGACACCGGGTCAGCAATCAACGTCTGTCCTTGTCATACGGCTTATGTTATTGGTTTGAAATCAGCCAATTTTGTGCCTACATCCCAGGTGATCAGGGCGTATGCTAATACAAGCAAAGAGGTGATGGGGACAGTGCAAATTAGAGTACAGGTTGGCCTGGCTCAACAGGACATCGAGTTCCATGTTCTGATGTCCCGGCCACTTTCAATCTCTTGCTCGAAAGGCCGTGGCTACACCAAGTAAAAGTCATCTGCTCCACCCTTCATCAAATGCTAAAGTACCCCCATGGAAAAGGGGTAGCCATAGTCTTCGAGAATTCATCCATACATCCTCTGCCAAAGGTCACTACACCTATGCTGGAAATTATGCATGGCGAAGAGGATGTTTTCCTCTCTGGATTTACCTTGGCCAAGGCCTGGGCAGTACAAACCATCCTAGCATCGGATGAGGGCTTATTTGTCAATGCTCAATCGATTTACTTCATGAATAAACTCCAACACAAGCTAGGAATGGGATTAGGAAGAAGCGGCCAGAAGGACATTACTGCGTTGGCCGATGTGCCACATAACCCGCATGCCTTTGGTCTCGGCTATATGCCCACCAAAGAGGACTGGGTGAGAAAAAGGAAAGAGATGGCAGGAAGAGCCACAGCAAAGCAGATCGGGAAGCGCTATGAACTTGTGCACCGACCTATCCGGGGAACCTTGAATGGCTATTTTTTTTGGGAGGGTGAAGACTTCCCATTCTATGGTTTCCCTGAACCCTGGTTCAATTTTGAGAAGTAGCGTGTTCCCGGTTTTGAGATTTTCTTTAACTTACAGCTGCAAGAGAGTGACATAGAGGAACAGACTGAACTAATTGCTGAGGCTACAAAGAGCACAGAAAGTGATTCCAATAGTACTAAGCTTGAGATAGGAACAGCACTGGCATGTCTCTTTTTGGATCCTCCGATCAACTCAGAGAGCTTGGGGGATGACTTAACCATTTCTATGATCGGGGACCAACCAGGTGTGAACCCTTCTAGCAGCATCTTGGATGCATCTAACGCACCTTCCCTTATTTGGCAGCTGGATGAGGGCTACATATCTAGCAGTTTTGAGTCGGGTAGTGAACCAGAATCTGATTCCACAGAGTCTGTGGAATCAAAATCAGATTTTGATTCTTTTGAGTCTGGGTCCGGTATTCCTAGGAGTGATAACCTGGATGCTGAGGTTTTGTCCAGGTCATCTTTTTTCATTTCTTTTGAGTTTGTTGTAACCGAGGTTTTTGATGAGCTGGACCTTTTGAATGAGAATACCACTGCAGATTCTGAGTACTTCTCCATGCCTCTTGTTTATTGCATTGATCATGATTTTTAAAATTTTGATAAAAATGATGAGGAAGGAATTCCTCTGGTTTTGAAAATTTTGATTAATCGAGAGGATGAGAGGTTTGCAAAACCCCTCGCTGATGAAATCATTGCTATTAATATGGGTGCTGAGAAGGATCTACGTCTAGTCCAGATCGGGTCCACGTTGTCTTTGAAGGAGCGCAAGTGCTTAGTTGCTTTATTAAAAGATTTCAAAGATGTTTTTGCGTGGTTCTACAAAGACATGCCTGGAATCGATCCTGAGATTGTATAGCATCTGATCTCTCTCAACCCCGAGGCCTGACCCATCAAGCAAAAGTTGTGGAGAATACGCCTGGATTGGGCTTTGAAGATTAAGGAAGAGATCACCAAGCAGATAAACACAGGGTTCTTGCTAGTATCTGAGTATCCGACTTGGTTGGCCAATATTGTTCCAGTGCCAAAGAAAGACGGCAAAATTCAGGTGTGTGTGGATTTTAGAGATCTGAACAGAGCTAGGATGATTTTCCTCTGCCACACATTAATGAATTTGTGGACTTCACCGCAGGCCATGCATTGCTCTTCTTCATGGATGGATTTTTCGAGTATAACCAGATTCTGATGGCACCCGAGGACAGAGAGAAAAACTGCTTTCACTATGCCGTGGGGAACCTAATACTACTGGGTGATGCCGTTTGGGCTGAAGAATGCCGGGGCTACCTATCGACGAGCTGCAACCACAATTCTACATGATATGATCCACAAAGAGGTCGAGATGTATGTGGACGACATGATTGTCAAGTCCAAGGAAAGAGAGGGCCACTACACTACCTTGAAGAAATTCTTTCAACGGATCAAAGAATACCGGTTGTGGTTGAATCCGTAGAAATGTACTTTCGGTGTAACAGCAAGAAAAATGCTGGGTTTCTTGATCACACAGAGAGGCATCGAGGTAGATCCTTCCAAAATCAAGGCTATCCTAGAAATGCCACCACCAAGGACTGAAAAGGAGGTGCGAGGCTTTCTGGGTAAAGTGCAATTCATAAGACGGTTTATTTCTAAATTAACCTTGACTTGTGAACCACTATTTAGTGTCTTGAAGAAAGAAAAAAAATTTCGATGGGACGACCAATGTCAATTCGCTTTTGAGCAAATCAAGCAGTTCCTTTAGAATCCACCTGTGTTGTCGTCGCTAGAGCCGGAAAAGCCCTTGATTTTGTATCTGTCAGTAATAGACACAATGATGGAATGCGTGCTCGCTCAAGAATTTGAGGATAAGGTGTAGAAAGCCATCTGTTACTTGAGCAAGAAAATGCTGGATTATGAGACCCGCTACACTCCGCTAGAGAAAACTTGTTTAGCCTTGGTATGGGCTACCAGGAATCCGTAATTCTAGTTTTGAGATTAGATCCCACCAAATATCTTTTTGAGAAACTAGCGCTTACGGGTAGGCTAGCTCGTTGGTTACTTCTTCTCTCCGAATTTGATTTGAAGTATGTTACTCGCAAGTCTGTTAAGAAGAGAGCCGTAGCAGAGTTCCTGGCAAATCACCCAGTAGAAGGGGATAAAGCAGTAGAAAACATGTTCCCAGATGAGGCTATTCTGCAAGTCGAGGAAGAGATTTGGACAATGTACTTTGACGGAGCATCTAACCAGTACGGTTATGGGATAGGGGTGTTGCTGATAGCACCCGACAATTCCTATATACCCTTAGCCTTCAAACTTCAATTCAAAGTATCCAACAACAAAGCAAAATACAAGGCGTGTATCGCTGGTTTGGAAGCCGCCTTGGAACTAGGACAAAAAGGTTGGACGTCATTGGGGACTCAAACCTGGTTGTGTCTCAAGCAAAAGGAGACTAGAAGTCAAAGAAGAAAAAATGAAGATCTACCACCAAACCATGGACATTCTGATTCCTAGGTTTGAGAAGCTGACCTTTACGCATCTACTAAGAGAGAATAGTAGGTTCACTGATGCCTTATCAACTCTATCTTCTATGATAGACATCTATTGTGAAGTCCGGATGCATCCAATTATTATTGAGTAGAGATATACGCCGACCTACGAGTCCATCGCTGCAATAGATGAAGTGCAAGATTAAAACCCTTTGTTTTATGACATTTGAAACTTCTTAGAAAAGGAAGTTTATCGACTAGGAGCAAATGCCAAAGATAATAGGGCAATACGGCGGATGGCCGTTCAATTTATCATCTACGGAGGTAAACTGTACAAGAAGGGTCATTTGGGAATGCACAAGTTGTGTGTCGACGCAAAGGAGTCAAAACGCCTAATGGAGGCCATCCATGGAGGAGAGTGCGGAGCGCACATGAACGGAGTAATGTTAGCCCGAAAGATTCTCAAGCAAGGTTACTACGGGTCTACTATGAAGGAGGATTGTATTGGTTTTGTTCGGGGATGCCACAAATGCCAAACTCATGCCGATCGCATGAATATCCCGCCGTCGAAGCTGTACAACATGACTTCACCATGGACTTTCTTAGTCTGGGGAATCGACGTCATCGGCGTAGTCACACCAAAAGGGTCAAATGGGCATGAATACATTTTGGTGGCAATTGATTACTTCACAAAGTGGGTGGAAGCTTAGTCTTATGCAGTGTTAAAGGCAGTGCATGTGGCTAAGTTCATCTGCAATAACATCATTTGCCGTTGTGGAGCCCTAAATGAGATCATCTTAGATAATGGTTCCCATTTCAAGGAAGAAGTGATTGACTTGTTGGAGAAATACAACGTGGCTTTTCATAAGTCATCCACATATCGGCCGCAAACCAACGAAACTGTTGAGGCTGCCAACAAGAACATCAAGCATATTTTGCATAAAATGGTTGAGACTTATAAGGATTGGCCAGACAAATTGTCATTTGCACTCTGGGGTTATAGGACTTCAATTCGAACGTCTACTGGGGCAACTCCGTACTCTCTTATTTATGGGATGGAAGCTGTTCTGCTGATCGAAATAGAAGTTTCGTCGCTGCGAGTTATAGCTGAGTGTCAGATAGCAGAGACGGATTAGCAATAGAGCAGGTTCAAAGAACTGATGCTGTTCGATGAGAGAAGGCTGAAAGCATTGTACCATGTTCAGGGTTATCAACGTAGGATTGCCAAGGCTTTTAACAAGAAGGTTAAGTCCCAGAATCTCAAGGAAGGGGATTTGGTGCTGAAAGACAACCAAGCTACCATTTATGACCCTAGGGGCAAGTTCAGACCCAATTGGACTGGACCTTACATCATCAAAACCATTTGGTCGGGTGGAGCTGTTATTCTTATGGACCTGGATGGCCTAGAATTTTCCCAACCAATCAACATAGACAAGTTGAAGAAATATTACCCCTGAGAGGTTCGCTAGGCTGAAAACCCGGAAGGGTGACCTAGGCAAAAGTTAGAGCACAAAAAATTGGAAATAAAGAAAAACTGAGTTTGCAAGGTTGAAAACCCTAAAGGGCAACCTTAGCAAAAGTTAGAGCGCAAAAGGAGAGTGTTAATACTCGAGTGAACTTGAACCGAACTACGTAAGACCTGATTCCCATCTTCGGGATACATAGGCAACTTCATCCTGAAGTTTGGCCGTAAACACCTCTAACTCAATTGTCCTGTCCATGTGTTTGATCAGGCCATCTTTGTCTTTTCTTTATCTGAGTGTTCGGTTGTGATCCTCTCCGAGAATTGGTTATAGTGCTGAGCAGTGCTATTCAAACAAGGGGTAATTTTCCATTTTTGGATTCGGGGTTGTACATCTCAAGGATAAATTCCGTGTGTGTCAAGTTGTGATCCTTATCGAAAATGGTTTTGAAAAGTTTTGATAAAGGTTGATTTTTGTTCAAATTAATCATTTTACAACTTAGACCATTTTTGGACCAAAAGGAAAATTTTCAGTGCTGACAACTTCAATTTCGTTGATTTCAATACAAAGTTCTCCAACTCTCGATACAAATCAAAGTTGCTTTTATTACATTCATAAAACTTGAAAAGTAAGATCAAAGCAATAAACTTGGAGCATAGCTAAGTCAGGTGTTTCCGCGTCCCCCACTCGTACTTGTGGAAGCTGCTGATGCCAAAGTGAGCTCAGATTGTGCCTCATCTTCAAGCCAAGTCAAGCACTCATCAGAAAGGGCACAGTTGAAGCTAGGGGCAGGAGCCAAAAGTTCTCTCATCCTCCAAGCAGTGAGGTACTTAAGCAAATGTGAACCTCGGACGGGGAATAGAACTGGGTACTCTACCTCCTCCTCTGGGCAAGTTTGATTATGTCCAAACTGACGTTTGAACCAGAACGAAAAGTAGAATACATAGTGTGTCAAGCCAATCAGCTGAATGCCAGGTTGCCAAGCCATGCTATAGCTCATTTCGGTCAGATTAAGCCAGGGGCAACGCCAAGCAATGTCAGCAGCAGACCTGTTGCACATCCAATGGCACCACTACCTTTCATTCGGGAAATCCACTAGCTGTTGGCAGAAAACGTATGCTCGGGCTAAGTATGCAAAGCAGGAGTCCACTACCTTCAGCTTGTCCATAAGCCACATCTGGGGAGAGATGAAAGAAAAGAGAGATTAAAGAATAGAAAGACGTACGATGAGAGAAAAAGTGAGAAAGGGCTTTGAAAGAAAAATAGAGCATGAGTGCCGAGAGATGTAAGAAACACATATCAGAATGGGTGGGAAACATTACCTGAAAAAGTAGTGGACTCCCTGCGAATTTGTTTGTCTCTCGCTGATGGAAAGTGTCTAAGCCCATCAAAGTCTCGCCTAACACCAAATCAATGCAACTTTTTCCCTCTTTCAAACCTTGGGCTACTTCGATTAATCAAATGCTAGACCCATTGAAACTATGGACAAGGAGGAAATGTGCTAGCATGCACAAACAAAGAGCGTGTTGTCAAAAACCCCGCCAAAGAAGATCACCGCGATCACCAACGGCAGAAAATTGATGAATCAAACTGGGAATGTCCAGCTCTCTATTGTGAACCAAGGATCAGGCCTCGTGTAGAGTAAGCCCACACATCCATCCCAAAGCTTGGATGCGACCAAAACGGGACTGAGACAAGATTTCCTCATCGCGCCGGGACTCCATTAGCACTTGAAATTCTTCGATTGCCAGGCATAGCTCTTGTCCCCCGAAGCTAAAGACGTGTATGATCGGGTTCCAACATCTAGCCGTGGCATGTAGGAATGGAAAACATAGTGGAGAACGACTCAGCGGGAATAGTGCATTTATGTAGAAATCCCAGAAATTCACCTTTTCCAAGCCATCTAAAGTCGCAATCCACTCCGAGAGGTTTCGGCAAGAAATGACCCCATTTGTGGCAAAAACAACAGCCAAAATGAGTTCTGGAGAAGAAACTACGAAGTTCAACCTTTTGTAGAAGATGAGGCAGTGAGTGGAAGCCAGGTGTCAACAATCTGGAGGTTCCTCACATTGATGGCCGACCAACCATTGGTGATGGCCGACAGGCCACCTTTGTAGCCGACAGCCTCTGTTCATGGCCAAGAGCTTTCTTGTCTGTCTTATTGTCCACCTGTGTGCTGAGAATGTGGAAAGCATATGTTTTGTTCTGTTCTTTATGCATTTTAAGGTCTTGTTTTAAGTCCTTTTAGTTCTAGCAAGTTTGTCGAGTTGTATTTGAGTTGTTTTGTTTATCGAGTTATTTTGTTTATTGAGTTGTTTTTTTATCGAGTTGTTTTGCTGTTTATCGAGTTGTTTCGTTTTGTTTATCAAATTGTTATTTTGATTATCAAGTTGTATTACTTTGTTTGTTAGTGCTAGTTGGTTCATTACCCGATTAAGAGAGTTGTGCCAATACCATGTTCAGATTTCATTATCAAATTCAATCTCTTTTTCATGCGATGATGTGCTCCTGATGCAAGATAAAACACTTTTTCAATGAAAACTGGTTTTCATTTCGATCATGGTTGCTTTTACAAAAAGTGTAGTACAAGTTTTTAAAGCAAATAAAACCTATCTGAAGCTGTACAATGTGCTAACGCTACTAACAAAAAGAAGCTAAGCAAAAACTACAAGAAAATCAGCGCCAGTCGCCTCAGGCTCGTGATGCCCTCTTCGTCCTCTTCTTCAGAGGAAGGGACTTTGGGGCACTATCTCCGTCAGCGCCGCTTTCTGAATCTGAACCATAGTCTGAGCGGGTGATATCTCCACTCTCTGTCTTTGAATCTGCCTCGGCATCAGCACCCCTACTCTTGGAACCAGAGTCGCCGTCGCCTCCACCCTCAGATGACTCTGACTGTGGACTCACTAACTCCTCGGAGCCACTCATCTCGGTGTCGTCATCGCTTAGAATGGGCTCTGAAGGACCACTCTTATCTCAGGTGCCCCTGGCTCTCCCTCTGCTGCGCGCCGGAGCCTGTCTCTCTCTCCTCCCTGCTGCTGAAGGAGGCACCGCTGGTGCAGGTGCTGCAGTTACCCCCGGTGCTGTCAGTATGGGTGGGACTTGAAAAGACAGTTGTCATATGTCAGCCATAGTATGCGTATTAGATGCAAGTATGGTGTGCAGAATGAGTATATACTGGAAGTGCAGTATTTCAAATGCAGTGTATCAGTGCAATGTGGGAAGTTTTCAGTTGAAATCTCAGTTTCAGTGTGTCAGTGAAAATGTGATGACTGGAATGTAAGAAAACTGAAGAAATGACCTGAATGCCATGGAAGTCAAGCAGTGCCTCCCTCATCAATATCATACCCTCAAATGAAGCTAGTAACTCGAGCAGATCCTCGGTGTATCCTGGGGGTGCCTACAAATGCATTGGGAATGATTAGTGTCCAGAAGGAACAAATATCAGAAAGACACGAAAAAACTAAAAAATGTGGTACATACCAGGGGTGCATCATGAGCTCTGACATATCTATGCTCCGCTGCTGCAGGCTCAATCGGAATCTGGTATGCCTCTCCAGTATACCTCCAACATGTGAGTGTAGTAGGCAACTCCAGCTAGCCAGTCCTCTATCTTGCCTAGGTAGCCCCTCTATCATACGCCCTAGGCACTCTAGCTCTCTCCCCCGCAGCTGAAGCCCCTGCCCCCTCACCTCTACGAATACCGGTCAAAGGATGCATGAGGTGTGTCCGGATGAATGTCGAATAGTCCTCCTCTCTACGAAAGTAGTCGGCCTCTAAGCCCTCCGTGAATTGAATCATCTCCTGGAAAATGAGTCTCTCTGTGGCTCTCATAGATGGCGAAGGCGCCATGGGAACTACCGGCTCAGGCAAGCCCATGGTCTGGCGCAAGAACCGCTCGCCTAAAAACCAGGCTCGACAAACCTTGCCTACAAAAGTCGATAATAAGAGGCTCCCCAAGATCCAGCGAACTGGTCCCTAACCCCAGCCGGCATCGTCGCCCAGGGCTACCAAGTGAACTATAAATAGAGAATGCACAGATTGTTAGTGGCCATCAAATATCGAAGTATGAATCAGAGCTCAAGTAGAATGAAAATAACTATGAGTTTTGAGTTACCTCTACCGTGGTCACAGTGTCGAAGTACCGACGGAAGACTGGAGAGGTCTCCCTGGTCCTCCGCAAGCATCTACCGTTGTACCGATGAGAGTACAGCATAACGGGGGGCATCTCCACCTCCGGCTCCGAAGCAAGAGTTAGGAAATATACATACACCCAAAGCTGTAAGGAAATAGGCAATAATGAGTATACGTATAGTGTACGAAAAGTACGAGCGCAGATATAGAGGATGCAAAATGTACGGAGCAGAAAGCGCAGTATATAGGTGTAAACAATGCAGTGTGCAGTGTATAGAAAGTGCAAAGCAGAAAGCATATAGAAAGTGAAAAATATAAAACAGAAATGTAAAGTGTACCTCCCAGGCTCGCCAGTAGCCTCTAACTCTGTCTCCACTCCTGCGGGATATCGAGCCCATATAGCCGTACAATGTGGCTAGGCCAGCACCACCCTAATCATAGAGTCCGACCTGAGATAAATCTACCAAGGCGCTCAAAAGATACAATCCTACAGTGTTCACCCTGTTCGCGAACAAGGTGGTGCCGAAGAGGAACATCAAGAAGCCTTGAGCGTAATGCTCGATCTCCTCTGGGGTCTCTGGCTTGGTCCCCCGGAACTGCTCTGTGGAACAATTGTCTCACACCATCCCCGGTCGGAAGTGAGGTGGGCGTGTCCCTAACAGATAGATCTAGGCGGCCTCCCACCCGCTCATATCTGTATCATAAGGAATCGAATGACCCCCTACTCCTATGCCGGTGCGCATGGAGAAGTAGTAGGAGTCATCGTCATCTCTCTGTAGTAGAGAAGTGGAAAGAGTTGGTGGTATCCCACCACCTCTCTACTAATGCTCCAAGTAAGGGCCGACTCGCGATGAGGCGCGACAACCCCATGTATAATAAACCAAACACGGCCTCATCGATAATGTGGAGGACACCGGCAGGAAGCTCCATGTAACAGTCCCTCGCGAATGTGGCTCTATAGCCTCCAATAGAGCGAGAATCCTCTTGTGATCAGAACAGTGATATACAGTGGTATGAGAACAAGCAGATGAAAAGGCAGTGTAAGAAATACAGTGCAAAAGTGTGATTAGGGCAAGAAATGTAGTGTAAACAATACAGTTGAAGCAAGGAACACAATTAAAGCAATAAATGCAATGTACAGTGAAGAAAACATGAGAATACAGTGTATACCTTGGCAGCGCCATAAGATAAATGGTAGTCTGGCTCTCGTAGCAAGAGGTCCTTTGGTGCACCTCGCGCAAACCCTCTGAAACCCCAGATACTCTCGGGTTGTAACACTTGCGTCTGAGGATGATATGTTATCGAATCAAAAGGTCGAATCCTAGGTGGCAGTAGCACTGGCTCGGGCTCCGCCTCCATCTCTAGAGACAACTGGGGTGGGATCTCTGGAGAAGCTCCGTCGTGGGGTAGATCTTCCGCCATCTGGAAAGAATATGAGAAAATGGTCGAAAAGTAAAGGAAAATGAGGAAAATAGGTGGAAAATGCCAAAAGTCAACCCTAAGAGAGAGAAAATGGAAGAAAAAGTCAAAGCCTGGAAAAAGACACCAAACCCAAGAAGAACTCGAGGGAAACAAGCCTCAAACTAAGAGGGTTTAGTGAAGAAAATGTGCGTGGGGCGTTGGAAAACACGTAGAAAGTGCAGATCTAGAGAGAAGGAAGGTCTAGAGAGAGAGGGTGAAATTTCGGATGTCTTGGTGTGTGGAAATGAAGCCCCAAGCTTTATATTTAAAGACCCATATGTGAAAAGACCATTTTGGCCCGATTCGCCATCGGTGGCCGACAGGCCCCATTGGTGGCCGACAATATTTAGGGGTGGCCGACACCCTCCCCTTGAGGCTGTCCAATGCCCAGTGCCCCTTCATTGAGTTTTGATGCTGTTTTGTATCCTTATTTCTCAAGAAATGCATGGAATGTCCTTGTTGAGTTCAGATTACCTCTGCGGAAGCTCCAAACCATGTCTTCAGTGCATGATGTTCATTGCTAGTCAACATGAACGAGGTGTATCCTTTTAAAACATGTTGCAACTCGTCCAAGAGGTAAATCAGAAGTTGCTACTCAATTTGTTGTGTTGAGAATGCGCTTTCATCCTTGTATAGAATAGATGTTGTGCGCATGCATAGAACGTACATTTTACACATATGGTTTTGCATAGAATATGCACTTGTCCTTTCATGCAAAGAACATGCTTCTAATTTTTCTTGCATAGAACATGCTGTCAATACATTTGCATAGAACATGCCTTAACATTATTGCAATTGTGCATGGGACATGCACCCTTAATATGTTATACTGGTTGAGTTTTTTTTCTTACGCAGGTATAATATTGTATATATGGTTCATTTAACGGGGCCAACACAGTTAAACGATATTGTATGTACGGTTCATTCAGCAAAGTTCCGAGTGAAATCATTCGTGCCCTTCGAATCGCATCTTTTTACTACCTCTCCTCACGCGTGAGACGCGTTGGGATTACTCCTTTTAGTTAAAAAACATTCGGGTGCATCCCGGTGTTTACACTACTACTTTTGGTTAAAAACATTCAGGTGCGTCCCGGTGTTTATACCACTCCTTTTGGTTAAAAACATTCGGGTGCGTCCTGGTGTTTACACCACTCTTTTTGGTTAAAAACATTCTGGTGTGTCCCGGTGTTTACGTCACTCCTTTTGGTTAAAAACATTCAGGTGCGTCCTGGTGTTTACATCTCCCTTCAGTTAAAAAATATTCGGGTGCATCCTAGTGTTTACACCACCTTTTCTCCTTGCGTGTGAGACGCGTTGGGATTGTTCGTTTTGGTTTAAAACGTTCGGGTGCGTCCTGGTGTTCACACCACCCTTTTCATTCCGCATGCAACACATTAGGATTTCAGTTGAGACCTCGAGTGGAGACCGAGCATGCATAAGCCTCCCTCGCTTCCCGGGGTTAGCTAATTAGTTTAATTAGCAATAGCTTAAATACGTGTTGTAACTAATTAGTTGTAGCTAATTAAGTGTTGTAAATAATTAGTTAGTTTAACTAGTTATTTAATTTTGTTTTGTAATTAGTTAACTAGAATAGTTAATTAGTTTTGGTTTGTAATAATTAGTTAGCTTAATTAGCGTAGCTAGTTGGTTAGCTTATTCATTCGGACCCTCCTTCGCAAGGGCGTAATGTTGTAATAAATGTGCATACGTGCGTATATGTCTTCCAACCCCATGTCTTTCTCCTTTTTATTTAATTGTTTTCGATGGTTAGATTAGGGTCATGTTTTAAATAGCATATCGCATGCTTGCATCCATTCATTTGTATTGCATGCACCGAGGCTCGGTGCATCATTCAAACTGCATTGCCATTTCAATATCTTATTTGAATACGTGTTTAATAGCATGTCATTCAAATTGATCCATATGCCATATTAGTAGCCGAGCCTATTAATTGCATATTGCATGTGTTGAATTAGGCATTTTGTATAGTTAGGAATCATGCATATTTTTCTAACTCATGTTTTCCTAGCTTGGAGTATTAAGTGAGTTTTTACGCTTTAGCATACATGCATAAATGTGAATGTTGCCATGATTATCATACTTGCTATGAGGTTATGTGCTTAAATGCTAAACTGCTTGAATGCCTATGGATGAAGGCTTGGTGTTTGAAATTGGAACGATTCAATGATTGTACGTTTTAAGCCCACTTTGTTGAGTGACAAATCATGTTTTAAGCCCACTATGTTTGGTGGCAAATCCGCAAACTTTAAGCCCACTTGAGGTGGCAAATTCAAACCATTTTCACAAACAAACATGAGTTGAATTGTTCCAAATTGAGCAAACTAGTCTATACTTTCTTGTACGCATCACAGAGTAAAGCTAGTTTAATAAATCGGAATAAGAACACATAATGTACAAAAAACGATCATATCATGATTAGTAGAGGCCGATCTTTGATCGGGCAAGCGGGGGTGCTCAATTCATGACATTCCCCTCTCGTGCCTAAGTTCCCGAGCCAAGGCAACTCTGGTGATGACGGACACGTGGCCTTTGGCATGAGTTAGGGTTTCCTAAATTTTTCCAAAATAAAAAATATTTAGGTGGTGACTCTGTATCTAGCAAAGTAGTCCAATTTTGGCATTTTGATTCAAAATAAGTTTTCCAAAACGATTTGCTGGATTTGGACTCTTTGGTGTTTATCAGTTTCACATTGCACTTGTGAGATTAGATTCAGAACCACGGGAGTCCGAACTGTAGGGCTTCTTTTCAAACCTTTCGAAAGGGGACGCGAAAAAGGCGAGCCACAGTTGGTCCCCAATCATGGAGATGGTAAGGTTATCCCCCAAGTTCTCTAATTCAGCAGCAGGATCTGTAAGGAGACATGTCAGTGCTACCCCTATTCCAAGTTTGCTATCGTTTGAGTCATTTTCCATGCTCCGTTCAGCTTCAGTACTTGGTTTAGCCTTTTCCTCAGCATCACTATCTTGCAACTGCAGGTCAAAGAAGATTTCGAACCCAGGGACACGCTGCTTTGTGGAATCCATCCAGGGCTCGGGAAAGCCGCAAAAGGGGAAATCTTCTCCCTCTCGAATAAAGTGGCCATTCAGTATTCCCCGGATCAGCCTGTGGATGATCTCATAGTGTTTCTCGGCTTGCTTGGCTTATGCTCTACCTCTGATTTCTTCTCCTTTCTTGAACTAGTCCTCTTTGGTGGGTACATAACCCAGACCAAAGGCATGTGGATTGTGCGGCAGATCTATCAATGCTGCGATGCCTTTCCGGCCACTTCTTCCAAGTCTCATTCCTGGCACATGCTGCAATTTGTTCATGAAATAGATAGATTGGGCGCTGACATACATGCCCTCGTTAGTGGCCAAAATAGTTTGCACTACCCGGGTCTCAGCCAAAGTAAACCCTAAGAGGAATACATCCTACTCGCCATGAGTGATCTCCAACACTGGTGTAGTTACCTCTGGCAGGGGATGGATGGATGAATTCCAGAAAACAGTCGCCACTCCTTTCCCATAAGGGTATTTCAACATTTAGTGGAGGATGGAGGGTGGAGGGTGAAGGAGACAACTTTCACATGATACAGCCAAGGCCTCCCTAGCAATAAGTTGAAGGTGGCCGGCACGTCCAGGACATGGAACTCGACATCTTGCTGAGCTGGGCCCACCTGGACCCTGATTTGCACTGTGTCCATGACCTCTCTGCTTGTATTATCATATGCCCGAATTACTTGGGCCGTGGGCACAAAGTCTGCTGGTCTAAGGCCGATTGCATAAGCTGTACGGGAAGGACAAACATTGATAGCCAAACCGGTGTCTATCAACACCACTGGTACCCATTTTTCCCTACACTCAACAGATATGTACAAGGGTTTGTTGTGAGCTGAACCTTCCGGCGGCAGTTCTTTGTCAGAAAAGGTTAGGGTTGGCCCGACACCATCTGGGAAGACCAATCCCACAAGCTGTTCAGGGGTAGTGTCAATAGACAATTTAGCTTTGTCCATTACTGACAGTACTACTTGTCGATGCACCCGGGAGGCCATAAAAAGACTCTAGATTGAGATGTCAGCTTGGATTTTCTTCAGTTGCTTCAACACTGCCTCTTTTTCCAGCTACTTCTTTTTTTGTTTCTCAACCTCTCTATCTTTCCTAGATGCCTTAACTTGATCTAAGTGTAGTGGCTTAAAAAACCGCCCACTTCTTGTCATGTGAACTATCTCTTTCGCGTACCACGTGTTCTCTGGAAGGCACTCACCCCAATCTTCGTCAGTGTGAGCTAGATGTAGATCATCATCATCCCACCATACACCTTCGACAGCTGACAAATAGTTTTTCGGCTCCGTTTGTATCGCTTTCACCTCACAAGTATCCCCCGCAGGGTGTTGGGCTATTACAGCTTTCTGGTTGTCTTCAACCCTCTCTCGTGCAAACTACTTCAATTCAGCTTCCTGTTCTGTGTCCACAGTGCTCACAACGCCCAATTCCTGAGTTGAATTTTCTACGTCGGTGTTCTCCGGCAGTTTTCCCTTTTCATCGGCCATTCCAACCACTATAGCAATTGTTGCTTCCTTTTCCTCCAGTTTGATTTCAGTTCCTTCCTCCCTATCTGGTTCATCACTCAACCACCCAAAGTTGTCGTTTGATCCATTCAAGTCGAACCAATCAATCTGCATATCCCCTTGATCCTGTTCGTCAAAGAACTGCAGGTTGTCTAAATCCTCCTCGAGTTCCACCAAATCATCCAAACCTTGGCTCAGGCTATCCTCCCTAACCACACTGACCTCCACTTGAGTTGGCAATACCAATTCTGGCTTGGCTTAATCAATCGGCACAATGTAGCAGCTTGGATCGTACACCCCTTCAGGCAAATCCTCAGAGCTCTCTGGCAATGGACTCGTAATTTCCTCTAAGGCCAGCCTCTCTTCTACTGCAACTGTCACCACCACAGGCTTAGGTTGAAGTGCGGACGTGTCCATCATGTACAAATCTGTGCTTTCAGGAATGAACATCGTCGGTCTTGGTAGGTGGGAAGAGGTAATATATACGTTGGGGTCGTAGGGGATGGCCAGTGTATGGATTAGGTTTAAATTTTGAGGTAGAGGAACTTGATTATGGGTCAGGAGAGGGTTTGTAGTTACATTTGGTTTCTGGGGTGGTGCAATCACCTTGTTGTCAATGAGATCTTAAATCTCATGACACAGCCGGAAGCATTGGTCGGTATCGTGACCATACTGTTGGTGAAATGCACAGTACTTCGCTGGGTTGTGTTTAGGTAGAAAAGGATCAGGTAGTGGGCGAGGCTCTAATGGTTTGAGGTGCCCTTTTTTGACCAACACCTTCATGGATTGAGATAGGATCATATAAAGTTGGGTAAAGGTCCTCTGGGATCGGGTAGGGTTAGCTGAAGTTTGTGGAGCTGTATTGGCAAAGGGATTAGCGGTCTTGGTTATGGTGGTGATAACACTCACATCCGACGACCACGCAGCTGTGCCACCACTGGTGGTAGCATTGGAACTGTGCACAAAAGGCCTTTTTGACTGTTCTTTCTCATCAGTAATCAGCCCTTATTTCATGGCGTCTTCAATCAGAACCCCCATCTCATGGAGCTCGGTGAATGTGAACAGAGGTAGGACGATCATTTTCTGCAATAACTTCCCATGCAGATTGTGGACTACCATCCTTATCTGATCTTTCTCGGAAAGCTTTGTGGTCATCATTGAAGCTTTGGCCCTCCACTTCGTCACAAATTCTGAAAACCCCTCGTTTGGCTCCTGGCGCGTTGCCTCAAGATCACGAGTTGTGACCTCGATGTGTGTGTTGTACGAGTATTAAGCAAAAAAGGCCTCAATCATTTCCTCTCAATTCTGTTTCACAGAATCCTCCAACTTCACATACCATATGGCTACTATTCCTGACATGATCCGATCAAAAAGAGAGAGCTTCTGCAATCTGGTCAGGCCATCGACCGCAAAATGTCTGAAAACAGCTGAAGATGAACCATGGGGTCTCCGAAGCTGTCAAATCTATCAATGTACGGCATTTTGACCCGATCTGGCAATGTCACCACAAAGTCAGTATACCTATCTTCTATGTCAGGGATAGAATTAACACCTTGTGCTTTTTTGAATAGCTTCTCTAGCTTGTTGACCTTAAGCACAGTTGGGTCAACCTCAAACTCAAACGAAGCCTCGGTTTGATACACAAGTGTTTTGGGGGCTTGTGGTGGGATCGTGATGCAGCACAAAACGTGAATTAAATAATAAACAAATAATAAGAAAACTGAGTAAAACTGCTACTCTGTGGCTCACGGGGTGCATGCTACATCATCCTCCCCTGGATGGAGAGAATTCACCATCGAATTCTCAGCCTTGTTGTCGGAGTGGTCACCTTGATAAGAAATGAGGTATCGAACGTTGAACACATCGGAAGTACGAATGTGACTAGGCAGCTTCAAACGATAGGCATTAGAATTGATCTTCTCCAAAATTGCGAGGAGCCCAATTTTGCGTACTACCAACTTATTATATTCACCTGCTGAAAATCTGTCTTTGGTAAGAACTGCCCACACAAGATCGCCAACTTCAAATTCTACCAATCGACGTTTCTTGTCGGCAGTCTGCTTATACTTGGCGACAAGGTGTTGTAAATTGGACTGGGTCAATTTGTGCACCTCCTGAAGGTTGTGAATCAGATCTTCTGCTTTCCCATTAATGCGCTTTAAATCTGGCACAGGTACTAAATCCAGCGGGGCCTGTGGTTGGTAGCCATAATTGACATAGAACGGGCTAAAACCAGAACTTCGATTTACAAAGCGATTGTAAGCAAACTCTGCTTAGTGCAATTTGTGATCCCATGATTTCAAATGATCCGTTACTAAACACCGTAACAGGTTGCCCAAAGAACGATTGACAACTTCTGTCTGGCCATCAGTTTGAGGGTGATAGACGCTACTAAAATCAAGCTTGGTATTAGCCAAGCGCCACAGACATCTCCAAAAATGACTAAGAAATCGAGTGTCTCTGTCAAATACAATGGACTGAGGAAGCCCATGCAAACGATAGATTTCTCGAAAATGCAATTGGGCCACATTTACAGCATCCGTCATCTTTTTGCAAGTAATGAAATGGGCCATTTTTGAAAACCTGTCCACAACTACATAGATGGAGTCACAACCCCGCTAAGTACGTGGGAGTCCCAAAACAAAGTCCATACTAACGTCAGTCCATGGTTGACTGGGTACGAGTAACGGCATGTATAAGCCTGCGTTTGTTACTGATCCTTTGGATACTTGGCAGATGCGACACCCGTCCACAAGCTTGGAAATTTCCTTCCTCATAGAAGGCCAAAAGTAAGAACCAGCCACAAGCTGCAGAGTTTTATCACGCCCCACATGGCTTTCTTCATGCAACTCCCTGATAATTCTCAACCGAAGGCTTGATGTAGGCACACACAATTGGTTTCCTTTGAAGAGGAATCCATCATGGAGAAGAAAGTCTGACCTTTGACCTGATTTAACTTCCGCAACAATACCAGAGAAATATGGATCAACAGACAATAGTTCTTGAAAGGAGTCGAATCCAAGTACCGTATTTCTCATAGTAGTAAGTAGAAAGGAACGGCGCCTAAGTGCATCAACCACTTTGTTTAAGGCCCCTGATTTATGTTTAATAACAAAGGTGAATTGCTGTAGGTATGCTGCCCAATTGGCGTGCCTCGAAGCAAGTTTGTCTTGGCTGTTGATGTGCTTCAAAGCATCATGGTCAGAAAATAAAATGAATTCACTTTGGGACAGATAAGGATACCAATGCTTCAGGGCTTGGACAATGGAGTAAAATTCCACATCATAAGTGTTGTGGTTGCCTTTGGAACTGCTAAGCTTCTCACTAAAATATGCAATCGGATGACCCCCTTGGCTCAAAACAACCCCAATGCCCACTTTAGATGCGTCACAATGTAGCTCAAAGGGCTTAGAAAAATCTGGTAATATGAGGACTGGTGCTAGAGTCAATTTTTGTTTGATTTGTTGGAGTGCTTCTGTCACTGTTTCTGTCTAACAAAATTGGCCAGCCTTCATGCAGTCCGTAATTGGCGCCATGATGCTACTAAAATGGGGAATGAACCTCTGATAGAACGAAGCCAACCCATGAAAGCTTCGTACGTCGTGAATGTTTCTTGGTACTGGCCAGTCACGAATTGCATTAACTTTGCTTTCATCAACTGAGATGTCGTCTTTAGACACGACATAACCAAGGAACAAAACAGTGTCTGTTAAGAATGAACACTTGTGGGTACCAACATAAAATTTTGCTTCTTGCAGTACTGATAGAACCTGGTGCAAGTGCTGGAGGTGCAATTCATTACTAGCGCTATAAACCAAAATATCATCAAAATAAACAACAACAAACTTCCCTATAAAAGGCCGAAATAGTTGGTTTATCACTCGCATAAAAGTACTGGGAGCATTTGATAAACCAAACGGCATGACTAGCCACTCGTAAAGGCCCTCTCGAGTTTTGAAGGCTGTCTTCCATTCATCACCTTCCCGAATCCAAATCTGGTGGTACCCACTTTTCAGACCCAGTTTGCTAAACACAGTTGCTCCACTCAACTGATCTAATAAGTCATCCAACCGAGGTATGGGGAACCTATATCGGATAGTGATCTTATTAATTGCCCTACTATCGATGCACATGCGCCACGAACCATCTTTCTTGGGGGTTAGTAGTGCAGGCACGACACATGGACTGAGGCTTTCTCGGATGTGTCCTTTGGCTAGCAATTCCTCCACTTGTCGACGAAGTTCTTCATGCTCTTTTGGACTCATGCGGTAGTGAAGTCTATTTGGCAAATTCGATCCTGGAATCAAGTCAATTTGATGTTGTATGTCTCTCATGGGCGGTAACACTGGGGGTAACTCCTTGGGAAATACATCATGGAACTCTGCAATTAGAGCCTTCACAGGTTCAGGGATCTTACTCTCTACAGCACTGTCTTTTCCTACTAGCACGAACATCATTCATGTTTCAGCCACTTCCTCCAAGCATCGGTGCACAGACAATAAGCTAGAACTTTTCTCAGTGGCTAGTTTTGGTGCTTCTTCTTTATGAGGCTCGAGAACAATACGAATCTTGTTAAATACAAAGGAGTAGGTGTTCCTTCGTCCATCGTGTAACACGTCGTAGTCAATTTGCTAAGGCCTTCCTAACAAAATATGACAAGCATCCATCTGAACCACATCACACCACACCTTGTCCCTGTAGTTAGAACCAATAGATAATGAGACTAAACAACGCTTGTGGAGACCGTTACCTCTTTGCCTTTCTAAAGCCATGACAGTTTGTATGGGTTGGGATGTTGGCTTGTACTTATTCCCAATTTTGCGACAGCATCCTCCGCAATGACATTCTCACAGCTTCCTGTAGACGTCCCCGAACGTCCCGGGAGGGAATCCCGTTTTGTTTATTGGGCTCACTACAGTTCAGGACTCAATGTCATGGTCCTGTATCTAATCTTGCAGAGTGCAATGCAAGACCGATGAATCATCAAAGAGTCCAAATCCGACAAATCGTTTTTGAAAACAGATTTTTTGAAAGAAGTGCCAAACATGGACTGCTTTGCCAGATATAGAGTCGCCACCTAAATATTTATTTTGGGGAAATTTAGGAAATCATGACTCATTGCCTAAGGCCACGTGTCCGTCATTACCAAAGTTGCCTCGGCTCGGGAACTTGGGTAAGATTGGGGAAGGTCACTTCGTGAGCACCTCCGCTCGCCCGATCAAAGATCGGCCTCTACTAACTATGATACCAAGTTTTGAAAACATTATGTGCTCTTATTCCGGTTTATTAGCCTAGAATTACTATGTGATGCGCACAGCATACAAGTATAGACTGGATCGCCTGAGTTGGAACAAAACATTTCATGTTTGTTTTTGAAAGCGGTTTGCTACTCGCAAGTAGGCTAAAATGCAGATTTTGCCACCCTCAAGTGGGCTTAGAAAACATGGTGATTTGCCACTATCTAGTGGGCTTAAAACTCCCAGTCAATGCATTATTCCAATTCAGATAATCCAACCTTCACCCACAGGCATCCAGGCAGATATATCACATAAGCACATAGCCTCATGGTAAGCATGCTATCATGGCAAACACTCACACACACACGGTATGCTAAAGTATAAAAGCTTACAGTGTACTCCGAGCCAAAACAAGAAACTAGTTAGTAATCATGCATGATCCTAGTTCATGTTAGCAATGGCTAATGCAACGTATGCAAAATGCAACTAAGATAGGCTCGGATACCCTAAGAATGGCATGTGAAATGCGACAACTCGATACACGTATTCAAGTTGGAATTGAAATACTATGCAATTAGTATGATGCGCCGAGCCCGGTGCATGCAATATAGATGAATGAATGCAAACATGCGAACATATAGATGCTAATTGAACCATGCCCTAAAACTAACCATCATAAGCTGGTAAATAAAAGGGAGAAAGACGTGGGGTTGGAAGACATACATCACACACACGCACACTTATTACAACATTGCCCTCCTCGGAGGATCCGAAAGAATAATACAAATTAACTAACTAACAAGCTAATTAATTATTACACAACACTTAACTAATTAAATGAATTAATTAAGCAAAGAAAGCAGTAAAGAGGCCTCGAGAAGAGGCATGAATGCATGCATGTTCGTTTCGCTTCGCTCGGAAACCCAATGCCATGCCACTGTTGCCTCTGTTTACACTGTTATGCGCCTCTGAGACTTGCACAAATCCCAAGGTTGCTTCTAAACCACCCCTTGATCAGAATGGGATGCCACCGGCCATGGAAACATGGTCATTGACCAAAAGTGGAGCCATCGGCTTGATTTTGGTAGCCGGCCGGCACTAAAGATGGCCGACCGGCCATCTGTTCCTGCAGGACCCTATTTGACAGCAGCAGAGGACAGATAGAGCATGGCAATGCATTTTCAAAGAAAATGTGTGCACAACCACCCTCCCTATCATGTCATGAATTCAAGGGAGTATGGTTCTCGACCCTCGGGCCACCAATCACGCATTTCCATGCATGATGGCCTAAGAAGCCAAGTGTGCAACTTCAATATCAAATGAAATGCACACAAAACACATCAAAGCCCCAACCTCTATCATGATTGGTCAAGAGGCAAGGGATGCATGCTCAATGCTATGCAACCTAAGCATGCAAGCAAACTAATGCAAAATGAGTATGCTAGCAAGCAATATGCAATAGGCATACAACCTAAATATGCAAACACGCAACCTAGCATACACAATGCTATAGACTATAGGGCACCCACAATGCTATATGAACTATGGCATGCTCAATGCAACTAACCACCTAGCATACACAATGCAAGGAGTGACATGGCATACACAATGCTAACAACATAACATGCACAACACATTGTAACATGGCATACACAATGCAAGATGGACATAAACTAAAATGAGTGGGCCTCTGCCACACTCAAATCAGTGGCCAAATGAGATGAGAACAAGGCCCAAGATTCATGCAAACATACACAATGCAAAGGCTCCAAGCCTAAGGCACAAAATGCAACTCTTCAAGAGCAATGCAAGGATGAAACATGGCATATAATGGCATATATATAAGCTTTGAAATGACATGCTCAATGACCCCAAAACATGAAAACACCTCAGTATAAGCATGCAATAGGCTTCAAAACTCAAAGCTAAGCAAGGCTATTACACTACAACCATGCATGGCAAGCACCAATCAACCAAGAGGCCTAAAAACAGGACTAAAGCACCCCAAAATAAGGACAAAATTAGTTTGGAGTATGGCCAAAATGTGCTAGAATGAAGGGCCAAAACAACATGCAATGTAAGCTAGTATGCATGGTTTACACTACAAGCATATGGAGCATATGAGGGACCACCAAACCAGCCAAAAAAGATTCATGACATATCAAAATATGACCAAATACCCACTGAAATGTATCCAATACATATAAGAATGAGGTGCTACTTTGAAAGGCTATAAAGAGGGTTGTTTTACACATGCAAAAGGCAAGCCTTAAATGACAAAAAAGCTCTAGAAAGAGTTCATGCAGGCCCTAAAACTCACTGAAAAAGGCCTGAACCAAGCTCAAGAAGTGTGCAAAAAGGGCTCCTTTGTAAGGCCAAAGATACTAGTAAACAAGACAACAAGGGAGAGGGTCACCCCTCTCCTTCTTAGGACCTCAAAACACAATCCCCACCACTGAAATCCCTCTGGATTTCAGTGGTGAGAAGGCCAATACAAGGTGGTCCCAAAACTCAACAAAGAAGACTCAAAAAGAGGCCAAACAAGGCCTAAGAGGGGGTGGACGACCCCCAACACCAAAATGACCTTAAACAAACTTCAAAAGCATGCAAATACAAAACTTTTTTCAGTTTATAGCTAAGCTTAAATCAGTGTGCAAGATAGGCTAAAAGTGTGTACAAAAATGGGGAATAAAAGAGGGAAAATGAGTTACCCTTGAAGACAACTTCCAAGAACACCAAACCAGCAGCCTCTTTGGATCAAAACCAGTTCAAAAACCCCTCAAACAACTCCTTAGCACCTTAATAACCAAAGAGTAGTGTACTCCTAGGTGTTCTAGTGCAAAAACAAGAACAAAAACTCACTTTGGAAAACTCTAACCCACACAAATGTAGAGAGAGAGGGAGATATAGAGAGAGAGTGATATATATATCTTATATATAAGATTTTTCCAACCCTTGAAATGGAAGGAGAGGCCCTCTTTTATAGAGGAACAAAGGTCTAAGCTTCTCTTAGAAGCTTGGAGCAAAGGGGCCAAACTTCTCTTAGAAGCTAAAGCAAAAAGGGCCAAGCTTCTTGGAGAAGCTAGACAAGGGTTCAAGCTTCTTGGAGAAGCTAAAGCAAAAGGGTCAAGCTTCTTGGAGAAGCTAGACAAGGGTTCAAAAGGTTTAAGCCTCCCAAGAAGCTAAAACAAAGGGTTCAAAAGGTTCAAGCTTCCTCAAGAAGCTAAAACAAAGGATTCAAAAGGTTCAAGCTTCCTCAAGAAGCTAAAACAAGGTTCAAAAGGTTCAAACTTCCTCAAGAAGCTAAAACAAGGTTCAAAAGGTTCAAGCTTCCTCAAGAAGCTAAAACAAGGGTTCGAAAGGTTCAAGCTTCCTCAAGAAGCTAAAACAAGGGTGCAAAAGGGCCAAGCCTCCCCAAGAAAAGGTCTCGGCCAGAAAAAGTGGCCGATTGATCAAAGAAATGGCTGGCCGACCAAAAACATTGCCGATCGGCCAACACTTTTGGCCGGTAGCAAGAAAACAGGGCCGGTGGCCTCAAGCCATGGCCGGTGAGGTGTGGGGATGGCCAACAAGCCATTCCCTGGCCTTAGAAGCAAACACACAAGTGTTTGGTCTACAACCGAGCACAAAACAAACAAGTCGAGAGGTCTCGAGGCAAGGCGCGCGGCCGAAACCTCTGAGAACTCAAGATGAACACGAACATGGATAATCATCGAGTGTTCAAACGATGACGTCCAAGTCTTGAGGATGGTCAAAAATGGGGTGTCTACAGTTGCCCCTCTTTGATAGAACTCGAAAGTCATAACAATGACGGGAGTGAATGTCAAAGTCCAAAGACGACCCATTTTTGATAAGGCCGAAGACTTAGACAAAGCATACAAGCTACAGACAAAGATATGCGCCCGAAGGTAGGGGCAAAATGCAAGACAATGCACAAAGCCAGGCATAACTTATGATCATGCAAAGAAAGCTGTAACGAAGCATAACATGCAACAGTTTTAAGCTAGCATCAACCAAACTACATTACAATGCAGAAAGGATGTAAGAGAATCATTCAATTCTCGCTACGTTTCACGCGGAGAATATAATACCTGTTCGGCTCGTCTGGTCATGCCAGCTTCAAATGAACCGTACATACAATATCGTGCCTGAAAGAGAAACAAAACTTAACAGGTACAATATTGTTAGAAGTAGTATCACAATGCAATTGAAAGTGCGTGACAACGCAAGTGAGGCGATGCATGACAATGCAGAATGGATGCAAAACAATGCAACCTGAGACAAATTCCAAACACGCTGAAAATGTGTAAGGAAAGGGAGAACCTCTCAGCGTAGCATACGCGAGGAAAGGGGATGGTACAAACATTGGAATGTATTCCAAATGCTCTTTAACCAAAGAAGGAGAAGAACAGGGACATATCCCGGTGTTCAGAATGGCATAAGCATTGGAACGTATTCCGAATGCTCTGATCCAAAGAGGGAGAAACATGGGGACATATCCCGGTGTTTCGGAAAGGTATAAGCATTGGAACGTATTCCGAATGCTCTTAACCAAAGAGGGAGAAACATAGGGACGTATCCCGGTGTTTCGGAAAGGTATAAGCATTGGAGCGTATTCCAAATGCTCTAAACCAAAGGGGGAGAAACATAGGGACGTATCCCGGCGTTTCAAAATGGTATAAGCATTAGAACGTATTCCAGATGCTCTTAACCAAAGGGGGAGAAACATATGGATGTATCCCGGTGTTTTGGAATGGTATAAGCATTGGAACGTATTCCAGATGCTCTTAACCAAAGGGGAGAAACATAGGGACGTATTCCGGTGTTTCGGAATGGTGTGAGCATTGAAACGTATTCCGAACGCTTTTAACCGAAGAGGGAGAAACATAGGGACGTATCTCGGTGTTTCGGAATGGTGTGAGCATTGGAACGTATTCCGAACGCTTTTAACCGAAGAGAGAGAAACATAGGGACGTATCCCGGTGTTTCGGAATGGTGTGAGCATTGGAACGTATTCCAAACTCTTTTAACCGAAAAGGGAGAAACATAGGGACGTATCCCGGTGTTTCAGAAAGGTAGGAGAAACATAGGGACGTATCTCGGTGTTTCGGAAAAGGAGAAGAAACATAGGGACGTATCCCGGTGTTTCGGAAATAGAGAAGAAACGTAGGGACGTATCCCGGTGTTTCAGAAAGGAGAAGAAACATAGGGACGTATCCCGGTGCTTCGGAAACGGAGAAGAAACGTAGGGACGTATCTCGGTGTTTCAGAAAGGAGAAGAAACATAGGGACGTATACCGGTGCTTCGGAAAATGAGAAGAAACATAGGGACGTATCCCGGTGTTTCGAAAACGGAAAAGAAACGTAGGGACGTATCTCGGTGTTTCTGAAGAAGGAAGTAGAAGCATAGGGACGTATCCCGGTGTTTCAGAAGGAAGGAGAAACATAGGGACGTATCCCGGTGTTTCGGAAGGAAGTAGAAACATAGGGACATGTCCCGGTGTTTCGCAAGGAAGGAGTGTGCAAAACGATGCAATTGAAAGGGTGCATAACAATGCGAGTGGAATGCGCGTAACAACGCAAGTAAAGTGTGCACACAATGCAGGTGGAACGATGCATAACAATGCAAGCGAAACAGTGCATAACAATGCATGAGGAATGGGTGCATAACAATGCAAGTGAAGTGTGCGTGACAACGCAAGTTAGAGATGTGTGCAAGGCAATGCAATACAGGTACACAAGACAGTGCAATGAGGTGCACAAAAGAGGTGCAATAAAATGCATTTTCTATGCAAGTATGTGGGCATTTTCTACGCAACATGGAAAGCATACTCTATGCAATATTGAAAACATATTCTATGCATGAGACAGGCATATTCTATGCAAGATTGAAAGCAAAGCATGTTCTATGCGGAATCGAAAGCAAGCATATTCTATGCATGAATCATAACGATGCGTGGCACGCATGAAACAGAAGCGTATATGAAAGTGCACATTCTATGCAATAGAGGGCATCAAATATGTACTCTGGTGCCTCCGATTTACCTCTCGGAGGACTTGGCAACACGCTCAGCTCAAAAGGGGACACCCTGTCTATATTGGCGAGAGATAACATCTGCTGCTGCTTTAATTGCCATTCTGACTTGAAGCAGGCTTACACTTGGGGTCGAGATACACTCATACTCTAGAGAAACGGCGAGGCCTGAGAAGGCGCACCTGGAATGCAGTCTCGGATTTTGCTGGAGTTGAAACACACTAAGATGCTCCAAATTTTCCTTCTTTTCTTTTGCTTTGCAGTCTAGAACCTATACAGCTTCAGATAGGTCATGGTTTTACTGTTTTCACATGACCTGGGTTGAACCCTGCGGCTTTATGAAAGAACAAATCCTGTTTTGCACATATGTAGAGAATGACACAGCACTCTGAGCACAAAACGATTCATTTTGAATTTGAGAAATGAATTCTCGACCGGGTATTGAGCCTACGACTGAACACAGCACACCACGACTCAACAACAAAGAGAAAGACAAGGTAAGACAACCTAAACACGTCTATAGACACCTGAAACGACTCAAAACAAGAATCGAGACAAACCAAAAAACAGACTGAGACGACACACAGACGTGTTCCAATGGCAAGAGACCTCTCAGTGCACGAGGAGCCAGTTTCTTCGGGTATTATTCCCCACCCTTTCTTATTTGTGATTCTCACATCACTCGGCCCTCAAGCTCGATTTTTCTCTCAAAACCTTTTCCTCGTTTTTCCTCTCAGCGCACATCTCTCTATTCTTTAATCTCTCATTTTATATCCCTCCCTTGGGTGGTTGATGGATAAACAAGAAGTTGCGGGCTGTTGCCCAAAATTATTAGCTTGCGGCTACTTCCTCCGATGACGTTTAGTCGATGCCTCGGAGTGGAGTAACTTGATCCATTCCAATTCGTGCTTCGCACTTGGCTTGATACCTTGTTGCTTGGAGGATGAGAGAGCTTTCAACCATTTGTTGTTAACTTCAGTTGTGCCCTCTTCTGGCAGGTAGAGTGCCCTTCTTGGCAAGTATGTTGAAAATGGGGGAAAGACAGGAAGCCTGACTCAACTGTGCCCCTAGTTCATTATTTTTACCATTTTTTGTTTTTGGCTTTCTACTAAAACAATTTTGACCAAAATGAGAGTTAGATTAACATGCTTGTTCAATTTTTGATTTGAAATCATGCAAGTCAGGTTATGAGCACTGAAAATTTTCCTTTTTGGGTCCAAGATATGGTCCAATTTTTGGAAAAAATGGAGCAAATTTTCGAGAAAATTAGTCAGCCTCAGTAAAAATTCTCAAAAATTGTTTTTGCAAACGGCCACTGCTCAACGAGCACGGAGCCTACTCGTGAGATGCACGACCTCAGATCTATAAACAATGGAAAATTGCCCTTTGTCTAAAGGACACTGCATGGCAACAGAAAGTTGCCCCTTGTTTGAATGACGCCGCAGCATACTGAATGGCAACAGAAAGTTGCCCCTTGTTTGGATGATGTCGCAGCGCATTGTAATCAGTCCTCAGAGTGACGATCACAACCGAACTCTCGGATACAGAGAAGACGAAGATGGTCAAAACCAATAAATGGACACAGTCACTTTGAAAGTGTTGGTGGCTAGACTTCAGGATGAAGTTGCCTACGTATCCCAAACATGGGAATCAAGCCTTACGTAGTTCCGGTTTAAGGTACACTCGGGTATTAACCTCTCCTTTTGCGCTCTAACTTTTGCCAAGGCCGCCCTTTCTAGGTTTTCAACCTTACGAGCTATGGGTTTTCAACCTTACGAGCTATGTTCTTCTTTTCTTTTCAATTCTTTCATTTCTTTTCATGTTTTTTTCATCTTTTCTTTTTCATTCTTTGTATATATTTTTTTTCTTTTCTCTTTTCTTTTTTTCTTGCTCTAACTTTTGCCTGGGTCGCCCTTCCGGGTTTTCGACCCAGCGAGCCTCTCAAGGGTAAAAGTGTAGCTTTATCCTTGTTGAATGGTTTTAAGATCCTGAAGTCATCTGAATCCAGAAGAATGGCTGCTGTTCGCTAATGATGCAGAAGTCCATCCAATGGAGGGTGAATTTGCCCCTAATGTTGCGGATAGGAACTCGGTTGTCCTTTAGCAATGTCTTCTTCTTTCCTCCCTTCTGGGGTTTGGCATTCTTGCCAATCTTTATTGATTTGTGGAATGATCCATCTTTGGTTCTTCGAGCATAATCTGGCATCTTTTGCCCCTAGTTCGAGGGGTGCTTCTGATCTAGCTTTGCAAGCTTCTTTTGACGACATCTGATCTTCTTGATTTGACTTCCCTGCCCCTAGTTCGAGGGCTGCTTCTGATCCGGCCACACAGGCCTTACATGGTGGTTGACCGTTGAACATTCTGAATCTAAATTCAAGGTTCGAAAGCAAGGGGTCAAGTCTTGAGGCTGAGAGCGATCCTAGGCTGCACAATCTCAAGAGTGATTCCACATAGGTCTTCGCAGGACCGCACAAAAACATTTTTTGAAATCTTTCAAGAAAGCGACAAATCGCTCGCACTGAAGACAGTGCGGAACCAATCTGGATCAAGCCAGGATCCTTTCCAGTACTCACACTAACAAGCATGATCTCATTCGTTAAGGGCTTAGCATGCCTCTCTTTCTCTCAATTGATCAAATTTTTTCAAATCCCGAGGAATTCCTTCCTCTTTGTTTTCACCACAGTGTTCAAAAAGAGTTTTTGAAAAACTTAGGTCGATGTAATGAATTCAAGGCACAAAAGAGCAGGTGAAATGCACTGCCATTTCATTCAAGTTTGCTGGCACAACAGGCTCAAAGCAGAAACAAGCACAAAAGCATGAAAACCACAGCTGTTTCAATTAGATCTTCTAGTGTAACTGGCTCCCCGGCAGAAACAGACTCAAAAGAAAGCGAAAAGACAAACACAAAACAAAATAGTGATATTCGAGGCAACGCCCCCCGGGATCACCCGACTCTAACAAAGCAGGACTGACTCGGTACAACAAGACAGACCTAACTGAATCAGTAAGAAAAGACTGACTCTGTACAAAAAGACTAACTCAAAACAACACAACAAGACTGACTCAATACCCAAGTCATAAAGTACAAGAACCAGCATTCACAAATGCTCAAAATAGTGCGTGCCATACGCCACATCTGGAGTAAATTGAGCGCCATCCGTAGGTGGTTCATCTCCCGATCACATAACAACATAAGTCCAGAGTACCCGGGGGATATCAGACCCTTCTGAAGCTATGGTTCCAAGACTACTTAGCAAAAGAGAAAACAGACAGCATCTCAGCCTGATTTCACCAGAACCATCATGAGTGAAGTTGAATGACTGCGCTCCCTACAGAATTCTGCCCAAAATTCTGCCCTGTAAACTGATACCCTCAGGTAAAACTGATCCTCAAACACTGATACTGATGCCCGCAGGCCTGATGCCCACACTTGCAAACGGATACATGCATTCCTGTAGAGGCACACTCTAAAAGCACATAGCAAGCAAATGAGAACCAAAACACCCCTATGGAGGATAGGGTTTCCCTGTCCTATTTTGTCAGGAGCTAGGGTTTCACTACGCACACAATGGTTTCAAACAACCTATAATCGGATAGCAACCTGTCCTAGCTTGGAATGGTCACTATGGATTCCGAATATGCACTAGGTCGAATGGTCAAAAGGGTGCCCCGGTAACAACCGGGGTTTGTGTTCCCATCGTGGCAGAGCCTGTAACCGGTCAACCTTATGGCACGCAGCCTCCGGCAAACCGTTTAGGAATAGTAGATGGCAAACATGGTGTCCTAGGCACACCAATGCAAATGCAACGCAAAGAAACACATAAGTGAAAACAAAACAAGATATCATGAGTTCGAGTCAAGTTCTCTAAATCCCCAACAGAGTCGCCAGAAACTGTAGACGTCCCCGAACGTCCCGAGAGGGAAAATCCCATTTTGTTCATTTGGGCTCACTACAGTTCAGGACTCAATGTCACAGTCATGTATCTAATCTCGCAGAGTGCAATGCAAGACCGATGAATCATCAAAGAGTCCAAATCCGGCAAATCATTTTTGAAAACAGATTTTTTGAAAGAAGTGCCAAATATGGACTGCTGTGCCAGATACAGAGTCGCCACCTAAATATTTATTTTGGGGAAATTTAGGAAACCCTGACTCGTTGCCTAAGGCAACGTGTCCGTCATTACCAAAGTTGCCTCGGCTCGGGAACTTGGGTACGATTGGAGAAGGTCACTTCGTGAGCACCCCACTTGCCCGATCAAAGATCGGCCTCTACTAACCATGATACCAAGTTTTGAAAACATTATGTGCTCTTATTCCGGTTTATTAGCCTAGAATTACTATGTGATGCGCACAGCATACAAGTATAGACTGGATCGCCTGAGTTGGAACAAAACATTTCATGTTTGTTTCTGAAAGCGGTTTGCTACTCGCAAGTAGGCTAAATTGCGGATTTTGCCACCCTCAAGTGGGCTTAGAAAACATAGTGATTTGCCATTATCTAGTGGGCTTAAAACTCTCAGTCAATGCATTATTCCAATTCAGATAATCCAACCTTCACCCACAGGCATCCAGGCAGATATATCACATAAGCACATAGCCTCATGGTAAGCATGCTATCATGGCAAACACTCACACACATACGGTATGCTAAAGCATAAAAGCTTACAGTGCACTCCGAGCCAAAACAAGAAACTAGTTAGTAATCATGCATGATCCTAGTTCATGTTAGCAATGGCTAATGCAACGTATGCAAAATGCAACTAAGATAGGCTCGGCTACCCTAAGAATGGCATGTGAAATGCGACAACTCGATACATGTATTCAAGTTGGAATTGAAATACTATGCAATTAGTATGATGTGCCGAGCCCGGTGCATGCAATATAGATGAATGAATGCAAACATGCGAACATATAGATGCTAATTGAAACATGCCCTAAAACTGACCATCATAAACTGGTAAATAAAAGGGAGAAAGACGTGGGGTTGGAAGACATACATCACACACACGCATACTTATTACAACATTGCCCTCCTTGAAGGGTTCGAAAGAATAATACAAATTAACTCACTAACAAGCTAATTAATTATTACACAACACTTAACTAATTAAATGAATTAATTAAGCTAAGAAAGCAGTAAAGAGGCCTCGGGAAGAGGGATGAATGCATGCATGTTCAGTTTCGCTTCACTCGGAAACCCAATGCCATGCCACTGTTGCCTCTGTTTACACTGTTATGCGCCTCTGAGACTTGTACAAATCCCAAGGTTGCTTCTAAACCACCCCTTGATCAGAATGGGATGCCACCGGCCAAGATAAAAAGCCACTGGCCATGGAAACATGGTCATTGACCAAAAGTGGAGCCATCGGCTGGATTTTGGTAGCCGGCCAGCACTAAAGATGGCCGACCGGCCATCTGTTCCTGCAGGACCCTGTTTGACAGCAGCAGAGGATAGACAGAGCATGGCAATGCATTTTCAGAGCAAATGTGTGCACAACCACCCTCCCTATCATGTCGTGAATTCAAGGGAGTATGGTTCTCGACCCTCGGGCCACCAATCATGCATTTCCATGCATGATGGCCCAAGAAGCCAAGTGTGCAACTTCAATATCAAATGAAATGCACACAAAACACATCAAAGCCCCAACCTCTATCATGATTGGTCAAGAGGCAAGGGATGCATGCTCAATGCTATGCAACCTAAGCATGCAAGCAAACTAATGCAAAATGAGTATGCTAGCAAGCAATATGCAATAGGCATACAACCTAAATATGCAAACACGCAACCTAGCATACACAATGCTATAGACTATATGGCACCCACAATGCTATATGAACTATGGCATGCTCAATGCAACTAACCACCTAGCATACACAATGCAAGGAGTGACATGGCATACACAATGCTAACAACATAGCATGCACAACACATTGTAACATGGCATACACAATGCAAGATGGACTTAAACTAAGATGAGTGGGCCTCTGCCACACTCAAATCAATGGCCAAATGAGATGAGAACAAGGCCCAAGATTCATGCAAACATGCACAATGCAAAGGCTCCAAGTCTAAGGCACAAAATGCAATTCTCCAAGAGCAATGCAAGGATGAAACATGGCATACAATGGCATACATATAAGCTCTGAAATGACATGCTCAATGACCCCAAAACATGAAAACACCTCAGTATAAGCATGCAATAGGCTTCAAAACTCAAAGTTATTACACTACAACCATGCATGGCAAGAACCAATCAACCAAGAGGCCTAAAAACAGGGCTAAGGCACCCCAAAATAAGGACAAAATTAGTTTGGAGTATGGCCAAAATGTGCTAGAATGAAGGGCCAAAACAACATGCAATGTAAGCTAGTATGCATGGTTTACACTACAAGCATATGGAACATATGAGGGACCACCAAACCAGCCAAAAACAGATTATGAAATATCAAAATATGACCAAATACCCACTGAAATGTATCCAATACATATAAGAATGAGGTGCTACTTTGAAAGGCTATAAAGAGGGTTGTTCTACACATGCAAGAGGCAAGCCTTAAATGACAAAAAAAGCTCTAGAAAGAGTTCATGCAGGCCCTAAAACTCACTGAAAAAGGCCTGAACCAAGCTCAAGAAGTGTGCAAATAAGGGCTCCTTTGTAAGGCCAAAGATACTAGTAAACAAGACAACAAGGGAGAAGGTCACCCCTCTCCTTATTAGGACCTCAAAACACCATCCCCACCACTGAAATCCCTCTGGATTTCAGTGGTGAGAAGGCCAATACAAGGTGGTCTCGAAGCTCAACAAAGAAGACTCAAAAAGAGGCCAAACAAGGCCTAAGAGGGGGTGGACGACCCCCAACACCAAAATGACCTTAAACAAACTTCAAAAGCATGCAAATACAAAACTTTTTTCAGTTTATAGCTACGCTTAAATCAGTGTGCAAGATAGGCTAAAAGTGTGTACAAAAACGGGGAATAAAAGAGAGAAAATGAGTTATCCTTGAAGACCACTTCCAAGAACACCAAACCAGCAACCTCTTTGGATCAAAACTAGCTCAAAAACCCCTCAAACAACTCCTTAGCACCTTAGTAACCAAAGAGTAGTGTACTCCTAGGTGTTCTAGTGCAAAAACAAGAACAAAAACTCACTTTGGAAAACTCTAACCCACACAAATGTAGAGAGAGAGAGGGAGATATAGAGAGAGAGTGATATATATATCTTATATATCAGATTTTTCCAACCCTTGAAATGGAAGAAGAGGCCCTCTTTTATAGAGGAACAAAGGTCCAAGCTTCTCTTAGGAGCTTGGAGCAAAGGGGCCAAGCTTCTCTTAGAAGCTAAAGTAAAAAGGGCCAAGCTTCTTGGAGAAGCTAGACAAGGGTTCAAGCTTCTTGGAGAAGCTAGAAAAGGTTTCAAAAGGTTCAAGCTTCCTCAAGAAGCTAAAACAAAAGGTTCAAAAGGTTCAAGCTTCCTCAAGAAGCTAAAACAAGGTTCAAAAGGTTCAAGCTTCCTCAAGAAGCTAAAACAAGGTTCAAAAGGTTCAAGCTTCCTCAAGAAGCTAATACAAGGGTTCGAAAGGTTCAAGCTTCCTCAAGAAGCTAAAATAAGGGTGCAAAAGGGCCAAGCCTCCCCAAGAAAAGGTCTCGGCCAGAAAAAGTGGCCGATTGATCAAAGAAATGGCCGGCCGACCAAAAACATTGCCGACCGGCCAACACTTTTGGCCGGTAGCAAGAAAACAGGGCCGGTGGCCTCAAGCCATGGCCAGTGAGGTGTGGGGATGGTCAACAAGCCATTCCCTGCCCTTAGAAGCAAACACACAAGTGTTTGGTCTACAACCGAGCACAAAACAAACAAGTCGAGTGGTCTCGAGGCAAGGCGCGTGGCCGAAACCTCTGAGAACTCAAGACGAACACGAACATGGATAATCATCGAGTGTTCAAACGATGACGTCCAAGTCTTGAGGACAATCAAAAATGGGGTGTCTACACTTCCGGAGTCAATTACGAACTTGCACACCTTCCCACTAATGGTACACGTGGATTGGAAGATGTTATTTCGTAACCACCCATTCCCTTCAACCTCTCGGGGTGTAAAGCAAGTCCTGCGCACAACCAATAGAAGACCATCATCGCCAACAACTCTTTCTTCCTTGTCATAAATACTAACCTCAGGATCATTAGTGGGATCTTGCAAACTTTCATTGGTCTCATCTTCGACAATCTCTTCGCTGTCTATAAATAGGCCCTTGCCAACCCGATCACCTTTTCTGCAATCTGCAGCGCGATGACCAACTTCCCCGCACTTGAAGCAACGCATACCACCACTAGTAACAGGGTTCCTATTTGACTGTCCTCCTGGTGGTTTCCCAGCCATATCAAATTGGGTGGGGCCCCACCTTGCCCCTGGTAGATTCGTACTCGTATTTCAGTGTGTTGGGGGCAAACTACGGTTACCACTAGTGTTTCCACTTGGCCACCCAGTAACTCCTAAGCGACGCTTTGACCTTTTCTCTAATTGTATAGCCCTCTGGTGTGCTTCAGAAATAGAATAGGGATCAAATAAATTCAGGGTATCTTGATATTGTTCTTGCAATCCCCCGATGTACCTGGAAACAAGTTGGTCTTCGTTTTCAGCAAGGTCATTACGTGACACCAATTGGTAGAACTCAGTGGTATACTCATCTATCGTCTTCGTCCCTTGCCATAAATTCTGCAATTGTTGGTACATCATGCGTGTATAGTTATGAGGAAGGAACGCCATACGCATATGTTTCTTCATCTTCTCCCAAGAAGCAATTTTACTCTTTCCCTGTCTGGTTCGAATTAGCTTTATTTGTTACCACCAAGCAGCTGCTCTTCCCCTGAAGCATGTGGCTACCAAGGAGACTCGTTTGTTTTTTGGAACCTCCTTGAAGTCAAGAACCTCTTCGACAGCAAAAAGCCAGTCCAAGAATTCTTCGGGTTAAACACTGCCTTGAAATTCAGGGATATCAATTTTCAGACCTACTTCCCACCGATGTGAACTCGCTTCCGTACCATGTCGAACCCTTTCCCTACGGAAATCTCCAGCAAAAGGGTTGTCGTTTGCCTCCTCTATACTTTCTTCGTCCTCCATAAACCGTGGATTTGGATGTGGCTGACGTTGCTGCTGTTG
The DNA here is from genome assembly GCA_030407325.1 of Camellia japonica. Classification (NCBI taxonomy): domain Eukaryota; kingdom Viridiplantae; phylum Streptophyta; class Magnoliopsida; order Ericales; family Theaceae; genus Camellia; species Camellia japonica. Next base: position 53,965,501 of record JAPPVO010000003.1, read on the forward strand.
TTGCAACGTTGCAAGTTGCTCGGTTAGGGCATCAATTTGATGTTGCATCCTTGCCGCGTCAGCTTCATAAATGTCATCCATGGGCCGCCTCCTAGGTGCCATCGGAGCCTAGGCTCTGATACCAACTAATGCAGTGCAAAACGTGAATTAGTAACAATCTTAAAATCTGTTGATTCCAACATGAATTCTAGAAGTAAGATTCCTCTCTAGACCCGTTGATTCACACAGAATACCGAGAATAAAGGCTCAACAATAGTTGATTCACAAAGAATAACCAATAGTTGGAACAAAGAGTATATAAACTCAAAATATATTAATGATCAAAACTGAAGAGCCCTAAGGCTTACACCCAATATTTATAAGCAAATTATAGACCAAACTAAGAAACAACCAGATTTGGAAAGGTAAAAACAACTACCAAAAATATAAGGAAATATAAGGCAATTTCCTAATAAGAAAACTACTACTATGGGTGACAATAAAATAATAAACTTAGTAAAACTCTACTACTCTGTTCTGAATAAGAAAACTACTACTATGGTGGACAATAAAATAATATGGTGGACAAATAATAAACAAATAATAAGAAAATTGAGTAAAACTGCTACTTTGTGGCTCACGGGGTGCATGCTACATCAGATCGGCTCTGCCAGATTGCCCTGATTTTCAACACGGGCAGTGGCTCCGGGTGCTGGGATACCCGTAGGAGGTGCATAAGATGCAAAAGCTGCTGCCGGCTGTGGTTGTTGTTGTTGCAGCCTGTTTATTACCTCAGCTTGACGGGTTGTGACCTCGGCCTAGCAAACAACATCTTGCTGTAGGGTTTCGATTGTTTGCTGAAGATGATGAATTAATTCCTTCATACTGACTGGGAGATATTGTGTTATCGGGATAGGCGAGTGATCTCGTACTGGACTAGATGTAGAAGATTGTCCCTGAGCCTGACTAGATGCAAGTGAATTGAGGGGTGACTGATATAGAAACTGGACCGGTGAACTCTGCCTGACTCTCCTCCGTCTAGTAACCGGTGAGAGCAAAGTAAACACGGGCTGTCCCCTAACAAGATCTCCGGCTTTGCAAAGCCTTCTGACTCTGGTCCAGAGTACTTGGAGGATATCTGAACTTTCTAAAGCTATGGTGTTAAACTACCTAGCAAAAAGAAATGAAGCAAAAAGAAAACAATAATCAGAAACCACACAGCACCTCAGCTACTGATGTTACCAACACAAATGTAATAAAAGTTATAGGACTGCACTCTAAACTAAATTCTACCCCCAAAACGGATAGCAAACTTGCAACTGATACGCACATTCCTGTACAGTTTCACTGTAAAGCACATACTAGTTAAGTGAGAACCAAAACACCCCTATGAGGGGGGTAAGGTTACCCTATTCTAGTTTCATCAGGAACTAGGGTTCACTATTCAAACAAAGTGGTTTCACACAATCTTGCATTCTTGTAAGCATCATGTCCTAGTTTGGAATAGTCTCTATGGCTTTCGATATGCAACTAGGTCAAATGGTCAGAAGGGTGCTTCAGCAAGACTACCTAATATACCTCTCACACTTAACACCGAGAAGTAAAAGGAGGATCAAACAGTACAACGGTAGTCTAGATCCAAGGGTTGTGTTTCCATCATGACAAAGCCCGTGACCGGTTAGCCTTTGGCAAGCTTTTCAAGAAGCCTCCGGCAAACTGTCCAAGAATAGCATATGGCAAAAACGCACTAATGCAAATGTAAATGCAAAGAAACATATAAGTGTAGATAAAATTTCATATCATGAATTTCAAGTCAAGTTCTCTAAATTCCCAAGCGGAGTCGCCAGAAACTGTAGCTCGACTTTTTCATGCCCCCTTTTGGAAGACAAAGAAGCCCTATAGTATCGGACTCCCGCGGTTCTAAATCTGATTCCACAAGTGCAATGTGAAATAGATAAACACCAAAGATTCTAAATCCGACAAATCTTTTTTGAAAATTCAATTTTGAATCAAAAACGCCAAAAATGGACTACTTTGCCAGATATAGAGTCACCACCTAAATATTTTTTGGGGGAAATTTAGGAAACCCATGACTCATGCCAAAGGCCACGTGTCCGTCATCACCAAGACTGTCTCAACTCGAGAACTTAGGTATGAGAGGGAAAGGTCATGAATTGAGCACCCCCGTTCGCCCAATCAAAGATCGGCCTCTACTAATCATGATATGAATCTTATCTACATTATATGCTCTTGTTCCGATTTATTAGACTAGCATTAATATGTGATGCACACACACACAAGTATAGACTAATTTGCAAAAATTAGAACACTTGATTCATGTTTGTTTTTGAAAATTGTTTCGAATATGTACCACTTGAAAAAGTGATCGCATATAAACATTACTCAAATTATTCCAATTCAAGTAACTAGCCTTTATCCACAAGCATCCAAATAGTTTATCATTTAAGCAATTAGCTTCATGGCAAGCATGCTAGACATGGCAACACTCACATACAAATGCAATATTCTAAAGCATGTAAAGGCGTACCTAGTACTCCAAGACAAAAGAGAAATGAGTTAGAAAAATGCATGATCCTAACTATGTAGTATGACTAATGCAACACATGCGATATGCAATCTAAAATAGGCTCGGCTACTTAAAATGACATGTGAATCAATTTGATAGCATGATGTCTAAGCATGTATCCAAAGAATGTATTAACAAACAATGCAAGTTAGAATGATGCGCCGAGCCTCGATGCATGCAAGACAATAGATGCAAACATGGAGTATGCTAAATGAAACATGATGTCCTAAACTAACCATCATAAGTTAGTAAATAAAAGGGAGAAAGACATGCGGTTAGAAGACATACACGTTATTACAACATTTGCGCTCTCATACAAGAGAATTCGAATAAACTAACTAGCTAAGCTAATTAAAGCTAAACTAATTAATTAACTAGCTATTATAAAACGAAATGAATAAATAGCTAAACTACTTAATTAATTATTACAAACTAAATTAATTAACTAATCTAGCTAATTAAAATAATTACAATACGAGACGAATTAGCTATTTTAACTAATTAAGTACAAAGCCACTATTTTAAGCATAACACTAATATACTAATAGCACGGATCCCGAGGATCGATGGAGGGCTCATGCATGAATGCGGTTTCCACCTGAAAAGTCACTATTTCTGCTGCTGAATGCCTCTGTTGTGCAGTAGAACATTTGCACTGATTTCCATCTCCAGATTAACTATGTTCTGCTTCAAAAGGACATTGATGAATTTTGCACTGGTGGCCGGCAGAGGCCTACTGTCCACTGATGGTGGCTTGTCAACCACTGATGACAGAACTTCCTTGCTGCAATAGAGAGCAAGTAAAGTAGAGACAGTGTATTCTCAAGGGTTTGTTACACAATTTACCCCTCCTTATCATGAACAGCTCAAAGGAGTAGTAAACTTGGTTCACAAACCACCAATAGAAGCAATTTCATTGCATGATGGCCTATGAACCAAAGGGTGCAAGTTCAATAAATGCAATAAAACAAGACTCAAAACCACCTCCCTATTATGAAAGATCAAGGGGAGTAGTTGATAATGAATCTTGAACAGTTTTCATCACTAATGAGTATGAAATGACTCAAGATTCAAGGGTTCAATTAACGTCCGATTGAACCCGAACAAGTTATTATCTTACACCCTTTTTTAGCCTTAAATTTATTACTTCATTTTAATTTACCAATCATTCTTTAGTCAATTGAGTCCAAAGATGAATTTAAGTCCTCTAAAGGAAAGAGGGCTCAAACCAAGAGTTGCTTTTGGCATGAAAGTGACATCATACCGTTGGTAATGAACCTCCAAAGGGATTAAACCACTAAGCATGACATCTCAATCTCATGCTTAAACAAACAAGCAGTTTGAAACCAATTTCAAAGCAAAACAAAAGCCAAGAAATGAGGGAGGTTGCATAGGTGATTAAGAGTGATTACAAGTATGGAAAGCCATAAATAAATGCAATCAACTCAAATAAGATGGTGTCTAAGGCCTAAAACACTAAACTCATGAGGATAATTACACTACAAGCATGCAAAACAAAGCTCAAATGCAACAAACACTTAAAGACAGTCCTAAAACAGTCTAAAAATAGTCCTAAAACATGCTAGAATTAAGACAAAATAGCTAGAATAATAAACTAAAACATGGAGCATACTAGGCTAGTAAGCAAAACACAAGGAGGGGAGGCTAACCTCTCCAATTTTGGACTTCAAACCATGATTTTAGCCACTGAAATAGATCTGAAAATTAGTGTTTAAAAGCTCAAAAAAAGATAGTGCAAAGGTGGGAAACACAAGGGTAAAGGCCTTGAGAACAAGGTATAAAGAAGGGTGAACCACCCCTCAACCTTTATTGGCCTTAAAACCCAAGCTTTAGCCCAAAAATATAGATTTTTTACAGCCCAAAAACAGTTGGAAAACAGTAAGGAAAAGAGTAGATACAACAAGTAAAGAGGCAAAGCCTTATACCTCTTGAAGAGGATAACCAATTCCAAGCAACAAACCAAGGCAAACACACCCTCAAGAGCTCAAACAAGACTCAAAAACACCTCAGCTTGAAGATGGAGAGGTTTGGTTAAGAGTGTATAGCCAAAGGTGAAGGATATGTAAGCAAATGTTAAGAAATTTGTAAGAGAGAGAGAGAGAGAGAGAGAGAGAGAGAGAGAGAGAGAAAGAGAATTGTAGAGAGAGGAAAATTTTTGCTCTAAAATTTTTCTAATCACCAAATATGAGAGGGGGTCATCTATATATAGAAAACATGAATTTCCCTCATAAACATCCAGCCATACATGTGGGAGCAGATGCAAGCATCTGTGCAAACAGTTGGCACAAAATATCTGCAAAATACATTGGTGGTCGGCCGGCCATCATTGGTGGCCGACAACTAAAAGTGATGGCTAGCAGCCCAAAGTAGTGGCCGGCAAGCCACTAGGGGTTGCAGGCTTGAAGATCACTGGGTTTGGTCCAAAACAAGACAACAGGGGTGCAACATGGGTACAAGGTTTAAAAGGCTCAAAGTTGTGGCATTCCGCTGAGGACTTCGAGCACTTGACAAGCATATACACTCATCATTGGGTGTGCAAGTGATGACATCCAAGTCGTAAGGGCTATCAAAAATGAGGTGTCTACAATCCCTCCCAAGGTGTTCGGGGTGTCCCTGTGGCCTTCTTGTGGGTGTTTCACGATTTTGGCCTCCGATGGCCTATTTTCAAGCCTATGTGTTGGAAAAGTGCATTTTTCTACTTAATTTTCAAATCGGGAGTCCCATGCTAGTTCTATAAGTTTCCACAAGTTACATTGGTCCCTCCCAAGGTGTTCGGGGTGTTCCCGTGGCCTTTTCGTGGGTGTTTCACGATTTTGGCCCCCGCTGGCCTATTTTCAAGCCTAAGTGTTGGAAAAGTGCATTTTTCTACTTGGTTTTCAAACCACAATACTTTTCCTACACCTTAACTTTATGCATAAACACCACATTCAAAAGTTTAGTGATCTCATGTTTTCAACAAAATCTTCAATCCAAGGGAACTTAAAAGAATCTAAAAACAGAAACGTATCTGAATGTTGAAAAGAACACCTTAACTGCACTAATAATTTTGGAACATAAAATTCACATAAAGATGAAACTACACATTATAAACTCCATTTTTAACAGAACCCAGTGAATTCAAATTCAAACATTTCTTGCTTTATCTATGTTATTATTACCATTCAAGTTATAAGGAGAGAACTCATACAATCGTTTATGAAAACAACTAGTATCAACACAAAACATCATTTGTTAGGAAATTCTTCAAAGTTGGTAGCACTCGTTTATTACCTTCATGAAGATATCAATATCAGGATCAGGTTTAATATTTGCTTCTTTCTCTCTCCTTGGTAACTCTGCTAATATATCTGCAAATGTTTGAAAAGAATAATTAACATACTTAACCTGCAACAAGTCATCGGTGCGCATGGTTTGAGCATATGTAAACAAAAGAAAATAAAACTAAACCAATCTTTTAGATCAAACATGAATTACAAAAGATGAGAAAGAACAAAACACTCTGGTGTTCAAATTTGATTTTCAAATTTCATGTTTGGTTTGATTTTCAAATTATACGGAAACAAGAAAACACAATATAAAAGTTGAGGAGGGTAAATTCAAAATATATACCTTATATATGAACTTTTAAATCAATGAATTGTAAACCTACTTATTGTAATAATATTTGGAGGATTCAACCTGAAGCATCATACTAAAAAAAAAACAGTAAATAACTTTGTTCAACTCAATATAAAAAAGCCTACAATAAGAAATCAAACGTATCCACTGCCCTAAATCATCTTGTCGAGCCCAAAATATGTGTGATTCCTGCTAAAGGAAAAAATCCACTTATCCATCTTTTTATCAGTGAAAAAATTCCAAACATATAGAAGCCATAAGAAATTTAACATCTAATTGAATTTACATTAATTTTTTTATGAACATGGAAGATCTGGTAGTCCATGGCTAAACTGATTTTCCACATAATCCTACATTCCTAAACTGATATCAAGACCACAATGTTGCATTTGATTATTCAAACATGAGGAGCTTTGGGCATAATTAGAAGCATAACAATAGCAACTTCACACAGCTTATGAAGCATGAAGAGCTTTCTAGTCCTGTCTTAAGATATATACATCAGTCATACTAATATTTTAATTGCTAAAATATTAAAAAATAAAATAAAATGATTCAAGAACTACTTTCTCATGAATTTTCTTCACGAATCATCACGGAACCAAAAAAATTGTGATGTCAACACTTTGAATAATAATAATAATATATTTGTTTAAAAAAAGAGTAGCTCTATGATAAAATCAACGAACATGTGCTTTTATATCAACAAACATCTCATTACCCCCCCCAAAAAAAAAACAAAGGTAGTTTCTAAAACAGAGACCCAAGGGTACTAATTCAAACAAACAAAAATGCAGCACATCATGCTTGTTATGATAAAAAAAAATCAAATGTACTACTTCAAACGAATTTGAAATAAAGACCCAAAGGTAGTTTCTATACCAATTTACTCATGTAGAGAAATAATTTATGTCTTGCAATCATGTAGAGAGATCAGAGTGTTTTTCTCTAGCAACCCAACCTCACCACCAACCACCATCTACCTTTATTTTCTTCTCTCATAACACTGTTTGTAATCATACTAATATTTTAATTGCTAAAAGATTTTTTTAAAATTAAATTACAATGCTTCAATCAATTGATAAGAATTTTCTTTAAGAACCATCATGGAACTAAAAATGCCTTTAATTCCATGAGAAATCAGTTGTTTCAGTGTTGAATCATTCCATGAGAAAAAACCCTTAATCCATGAGAATCAGTGGTAAATCAAATTAAAATACCCTAAATCCATGAGAAAATATCAGTGTTAAATTAAATAAACCCTAATTCCATGAGATAATACCCTAAATCCATGAGAAATTAGATGTTTAAGTGTTAAATCAAATTAAAATGCCCTAAATCCATGAGAAAATATGTGTTAAATCAAATAAACCCTAATTCCATGACAAAATGGCATAAATCCATGAGAAAGTAGATGTTTCAATGTTAAATCACTTGTTTCAGTGTTAAACAATTAAGAAGTAGGTGTTTTAGAGTTTAATCAGAAGATTCTTCAGATTATAGAGAAGAAAAAAATTGAAAGATTCATACCTTAAACAAACCAGATTCTTCTAAAGTACAACAATGGTGAGCCCAATGGAGGAGCAGCGCTCGGGGAAGAGGCAGGAGGTATGTCGTAAGAGAGAGAGAGAGAGAGAGAGAGAGAGAAAGAAACGAAGGAAAGTGAAAGAGGATTGAGGTTGAGCATAAAGAACTGAGATTGACCTAATTCATGTGTAGCAGCAATGCTGTACAATTCTGTCCACAACTTTCAGGACCAAAGAGAGAAAGAGAAAATACTACACACCCAAGAAATTTTCCTATAAAAAAGCAACTTATGGTTGAGATTAATTGCAAGTGTGAATCCCACAACAAAGACATATATTACAACACACATCAATGAGAACAATTGAGACTAACTACTTCAGACTTCAATGAGAATAGCTCACAAACACAAACATAGTTATAGATGTTCATCATAACTGTAATCAATTTACCATTTTCCTTCTGTCAATTTACCATCATAACTTCCATTTGAAAACAAAAAAAATATCGAAATCTTAATTGTATTTCAAATTTCAATTGAATTTTGTTTAATTGTGGAGTCTCATTGACAAAGCTGTAGTGGTGCATTGGCAGTGAAAAGACATGGGTAATGTCTACATAGATAAAACCCCAAATTCAAAGAAAAAGAAATCAAACAAATTTGGAACAAAGAGGGAATAGGAAGATCAAAACATAACAACAATTAAACCTTGATAAACAATCAAACCATTATAGACTGATGTATTCAAATCTATTCAGAAATTGAAATCAGAGACAATCAAACGATTATAGACTGATGTATTCAAATCAAAGACATGGGTAGTATTGCATGAGAGAGAGAGAGAGAGAGAGAGAGAGAGAGAGAGACCGACCTCACCTAGGAAGGTCCTGTTCTCTTTCTTAATGCTAGGTCCTGTTCTCTGCTGTCATTTTGTTCTTTATAATTATCTAGACTGTCGATCAACAACTGCAAAACATATCTGTCACTTGAGTTGAAGAATTGCCACTTATTACTTTCATCTCATAACTACCTCTTTATGCCTTTAATTGGAAAAAATTTAACTAGGAAAAAAAATTGCAACAGGAATTTGAGCATCAAAAGGAACACTATAAAATGATAATTCTATTTAATCAAAAATAGAACCAGCCAATAAACTCCAAATTCTGAAAATTTAGGGCTAGTTTGGCATGTACTAAATAAGTCAAAAAGTCAAAAAGTCACTATCTTATTTAAGTTACATCATCTTATTTAAATCACATCACTTCTCTAACACATCACATCAAACCCAACCCAAACCCAACCCAAACCCACCAATAAGTCAAAAAGTGCACTTTTTTAGGACATCCCAAACCAACCCTTAATATACAGATTTGTATAGGAATCCAATTGCTAACCATACCTACTGTAGTGGTGCATTGGTAGTAAAAAGACATGGGTAGTGTCTATATGGATAAAACCCCAAATTCAAAGAAAGAGAAATCAAAGAAAAGAGGGAATAAAACCCCAAATTCAAACCTTGATAAGGTAGTGTCTACATGGATAAACCCCCAAATTCAAAGAAAGAGAAATCAAAGAAAAGAGGGAATAAAACCCCAAATTCAAACCATGATAAACAATCAAACCATCATAGACAATCAAACCATTATCCATTTTAAACCCAGATAAACAATCAAACCATTATACACTTGAAGCATATAGAGAGAGACAGAGAAGGAGAGAGGTACCAAAGGGGGTTCGAATAAGTTAATGGTGATGACGATGGCTGTGGTGGTGGTGAAGCCAATTGAAGCACAAATGGAGGGTTACGACTTGAAGCCACTGAGGAGCCAACTCAGTGAGCCAATCGAAGCACAGTTTCACCAAAACACTGAATCAGGAATAAAAACATACCTTGCGAGTAGCAAGTGGGACGGTTGCGACTTGAAGCCACTGAGAGAGAAGGGGGAAGAGTGAGAGAAAGAGCGTGAGAGAGGAGTGATTTGGGCAGAGTGTTTTGGGAAGACAAAACGGCATCGTTTTGCCCCTTAAATTATAGGTGGCGAAATTATATTTGTCTCTGAAAATTTTTACAATGGTGACGAAACTTTTCGTCTCTAATATGGCGCCCAAATTTTCCACCAAAATTTCCAAGGGCGGGAATTTGTTTTGCGACGAAAAATAAAATTTAGAGATGAAAAAAAAATTCGTCACCTATTATTTTATTTATTTTAAGCATTTGGTGACGAAATTTTGTTTTCGTCTCTAAAAATAGTACAATTGGAGACAAAATCTTATTTTCATCACTAAAACATGTATATTTGGGGACGAAATATTTTTTCATCATGCGTTTTTGTTACCATAGACATTTTTTGTTGTAGTGAGATATCATCTCTAGTCACAACTAAGGCATACAATCATCAAGAGAATATTCTTGGATCACTAATCAACAATTATATTATCACCACGAAGGTGGGTTTCAACAAAATTTACAAGAGATAAAGTTTAGGTCTCACCAAAGTGGATATCCCAAACTACCAATCTAAGAGAGCTTTGACAAGATCAACTCCAATCAAAATGTAGAGCCTGCTTTCATGAACAGCATGCTGAAATTTCATCAAGATTGGGCAACAAATGACCATCCAATCTTGGTTTGAACTATGGAAGAAACCCTAAGGCTCTATTTGGTTCCATTTTAGAATTGTAATTCCACATTCATATTCCAATTCTCTGTTTGATTATAGTTTTCAAAATATGATTCCAAATCACATTTCAATACACATTAGAAAACATGTTTGGTAACCAGAGAGTTTTTGAATTTTTGGATCTACCTGGTCGTTTGCCCAGACATCCTCCTAGATGTCTGGCTAGTTGACCAGAATAGTGCTCTTTTTTTTTTTTTTTTTTGCAATTGCCACTTGTTATTTGAAAAAAAATAAAAATAAAAATAAAAATAAATAAAAAATAAATAAAAAATTGTTTGTTTTTGATATTTTTTAAATATAGAAATTATTTTTTTTAGACCAAAATGACAAATTATTTGGCCATTTATTTAAAATTAACAAAAAAAATTAAATAAAAATTAATTTGTCACAGTAATTTTAAAAAAATAAAAAAAACATTTTTAAACAAAGCAATTAAAAAAAATTCCAATCAAATATACAATCAAAAGTAATTTTAAAGTAGGGGTGAGCGTGGGTCGGTTGCGGCCACAGAATCTCCAATCCGTCATTCGTCCGTCAGATTGGTGGATTGAAGAAAATCAATCTGCATCCGTCCGTCAATTCGGCGGATGTGGATTGAGCGGATTGGCGGATTAGCAGATGGATGCGAATTGGTTTAACAGTTTAAAATTTTATAAATTTTCAACATAATTTAATTTATGCACTTCGTCAAAAAAAAAAAAGTATTACAGTTAATGATTTAAAAAAGTTTTACAAGCATTGCATGCGTCCTCCAAAGAAAAAAGTTTGAAACTTTAAAATATTACAATCACTGCATACCTCATTCACATATTACAATTACAGCATGCCTCATCCACATAAAGTATTATAATCTGTGGTTCTTAAAATATAAAAACAATTCAAACCACCAAAATCATAAATAAAGTAGTAGTAGATATTGTATACCTCTGTATTATTACATCTATATCTGTTTTTGAAAACAAAAACCAACCATCATATATCATCTTTTTTATTTTTTATTTTTTATTTTTAGAGTTAGATTTAAAAACCAAAAAATATAGATAAATAATACATTTATTTTTTTCAATTCAAAAAATATATTCAAGTTGAAAACTCTTTTTCAACAGAATATTTAAACTCTTTTTCAATTGAAAACACAAATAGAATATCTAAACATATTGAAAATACAAAGTCTTACAAATTACTAGGGGTGCTCGCAATTTGGCGGTTTGGTTGTGGCCAAAGGAACCTCAAATCCGCCATCTGTCCAAAACTAGGTGGATTGGAAAAAAAATCAATCCGCAACCATCCACTCGTCATCACGCATCCATCCAAAATGCGGCAGATCGGTCCGATTCCGTTGGTTTAGGCGAATCGGTATATCCGCTGCTCACCCCTATTTTAAAGTACTAACTGAATATTTTTCTTAACAAAAAATAATATATATTTTTTAATATTTTAAATAAAAAATATTTTCATAATTTTTTGATTTTTTAAGTAAAATATATTTTTTTCAATAATTATTTTTTTGAATTAAATTTTAAAAAGAGTTTGGTTATGAGATTTGAATAGAATTTTCAATAGAGTTTTGAATTGTATATTTGGTTTGAATTAAGTTTTGAAAACTCTTTTCAAAACTTATAACAAAACAACTTTTCTTATTTCAAAACTTAATTTAAAATTCAATTCAAAACTCATAATTAAACAAATTATTCTCTTTTCAAATTATGATTCAACAACTCACAAATTCAAAATATAACTTTATTCTCAAATCATAATTTTAAAACTAAACCAAACGCCACCTAAGTTTTTTTCTTTTTTTTCACTTCTCTCTCTCGGCTCCTCTGTTTCTTTTTGTTGCTATATGTCAAAACGTTAGAGGCAAAAGTCTTTTTTACTCCTTTGTCATCTTTTTGACTTACAGATACAAATCAAAGCTTCTCGAAAAGTTTTACAAGTAAAATATATAATACATATTATTGACTCTAAAAGTCTTTGTGTCCCACCCAAGTAAGAACATCCACAATTGAGCTGTTAAGGGGCGTGTTAGTGTCAGCTGCTAATATTTTAGCTATTGAATGGCTCAAATGATACTCCAATGGAGCTGTTAAGGGATGTGTTAGTGTTAGTGTCAATTATTAGTGCCAGTTGTTAATTTGTTTGTTAACTGCAGCGAGGCTTATAGCTAGCAAGAGGGAGGAAAGAGAAAGAGAGAGAAAGAGAGGGACACTGAGCGAGGTCGTCCGGCCGGTCGTCCAGCCGGACGGCCAGACTGGGCCTATTTGTAAGACTGAATTTGGTTTCGGATGATGCATTGAAACTTTATCCCGAGGTCAATGATTTGAAGATTCAAGAAGCATCGATTGGGTCTGGTAAAGAATTATGGTGGAGATAGTGACAGTGAGTTTGATCGTCGACGAAGGAGGAGGGAAAGCCGAAGAGTTTTTGGATGAGATTGAAATCCAGGGACAGGAAGAGGAATTGGTGATTTCATGGGATTTTTTTTTTTTTTTTTTTAAACTCGATTTCATGGGAATTTGAAGTGGAAACAGTTGAACCAGTGAGCAAGAACAGTGACAATGGAGGAAGAGAGGGACATTTGGAGAAGCTGGGTAGCATGAGAGAGAGAGAGAGAGAGAGGGGTAGGTGTTTGGGAGTGTTCTTCAGTAGGAGTTGGGTGTGTTTGACATTTGCAAAATTGGGTAGCATGAGTGAGAGAGAAAGAGGTGTTTGGTTATTTTATTTTATATATATATATATATTTAACACACACTTTAACACACTTTAACATATCTATTGCATCACCACTCACTCTCTAAATTAACAAATTCTTAACACATATTTTTTTACCTCACTTTTATCACTTTTTGTCATATAACACGCTTTAACAAATTATTTTAATACATCCATTGTAAATGCTCTAAGGAGGGACTCACCCAACATGGCTCCCAAGAGCAACTCTGACTTGGTAAAAGTCGTTGTGTGTCCCACACAATTAAGGAGGGACTCACCCAACACGTCTCCCAAGAGCAACTCTGACTTGGTACTCACCCAACACATCTCCCATGAGCAACTCTGACTTGGTAAAAGTCTTTGTGTCTCCCACCCAATTAAGGAGGGACTCACCCAACACGTCTCCCAAAAGCAACTCTGACTTGGTACAAGAAGTTGCGGTTTTTACTGTGAAGGAAGATGATGACATAGCAGCAATCTTGACGTTTGAGTTTTACGTCATGCACAAAGATTATGGAATAACTCACGCACAGAAGATAGATTTAGTCAAGTGTTATTCGAAGCAACAAAGTCAGGTAAAAAGGTATTGAATTCTGTCATATGTTGTTCTGTTTCCACAGATTTTCATATTGTAGGTGAAGTTTTTGATCTAGCAGCTTTTTTTTCTAGCCACTAGTGCCTTTTATGTATTCGCCTTTAGGCATTAATTTAGTTCTCCTGTACTTTTCAAGTGTAAAACCATCCTACTTTTTTTACACATCAAACCCTTCTTTCATCCAAATTATGGATGTGATCGGTGGAAGATTTTGGAGGATCAAGCAATTGAATGTTTCTACTTTGTTCAGTCTTGCAAATGATAAATTCTCCGAGGGTGGTATTGTCTTTTTACATTTTTTTAAACTCAACTGGATGGCCAACTTCCAACCACCTCGTGATTAAGCACATTATAAATAGTCCAGTCTACATCTGCTAATTCCAAACTGACACCTTCAAACTGCTTATTTCATCTCTAATGCCTTTGATTGACCGACACCTTCAAACTGCTTATTTCATCTCTAATGCCTTTGATTAACCGGCACGTTTTAGTTTAGTTTGTTTTAAAACATGTCCTGTTCAAGAAATTGTTAAGTTGGTTATATGTTGGAAAGTCTCTCAGCAGCAAGAAGTTACTTCCCTCTGAAATGAAGCTTCCACTCTTGAGTCTGAGCCTAATTTTCTCACTAACCATCCAAGTGATCCTCTTGATCTTGAAACTGTCTTGTATGAAATTTGTTTTTGCTTCCACAGTAGGAAACAACACTGACAAACTTGCATTGGTTGACTTCAAGTCTCGAATAAATGATAATTCTCTCGGAGTCTTGGCCTCTTGGAATGATTCTCTCCATTTCTGCCACTGGAAAGGAGTCACATGTGGCCACAAACACCAACGAGTCACCAGCTTGGATCTTGTTGGGCAGAATTTGTATGGAACCATATCGCCACAAATTGGAAATCTCTCATTCCTTAGGTCACTCAACCTTGCAGGCAACGCCTTCCAAGGCGGTATCCCCCAAGATGTTGGTCGGTTGTTTAGGCTCACAAGTTTGAACTTGAGCCATAATTTTTTAGGACTTGAAATACCAGTCGACCTGTCTCACTGTTCCAACCTCTTGACTCTTGATTTGGGGTACAACAGTATTTCCCAACAAATTCCTTCCCAACTTGGCTCTTTGTCAAAGCTTGTTATACTGTTTCTCAACAGCAACAATCTTACAGGAAGCTTTCCGGCTTCTATTGCCAATCTCTCATCTCTCCAACAGATTTCACTAACATACAACCATTTGCAAGGAGAAATTCCTGATGAAATAGCCCGGATGACTAATCTGACGGTTTTTGAGGTGGGGGTAAATAATATTTCCGGGGTCTTTCCTCCTTCGCTTTACAACCTTTCCTCCCTGCAAGAAATAGCTTTGACAGAAAATAAGTTTACTGGTGATCTCAGGGCTAGCATTGGACATGATCTTCCAAATCTCCAATCATTGCTCCTAGGAGCAAATCAATTTACAGGACCCATTCCAGTATCATTGTCAAATACTTCAGGTCTTCAACAACTTGATATCCCTTCCAACAATTTCACAGGAAGCGTACCGATGAGTTTTGGAAACCTACAGAATTTATCGCGCCTATCTGCTTCAGGTAACCTTCTTGGAAGTGGTACTTCTGATGATTTGAGTTTTGTTATTGTTTCTTTGTCAAATTGCAGCAATTTAAACATGTTCGACTTGAGCTACAATCAATTCAGAGGTGAGTTACCCTATTCATTGACTAATCTTTCCACTGAACTAGAATGGCTACAATTAGGGGGAAATAATCTTGGTGGGACCATTCCCGCAGAGGTCTCAAGACTCATTAACTTAAATCGGCTTGGCTTAGAGCAAAACTTGTTGTCAGGAAGTATTCCTGATTCAGTTGGGAAACTCTCGAAATTAAATCGTTTGGAATTGGGTCAAAACAAATTGACTGGGGCTATCCCATCTTCATTTGGCAACCTAACGCTACTGTTAGAACTCTACTTGTATAATAACAGCTTACAAGGAAGCATACCTTCAAGTCTTGGCAAATGCAAGTACCTGCAAACCATACACCTTTGCCACAACAAATTCAAAGGAACCATACTTGAGTCAATCATCGGTCTTTCACCTACGTTGTTAGACCTTAACATGTCTCACAATTTTTTCACGGGTTCTCTGCCATCAGAAATTGCAGGCTTCAGAAATCTTGTCATGCTAGATGTCTCGCACAACATATTGTCTGGTGATATTCCTGGCAGTTTGGGAAAGTGTTTGGCCTTGGAACAACTTTATTTGCAATCTAACTCCTTTCAAGGAACCATTCCTGATTTAGGCAAACTGATGGGTATTCAGTATTTCGATCTGTCGAGCAATAACTTGTCTGGCCAAATACCCATGTACATGGTAAATTTTTCATCGTTGCAAAATTTGAATATATCTTTGAACAATCTTGAGGGTGAGGTACCGGTGCAAGGAGTCTTCAAAAATGCGAGTGCAATTGAGCTCTTTGGCAACAGTAAGCTTTGTGGGGGGATTGAAGAGCTACATTTGGGGCCATGTGAGGAACCCAAAAAGCATTTCGCGCTCAAATTAATATTGCTTGTTGTCATCATTTTCGCTTTTTGTTTTGCTCTGATGATGTTTCTAGTTTCACGTTACTGCTTGAGAAAGTTGAAGAAGAAACCTCTTTCCAGTTCTTCATTTGGGAGAGTATACCCAAAGGTCTCCTATGAAGATCTCCTCAATGCAACCGGCAGATTCTCAAAGAGCAATTTGATTGGTTCAGGTAGTTTCGGCACCGTGTACAAAGGAATCATCTGTCCAGGAGAAACAACAGTTGCAATTAAGGTTCTTAACCTTCAACAGCGAGGGGCTTCTAAGAGCTTCTTGGCTGAATGCCAGGCATTAGGGAACATCTGGCACCGAAATCTTGTCAAGGTTCTAACTGCTTGCTCTAGCATTGATTTTGAGGGAAATGAATTCAAAGCTTTAGTATATGAGTTCATGCCAAATGGGAGCTTGGAGAACTGGCTTCATCCAGAAGAAGAACAAGAGAAATGGAGAAATATGGATCTTCTCCAAAGAATCAATGTTGCAACAGATGTGGCGTTGGCATTGCATTATCTTCATAATCAGTGCCAAGCCCCAATAGTTCACTGTGATCTAAAACCAAGCAATGTCCTTCTTGACGATGATCTGACAGCTCATGTAAGTGATTTTGGTTTGGCAACAATCCTATTGAGATCTAGTAAAGACGCTATTCTAAATCATTTTAGCTCGGTTGGAATCAAGGGAACTATTGGATATGTTGCTCCAGGTAATGGGTTTCTTCTTCTTCTTCTTCTTCTTCTTTTTTTTTTGGTGATTAGTAAATTTATTGTATGAAGAATTTTCTTTGCAATTTTGCGTGAATGAGTTTTATGGAATTTTTTTTTTATATTTATTTTTGGTGCAGAGTATGGCATGGGAGGTCAGGTGTCAACTCGTGCAGATGTGTACAGCTATGGGATCCTCTTGTCGGAGATGTTCACTGGAAGAAGGCCAACAGATGGACTATTCAAAAATGATTTGAACCTTCACAAATTTGTCAAAGCTGCTTTGCCAGGGAGAGTAATGGAGATTGTGGACCGGTCTATGGACAATAATGAGATGGCAGAAATCAAAAGTAGTGAACACAGTGAATGTTTGATTTCTATATTTCAACTAGGAATTGCTTGTTCAGCAGAATCCCAAAGGGAAAGAATGGACATGAGAGAGGTAGCCTCGGCACTGGTTTTGATCAGAGAGGGATTCCTCCAATCCAGAAAACAAGAACACAGCCCAGAAACAAGGTATGACTTGAGAGTTAAATCTATGGTAATTGCAAGTTACTAACAAAGGTAGTCATCGAATTCCTGATGTATATGCTGTATGCAGGAGCTCAAGTATCTCAAATTCGTGTGAAGGAGACCTATCCTTGTGAAGATGGTAGGCAACATTTGCATGATGCAATGCAGTTATATCAGGAAAGCTGACTACTTGTAGTTGTACCATGTTTCCTGGATTTTCATCTTCATCTTCTACCATGTAAATCAGAAAAGCTGAGTACAAGATTTTGATCTTCATCTTCAATGTAACTGAGGCTTCATTGACGGATTTTGTTGAGCATTGCTTGTGAGGTTATCTTTTTATTTTATATGCAAAAGTCAATTGTTAGTTGTTAGATTAACTTCTAGGGAGCTAAAACCCGAAGCTAACATAAGACCAAGGAGTCATGTGCTCCCGTAAGTTTCTAATATTTATACTATTACCCTTATATATAAAATGTATATCTTGCTTATCCTATGTAAAACTTAAATAATGTAAAATTTCTTTTTATTTTAAAAATACTCTATTATATTTTTTTTGGCCATTTTTGAATACTCTTAACTGGGAAGTTAATGACAATAATTGAATCAATTGATCATTTTGTTCTCATTAAGGGTTTGTTTAGTTGATTATTTTTTTCATTGCAGAGCTCTTTGTTAAGTTGATGGTGTTAGATTTGTTAATCGTAGATTCAGTTGGGTTGTTGATTGTTGATTTATAAGTCACGTTAATATAATATTTCTCATGATTTATATAAGTCTCGCCAATTGCACATGCAAAAAAGAAACAAAAAAAATAAAATTATCTTCTTGTTGCTTATTGTGTGTTTTTTTTTTTCAATATGGTAACTAATATGTGCCCTAATTTTGGCTCCTTGCTTGCAAGTGCTTTTAATGCCGCCTCCATACTACTAAAAAGGCCATGGGCTTGGGGTACTCTCTCTATTGTAAAAACAGCCAAGTGTACCCAAAGAAAATACCATGTAATAAGGGATTTCCTTGTGATTATTGCAACATTATTAAAATATGGTAACTTTAATAACTTCATATTTTTTGAGTTATAATTAAAAGAAATAAAAAAATTCATAACTAAATATAAAAAAGTCTTAGGTTTTGTGATGATGATGATGATGGTGTGTGAGATACAACAGGGGTCACTGTTCACACAATGTACAAGGAATTATCTGCGAATAATGTTGGCAATCACAACTGCTATACTATATGATATGGAAGAAAGTAGATAATAGTATTTGTTTTGTTTATTTTCTGGTTTAAAAGAAGTCCTAATTTTGATTGCAAACGGTAACATAGAACATTGTATTTTTGTCAAAGTCCACCCTTAACCAGTAATGTAGTTTTGCATGGGGCTATGAAATGTCATTTTGATCTCTAACTTAACATCAAGAAGAACTGCATAATCAATTTTAAATATGATTATGCATATAGCTTGTCAGTGCTAGAATGCAATTATAGTTAAATTTGTTAATTCCATAGAGAAAAGCAATTTGAGTTTTTGTTTTTTTTTGTTGTTTAAATTGTGAAATTAAATAAATAGATTTATGAAGAAATCAAATTATATACCAAAAACGTATGCTAATAATTACAATTAAATTTCAACAGAAATACACAAAACAATAAATGGTAAAGAAACGAAACCGAAGCCTGTACGGTAGCAGTTTCCTTAAAATAGATTTCGCCGCCTCACGGGTCGAGTGCTTGAGGAAACCCGGCGTCTGTCTCCCAGGATACAACGGTCAAAACCAACTACGGCAGAAGCACTTTCTGTCTAGCTTAGCGAACAAAAACAGTGGCAGTACTCTCTCAATGTAGGAACTTTCTGGCAAATTGACTTGTAAAATGGAAGTAAAAAATTTCTCTATTGAAACTTGATAGGAGGGTCTCAATTTATACATGTAAAGGGGAGAGAAGAAGAGCCTCCAGCCTTTAAGGCTGTTCATTAAAACACCAAGCATCCATAGCCCCTTTCCAAAAATATGAAAGGTTGGATGCTCAAAGGATTCACACCCTTTAGCCAAGAAAAAGGATTTAAATACTCTTTAAAATCCTATTCATGAATCTAACATCATGAAGCAATTTCGTGACAATTTCTTATTCAAAACCCAATGGTTTTTGGCTCACTTGGACCCAACACAATAAAAGCTTGGGACCCACTTTAATATTAAATTAAAGTCACAAAAAACATTTTTTCCAACAATCCCCCACATGAATAAAAATTGACCGAAAGACTCAACAAACGGACATCGTTCAACAATAATGACTCGAAGAGAGAGTACAACGAACTAACCCTGACATCAGAGAAGGTAGCTTTTGGCTTTGAACCTCTCCCAGTGAAAACCTATCGAGTTTACTGGCTGATCAGTGAATAAGACATCTTGAACTGCTCTGCCGTTTATGTAAACTGAAACAATAGATCTCACACGGGAATTACTCCTACCACCATTCTGTTCTCACTGGTGTGCCTTGTGTGGCCCTGGACACTAGCCTGGTTCAGCGAGTGGTTTCAAAGAATCTTGGCCTATCCAATTCTTCTAGAAGCGGCCCCACTTCAAACTCACATAGGTGACTCTACTTTAGTATCCTGCAATACTTAGCTCAACATCTTAACACACAAGAGTCATTAAAAGCTCAGCTTATCCTCTACACTTGCAGGTATCACTGATAGAAGGAATGGCTGGAGGTTTAACCTCCTCAGTGACATACCACCGTTACACGTAATTAGGTTGTCCCATTGAACCTAGATCTTGGGATCTCCAGTCAACTAGGTTGGGTTTCTATTCCGGTTACTTCCAAAGGCCTCAACCCCATTCCTTTTGACGACGTTTCGACTAACACTCGACTTAACCCTTTGGTTAGCGGATCCGCAATGTTGTCCTTAGACTTTACATAGTCTAAAGAGACAACTCCATTCAAGAGTAGTTGTCGTATGGAATTATGTCTACAACGGATATGTCTAGACTTTCCATTATACATATTACTCTGTGCCCTACCAATTGCAGATTGACAATCACAATGAATACAAATAGCTAGCACAGGTTTAGACCAACATGGAATATCTTCAATGAAATGGCGAAGCCATTCAGCTTTTCTTGTTGCAATAAACTCTGATTCCATCGTTGATCTAGATATACACGTTTGCTTGGACGAATTCCAAGACACGGCTGCCCCACCAAGAGTGAACACAAATCCACTAGTGGACTTTGAGTCCTTTATATCTGATATCCAAACGCGTCACTATAGCCTTCAAGCACCGCTGGATATCGAGTATAATGCAGCCCATAATCCCAAGTGTAGCGTAAATACCTTAACACCCGCACAATGCCTTTCCAAAGAGAAGCATCGGGATTACTTGTGTATCTACTAAGCCTGCTAACCGAGTAGGCTATATCCGACCTAGTACAACTTATCAGATACATCAAACTTCCAATTACCCAAGAATATTCTAACTGAGAAACACTCTCTTTATTATTCTTGGTAAAATGTAGACTAAAGTCTACAGGTGTCGATGGCACACTCGTATCTGATCCACTAAACTGCTCAAGTATCTTATCAACATAATGAGACTGAGAAAGTACAATTCTGCCAGATGTTTTGGTAATCTTGATTCCCAGAATAACATCTGTAATGCCCATATCCTTCATGTCAAACTTAGAGTTTAACAACTTCTTGGTAGTTTTAATCATTTCATCATTACTACGTATAATGAGCATATCATCAACATATAGACACAAAATGACATAACCTCTGTCGTGTCTTTGACATAAACACACATGTCACATTCGTTGATTCTAAACCCATTTGACAACATTACATTGTCAAACTTCTCATGCCATTGTTTAGGCGCTTGCTTCAAACCATACAAAGATTTGACAAGTTTACAGACTTTCTTGCTTTGTCCTGGAGCTGAAAACCCCTCAGGTTGCTCCATGTAGATTTCTTCATTCAAATCCCTATTTAAGAAAACTGTCTTTACATCCATCTGGTGTATTTCAAGATTGCGCAAAGCTGCTAACGCAATCACTATGCGAAAGGATGTTATCCTAGTTACAGGTGAGTACGTATCAAAGTAATCCAGGCCTTCTCGTTGCCTATACCCTATGATAACGAGCCTCACCTTATACTTGTCAATAGACCCATCGGCCTTCATCTTTCTTTTTAAAAATCCATTTGCAGCCTAAAGGCTTGCAACCTGGAGGTAAATCTGCCAACACCTAGGTGTGGTTCTGTAAGATGGAGTCAATCTCACTTTTGATCGCTTTTTTCCATAAAGGACTCTCAGGAGAAGTCACAGCTTCGTGGAAAGTTTGAGGTTCGTTCTCAACCATATAAGTCAAGAAGTTTGGACCAAAAGATTTGGATATCCTAGCCCTTTTACTCCTTCTGGGCTCATCTAAAACCTCAATTTGATCATCACCTGAATCATCAACATGATCATCCTCACTAGCAAGCTCATCAAATTGCTCCAAAGACCTTGGAACCCCTTCATGGGTTCGGCAAGGAAAAATGTCTTCAAAGAAACATGCATTCCTTGACTCCATGATAGTATTCCTGTGCATGTCTGGAATTTCAGACTTATGTACAAGAAACCGATATGCACTACTATTATGTGCATAACCAATGAATATACAATCCACGGATTTCGGGCCTATCCTAACCCGTTAGGGTGTAGGAATCGCCACAATAGCAAGACACCCCCACATTCGTAAGAATTTATAAGAAGACTTAACGCGTTTCCTTAACTCATACGGGATCTTGTCCACTTCTCTTCAACACAAGTTTCACACTTGTGTTTCATCAAAACGACCTTGTCAGACTCAAAAACCATGCAAAAACATGTTTACTAAGAAGAGACCTAGAGACAAGATTCTTACGAAAGTCCGAAACATACAGGACTTCGTTCAAGGTTAGCTCGTTTCCTGAGGTTAACATCAGGACCACCTTTCCCTCAACAAATGAGGTAGTAAAGTTTCCCAGAAACAACTTCTTACCGTTTGTAACCGGTTCGAAAGTTGTAAACAGCTCCTTCTCGGAGCAGATGTGGCGTGTAGCCCTAGTAAAGATAAAACCCCTCGCTACCACAGTTGTAGCACTTCCCAAAGAACCGATAACCAAGTTCCTGCGGCTTGTATGCCAACTTCTTTGCAACACCACCCCTTAGCCCCAGCATAGAGCCCTTGTTCACGGGAGGCTTTTTTCTCATCCCAGAAAATTTGCCATGCTCAAAGACATTGGCCTTCACTAAGGAGGTACTCCTTCCTTTCTTTCTATTATCCTCCTCAATTTTGGAGTCAGATAATTAAGTCTTTTTTGTAGAATTTATACAAAGTTTTTTGAACAAATCCTTGTGTCACAATGATTATGAAACTCTCAAAATCATATCACAATAAATACATTCCCAGAATGTCATCAACCGAATTAGGCACCCAAATATATTTGGTCCAACCTATCACTCTGAAGCCAATAGTCTTACTATTAGGAAACACAAATCCAGTGTTCAATAGTCTACTATTCGGAACTTCATAACATGGCCAGTAGTCTTATCACTAGGAATCACTAATTCTCAGCATGTGGTCAGTAGACTTTCTACTACTAGGAATCACAATGTCTTAACCTGTGATCAGTAGTCACTTTACTACTAGGAATCACAAAATTACTAGGAATCATCATGTCTTGACATATGACCAGTAGCCTCTCCACTACTAGGAACCATGATATCTTGACATGTGATCAGTAATCTGTTCACTACTAGGAACCACAATCTCATAACTGTGTAGCCAGTGATCTAACACCTCCTAGGAACCACCAGTTTTCTATCTCATGATCAGTGATCTTGTACTCACTAGGAGCCACCAATTTAAGAATATATTTGGAATTTAAAAATCCAAAAAAATATTCACCCACTATAACAGTTGTCTCATCCTTGCTTTCAAGCAAAGTCACATAGCAATCACAAGGACACCAAACTAATTGCCTCTGATCAATTCAGAGAGATTTTAATGCAATCTTATGATTTCCTTTAATCATACTTGATCTCTCAAGATCTTCCTTTAAGAAATCTCGTGAGACTAAGGTTGTCAAGTGGAACAACATTTCTGTTTGTCACCTTTTGAAGCCATTTCTAAAACATCACAACTGAATTTCACTTCTGTGATTCCAGAAATTAAACGTAACTCTTAGAAAATCCCTCAGATGGAAATTTAATTCAAAACTAGTCTCACCATTAACCTAGAATCGAACATGGTCAGGAATGTTCCCAAGAAGACTGAAAGGGTCACACCGGTCCCACTTAAAACTTAGTTAACCTTTTGACAAAACATTCAAGAGCATGTTGACTCCTAGTCCATAGGAAACAATTTAAAAATTAAGATTTCCAGGGATAAACCAGGTTATAACAAACCGATTCCCAAGCAAATAAAATTTGTTACCAGAATTACACCACTCATAAAAATTAACCGGTACTCTCGGAACTACGCCCATTATTTCTGAATAAAATCAGAAATATTTTAGCTAATGCTAAATTTGGTTTCCTTTCAAAACCAAAACACTTTGGACATAATCAGATTATAACCAAAGACTTTCTCCAAACTTGGTTTTCCAACACTTTGGGAATAAAATGATTAAACCAAAGACTTCCTCAAACTCCAAAAGTTTGAAACCAAATCCGTCTTAGTTGTCATTTCTGAACAAATAAAAACTACTCTTTACCCAAGCTAAAACTTTGGTTTCTATCACAGAAAACCAAACCAAGTTCCAAATTTACAAGCAATTTAAAAATGCTATAACAATTACACGCATATAAAATGCTTCTAACAAAACAAGCAAATAAAACTTGCTACCACAAATTGGTAAACAACCACTAAATCTCAAGCAAAACATGCTTCAAACATTTAAATAAATAGCCAATCCATAAGGATTCTATTTAGTCCAAAAGCCTTTCCACGCTTAGGTATTCCTATTTAACACAAAGGTTAGTAGTCCAAATATTTTTGTTTTTACATCCCAAATACTATTCATTTGGTTTTATATTTGTTTTTCGCATTGGTATCCCTACAAAGAAAGTTAGTAGCAAACCACAACAAAATACAAACAAATAATCTAAAAAATTTAATAAATTAAATGAAACCATCTAACCAACTTTTAATTATATAAGTAACCAATGCATTAAAATGCCAATTAAATTAAAACTTTAAAATAAAGTTCTATACTCATGGGTTATTAATGAAATTAATTCATAATAAACATTTAAACTATTAACTCCAAATAAATAAGTTAAATTCAAAGTTAATGCACCCAATTAAATAATTCAGATTAATGCTCCCAATTAGATAATTTAGATTAATGCACCTAATTAAATAATTCACATTAATGCACCCAATTAAATAATTTAGATTAATGCACCTAATTAAATAATTCACATTAATCATGTCCACAATTCATAAAAACTCTATAACTCCAAAATACATTAAATTATGTAATCTAGTCTAGAAAATAATAAGCATGTACCAAATTAAAACTAGAATAGAATTAGCATGTCAAAATTGCAACATCCATAAATTATATTTTATAACCTTAAAATTCATGCAAATTATGATAGAAAATTCTAACTAAACTAAGCAAATAGAGAGTACCATAGCATAATTTAAAATCATTGAAATAGTGAGCAATTCCGCAACAATTCCTAGTAACATTATACAAAGCTAACCTAATAGTCTATACAAATCTATTCGATCAATTTCATAGAAAATATATATATAATTTGTTTTAAGCTTGTTGTTTAAATTGTGAAATTAAATAAATAGATTTATGAAGAAATCAAATTATATACCAAGAGCATATGCTAATAATTACAATTAAATTTCAACAGAAATACACAAAACAATAAATGGTAAAGAAACGAAACCGAAGCCTGCACGGTAGCAGTTTCCTTAAAACAGATTTCGCTGCCTCACGGGTCGAGTGCTTGAGGAAACCCAGCGTCTGTCTCCCAGGATACAACGGTCAAAACCAACTACGGCAGAAACACTTTCTGTCTAGCTTAGCGAACAAAAACAGTGGCAGCACTCTCTCAATGTAGGAACTTTCTGGCAAACTGACTTGTAAAATGGAAGCAAAAAATTTCTCTATTGAAACTTGATAGGAGGGTCTCAATTTATACATGTAAAGGGGAGAGAAGAAGAGCCTCCTGCCTTTAAGGCTGGTCATTAAAACACCAAGCATCCATAGCCCCTTTCCAAAAATATGAAAGGTTGGATGCCCAAAGGATTCACACCCTTTAGCCAAGAAAAATGATTTAAATACTCTTTAAAATCCTATTCATGAATCTAACATCATAAAGTAATTTCTTGGCAATTTCTTATTCAAAACCCAATGGTTTTTGGCTCACTTAGACCCAACACAATAAAAGGTTGGGACCCACTTTAATATTAAATTAAAGTCACCACACTTTAATATTAAATTAAAGTCACAAAAAACATTTTTTCCAACATTTTTAATGTCTAAGTGGAGTCAAAGTACAGGATAGAGCTGCAAAGAACACAAATTAATGAAGCAAATGTGCAAATAAGCTCAAATCTCACACTAGATCATGGTTAAGTATACAATGATGTGGGGCCACATGACTGTTAATGGGAATTGCTGAAGCAAAGCATAAAATTTGGACGTGCTGTTGACTTGAATTATGTACAATCAATGACATTTTGGTTTTGGGTAAGCTTCCAAGTTGCATCATAGTCTAAGTAATTGAGTTGGAGACTTCACTTTGAAATCGAGTCCGTGCACAAGAGTCAGTTACATTACGGAAATCATTGAAGTTCAGATAATTTTCATGGTTAATTTTTTAACGTTTTAGATTTTCTTTTTTTACTGAGCTGGAGACTTGACTTTGAAATGGAGTCTTTGCACTAAAAGTCTTGAATTATATTACGGAAGCCATTCAAGTTTAGATAATTTACATGGTTAATTTTTTAGGATTTAGGATTTTTTATTTTACTTTAGAATCAATTGTGATATAGTTCCTCATTTTTTTTGTATGCTTATTATTCTCTTTCATAAATGTCTTGTTATATATTTGTCTTCATCAATTCATTACGAAAGGAGGAAGAAAAATGTGCATGTGGGAGAGATATATTTATTACTAAGGGGGAGAGGAAAAAAAAACCTTGTGAAATTGATTTTATTGTTTTATGTCACACTTACTTTTCACTTGGAGCTTTTTTCGTGTTGTTTTTTTATAGGCAGAATTACAAATCTCAATTGTCCATAGAATTCACTGTTTATTGTAATTTTGGGTTTTTGGAAATAAGCTTGAGTCATACATTATGGAGAAGTGTTTTGTCATGGAATTGTCGAAGTGAGAGATTGTTACTACTAGAATGCAATTCTAGTTAAATTTAGGATAAATTACAAATACACCATCTGAGATTTGCTTAAAATACAAATTGTCTCCTATGATTTGGAAAATTACAAGTACCTCCCTGTCAGAATTTTTATTTAACAAAATTAATTGAAAAAGTAAAATTTCTAACTGTTCACCTATACAGTAATAAAATTATCTGAATTATTAATTGAAATAAAATTTTAACATTATTAAATACTGTTAATTAACTTGATGATTTATTAATAAAAGGACCTATTTGTTATAAAATTAAAAACCTTAGAGGGCATAATATAATTTCTAGAATCACAAGGGATAATTTATAATTTAAGTAAATCTCGGAGTTTATAATTTACCCTTAAATTTATGAATCCCTTACAAAATCTGTGTGAGTTATGGTTGTCTATGTGAGTTGCAATTATTTTCAAATATTTAAGTCAAGTCAAGTCAAGTCAAGGGTACAATATAAAGCTACCAATGGTAATTATTGCTAAAATTCCTGGTTGAACATAGTCAATGAATAGTGGTTTACTGTCTGCTTTTAACAATTGTTTCTTCAATTGGTAGACTTCATGAAGTTACAATCTTAGATGTGTTTTGAGAAATTACTTGGCAGAATGCAAATGGTACTGGACACCCATTATAAATAGTGGTTAAGTGTGTTGTTCTGCTTGTATAACCATAGTGTCTTATTTCCGAAGTACCCAAAAAAATAAAAAAAAGTATAACCAGAGTGTCCATTTTTATCCCTCCTAAATGTGCCCTTGTTACAGAATTATAGATATCCAGTCAATTTGATTTTTTGTATAGATGATCTAATTAATAAATCTTACAATATGAATAGTTCAAATTATTAAAAAAGATTCAGAAAAAACCTTTACTGAAACACTATAGGAAATTACTATGAATTGCTCACAGCAACATCCCCAATTTTCATACAAAGCACCTCTCCACTTCAATTAGACAAATCTCAAAGTCCAGTGGCGTGTTCAAGCCATCCATAACAAGCATACAAATAACAAATCCATATATGGAATAGAGACAGGCCACTGCCTATACCAGTTTGACTGTCGTGAATGGTTTTGCTATCGACAATGACCCAAAGATCACTCACCAACCACCCATAGTTGGCATGTTACGTAACAGTCTGAAACGCAACTTGTTTTCTTTGTCCATGCAGAGTCTCTCTATACATATGACTAGCCAAGTACTACCCACCAAAAATGGTAAGTAGTCCCCAGTTCTCTATATATAAAAGTTGACTTTGGGACCTGCTTTTCCCCATCACTTGGCTGACTAGTTGGGTAGTCTAGCTAACAGATTCTAACCCTTCGGTTGTTTTAGGAGAAAATATTTTTCGTATTTTCTATTTTTTTAATATCATAAAAATAAAAGTGAATGAAAAATATTTTGTGTGGTCAATGAAAGACAAGTTTATTTAGACAAAAAAATATTGTTCACTTTTTAAAAGACGAAAAATATTTTCCGAACTAAACTCTTACCAATATCACCACACTACCAATATCACCAAACTACTACTATCACTCTCAACTCCACCGCCACACCACCATCACACTATAGGAAATGACACTTTTGGCGACTAAACAATTTTTAGTCGCCAAAAGTGGTGGAATTAGCGACCAAATATTTTATTAGTCAGCAAAAATAAAAAGATTTAGCTACTAAAGTTTTTTAGTCGGTGTATATTGCTTATCGGCAACTAACATAAATTTAGTCGCTAATAATGGCACAATTGGCTACTAAATTATTATTTAGTCGCTAATTATTGAACAATTGCCCACGAAAACAATTTTTGGTAGCCAAATGATATAGCTGTTAAATTTTTTAATCGAGAAATATAGCTTATTGGCGACCAAACAATATTTTTGTCGCTAAATATTCCATCATAGGCTACTAAAAAACGTTTAGTCACTGATAGTATATATTTTAGGCTACTAAATTGTTTTTTAGTCGGTGTCTTATACCTTTTGCCGACAAAATAATCTTTAGTCGCCAATTGGCAGCAGATCATATTCAAAACCTTTTAGCGACCACACAAGTTTGGTTGCCAATGATTCAGTTTTGGTGACTAACAAAAACATTAGTCGCTAAAGCTCTAAATGTTTTAGATTTATTTTCGCGCCTATCTCACACATTTTGCCTCTCTTTGTATACATACAGCCACAGAACATCTCTTGCTCTGTCGTTCCGCCGCACAAATCACCAGCAAACCTCATGCCCTCGCAACCTCAGCACCGTCGTTCCCCGTACGCCGCAAATCACCACAGCCACCGCCGTTAACAGGTTCGCTCCCTTTCGCTCTCTTGCTCTGTCGCTCTTTGTCTCAGTCTCTCTCTCTCTCTCTACCCCTTCTTCTATTTCCCCAACTGTGAACTCTTGCTCTAGGGTTTTTATTCTACCCATTCCGGTTAATTTTTTTCTTAATTTCTGAAATGGGTTTGTTTGAAGTGGTTTCATTACTAGAGTTTTATGGGTTTGATGTTGTAAATGGGTTTGATTTTAGGGTTTGATACCTTTCGCCCTATTTTTCCTTTCTCTCTCATTAGTTTCAAAGCCCTAATCCATTGATTGTCTATCTAATCTCCTGTATTCTGATTATTTTCATTGAAATTTTCTCTCTCATATATTCTACTCGTCATTATTTATGTAAATTTGTGTATGAAATTTACATACACAGATTATCTAATCTGTGTATGTATTCTGAGATTGAGATTATCTGCGCATGTATTTTGAGATTGAGTTTACATTTAAACTGAATATGGGGTTTACAGTTAAACTGTAAACTAAATCTTCAGTTTACAGATTGGGTTTACACTAAGCCCAGCAACACAGGAATGAGTTTACATTTAAATGGATTAAACTGAATGGGTAATATGTGATTGGGTAATCAGTTTAGATGTAGTGGCGAAGATTCAGTTTAAATTTAATTAATATGTATTCTGAGATTGGGTAATCTAAACTGATACATACACAGATAATCTGTGTATGTATTCTCATCAGTTTAAATATAATCTCAATTAGATTATCTGTGTATTCTCTGTTTATATGTTCTCTATGTATTCTCATCAATTTAAATTTTGTGTTCTGAGATTGAGATTATCTGTGTATGTATTTTCATCAGTTTAAATATAATTAATATGAATTCTCATCAGTTTGGTCAATTATTTGCTCATGTCTTGTATCATTCTTCTCATAAAGTTTGCCAAATATAGTGCAAAAGTGTCATCTAACAGTTGAAAGACAATACAAGGAGATTGATGCTCTATTATTAAAAGAAAAATGACATGAAAGGCAAAATTGATGAAATAATGTTATTTTTATAATTATAAACTAAATTGATAGACATTTTAATTTTTATTAAATAATATAAATAAGATACATCATTATGTTTGCTTTTTTTTAATAAATTTTGTTTGTATATATTTTCTTTATTATCCTACTTCACCCAAATTGTCATATTTTATGGCCATCCTCAAAAGTACTACTCGGTCTTTCATTAGCTTGAGTTATGACATAAATTTTTACCTTATCACAATGTGGATTCTTTGGTGTTCCTTTTTCTTATCCTTGTTGGGGGTGCCTTGAGAATAATTTACAACATTCTTTTGGCATGGCAACTCTTGATTAGAAGTGAATTTGCTATTACCTAAAACTCCCATTTCACAAGATTTGAGGATTTCAAAGACAATAGATATAGAAGAGGTGGAGGACCTTGTGCCCTTTCTTCGTTGATATTTGTTAAAGAAGCTTGCATACCAGCTTTCCTCTTTTTCTTCTTCACCATTTTCTACATTATTGGCTTTTGTGTTTAAGTCTTCTTCACTCTCCACTATTGCGTGTATAAGAGGGAGGATGAAATGTCTTTTGCTTATGAGACTAAACCCTTGCAAACATCACACTTTTGTAAGTTTGCTCCTATAACAAAAGTAAGTTTGCTTCTAGTAAACGTGAGCTAATTCAAGTAGAGAAGAGTTCCAATGATGCTAGTAGTATACCTAAACCATATTTTCTCCTAAGGAACATTCTACAACTTCACCCACAGTGAAACAAGCATTTAAGCTTTGGTTGTTTACTATAATTCGTAACCTTTGATGGTAGCTTGGTTGTTTCTTGTATTTACAATGGTTGTGTTTGGTGAATTTTCTCATTCTTTTTTACCTCTCCTTGTTTACGTTGTACTTGTATAGTCCAAATAATTAGTTGTTTCACCCTAACTTTTGAATACAATCCCTAAACCATGTGTTTCCAAATTTTAATCTATGTTACAAATAAGTGAAAACTAAAACTTTTGTCGTAAAAGATGTACAAGAGTTGGATGATGATAAAAGATACACAATTCCATTGTTGAGTATTTTTGTTTATTTGATGTCCATGCCTACGTTAATCTTTGCTTGACTTGTAGGGTTCAAAAGATGGACAAGAGTTGGATGATGATAAAAGATAGGTCGAAAAGTAAAGAGTACCAACAAGGTGTTAAGTCATTTATTGACTTTGCTACAAAGGATTTAGGCCCACACGATGACATTCGTTGTCCGTGTGTCGATTGCTTGAATGGCACAAAACATAGTCGACAAGTTGTATGGTTGCACTTGATTCGAAGAGGAATCGCGTGTTCTTATAAAACTTGGGTGCACCACTGTCAGGACCCAAACCCGCCCCTGTAGGTTTAGCGTCGTAACCGGCCAGTAATCATTGGATTACCAAAGGCCTCTTGACATAATAGCATATAATTAGGGGTTCCGGAAGCAAATATACAAAACATACGAAGTCCATTGAGCTGTGAAGACATACATGGAACTGTAAATCTTAAACTTTATATACATACAAGTGATGTCATAGGTACAGTATTTACACGTCACTAACAAGTACATACAAAAGGCGACTTGTTCATAAAACAAAAGAGACATCCTTATACATCCCTATTGACACAGCCACAATACATGACTTGATCTGGAACCTCCTCGTGAGGCGCAAAAGGTGGCTGACCAACACAAAATACCCCAGGCATCATCTTAAGCCTGATCATGAGCCTGCTCACCTACATACATAATAAATAACTAGTGAGTGGAAGCCCAGTGAATAATAACAAAGTAAAGGGGTAAATGAATGATGTCCCATAACTGTGGCTGAAACTGAAATTCACGTACGTATTCTCATTCTGAGCATATATAGAATTCAGAGTTTATGCTTAGTCTTACATAGTACATCCATCAGCGCTGACAGATCACACACATAATGTCTTAAATCATACTTGTAAGTTCTATATAAGAACCTCCGGCTGGGTAAGAATAACTTTTCAGTCCTATAAAAGAACCTCCGGACTGGGAACTTGTAAACTTGTCAATTTCACTTAGGAACCTCCAGCCGGGTATAGATAGCTAGTCAGTCCCATAAGGAACCTCCGGTACCGGGAACTTACATATACTTGAATCATGGCATAACTTGAATCATAGCATAATGTTATAAGTATTTGTTAGACTTGGACAATCATTCATAGCATAAAACATGACATTTCATAGAACAGTTCTTAATTCATGTGCAGAAAATAATTTACTTGAATATAGCTTTACTAAGTTATTACTCACAGATAACTGGTAACTCCAAATTAGCAGCAAAGTAGGCAATTCACCTATCCTGAGGCACGTGACCTACATAACATGGCAGATCCATACATTGAATACACGTGCTCGGATATTTCATTTGTTCTTAGTGTGTTTCTAGCCTTTAACCTCATTATAGAGTCTTAATCATGGCCTAGGAATGCCTATGATGGAATGAGGATGCAAAAGTGCACTTGAAACATTTTTCAAATTTTGCTGGAAACAGGGTCCACGCTCCAGCATGGCTTTTCTCGCTCGAGCGGACATGTAAAAAGTAAGGCTTCGCTCGAGTGTGACTCCCCTCGCTCAAGCGGACTGCAAACTTTGAAAAAGTATTGGTTGCTTGAATTTCATGCCCGACGGACGCTCGATCTCCGCTCGAGCGTGAGACTCAGACCCTCGCTTGAGCGTGACTTCTGTCGCTCGAGCATGCTGCAAAACACATGAACTTCTGGGTACATGCATTTCACGCTCGAGCGTGCTTCGGGTCACTCGAGCAGAAGCGTACGCACTCAGAGTGCTCGCTCGAGCGTGAGCTCCTATGCTCGAGCATGAATTCAAATTCTGGAATTTCTAGATTTGATCTCCAAGCTTCAAACTCAAACTAAACACTTCAAAACTCAATATTTTGGGCCAAAATTTTGGAAAACATTTAGAAACTCACAAAACATCATGACTTGAAGATCATTTCATGAAATCAAGGCCCAAAAAGATGGCAATTGGTCGCAAATCCAACTTGAACTTCATGAATGCACTAAAACATGACATGCATGCATTTCCTTGAACTCAATCACCCCCAAAACATGATCAATTTAGACAAATTGGTAGAAAACATGATGAGTTCTCAAAATGTGATTGAAATGAACACATGCATGAAAGAATTCTTTGAAACCATGCTCAATTTATGAAGAAATGAGCATGCATACATGGTATGGCTCAATCTTCTTCAATTCTACCTCAAATCCTACATGAATTCATTTAATTTATTTGAAGTCTTGTAAAATCTAGCTCAATTACACAACTAAGAGTTTGATTCCTTACCTAGAGACTTGAATTCACAAGTGTTGAAGTTAAAGTTCTCCAATTCTCCTTAATTCACCAACAATCCTAGCAATCCCCTTTTCTCTAGCCTTTGATCCCAATTTCTCTCCTCCTCTCTCTCTCTCTCACGTTTGGAGCTTGAAGATGAGAAAAATAAGGGTGCAAAACATGACTAGTGGGGTCAAATAGCCTTATATAGGCTTAATCACACTACAAGAAAAGAGGGCAAAAAACACGGAAGTATTCGCGACAGCGCGATCCTCGTCGCAAAAAATGGTCTTTTGCGACGGCAAAATAAACCGTCGCAAAAAAGAGTTTTAGCGACGGCGTTTAACCGTCGGTAATAAAACTGCACGGGCGGGTATTAAAATGAGGAACTATTAGCGACGACGTGTTGGACCGTCGGGAAAAAAAAAATGTTTGAGACGGCAAAAGTTTACTGTCGCAAATACTCGACCATTTGCGACGGCAAATGTCCGTCGCGAAAAAAGATTATTAAAACGGCGTCGTTTATTAATTATTTTTGTATCATTTGCGACGGTGTAAACCTTCCCGTTGCAAAAAGTAAAAACCAATTTTCCCCCCTCTTCCCTTTCATCTTGCCGCTCAGTTCGATCGAAATCCCTAAAATTGTTTTGAAGCACGAAATCCCTAAAATCCCTAAAATTGTCCGATCGAAATCCCTTTCATCTTGCCGCTCAATTTTCCCCCAAAATCCCCAAACGAGCGACGGGTGACGGGCGACGAACGACGAAGGGCTAGTAGTGGTGCGGTGGTGCGGCGACAACGAACGGCGAAGGGCTAGCGGTGGTGCTTCGACGACGACAGCTACTCAGGTATGCTCTCTCTCTCTCTCTCTCTCTCTCTCTGTATATATATATATATGTATGTATGTATTAGCTGTTCAAAAAAAAATAAAAAAATATACATGAATATAAATTATTTGCCAATATATGTATGTATCCCCAAAAAGTTTCATTATTTTTTCATTTTAATTTTTTAGGTTGTGTTTAGATTATAAATTTGGATAAGAATTCAGAAATGAAAAAGAAAAAAATATATATGAAAAATATGTAAAATGTAATTATATTTTTTCTTCCAAACAGAGAAAAATGCATTCCTTTAGCCATAGGAGAAAATAGAAGAAGGATCCAAGAGGCGAGTAAAGCTTAGGAGGTCTTGATTTTCTTCCAAACGTAACTTTTGAGAGGGAATAGAGAAAAACACGCGTGGAAGCGGGAAAACCTTGACCTGTACGATAAAAACAAAATTACCATCATAATCGTAGTAAGATAAAATGAAATTGTAGAATTGAAAAGAAATTTATTATCAATTTTTTATTGCATAAATTTTTTTTAATCAAATTCTTTGTTTAATACAAAAGGATAGTATGTTGGCAATTTTTTGATGACAAAATGTGAGGTAATGGAGTGGGGGTTAGTCACTTTGTAGTTAGTTGATTAGAGCGACAGACTTCAGTAAAAATCATTTGTGTATTCATAGCATAGAATGCATCTCGGATTTAAAGATTGATTACTACACTTGGTATGCACTTGAATTGATTAATGAGTAAAATACACTTATAATATGATTAAAATAATTGATCATTGGCTTAACTCAATTGTCCACCCTTGTATACTTTTAACTGAGAAGTTAGGGGTCAATTTTTGTCAAAGATAAAGACTGATAATTTATTTCCCATTATGGGGCTATTTTTTGTTGGACTTGTTCTTATAGTGTTTATCGCTGTGTCATTCTGTTATTAGATTATGATTGTCCAAATAAATGTAATTCTCCTTATATAGTTATAATCTCCTACCAATTGGGGAAAAAAATGTGAATAATTAAATTACCTTTTCTTATTTGCAATTGGAAGCCCCCTAAAGCCCTCCAAAATCTGGACTAGTTTGAGTGTTTTTAATCTGTTGGATATCAAACCTAATGCAATAAAGTGGATCGTTTTAAGGACTTAAAAAAGAAAAAAGATTGTATTTTGGTTTTCATTTTTGTTTTTCTTCTAAAAAATTTGAAAATTCATTAACTTTGTTTTTCAAACTAACTTTGTTTAATCTTCCTTATTACAAATATATTGCATACATATCCTGGCAACATGTGTCTCGGGACTTACAATTGAGTTCAAATGTCTTTAAAAATTCATTATTCTCGGTTAGTAAAAGCAAGTGTAATTCAACCTCGTCATGTCAATCTCATTCCCCCTCCCCCCCCAAATTCTATCAAACCATCACCAATCATGAAAATTTTGATCAGACAAAAATTTTGAGTGAAAAATTCATTTGATATGAAGCACTTAAATAGTAACCTCAAAAATTTATGCTTTGACTAAAAATTCATTTCTTATGAAGCACTTTAGTAACTAATTCAAAATTTACCTGAGTTTTTTTAAAAAAAAGGTGTGGTATAGGTTTGAGTTTGCTAAAAGGATCTCTTGATTTTGGGTAATAAAAAAAAAAGAGTAGAATTTAATTTTGAATAGGTTGAGTTAAAGAGCATAGATGAGTTTTGAGTATTTTTTAGACAAACTTAAATAGATGAGTTTTGAGTATTTTTTTGAATAGGTTTGAGTTAAGGTATTATATTTAGAGTTACTTTGATGAGATATTTTTGTGGATGTGTACAGATGATGGATAAGAGTTGGATTGATTTGCCAAATAGGATGTCGAGCGAATACATTAATGGGATTGATGAATTCCTTGTGTTTGCCTACACCAATAGGGTTGAAGGTTCGATGATCAGTTGTCCGTGTAGGAAGTGCGAGAATCGATACTATTTTGTACGAGAGGGTGTACGGGAGCATCTGATTTTGAATGGTTTTTTTAAAAATACAAACATTGGATTAATCATGGGGAATCTTACGTATCTCTGCATGGTAATCGAGAGAATGAAACATTAGCTAATTTAGACATTGGGGATGATATGATTGGAATGATACAAGGGGCTATGGGAAATCCACATGCCGGTACAAGTGTTGAGGGTAATGAACCACAGGGGCCTGATCCCCATGCATCTGAACCCCAGCTCGGTCCAAATGCAGAGACTGCAAAGTATTTCAAACTTCTTCAAGATGCACAAAGTGAATTGTATCCGGGTTGTCAGAAGTTCACATCTTTGTCATTCATTGTTCGACTTTTACATTTGAAGGTGCTTAATCAGTGGACAGACAAGTCTGTTGACATGTTGCTTGAGTTATTGAATGAGGCGTTCCCGTTGGGTGTGAAACTCCCGACTCATATTATAAAGCTCAAAAGGTCACAACAGATTTGGGCTTCACGTATGAGACGTGGGATGCATGTCCCAACAGTTGCATTGTTGTTCGAAACGAGGACGCCAATCTTGATAAATGTGTCATATGCAACAGTTCTAGATGGAAATCAAATGGTGATGGTGGTTCAAATGGTCCTAACAAAGGTGGCAAACGAATAGCTGCAAAACAGATGAGGTATTTTCCTTTAAAGCCAAGGTTGCAGAGGTTGTTTATGTCATCCAAGACGGCCAAGTTAATGAGATGGCATGCAGAGGAACGAACTGATGATGGTGTCTTCAGGCATCCTGCTGACTCCCTTGCATGGAAAGATTTTGACCGTCGGAATATTGACTTTAGTAATGATTGCCGAAGTGTAAGGCTTGGCTTAGCATCTGATGGTTTTAACCCATTCAGAACGATGAACATAGTTCATAGCACTTGGCCTGTTGTGCTCGTTCCATACAACTTGCCGCCATGGATGTGCATGAAGCAACCATTTCTAATTTTAGCCGTGCTTATTGACGGCCCAAAGGACCTGGTGACAAGATTGATGTGTATATGCAACCGTTGATTGAGGAGTTGAAAGAACTATGGAATGAGGGTGTGTCAACATTTGATGCATCAACAAATCAAATGTTTCAAATGCATGCAGCTTTACTGTGGACAATTAGTGATTTTCCTGCATACGCAAACTTGTCAGGATGGAGCACTAAAGGCGAATATGCATGTCCTTGTTGCAATAAGAAACTACATCGTGTTGGTTGAAGCATAGTAGGAAACAATCATACTTGGGTCATCGCAGATTTTTACCTACTGGCCATAAATTCCGGAAGGATAAAGTATCATTTGATGGTAGTCGGGAAGTCAGACTCAAACCAAATTGTTGTCTGGAACTGAGATGTTGCTACAATTAGAATCTGAGGGTATTTTAACCCAATACAAGAGGGATGACCTTAAGGAGAGGCATAGGAGACAGGTAGAGAAGGAGAAAGCTGGACATCGCACCCACAGTTGGAAGAAAAAGAGTATCTTTTATGAATTGCCATATTGGGAGCACAATCTAATAAGACACAACCTCGATGTGATGCATATAGAGAAGAATGTTTGTGACAATGTGTTGTGGACAATATTAGGGGTTGCAGGAAAATCGAAGGATGGTGTTAATGCTCGGCGTGATTTACAAGATATGAATATTAGAAAACCCCTACATTTGCAGTTAAGAGGGTCGAATAAAGCCTATTTACCACCAGCACAATTCACGATGACCAAGGATGAGAAAGATTTGTTCTTGAAAGTGTTGAAGGAAGTAAGAGTTCCCGACGGGTATTCATCCAATATATCACGTCGTGTGCGCTCACATGATAGAAGTATTGGGGTCTTAAGAGCCACGATAGTCATATTCTGATGCAACAACTTATTCCATTGGCTATTCGAAGATCGTTACCGAAGAATGTAATTGAACCCTTGATTGAATTGAGCAATTTCTTTAGACAATTGTGTTCAAAAGTGAATCGTGCGACGGATTTGCAATATATTCAAGATCGTATCGCTATAACACTTTGTCATCTAGAGAAAATATTTCCTCCGAGTTTTTTTGATATAATGGAGCACTTGCCTATACATCTAGCTGATGAAGCCTTATTGGGTGGAGCGATTCAGTTTCGATGGATGTATCCAATTGAGAGGTATCTTCTTACTTTGAAGCAATACGTGCGTAATAGAGCTCATCCTGAAGGATCAATTGCTAAAGGATATCTTATGGAAGAATGCATGAATTTTTGTGCACAATATCTCAATGATGTGGAAACCAAATCTAGTCGACCCGTGAGGAACTATAGTGGTGCTGATAATTTGGGTCATGCTATTGGTGAAAACACAAGCTTTTATCTTGATAATACTTTTGGGTACAAGCTCATCGGTACATCTTATTCAATACAAGCGCGGTTCAACCATTCATAAAGTAGGTTAAGTCACTCACTCAATATTTTATTATGTTTTATTGAATTTTCAACAAAATTTTTTGTATTGCTAAAATTTCAATCTACACAGCAAACACCTTGAAGTACTTAAGCTCAAAATGCCTCGTGTCGACGATCATCAGCTTCGGCGTGAACATTTTGAAACTTTTCACATTTGGTTCAAGGAACATGTATGTATTTAACTCTATAGATTCTAGTTACTTAAGTCGAACTACATTTTAAATTTTACATTTTCGTGTTAAATAGGTCCAAACTTTGCGAAGGACTACTGATGTCATATTTTCTGAAGAGATTATTCTATTGGCAAATGGTCCTCATAACCTGGCAAGGAGGTTCAACGGGTATATACTGAATGGGTTTCGGTATCGAGTAAAGGCCATGGATGATCGTCGAGCCACACAAAATTGTGGTGTAGCTTTGAAGGCAGATACCATAAGTTATGCTAGTCGAAAAGACAAGAATCCTCGTGTGGGGTCTGTGTACTATTATGGACAATTGACAGATATTGTTGAGATTCGATATTCCAATGAGAAGAAACATGTGTTGTTTAAGTGTGATTGGATTGACAACATTCACGGAAAGAAAGAAGATGTCTTCAATTTCACGTTGGTGAACTTCAATCATTTGTTGTACCGAGATGATCGAATTACCAATGAACCTTTCATCTTGGCGTCCCAAGCAGAGCAAGTTTGGTATGTTGCAGACCCGTTACAACCAGACTGGCAAGTCGTGGTGAAGATGTCTCAAAGAGGTTTATTTGATATGAGTTCGACTGATCCACAAATCGAGCCATACATGAGCCAACAATTGGAAGAAAATATAATGCTTCGTGATGAAGAAGTTGGTTGGGTGGGGAAGCCGCAGAAGGGGAAACAGTTGATGTTCAAATAGGCTGATAGTGGTCAACATTAGTAATTCAATTAAGGCCAAGGTTGTAGTTAATCATCAATTTCTTAATTTACTTTGTCTTTGTAATTGTATTAGTTCAATTAATGTCATATTATAGTTGATGACAAACCATTGTCTATGTTTCTAATGTCAATTAATGTTATATTGCTTGCAGATTATTATGGGAAGGAAGAGGAAGCCTGATCATCCCCGGCGCATGATGTCTGATGTGCTACATAACAGGACATCAGTAGCACCACCATCAGAGGAGGCATCACATCGGCCACTATCGGAGGGGCCTTTAGTGGCACCACAGCAGCTACCATGTACTCAGCCTCCACGCCTACCATCGGTGCGTCCACCATCAGTGGCACCACAGCAGCTATCATCATCAGCTTATGAGCCATCCGCAGGTATATAAATTTGCTTTGATTTGTATGAAAATTATTTAACATACATTTATTTATGCTCATTATATATAACTTGTTTATTCTCATTGTATTTTGCAGACCCTTCGACTTCTTCACAGCCCACCTCAGGTTTATTTGATATGATTTGTATTCACATTATTTAAATTTGCATTTGTTTATTACCATTGCATATT
The DNA here is from genome assembly GCA_030407325.1 of Camellia japonica. Classification (NCBI taxonomy): domain Eukaryota; kingdom Viridiplantae; phylum Streptophyta; class Magnoliopsida; order Ericales; family Theaceae; genus Camellia; species Camellia japonica. The sequence continues at coordinate 54,005,806 of JAPPVO010000003.1, forward strand.
GTTTATTGTTATTGTATCTCGCAGGTCATGTTAGTTCTTCATCAACCTCGACTAGGCGTGGTAGAGGATGTGCCAAGGGCATTAAAGAGTGGGGTACTGGTAAAAAGCTGGACATACAATTTGATGGAAATTACTGCCCAATAGGGATAACGTGGCTAAGTTAACTTGGCATTATTGTGCGGAATGGTAACATTGTTCCTCTTACTTTTCTTGACTGGAACAATGTGCCTGATGATATTATTGATGCTATCTGGAAGGATGTGAAGGTAAAAGTATATTTTTGTCCACAAATTCGAATTCCAAATTGTGTTATTATATTTAAACTTTGAAATTGTGTTTTATAGGACAATTTGAATATATGTCCAGAGGAGTACAAGCCAATCTGCATGAAAAACTGCAACAGCATATGGAAGGATCACAAGAACAAGCTTAAGGCTGAGTATTTCAAGCCTAGAAGTTCTGATCCTAATCTGAAGGATGATGTTCCTATGCACATTGTGCCAAGCCAGTGGGAAGAACTTGTGGAGTATTGGCGTACTTCCGATGCTGAGGTATACAAATAAGTTATATTTATGATATGTAAACATACAAATCATATTTACATACTCACATTTGTCGAACCTATTATAGAAAATTGCAAGTAGGAACGCTAAAAATCGGCGAGCTCACGGCATAGCTCATACCACAGGGCGTACTACTTTCTCTCAGATACGGCATGAGGTTTACATTTTATTGTTTTATTTTTGTATATAAATAAACATTGTATATTTTGCAAATTATTTGGATTCTAATTTTCATATTTCTAAAAAAATGTAGATGACCAGTAAGGGGGAGTCTACTGATAAGATGAATGTTTGGCTTATGACACGTAGAGTAGATGACCCAGAGGTTATCCAGACCTTGGTAGTTTCCAAACACCTTTGATTGTATTTAAAGTTTATTTTTGTGTGTCAACCATCTTAATTTGGCATATACTTGTATGTCTTATTCAATACAGGATGAGTTTAATCGTCAACTCTCTATGCTACCTGAGGATGGTCGGACTTTGGAGGCTAGGAATGTCATTTTCCATGAGTTGATAGGTCATAACGGACATGGATATTGTCGCACATACGGGAGAATTGTGCCTCGGAGAGCGGTGTATAAAGATGGTGCTGGGCCATCACAGTCAACACCCCAACCATCGACTATTGATCAGATCACGTAGAAGGTTCGTGCAGAGCTAAGGGATGAGTTGAAGGAGGAGCTGTGAGCAGAGTTCTGTACACATTTACAGCAGATGAGAACTGAGATGACGGCCTTAGTGTCACAGGGGGCGAGTGTGGATCCCAACAGACAGGTTCGATAAAAATTAAATTGTTTATTAGTTCAATTTCCACACAAGATTATGTATAAAATTCGAATATGATTAACACATTATGTATTGACTATCATAGGTTCCTGATGCATCGAGTGGCCACCGGGCATTTAGGGAATCTGCAGAAGACGAGAATCCATATACACCACCACCAGAAGATCAGGTATAAAATGTATCTTTGCATTCTAAGCTAAAATGTATCTTTGCATAATTTAGACATTCTAAGTTAAAGAGACTTGTGGGAGAAGACGGGACTAGTTAGAACCGGATTTAGCACGAAACTTGGCACACATGAGGGCGTAGGAACGAGAGACTTGTGGGAGAAGACGGGGCTCGAATCGGGTTCCCGGTTTGGGAGTTAGAGCCGGATTTCACTTTAGGCAAACTAGTTCCTTAAGAAACTTGAATTCGAGGAGTTAATGCCCCAAAATCACCAAACCGCGTCGGTTTAGCACGAAACTTGGCACACACGACCTCCTAGGCACGAGGGACTTGTGGGAGAAGACAGGCCTCGAATCGGGTTCCCGGTTTGGGAGTTAGAGCCGGATTTCACTTTAGGCAAACTAGTTCCTTAAGAAACTTGAATTTGAGGAGTTAATGTCCCAAAATCACCAAACGGCGTCGGTTCAACACGAAACATGGCACACACGACCGCCTAGGCACGAGAGACTTGTGGGAGAAGACGGGGTTCGAATCGGGTTCCCGGTTTGGGAGTTATAGCCAGATTTCACTTTAGGCAAACTAGTTCCTTAAAAACTTGAATTCGAGGAGTTAATGCCCCAAAATCACCAAACCGCGTCGGTTTAGGACGAAACTTGGCACACACGACCGCCTAGGCATGAGAGACTTGTGGAAAAGACGGGACGAATCGGGTTCCCGGTTTGGGAGTTAGAGCCGGATTTCACTTTAGGCAAACTAGTTCCTTAAGAAACTTGAATTCAGGAGTTAACGCCCCAAAATCACCAAACGGCTCGGTTTAGCACGAAACTTGGCACACACGACCGCCTAGGCACGAGAGACTTGTGGGAGAAGACGGGGCTCGAATCGGGTTCCCGGTTTGGGAGTTAGAGCCGGATTTCACTTTAGGCAAACTATTCCTTAAGAAACTTGAATTCGAGGTGTTAACGTCCCAAAATCACCAAACGGCGTCGGTTTAGCACGAAACTTGGCACACACGACCGCCTAGGCACGAGAGACTTGTGGGAGAAGACGGGGCTCGAATCGGGTTCCCGGTTTGGGAGTTAGAGCCGGATTTCACTTTAGGCAAACTAGTTCCTTAAGAAACTTGAATTCGAGGAGTTAACGCCCCAAAATCATCAAACGGCGTCGGTTTAGCACAAAACTTGGCACACACGACCGCCTAGGCACGAGAGACTTGTGGGAGAAGACAGGGCTCGAATCAGGTTCCCGGTTTGGGAGTTAGAGCCGGATTTCACTTTAGGCAAACTAGTTCTTTAAGAAACTTGAATTCGAGGAGTTAATGCCCCAAAATCATCAAACGGCGTCGGTTTAGCACGAAACTTGGCACACACGACCGCCTAGGAATGAGAGACTTGTGGGAGAAGACGGGGCTCGAATCGGGTTCCCGGTTTGGGAGTTAGAGTCGGATTTCACTTTAGGCAAACTAGTTCCTTAAGAAACTTGAATTCGAGGTGTTAACGTCCCAAAATCACCAAACGGCGTCGGTTTAGCACGAAACTTGGCACACACGACCGCTTAGGCACGAGAGACTTGTGGGAGAAGACGGGGCTCGAATCGGGTTCCCGGTTTGGGAGTTAGAGCCGGATTTCACTTTAGGCAAACTAGTTCCTTAAGAAACTTGAATTCGAGGAGTTAACGCCCCAAAATCATCAAACGGCGTCGGTTTAGCACGAAACTTGGCACACACGACCGCCTAGGAATGAGAGACTTGTGGGAGAAGACGGGGCTCGAATCAGGTTCCCGGTTTGGGATTAGAGCCGGATTTCACTTTAGGCAAACTAGTTCCTTAAGAAACTTGAATTCGAGGTGTTAACGCCCCAAAATCACCAAACGGCGTCGGTTTAGCACGAAACTTGGCACACACGTCCGCCTAGGCACGAGAGACTTGTGGGAGAAGACGGGGCTCGAATCGGGTTCCCGGTTTGGGAGTTAGAGCCGGATTTCACTTTAGGCTAGTCAAAATTATTTACTAAACTATCTTTCTAATTATATAGTAGTTAATTTTTTTATATTTTTCTGTAATTAAAATATTAACACCATTATATTGTTATTAATTATTTTTATTTTGTTTTTTTCAGATATTTCCTGAGTAGCAGTTTGCTTCGTGTGGAATGTGGGCGTGTAAAGATTATGACCAACTTCTGTTTTTGTAATTTACGAAAGAATCAAGACGAAAACTTTTGGTTTTGATTTTGATTTATGTTATTTAAATTTGTGACCAACATTATGTATGTATTATATGACCAACATTATGAATTTTTATCATTTGCCAACTTTTGTTTATGTATGTATTTATATTATTATGTAATTTTTCGATTTTTTTTTAGTTATTTTTCATTTGCCAACATTAGTTATTTTATTTATGTATTTATATTATTATATCATTTGCCAACATTACAGGTTATTTTTATATTTTAAATAATTGTAAAATAGGGTTTTTTTTTTTAATTTTTTTTGAGACGGCAGAACACCCCGTCGCAAAAAAAAAAAAAAAAAAAATTTTGTGCCAGGCTTTTTGCGACGGCAGCCATACTGTCGCAAAAGGTATGGAATTAAGGATTTAGCGACGGTAGAATTGCCGTCGCCAATAGTCATTACCGACGACATTTTTTGCGACAACATTTTTTGCGACGGAATTTTGCCGTCGCAAAAACCTATTTTAGCGATGGAAAGCTTGTGCCGTTGCAAAAAAGCCCAGATTTTCATCCATTATCGGCGACAGGAATTTGCCGTCGCGAAAAAGAAATATTCCCATCGCAAAAGTAATGGCGACAGCAAGTGTCGTCGCTAAAGGTCTTTTGCAACCCCCTTAGTTGGCGACCCCCACTTGCCGTCGCAAAAAGAAAATTTACCGTCGGCAAATAGCTTTTGAGACGGTGTTTGGAGTATTTGCGACGGCGTTTTGCCGTCGCAAAAAACAATTTTTTTTGTAGTGTCAAGAGTTTTTTAATTAATTGACATTAATTGTTCTAATTTAATCGTTCTGAATCAATTTTAATTAAACTTACCATAAAATCCTATAAATCCTATTTAACATATAATAAAGTCAATTTCTGAATCGGATGCCGATAAGGCCTTCAATTTGCAAATCGAAAACTAAAACATGAACAGATCTTGCTCTACGTCAAACAAATATAAACACAAAATGATGCAATGCACATATAATTAACTCAAGATTTCTTCTTAATTACTTATTTGGCATACTTAAACATGAATTAGCGCTAATCATGGGTCAGGGTTGTTACAATCACAGGAAACATGTTCCATTGTGTCATGATCAAACTAGTGTGTCAAACGATGATGGTGAAAAAGAAGATATGGAGCTGCAATTTTTGACATTGACGATAATTTTGGGCGAGTTGCCTACTATGTTGGAACAGATTTACATGAGTGGCCTCATGGATGATCATATCGATGAAGAAACTAATAGCTCGGACAGAGAAATTTAGTGAAGTTCATTAGGTTGTTTGATGATGCTCGACGCAAAGTGTACCGGAGTGTGAAAAGTTTTCCTTTCGTTATTAAGATGATTTATATTAAGGTGTACAATAAATGGAGCAACAAATCTTTCGATATGGTTATGCAAGTTTTCAAAACATTCTTCCAAAGTGTGATGAAACTGTTCCATGGACCCTTTATGAAGCGAAAAAGTTCTTACGTAAATTGGGTTTGGGATACGAGGCCATTCATGCATGCAAGAATGATTGTATTTTGTTTTGGAAGGACAACGCAAAGCTAGAGAATTTCCCTACATGTAAGGAGTCTAGATACAAGTTCAACAATGAGAGTGGTAAAAAGATTCCTTACAAAATATTGAGGTACTTTCCTTTGACACCGAGGTTGAAGAGATTGTACATGTCAAAAAAAAAAAAAAAACCGCTGCAGATATGAGATGGCACAAAGAGAGGCATCCAGCCAATGGTCAGGCATGGAAGGACTTTGATATGCAGCATCCTACGTTTTCTATGGAACCCCGGCATGTAAGGTTAGGGCTTGCCATGGATGGTTTCAATCTGTTTGGAAATATGAGCACATCGTACAGTATGTGGCCCATACTCTTAATGCCTTACAATCTTCCCCCGTGGAAGTGTATGAAAGAGCCATTTCTAATGATGTCAATGCTTATTCCCGGTCCATCCGTCCCTGGAAAAGACATCAATGTTTACTTGCAACCATTAGTGGAGGAGTTAATGAATTTGTGGGAGCATGGTGTGCAAACATATGACGCCTCAAATGGTCAAATATTTAAAATGCATGCAGCAGTCATGTGAATCATCAATGACTTCCTCGCATATGGTACCATGTCTGGTTGGACTACAAAAGGTTACTTGGCTTGCCCTAATTGTAACATGGATGCATCATCTGTGTCTGTGAAGTAAGATAGAGTATATGGGGGTGCCCGCGCACTTGCTCGAGAACCATATTTGGTGAAGAAGTAAGCTCTTCAATGGTCAAAATGAGCATCGTCCAAACTTGTGGAGTTGTTGGGAGAAAAATACTGTAGCAAATTGATTCGGGGACATACAGGCTGTATGGCAAGCATCCAAACAACCGAAAAAGACAACGGAATGAAAATCCACATTCCAATTGGACAAAAAGAAGTATTATGTTCGACCTACCCTATTGGAAAACGCTGAAGCTTCGACACAACCTTGATGTCATGCACATAGAGAAGATTATATGTGACAATCTAGTTGGGACACTACTGAGCATTGATGGCAAGAACAAGGACACGGATAAAGCACGCTAAGATCTAGAAGACATGCGGATATGAAAGGAGTTACACTTGAAGAGGCGTTCTAATGGCTCATTCGAGAAGCCTCCGGCATCATACACATTGTCCCGGTAAGAGACAAAGTTTTTGTGATTTCTTGAAATCGATTAAGTACCCTGATGGCTATGCAGCAAATATATCCAACTGTGTCACCCCTCATGGTGGAAAATTATCTAGCCTCAAAACTCATGACTGTCATGTCCTTCTACAACGACTACTTCCAATTGGGACGCGTGGATACCTTTCCAAGGAAATTGGGACCACACTTTTTGAGTTGGGAAATTTTTTCAAACAGTTTTGCTCCAAGACATTGAGGGTGACTGATTTGGAGAAAATGGAGGAACAAATCATACTTATACTTTGTAAGCTTGAGAAGATTTTTCCTCCTACTTTTTTTGATGTCATGGTCCACTTGGCTATTCATTTGCCTCATGAGGCTATACTTGGAGGGCCTGTGCAAGATGGATGTATCCCATTGAGAGGTAATACCACGAGTTCCTGAACATCTCAATTTACATATAGTAGATAATGTAAACATTAACATTCAAATCATATTGCCATGTAGGATGCTCAGACTTCTGAAAGGATTTGTTTGCAATAAAGCTCGGCCAGAAGGTTCCATTGCGGAGGCTTACATTTTAAAAGAGTGTATGACGTTTTGTTCAATATATTTAGACGGCGTTGAAACGGTGTTTAATCGAGAAGGAAGGAATTATAAGGGGGTGACAATGGCCCGGGGTTGGTGATTTTCACTCAAAATGTTCGTCCTTTTGGTCTACTAACAAGGGAAACTGATGTGTCTGTAGCCGACCGTGAAACGGCTCATTGGTTTGTCCTACACAACAGCTTAGAAGTGGAAGAATATCTAGAGTACGACTCGAACCTGTGACATACTATATGTGACCTATATGCTTTTTTTTTAGTAATCATTCTTCAAATTACTTATGAATTACATTGTCCTACGTAGGGAACACAAGATGTTGTTGCAAAAAACATAGAAGTGCATGCGACATTGCCAATATACAATGCAAAGAATTTCCTAAATGGTTCAAAGATTGCGTATGCTACAATTCCTTATAGTGTAGTTTACACATGAAGTTAAGTTATGTCAAAAATAATATGACACTTTTTTTAATGTAGATGAACCAATTGCGGCACAAAAATTCACCCGAAGCAACCGATGAGATGTGGTCACTGGCAAATGGTCCTAACAGCTTAGTGAACACATATTCGGGATGCATTTGTAATGGCGTTCGATTCCATGCTCGCGACCGTGACAACCGTCATAAAACTCAAAATAGTGGATTGGTAGTGGAAGGGGACCATGAAGGCTAATTCATAAAGTTCTGCGGCTACATTTGCAAAGTTTGGGAAATGACATATTTGTTTAGGCATCGTGTTGTTTTGTTCCAATGTGAATGGTATAACACCGGTAGTAATAGAACTTTGCGTGTCGAACCACATTTGACTACTGTTGATGTAAGAAGTCGATGGTATAAAGATGACCCATTGTGTTACCAAGTCAAGTGCAACAAGTTTTTTACGTGCATGATACGAAGTTAGGTGCCAATTGGAGAGTAGTAGAAAAGTTTCAACATCGAAGAATTTGGGATGTTCTCGAGGTGGATGTGCCATAACCTGATGATGTGTTCAACAAGATGACAGCACTAATGTTGTACCGACTGAGCCCATGGATGACGATGTGGAATGTAATTCAAACCCGTAGGTTGGGTATTAGAGCCGAATACGTCCTAAACTTACTCGAAAAAGGGCTTTTCGGGGGCAAAAATCCATAACAGCCCCCAAACCACCATATAGCTCTCACAAACAGTTTCCCCATAACAAATAAGACTTGTGACAACTGACGGAACGTAATTCGGACCCGTAGGTAGGGAATTAGACCGAATACTTCCTAAACTTAGTCGAAAAAGTGTTTCAGGGGGCGAAAATTCAAAAACAGACCTCGAACCACCATATGACTCTCACAAACAGCTTCCCCATGACAAATAGAACCTATGACAACTAACGGAATGTAATTTGGACTCGTAGGTAGAGAGTTAGAGCTGAATATGCCTTAAACTTACTCGAAAAGAGCTTTTCGGGGGTGAAAATTCATAACAGCTCCCGAACCATCATGTGGCTGTCACAGACAATTTCCCGATGACAAATAGGACTTGTGACAATTGACGGAATGTAATCCGGACTCATAGGTTGAGAGTTAGAGCCGAATACGCCTAAAAATTACTTGAAAAATGGCGTTTCGAGGGCAAAATTTCAAAACAGCTCCCAAACCACCTTTTACTCTCATGGACAGCTTCCCCATGAAAAATAGGACTTGTGACAACTGACAGAATGTAATCCGGACCTGTAGGTTGGGAGTTAGAGTAGAATACGCCTTAAACTTACTCGAAAAATGGCGATTTGGGGGCGAAAATTCAAAACAGCCCCCGAACCACTGTGTGGCTCTCACGGACTGCTTCCCCATGACAATTAGGACTTGTGACAACTGACAGAATGTAATACAGACCCGTAGGTTGGGAGTTAAAGCCGAATACGGCTTAAACTTACTCGGAAAAGGGTGTTCCGGGGGCGAAACATCGTAACAGCCCCTGAACCACCGTGTTGCTCTCATAGACAGTTTCCCCATGACAAATAGGACTTGTGACAATTGACGAAATGTAATTCGGAGCCGTAGGTTGGGAGTTAGAGCCGAATACACCTTAAACTTACTCGAAAAGGGCGTTTCGGGGGCGAAAATTCAAAACAGCCCCCGAACCACTGTGTGGCTCTCATGGACTGTTTCCCCATGACAATTACGACCTGTGACAACTGACGGAATGTAATTAGGACCCGTAGGTTGGGAGTTAGAGCCAAATACGCCTTAAACTTACTTGAAAAACGGCGTTTCGGGGTCGAAAATTCAAAACAGCCCCCGAACCACCATGTGGCTCTCACGAACTGTTTCCCCATGACAATTACAACCTGTGACAACTGATGGAATGTAATTAGGACCCGTAGGCTTGGAGTTTGAGCCGAAAACGCCTTACACTTAGTCAAAAAACTTGCTACACTTAGTTTAAAGAGCGACATTTGTTTAAAGAGCGACATTTATGAAAATAATCTACATATTCTAATAATTGCCTTTATATTTATAGGACGAAAAATTACATATTAGATTGTTTGTGCAATTGGTTGGAATAAATATTGCATGATACATATATATATATACTTTCTTTTATTTCCAAGAAGACATTTCTCGATTGTTCTACCTTAATGCATGTTAGAACATGTTCCTATGGCTGACTGGATTGATATTTTGTAATCAATTCTAATGTTTTTATTATTATTATATATATATATATTTTTTGTAGATGGCTTGTTGCGTGGACTTGTGGATAATCCATATTGGTGTATGGAGAAGAATTTTCACTTTTGTATAGAACTAATTTTGTCGTCCTCAGCTTTTGTGTAGTTCACTATTACTGATACAGTAAACTTTTGGCATCAACAGATAATGACTACCTTGGTACATAGATCACATTCTATCGTGATACATATATGACATTTGTCGGCGTACATACATGACCTTTTGTCATGATCTATAAAAAAACTTTTGTCGTGGTACATAGATCACTTTCTGTCGTGATACATATATATGACCATTTGTCAGCATACATATATGACCTTTTGTCATGGTCTATAGAAAAACTTTTGTTGTGGAACATATATCATCTTTTGTCGTGGTACAGATTACGATAGCAATTTGTACCATGCCAAATGGTAATTTCGCTTGGTAGTAAATGTATTTTTTTGTATACGGAGGACTTTGATTTTTATATGATATATTTTGTATGGAATTATTATTTTAGTTTGGACAATAGTTGGTTTGTATGGATTTTGACATTTAAAGTTATTTATTTTTTGTATATGGATGCAGATTGTGGAATGATTGATAGTACGTATCATTTTGTTTATATACGTATTACAGTTTGCATGGAATATAGATAGATTGTGGAGAAATTATAATTTTGCGATAAAACATAATATCATGTTTTTGGCAACTAAACAATTAATAGCTAAAAAGAAATTGGGAAAATACTTTGGGCGGCGAAAAATTTGTAGCAGAAAAAAAAAAAGAAAATAGACATTTGGCGACTAAAAGTTTTGTAGCCAAAAGAAAATCAAACATTTGACGACTAAAATATTTCGTAGCTAAAAACAAAATCTAAAGAATAAAAACACTTTTGCCGACTAAAAATTTAGTAGCAAAAAATGTGGGACTTTAGGCGACCAAATATTTAGTAGCCAAAACAAGACCTCTTTGCTGACTAAAATTTTAGTAGCCAATAAAGTGGGACTTTAGGCGACCAAATATTTAGTAGCCAAAACAAGAACTCTTTGCCGACTAAAATTTTAGTAGCCAAACATGTGGGACTTTAGGCGATCAAATTTTTAGTAGCCAAACAAGAACTCTTTGCCGACTAAAATTTTAGTAGCTAAAAATGTGGGACTTTAGGTGACTAAAAGTTTGGTTGCTAAAAATGTACTAATTTAATTTAATGTCCAACCTTTTTGGCAACTAAAATTTTAGTCGGAAATTGAATATATTTGGCGACTAAAAAATTTTAGTTGCTAATGACCTTTACCAACAATTCTTCGACGACTACTTTTGCGACCAAATAATTTAGTCGCCAAAAATGAAAATTCTTGTAGTGTCACCATGGCCACACTGCCACATTGTTGCCATCATTGCCGTTGCCACGCCACCACTTTCACCTCCACCTTCACCACTACAAAAAATTGAAGTTTTTAGAGACCAAAATTTAAGGATAAAATTATTTTTTTGGCATTAAATATTTTTTGTTGCGAAAAGTGTCGTCATTATATTTTTAGAAATGAAAATTGAAAATTAGTGATGAATTATTATCTTTTTAGACCAAATTTTTTGTCTAAAAAAATAAGTCTTTTTAAGACCAAATTATTATGCCCTAAAAGTGTATTTATTAGTGACATTTTCAAAATTTTGTCGTTAAAAGTCTTATTTTTGATTTTTTCAGGACGATCTTTTTGCGACTATCCTTACAATAATAGAAATTAATTTCTAAATGTCTTATGCAACAAATTTTCACTTTTAGGGACCAAAAATTTAGTTTCTAAAGCTCTTGTATGTTGTAGTGTACTTTCGTCTTGTCACTGTCACTACCAAGCATAGAAAAATATTTTATGTTAGAATATGTTTTTCGTTCAAACAAATAGAGCTTAAGTAATTATTTTTATATAGCCTTAAAATATTATTTGACATTGTTTAGTGTTCACCCAATTTTATTAGATAGTATAGTCAAAATAATTATTGAAAATTGAAATAACCAAAAGTCTTTCTAAATAAAGAAATAAATAATGGGATGCGACTATTAGTTAAAATAATAATCGAAAATGAAAAAAATAATCAAAAATATTTCAAAAGAAAATAATTATTAATTATTAAATTATCATAAAAAATAACACTTTATGTATCAATTATCTTGATCGCTTGGAGAAAAAAATAAGAGAGCAAAACAATATCTCTCATTAGAGGAAAGAAAAAATAAAAAAATCTCATCATAATATTATATGTACCCCTATTTTATTTCCTATCATTTTATCAAAATTTATAATATAAAGTGCCTCAATCAAAATAATAAAAATTAATAAAATACCATTTTCCGACGGGATGAGTATAAAGGCTTGCCTTCAAGGATGTGTGACTACCACTGCCCCATACCAATCTTACTTTCTTTCACCAAAATGGTTCAGTTTGTGATCAGTTCAACCCTCTTCTTCCTAGGACCTTCATGCCACCCATTTACTCCTACTCTTCTCACTTTCACATTTCCAAAAGTTCTTCATCAGCCTCACTTACCAACTCAACAGACAAATTAGAATTACTCAACTTCAATCACACATAATTGAAGATCCTGAGGAGTCTTATACTCATGGAACACCTCTCTCCATTTCTGCAACTGGGTTGGTGTCACATGTTCCCTCAACACCAAAAGAATCACCAGATTAGACCTCCCCATCAGCTCACCGGAACCATCTCTCCGGCCATCGGAAATCTCTCATTCCTCCGATCCCTCGACCTCAGCGACAACTCATTCCATGGCGAAATCCCCTAGAACTCAGCACCTGTCCAGGCTTCAAAACCTCAACTTGAGCTTCAATTTCTTGACGGGTACAATCCCCGCCAACCTGTCTCGATGTTCTGACCTTGCAAATCTTCTGTTAGACATAACTACCTTGTAGGCCACATTCCTCCTCAACTCGGCTCACTCTCCAACCTCGTAATGCTGTACCTTAAAAACAAATCTTACAGGCACTGTCCCGGGTACAATTGGAAACCTCACGTCTCTCCAAGAACTATACTTGTCGTATAATTACAATCTGGAGGGAGAATTACCAGACTCCATGTCCCAAATGCGGAGTCTAACGATGCTCGGATTGTCGGTAAACAGACTGTCGGGATTTTTTCCTCACTCGCTTTACAATCTTTCGTCGCTCGAGCTCATATCTTTATCCTTCAACAAGTTCACTGGTAATCTCAGACCCAACAGTGGGGTTGTATTTCCCAATCTCCGGAATCTTTACTTGGCAAACAATTTCTTCACTGGTCCCATACCCGATTCGCTGTCAAATGCTTCGCAGATTTCAAGGATTGACATTCCTTACAATAATTTCACAGGCAGTGTACCTATGAGTTTTGGGAATTTACAGAGTTTGTGGTGGTTCAATGTTCTTGACAATGATCTCGGAAGCGGTAGATCGGATGATCTGAGTTTCATAACTTCTCTGACCAATTGCAGCCAGATAGAATTCCTGGACATTGCTGACAACCGTTTCGGAGGCGTGTTGCCGAGCTCGATCGCCAATCTGTCAACCCAATTGACGAAGTTACTTGTCTGTGGAAACAGAATTCATGGAACTATACCTGCAGTTATTGCCAACCTCTTCAACTTGGACACACTCAGTATGGGGGAAAACTTTCATGCAGGTAAACTTTCATGATGAATTTTTAATTAATTGACCCTTATAACAAATTAATTGTCTATTTTTTTAACAAAGACATAAATTCAGACTTAATTATTTAGAATTATTATTTTATAATTCAGATTTATTCTGCACATAGATTCCACCCTGTATAAATTTAATCTCTACCACATAACCATTCAATCAAAAATTATCCGACTTTTCCTTTAAAAAAATTTATAGATTAATGGTAAACATTACAAATATTAAAATATAAATTATAAACTACTCCATCAAACAATAACTAATTTTTGCAATTACACTGATAAGTTTTTTTTTTTTTTTTAATGCCATTTCATAAAAATAAAAGAAACTAATTAAAATAATACTATTTTAAACTGGGAAAATTGGTCTAAGGTTCTCTTCCATTTTTAGTAATGGAAGAGATTCATAATATTATTTTTTGATGTCTAAGTTCCCTAACACACACCCATATATCAGATCAAAGAAATTTGACTCTATCTTTCTTTTCTGATCTTCATTCTATCCAAACCAAACCCTCTCTTTTTGTGCACATTTCGATCTTCACCTTCGCCTCTGTATTTACCACGCCGTCGCCGGAATGCTGCGATCTAAGCTGCGAGGGTTCGTGAATATTGCACTTTTTACTGCTCCACCGATGAGTTAGTTCGAGGTGACTTCGAACTCCAGTTGTGGTGAACAGAGCTCCGGAATGAGGGCTATGGTGATAAGAAAGACGAGCCATGGTGGCCAAAGATGCAAACACGAGATGACGTCATCAAAACATGCACCATTGTTATATGAGTGGCTTCACGCAGTAGTTTTGTAAGCTTTCCTGACTACATTAAGGACAATTATAATCTTTGGAGTTTCAGAAGGAAAAATGATCAAGTGTTTTCAATTAAATTCCATGTCTTCAATGTAATAAATATGCTATGAATGAGTTACACACAATTTACAGTTGCTTTCAATTCATGAATTTCTTACTCTCAAAATAATTTTGTTATATTCTTTTTCAAATTTGAACAAATTATCATATTTCATCAAAGAAAATACTTGATTCTAATTCTGCACAAGGTTGTTTTGAAATATACAAAATACGCACAGAGCTGGGGACATGGATTTAGCAAAGAAGGTGTTTGATGAAATGCCAAAGAGATAATGTCTAAGGTCCTTCAAATCAATTTAGAGAAATTTCAATCCAAACCAGAGAATTTCTCTGGACCAACTAAGAGAAAATTGAGTTCAATCTAGAGAAAATTTAGTCCAAATCAGAGAATTTCTCTGGACCAACCCAATTTTCTCTGTAGCAGAGCACTAATCCTTATTGTTGTCCAGAGAAATTTGAAATTTTGTCTATGATATGTCCAGAGAAATTCTCTAGATCGAATCTTCTCTGAATCGAATTTTCTCTGGATTGATGTTGAAGAACCTTAAACATTATGAAAATATTGAGTGTCCTTTATGCTATAAAATTTTAATACCAAGAACCTTAAAAAAAAAATCCCCAAACTTGACCGCATCGAATCATTTTTTATTTTTATTTTTCATGTTTTTTGCTCAACATTTTATCAAAAATAAAAAATAAAAAACTAATTAAAATAACAATTATTTTAAACTTGACGGCATCAAATCATATAACCATTTAACTGATCAAGACCGTCTATTCTCACAAAAACATGTACTTGACCATAGAGGATGAAACCCTCTGATAATCTGATCCCGCGTCTCCTTCCTTCCTCCCGCTTCCCCTTCCACCGCGCAACTCTCCGTCCCTCTCTTCCTCACCTCCTCTGCTTGAAACTTCAAACATCACTGCCAACGAAACCCTAGCTCCATATTCTTGATCTCACAACGGACCCTACTTCCACCCCCAGTTGGTACTCAGCGGAGGGGGATGAATTTTGAGGGAATTAATTGGGAGCCTTGTAGGTGGTGATCATGGATTATGTCCTCAAATTTCTCCTCTACATCTATAACTTCAAACATTATCTCTGGCCAGCACGTATGAATTCTCTTATTATTTTCTAATCAAGTCCTAATTTTATTCAATATATATATGTGTGTGCGTGTGTGAATGGGGATTGGGTGTGTGGGTTGCTGGGGAATGGGGATTGGGTGTGTGGGTTGCTGGGGAATGGGGATTGGGGATGGAGATTGCTGTGAATGGGAATTGGCAATGGCTTTTCTTTTCTTTTCTTTTCTTTAGTTTTTAGGGTGAATTACTAATACACTTTTTTTTTAAGTTTGCTTAAAATATAAATTGTCTCTTATAATTTAAAAAATTACAATATCTCCTTATTAAAATTTTTTATTTAACAGAATTAACTTAAAGAAATGAAATTCATAATTACTCTACTATACAATAATAAAATTATCTAAATTATTAATTGAAACATATTTTTAATATCATTAAAAACTGTTAATTGACTTAATGATTTATTAATAAAAAAGGCGATTTGTTATGAAATTAGAAACATCAGGGGATAGAATGTAATTTTTAAAACCACAAGAGGCGATTCGTATTTTAATCAAATCTCGGGGGTGTATATGTAATTTACCCTTATTTTTATTATTATTTTTAAAGTAATGACTAAAATAGCTAAAAATTCAGGCCTAAATTAGATTGATTAAAAATTCAAGATTTGATTTGTTATAAGAGTTTCTAGTAATTTTTTTTAATGTTATTTTAAAATCTAGTGGAATCAATTGACACCGCACTCATCCATGTGGCCTTGCCCATGCAGGTACCGTTCCGGCTTCGATCGGAAAACTATCAAACTTGAAAAGACTGCATTTGGAATCAAATCAATTGAGTGGAGAGATACCATCTTCCTTTGGAAAAATCACTCAACTGTCGTATATTTATCTCCAAAACAACAGCTTAGGAGGAAACATACCTTCAAGTTTAGGCAACTGCCAAAGCCTACAAACTCTAGACCTTTCTCACAACAAACTCAATGGAACTGAAAGAAATATAGAGAGTGATTGAAAGAGCAAAAGCTCTGTGTTTCAATATGTATTACAAACCAAATGAAGGCTCCATTATATAGGAGGTGTTATTACAAACATTATGATGATACATTGTAATATAATAAGGAAAGCAACCGAAAGCAGAAGTAAAAGAAACCGAAAGCAAAAGAGAAAGAAATTCTATCTATCTGGGCATATGGGCTAGCAGCTGTATATATTCTATCTATCTGGGCATATGGGTAGCAGCTGTATATACATTACATATTTATATATTTATATTAACAGCCCCCCTCAAACTCAAGGAGGACAAATATCAACCAACTTGAGTTTGGAGACAAGTTCAACGAAGCGGCCAGGAGAATGAGCTTTGGTGAAGATATCAGCAGGTTGATCAATAGAAGAGATCGGATGGAGATGGACAGTACCATGAGTAACGTGTTGCCGAATAAAATGGCAGTCAATCTCAATGTGCTTGGTGCGATCATGAAAAACATCATTGTGAGCAATTTGAAGAGCACTATGATTGTCACAAAAGAGGGCAGTAGCACCAGAGGGAGTAACACCCATGTCAGCAAGAAGCCAACGAAGCCAGAGAAGCTCTTGAGTAGTATCAGCAAGAGCACGGTATTTGGCCTCGGTACTAGAACGAGCAGTAAGAGATTGTTTCTTACTGCGCCAAGAAATAAGAGAATCACCTAGAAAAAAGCAGAACCCAGTAGTAGAGCGGCGGTCAGTAGGATCTCCAGCCCAATCAGCATCAGAGAAAGCACGAAGCTGGAGAGAGGAGCGGGCGGAATAATGAAGACCATGAAACATGGTGCCTTTGAGATAGCGAATGATACGAACTAATGCAGCATAATGTGTGGTACGAGGAGCCGACATAAACTGGCTGACAATATGGACGGCATAGGCAATATCAGGACGAGTAACAGTGCGATAGACAAGACTGCCAACCAGCTGACGATATAGGGTAGCATCAGAGAGAAGAGTGCCATCAAGAGGTGTAAGACGACTCTGAGGCTCTGGGGAGTGGAGGTAGTCTTGCAATCTGTAAGACTAGCACGGTGAGAAGATCAGAGGTGTACTTAGCCTGAGAGAGAAAAGAACCCGTGGAATCATGGAAGATTTCAAGACCCAAGAAATAGCTGAGAGGACCAAGGTCTTTCATTTCGAAATGATGGCTAAGAAACTGCTTAAGATGAAGAATACCATTGATATCATCACCTGTGATAATCATATCATCCACATAAAGAAGAAGCAAGGTGGTCCCTTGTGCAGTTTTGCGGATAAAAAGTGCAGTATCATAAGAGCTGGAGGTGAAACCACAGTCATGAATAGTAGAGCTGAACTTGGCAAACCAAGCGCGTGGAGCTTGTTTGAGACCATATAAAGCACGCTAAAGTTTGCAGACTTTATGAGGTGGATGAGTAGACCCAGGGGGAGGTTGCATGTAGACCTCCTCAAGAAGAACACCATTAAGAAAAGCATTTTTCACATCCATTTGATAAAGATCCCAGTGTCGGGTGGTAGCAACAGCAATGAGGCTGCGAACAGAGGTGAGACGAGCAACAGGAGCAAAGGTCTCCTCATAGTCAATACCATATTCTTGGTTGAAGCCTTTTGCAACAAGACGAGCTTTATAGCGCTCAATAGATCCATCAGAACAAGTTTTGATTTTGTATACCCATTTGCAGCCAATGGCAGTCTTGCCAGGAGGAAGATCAACAATGTCCCAAGTGTGAGTTTTGTCTAAAGCCTGCAATTCATTAGTCATAGTTTGCTGCCAAAGAGGATTAGAGCGAGCCTCCCGATAGGAGGTAGGTTCATATGTAGAAAAAGCAGTAGAACCAACAATAAAGTCACGAAGACGAGTAGAAGGTTGGATTACCCGGTGTGGTCGAGTAGGAGGAGGAGGAGCCAGAGGAAGAGACTCAACAGGAGGTGAGGAGGCCGAGGGAGCAAGATCAGGACCATCAGAGCGGGCAGGTGCTTGAGAAAGACCAGTAGGCAAGGCAGTCTCGAGAGAGTCGGGCATGGGCGGTGGAGTAAGCTTATCAGAAAACAGATCTGCAGAAGGGTCAGTAAAACACAGAGAGGGTGAGGGAACGGATAAACAGAATAGAGAGAGAGAGGAAAACATTGTGTGTTCCCAAAAGACCACATGACGAGAGATACGGAGACGCTGGGAGAGAGGATCCCAACAGCGATACCCTTTATGTTCAATACCATACCCCAAGAAGCAACAAAGGCGGGAACGAGGTTCAAGTTTGGTACGTTCATGAGGTTGGAGAAGAACAAAACAGGCAGAGCCAAAAACCCTAAGGTTGGTGTAAGGGGGACGAGTGCCATGTAAACGCTCATAGGGAGTGTGATTATGAATGACCGGTGTAGGGATACAATTGATAGTGAAGCAGTAGTGAGAGCTGCTTCGCCCCAAAAATTTTCCGGACAAGAGGAAGAGAGAAGGAGGGCTCGAGTAGTGTCGAGTATATGCCGATGTTTCCGTTCAGCACGTCCATTTTGTTGGGACGTACCTGGACAGGAACGATGAGGTTGAGTACCATGACTCTGAAGGAAGGAAAGAAAGTCAAAATCTTTATATTTCATGGCATTGTCGGAGCGAAAAATCTTAATAGTTTTAGAAAATTGGGTTTTAACCATTGCAGCAAAATTGTAATAAAGTTGTTTGAGCTCAGAGCGATTTTTCATAAGAAACAACCATGTAAAACGAGAAAAATCATCTATAAAAACAACAAAATAACGTGTGCCTCCCATAGTAGGAGTAGGAGACGGTCCCCAAATATCAGAATGGATGAGATCAAATGGTGCAAGAGAAACAGAGTCACTTTTATTAAACGACAAAGCAGGTTGTTTGGCAAGTTGACATGACACACAATTGAAAGCATCAGAACTTACAGTACCCAAATGACCACTAAATTAAAGATTTCAAACGACCAACAGAAGGATGGCCAAACGATAGTGCCAAAGCTGAAAAGGAGATAAATGAGGAGCAGTGGTAGCAGTGGTAGGAGCAGTGATTTGAAAGGAATCCGGAACATGAAGATGGATGAGTTCGTAGAGACGTCCATGCTTACGGCCTATCCCAAGAGTTTGCCCGGTCCGAGGGTCCTGCACCAAACAACCAGTATGGGAAAAAGTAACAGTTAGACCATTCTCACATAATTGACTAATGGAGATAAGATTTAAAGTAAGAGCATGCATAAGATATACATGGGATAAAGATAAGTGAGAAGTGGAAACAGAACAAACATGACTTACAGACAGAAGAGACCCATCAGCAGTATGGATAGAAGGAACATGAGGAGGCGAAGAGAGAGGAGTAAAAATAGTAGGGTCAAAGGTCATGTGATTACAACAAGCGGAATCAAAGTACCAGGAAGTGTTACCTGCGGTGGCAGACAAAGCAGTAGATGGAGGAGTACCAGAATGCTGCCAAAAATGTTGAAACATGGCTTCGACATCTGTGTGAGAGAAGACCGGAGTGGAAGGGTCTATAGGGACAAAGGAAGGTAAATCCTCTGAGGCAGCAGCAGCAGTGCGTTGAGCAGGCAGTGTTTTAAATGGAGTCCCAGAACGGTGAGAGTTGCTGCGGGAAAAATTCCCGGTGGAAGACCATGGCGAGAGGCACGGGTAGGATTGCAGAAGCAATCTTGCTGGAGATGACCAGGGCCAATTTTGTTGCAAAATCGACAAAGACGAACGGGACAATGAACCAGAAGATGAGTCGATGGAAGATTGCGGTTGTGACAGTAGTTGTAGACAGTGGACCGCTGTGATAAAGGTGGTGAAGGAGAACTCCGAATCTGGGGAGTAGCAAGAACAGAGTCTACAGGAGGCGGATGGGGAGAACTCCGAATCTGGGGAGTAGCAAGAACAGAGTCTACAGGATGCGGATGGAGAGTACCAAATCTGGTTTCCTCGGACAGTAGTTCAGAAATGGCTTGCTCAAGAGTGGGTAAAGGAGTGCGATGTAGGAGAGATGCGCGCACTGGCTCAAAACGGGGAGTGAGAGCCATGAGAAACTGAACCAAGCGCTATTGGTCACGGTAGGTAGTAAACAAGGCAGCATCCTCAGTATGAGGCCATGGAGGTTCAGAAAGAGCGATCTGATCCCAAACATAAAAATTTGGAAGAGGAAATCATTAATGGTCTGAGTTGGTTCTTGGCGCATACGGTGAAGATGACTCAGAAGCTGATATTGGTGAGCAAGGCCAGTAGTCTGATAGTGTTCTTGTAAAAAATCCCAGATGGCCTTGGCTGGAGAGGAAGCAGAGTCAAGTTGGAACCTACCAAACTGAAGGCTGATGGATGTAATAGAAGTATTGCGAAGCCAAGTGATGATCTGATAGTTTTTACTATCCCAATCTTCCAGTCGGTCGACATATTTGGCAGCGGAGTCCGTGGCAGCGGAATCCGTGGTTGCTTGGACTGGTTTGCACACATCCCCAGTGATGATACGCCAAAGTTTCTTTCCTTTGAGAAAGCCAGACATGGCTTGTGCCCATAGGACATAATTAGTTCCGTCAAGAATAACGGAAATAGGGTGATGAGAGGAGTCGGGGCGATCCATGAGGGAAAAATAGCACAATCAAGGTAGAATCTGAAAAAACTGAGGTTACCGGTGAATTCAGAAGGCCGAAATTAAGGGGAAAATGAGTGAATGGACCAAAAATATGACCACAGAGGCACTAAATTGATTAGTCAAAGTGAGTTGACCTGTTTGGTCAACAAATTTGAACAAATTTGGTCAAACAAGATGATGTCAGGTCGGCAGGGCTGATGTCACAGGGCGCGGCGCACGTTAGCAAGGTGGTGCGCGGCGTATGTTAGCAGGAGGGGCCAAGCAGTGCACGGTAGCAGGTAGGGCTGACGTCGGCTGACGTCAGAACACGCGGCTTATGTTAGCAGAGGATGCCGCAGCGCACGATAGCACGGGACAGGGTAGGAGGATGCGTGGAGCGCGTGTGATGCGGAAGGCGGAAGCAGGCGACGCGCCGGTCACAAAAAACGGCGCGTGAGGGCGCGTGTGACGGCGGAAGAGGATGAAACTGGTGGGGTTGGATTCATCCGGAGGAGACGAAGGCGCTGGTGTGGAAAAAAAAACCGTATTTTAGAGACGGACGAAAGATGCAACAATCGGCCAAGCAGATGAGATGTAATCTGCAAACAAAAATCGGATGCAGAGATGCAATCTGCAAACAAAAAAAAATATGTCGGGAGAAGAGGCTAGGCAGAAAACCTGTGCTCTGATACCATGAAAGAAATATAGAGAGTGATTGAAAGAGCAAAAGCTCTGTGTTTCAATATGTATTACAAACCAAATGAAGGCTCCATTATATAGGAGGTGTTATTACAAACATTATGATGATACATTGTAATATAATAAGGAAAGCAACCGAAAGCAGAAGTAAAAGAAACCGAAAGCAAAAGAGAAAGAAATTCTATCTATCTGGGCATATGGGTTAGCAGCTGTATATTCTATCTATCTGGGCATATGGGTAGCAGTTGTATATACATTACATATTTATATATTTATATTAACAGGAACCATACCCAAACAGATCTTGAGTCTCTCATCTCTCTCAATAGTCCTTAATGTGTCATACAACTCTTTGAGTGGTCCATTGCAGAGGAAGTTGGGAATTTGACAAATCTTGCAGCACTTGATGTTTCGAAAAAACAGATTGTCTGGAGAGATTCCAAGCAATTTGGAAAATTGTTTTGCTTTGGAACTGCTTTCTATGCAGGGGAATTTGTTTGAAGGAAACATTCCTACTTTGAGTGGTTTGAAAAGCATTCAATATTTAGACCTTTCTCATAACAATCTGTCTGGCCCAATTCCACAATACATGGCCAAGCTTTCCACAACATTTGAATCTTTCATTTAACGATCTTGAGGGTGAAGTGCCTGTTCAAGGGTCTTCAAAGATGTGAGCGGAGTTGAGGTGTCTGGCAACATGAAGCGCTGTGGGGGGATTCGAGAACTGAATCTTCACCCGTGCCCGTGCAATCGACTAAAAAGCCCAAGAAGCACATTGCTTTCAAGTTGATTTTGGTTTTGATAATTGTTGCCTCTTGGTTATTTTTCTGTGCAAAAAAGTTGAAGAGTAAGCCACAATCAACATCATCTTCCGTTGGGCATGAACACCCAAAGATTTCTTACGAAGAGCTCCTCAATGCAACTAATGGATTCTCTTCGAGCAATTTGATTGGTCCGGGTAATTTTGGGACAGTGTACAAAGGAATTCTCGATCCAGATGAAACAATTGTTGCAGTGAAGGTACTCAATCTTCAACAGCGTGGAGCTTCCAAGAGCTTTATTGCTGAATTCCAAGCTTTGAAAAACATCCGGCACAGAAACCTTGTCAAGATTGTCACTGCTTGCTCAAGTATCAATTTTGAAGGCAATGATTTCAAAGCTTTGGTGTACGAGTACATGCTGAATGGGAACTTGGAAAAGTGGCTTCATTTAGAAGAGGGACAGTCCCAACAGGGAAGTTTAAGCATTCTTCAAAGGATGAATATAGCGATTGATGTGGCTTCTGCCTTAGATTATCTTCATAACCACTGCGAAACACCCGTGGCTCACTGTGATTTGAAGCCAAGCAATGTGCTTCTTGACAATGATTTCACTGCTCATGTGAGTGATTTTGGCTTGGCACAGCTCCTCTGTAAATTTAGCAAGGAAGCTACCATGAATCAGTTCAGCTCACTTGGAATTAAAGGAACCATAGGGTATGCTGCTCCAGGTAAGTTCTTCTTCTTCTTCTTCTTCTTCTTCTACAATTTTAGGTGCATTGTGTTTGTTTTACTAAAGCAGTGACTTCATCAATCAAAATTAAATTGAAGACACCATGATAACTAAAAAGGACTTGAAGACACCATGATAATTAAAAAGACAGTTTCAGTGCACGAGACTCTCATGACGTTGCTAGAAAATAAATTCAAACGTTGCTAGAAAATAAATTCAAGGGGGGCAACTACTAATTATAACCTCAATTTTTTATTCCTTGGAATCAACAAGAATAAAACTTAAATATTTGTTGCAAATTTTTTTAATGTGAACTTTTTTACAATTGACTCCAACTAATTTTCAACTTTTAATGTAAAAAAAATATAAATCCCTAATTAAAAATCCTTATTTTAGCGCAAATCAAAATCAACAATTTCAATACATCAAAATCTCTAATGTTGGCACAAATCACTACAAATCAAAATTCTTAATTTTTCGCATATCGAAATCTCTAATTTTGGCACAAATAACTATAAATCAAAATTCTTAATTTTAATAAATTAAAACACATCAGTTTTTGTACAAATAAGTTATTTTAAAAATATTACAAAGTGAGGGGGCATGTGACCCCTAGTCCCTAATAAATCCGCCTTTGATTGCAGAGTTTGAGGAGGAACAAATATATGTAATCTTACCTCTGCATACAAAAACACTATTTTTGTGATTTGAACCAATAACTCCAAGTCGCAATAGATCAATCTTATTGTTGCACCATGATCACTAATTATAAAGTTTTTAGGCTATACTATAATGCCTTGGTTTTTATTACACTTTTATGTTCCAAATTCTCGAAAGTTTCACATTTTATATGAAAGTTTGATCTTATCATACAATGGTATGAATGGAAGTTCCATGAATTTCAGAGTATGGCATGGGTGGAAAGGTCTCAACTGTAGGAGATGTCTACAGCTACGGAATTCTCTTGTTGGAGCTTTTCACTGGAAGAAGACCCACAGATGATTCATTCGAAGACAATCTAAACCTACACAACTTTGTCAAAATGGCACTGCCCAGTCAAGTAATGGAGGTTGTGGACCAATCAGCCTTATGCAAAGGTATAGAAGAAGAAGAAGAAGTAAGCAAGGTTGGGTGTTCGACTGACTTGAGATGTGAACTGAGTGAGTGCTTGATTTCTGTTTTGCAAATCGGAGTTGTGTGTTCATCAGATTCTCCCCAGGACAGATTGAACATGGGACAGGTCACCATGAAACTGCTTTCTATCCGAGAGACATTTCTTAGTGCTGGAATGCACGAAGAACAACAGAATCATAGCATCAATGACAGGTGAAATTTCTGATATAGTGTTCAACAATTGTAACTAACTTAATAGTTGCAATCCAGTGGTGTATGAATTTGATCCATTTCTTATTACAGGTCCATACAGTTCTCAATATCAAGGGCATATGAAGGTGATGAGTCTGTGTGATGTAAAATGTCTTGGTATCGAAGGTTTCTATCGTCATATCCCAGTAAGTTCACATACAATATATTCCCTGAAATTTCATATGTTTTTATTTTTTTTTTAATTTTTTTTTTTAAAGTTGATCAGTGATGATGCAGACCAAGTGACCTAAAACTTATTTGGCCCATTTGGATTGAAGGATGACAAAACAGAAAATAAGCGTTTGAGCTAACGTTGGCAGATCAGTTCTGAAAGGCCCATGTTCAATGGGAAACAACCCAATGGTCAAAAAACTCACTGCTATGCCATGGCCTAAGGTGTTTTTTGGATAAATTTCATCGTTTAGGCCCTCAACTTCACTTTTTGTGAAAGTTTTGTTCTGCTAATCATTCTGTCTAGGAATTATTTGTTTTAATTTTCTGATTTTTCTTTATTTTGACTTATTAGCTAGGAATTGCCTAGTACATTGTCTCCTATGGTTTCTCTACCACAATAAATTCAGTTGTAAATCTTTTGGCTAAGTAGTTTTGATTATTTAATAATTCAATTCCAGAGTATTTATTAAAAAAATAATAATATACAATTCCAGAGAAGAGTTCCCTGTATTGTGTTTTCATATTTGTTCTTTGTTGCCCAAGCCCAACTCTTATTTCAATACGCTTCTCTATATAAATTATGTCTGAAGTAATTTTTAAATTTTACCCAAATTAATCCATATAGTTTGAGAAGGTGAATGAGTTAGATGATTAAAATTTGTCAATCTGCCTACAAATTGACTAAACCCCCACTTATATGTTTATTGAATTACCATGCACTTGTTCTCAACCCTAACAGGGCCGGTCCTAAGGGTAGGCAAGAGAGGCTTGCGTCTTGGGCTCCAAATTTGATCTAAAAATAAGGGTCCCAAATATAATTGTGTTTTAGATATCAAAAAAAAAAAAGGCCCAAATACTATAGGCGCAATTGAACATGAGGCCCAAAAAAAAGCAACAAGACTAGATTTTTATTTTTTTTAAATATTTGTAATGATTGCTTCATGAAAAATCTAGAAACCCTAGATGTTGATTTGTGATTATGTATCAATAAAAAGCAGTAAAAAACAATCCCAATCAAACAATCAAGAGAAGAGACACAACGATTTTTACGTGGAAAAACCACAATTGGACACCTCCAACTGTGATAAAAAAACCACGGGCAACTGCCACAAGACAATCCACTAAGAAGAATTAAAGGAATTACACAGGTATACTCTCAATTATCTAGCAAATCCACAATGCCTAATTGAACCAACCTCTATGTGCCTCTTCCAACCCCATCTTCACCACGGAATTGTTTTTCTGATGAGCCACTCCGGATTCCACCAAAGCTTCAGGCTCGAATTCTTCAGAATCCACAACTGAAGAACAACTCTCTCTTTTGTGTATAACAAACAAATCTTTGATGTACTCTTTTTAAACCATGAGTTGAATACTCAATAAAACATCAAAGAAAATAAAAAATATCCCCAGATATAAACCTTTAAGAACCAAAAAGAAGATCTGGAGGACTTCAATCAATTACTTAGTTTTGGGAGAAAACCAAGTATTTATAGAGAACCAAAAGTAATCCTAGATTGGGAAGAAAACAAACTCCTTGAGAAATCCGGATTCTGAGGCTGGCTCGAGCGAAGCTTTGCTGGCTCGAGCGAGGAGTGTAATTTTCGTGATTTCTACTAGTGCCTTGGCTAGAGCGACGAATCCTTGGCTCGAGCGAGGAATACACTCTTTCAGGTTTTTGTATGGACGCAATCCTTGGCTCGAGCGAGAAATCCTTGGATCGAGCGAGCAAACCTTCGCTCGAGCGAGATATTCTTGGCTCGAGCGACCAATGGCAGACATGCAATTTTGAATGCAATTTTGCATTTTGCTCGACCCCCGTAATAATCAGCGAAGTGGCAATCTTGAAAGCATTGACATCACAAACTTCTCTGCAAGGCCCGATTCGGGTTGGATTCGCATCTAATAAACTCATAGCCTCACTGAAATAAAAGTGCGAAAATAAATACATCTGAAAGGAGTTTTGTCAAACGGGGTTGCCAAGAATAAAAACCTAACACTTCATATCTTAATATATGGAAGTAAATTTTTATTTATAATTTTAATGATTATATGTGCAAGTAAATTTTTTTTGTGGCTACAAATAAATAAAAAAGTTGTAATTTATCATTTTATCCATGAATTTTTTTTTTCAATATAAGAGGGCCCCATTTCCAAAGTGTCGCCTTGGACTCCCTAAATCTCAGGGCCAGCCCTGAACCCTAATATCATTAATTGGATGACAATCACTCCTCATTTTCATTCATATTTTCTGCTAATTTGATTTGTTTTGTGTATTAATTTTTGAAATATAATTTTCAATAATCATTCATTCAATTATTTAGTAGGTTTTGTATAAGATTTGGAATAAATAATTAATTTTTTTGTTTGAAATCGATGTAAACTAAAGTTGAATGTTCAATGGTATTGTTTCTCATTTTATATTTCTAATCCACCTAACTCGTTGGTTTGAAACTGTCAAAATATTCAATCAACTTGCCAATTTTGAGAATGGGTTTGTTAGTGGCGGATTGAAAATTTTCCCAAAATTAACCCAAATTGACCTGTACACACTCCTAATTATAATTAGCTGAAAAAATTATTGCTTGCTTCTTGAGCATTGCTCCATAACAATTAAAATGTCACACACTACTATCGGGAACTAGAATTCTCTACAATATCCAAGCTTCCAACGATATTGCAACGCTTTGAACCACATCTTGACACATAAGCAAACAGAAAGTCTAGCAACACAAAAAATATTCATAGAATCAATGATGAATTATACTAACAGTCCTTATAGTTTGGAGTTCACATCACTTTAGTCATTGACTTTTTAATTATGACACATTTGATTTTAAATTTTGAATCTTGTTCTAAATAAGGACAATTGAAGATACCATTGCTTAATTTCAATGACAAAATCGTCAATTTGATAAAATATAAACTAATTTAACAAAAATAAATGTCAAAAAAATATTTTTAATTTTTAAAAAATTATTTATATCCCCCAAAGATAAAATTATGTAAACTTGATAAATCTTTTAGACATTTATTTATTTATTTTACCAAATTAATTTTTATTATGTGTTTGAATGATGATCATGTAATGGGTGGTTGTTAAGATTTTAATGTGTAATCGATATATTTAATATGTGAAATGTTTTTTGTTTTGAATTTTTTGTTTTGATGGATTGGTTTAATAATGATATCAAAGTTGTCGCCATATTTGACTTTTGAAAAAATAGAAACTAATTTAATAAAAATAAAAACAACCATTTATTACATGATCATCATCCAAACACATAATAAAAATTAATTTGGTAAAAATAAATAAATAAATGTCTAAAAGATTTATTAATTTTACATAATTTTATCTTTAGTGGATAAAATAATTTTTAAAAATTTAAAAATATTTTTTTAACATTTATTTTTGTCAAATTAGTTTATATTTTATCAAATTGACAATTTTGCCCTTGAAATTAAGCAATGTATCTCCAATTGTCCTTATTTGGAATAAGATTCAAAATTCATGATCAAATGTGTCACAATTAAAAAGTTAAAGACCAAAATGACACAAACTTCAAATTATAGAGACTATTAACGTAATTCGCCCTAAAATCAAATACAGATGTGAGACAAAGAGGTGGGCTCACGGGTAATTCTATTTCCACACACCAAAACATCTCATTCTACATCCTCTCTCAATACACATACCAACTAATTTGAATTTCGTGATTTTGCTCAATGCACAATCCTTTTTGCCAAAATTATCCCTCTATTTGACATTGAAACCTAAACCAACGCCCATTTGTAAGTGTTGTTTCTTCTCCCCTGCTTTGGTCTTAAAAAGAATTTTCATTATGTATAACATTGCATTATACAAGGCCAAGAAGTTCATTACAGAAACTAGGGTTTGAATCGAACACTTAGGATTTGATTGTGACAAAGCCAATGGTCGAAGAAGAGGTTGATCTTGTGGAAAGAGTAAGAGTATGAGAGGTTGTGATTGGTGATTAGCGTTGGGAGTGTGAGTTCGGAAATCAAGAAATTGAAGCTTCAATTCTTGAAGATCAGAGGTGAAGATTTGGAAGTTTGACGATGATGTTGATTGAAGAATGTAACGAGTGATTGCCCAGGTGTGGAACAGAGTAGTAATATAGTATAGATGATGAAAACAACAAAAGGCATAATATATATGATGGAGAGAGAGAGGTGTATGAGTTAGGAGATGGAGACCAATGTGGCTGCCATGGATTCTGAGCTTCAAATGATGAGAGGAGATGAAGAAATTAGGGTTTTGGTGGAGAAGTTAAGGTCACTTTAGTAATTTTATTTTAGGACAAAACTGTAATAAAAAAATAAATTATTAAGTATGTGCACAGAGGTAAGTAAGCGCGTGGTCCGTGGGCTCACATTTGTGATGGAATTTGTAAAAATTTTCTGTGCTTCTAGCACTGCGTAAGCAAATAGATGATTGTAAAATCATTGCAAATCAGGATATTGTAGAGAATCCAAATCCACTATGGCTTAAATTAATTTCATTCACTTCATTGCTAGTGAATTGCTTACATACCCGATAAAAAATAAAAAATCATTGCTTACATAAACATATGTCAACTGTAAAAATGACAAGATTTATTTTGTATGAATTTTGTTGTTTAACACCTCACATATATTGGATTACACATCACTAGATTATGTATGGGAGAATAATTTTATTTTCCAATTATATGAACAAGCAAAGATTAAAAGATAAAATATTGTTACTAAATAAAAAAATATTGAAAACCTTTGTTGATAGTCAAGCTAATTTTCATTAGCAAATTTTTTTTTTCAAACCAACCCACGGTGCTATAAACAATAATGCAGATTGTTACATGCTTATTTTTATAGTCCAATAATTAAAGAATTGTTTATATATTGGAATTAGTAGTAAATAAATAAACAATTTTGTGAGTGCCACCTTGAAGGTTAAATGCTCTTTGCTCTCCTACGTAATAAGGTATTTATGATTGCAAGAACCTCTCAAATTTTGACTTGTTTTTCTTTTGAGCCGATTTTAAATGAGTTTCGAAATCATTGCTTTAATTTGATATTGCTATTCCTTGCACTATATTTGTTATAAGCAATAGTTATAGGTAAAATTGCTAACTCATCAAATAGAGAAATATGAAATGAGTGGTTGTGATTAAAGAAAGATTACCACAATTAAATAGTTGCGATTAAATCAAGAAAATATAGCTCTGTTCTGTTTTCACTTGCACTTTACTGGATGAAGGTGGTCAGGAATAAACATCTTCCCACATCTTCTCTTGGGAACTTCTACCAAAAGATTTCTTATGGAGAGATTCTCAAAGCGACTGGAGGATTTCCGTCACAGAATTTAATAGGGTCTAGTAATTTTGGGACTGTGTATAAAGGAACTCTTGGTTCAGGTGATACAGATACAACAGTTGCAGTTAAGGTACTCAACCTTCAAAAGCGAGGAGCTTCCAAAAGCTTTATCAACGAATGCCAAGCCTTGAGAAATATCAGGCATCGAAACCTCATCAAGATCCTAACTGTTTGTTCAAGTATTGATTGACAGAAATGATTTTAAAGCTGTAGTGTATCAGTTTATGCCAAATGGGGGCTTGGAGGAGTGGCTGCATCTAAAAGATGAACATCATTGACGAAGAAGCCTAAATGTTCTCCAAAGGATTAGTATTGCAATAGATATTGCCTCGGCATTGCATTATCTTCATCATCAGTGCCAAATACCAGTGGTTCCTTGTGATCTGAAGCTGAGTAATGTTCTTCTCAACAATGATGTGACTGCTCATGTTAGTGACTTTGGTTTTGCAAAACTGCTCTCGCCAATGAAGCTAATTTGAATCAGTTCAGCTCACTTGGAATTTAAGGGAACCTTTGGATATGCTGCTCCAGGTAACTTTTAGATTACTCTTTTCCACCAAGTTTCAATTTTTACTAATTTTATTATCAAGGTGCCTTTTCTTGATAATAATAGCGAAATGGCATCCTCCATGAATCAGAAAGGAACCTAGGAAAATGTTGTCGGGAATTTATAATTGGTTACACTGCTAATTAGTATAATGCCTTTCAAATATCAAACCTTTTCTTGTATATATGAAAATGTGGTATTACAATAAGAGTAATTAACGAAGTTCTTGGGATTGTGCAGAATATGGAATGGGTGTTAAGGTCTCGGCCGAAGGAGACTTGTACAGTACAGCTATGGAATTCTCTTGTTGGAAATGTTCCCGGTAGAAGAACCACCAATGAACCATTCAAAGATAATTTTAGCCTTCACAATTTTGTCAAACACTCGTTGCCAGATCAAGTAATCGGTATTGTGGACCAATCTGCTTTGCCTGGGGATGCAGTGGGAGAAGTTTCTTCAACCAGTACTTCATGTTGGAGTGGCATGAGAAGTGAACAGATTGAGTGCTTGCTTTGTTGGAAAAATGGTTTAAGATAGGCATATTTTTTAGTCCAAATTTGAGTGGGCCCCAAACGTCTTTTGGGGTGGGTCCGAAGAGGTGAAGTGTTCCTTGCCGCGTGGCAAGTCACACGGTGAAGACGGAACGTTAAAACCATTTATGAGTGAATGGGAAGTTGACGTCGTTTTCGAGTCTAACATTAATTTTTTAGATAAAATTCATTTGAATTTTTTCTCTAAAAATTATTGTGGGAATTTAATTTAATTCTAAATTTAAATTTTGAGTTCCTGAGTTGTTTCCTAAAATTTGTAATTATGAAAATTTAATTTAATTCTAAATTTAAATTTTAGGTTCCTAAGTGGTTTCCTAAAGTTTGTACCTCTTCATTTATTTATTAAACTATTCAAATAGTTTAATATATATATATATATTTCAAATGGTTTAAAGAATAGAGGTCCAACAGTTACTTTAACTGTTATCCAACGGATCACTTTTCATTTGGTTGAAAATTTGTTTGAAATTTTGCAACGGTCAAACCATGTTTGAATAGTGGCGCACCTATTCTTTTCAAAAAAATACCTGTTCGGGTAAGTTTGAAAGGTCACCAACTGGGCTACAAATACATACCACATTTCCAGCAGTCTTTTGATCCGAAAAAAAACAATCTGGAAATTGTCCTTTGCTGTCCAATTCTCATCTAGTGCATATATTCTTCATATTAGTTTTAGAATAAATATTCAGAGAGTTAGAACACAGGTTTGGTTCGCTGAACAATTTGTTTTGGAATGCTACTACAAATTGGTTAAGATCATTGTATCCTGGGAGATAGACACCACGTAACCGTAAACACTGTAGCGGGGCGAATCTGTCTTAAGGACAGAGTGTCACACACTCGACTTGGTCTTTGAATTATTTATTCGGTTCTACAAAATAAATACTGTAAGTTTTATTTTATTTTGTTTGAATTGTTTCATATTATTTTATTTACACAGAAGATTGTTCCAACAATCTTAAGACAGATTTGAATTATTTTGTTTACAGAATTTTTCGTTTGTTTCCTTTTCTCTTTCTTCTTTTGAGAAAATTATTTTTTGTGGATTTACAAAATAATATTCTGGTTGGAAAAACAAATAGTGATTATATGCTATTTGACAGATAGTAGTAATATACTGCCTATTTTCTTTGACAACTAGTAATACGATACTGGTGTCATTAACAATTCAGAATATATTTTTGTGGAATTTTTTCAGATATTAATTTTAGGTTTTAGAAATTATTTTCTGAGTTTTCATTACTTAAAATTCTGTTTTAGTATTTTAATTATTGAAGTGTTACAGAAATTAATTTTCTGTGTGGAATTAATTTGGTTGAATAAAATTTTATTTTATTTCTAAATTAATGGAAAAATAAAAGTTATATTCTTATTTATTTTATTTTATAGAATTTAATTTCCTGTGTGGAATTAATTTGGTTGAATAAAATTTTATTTTATTTCCAATTAATTGAAAAATAAAAGTTATATTCTTATTTCTTTTATTTTACAGAATTTAATTTCCTATGTGGAATTAATTTGGTTGAATAAAATTTTATTTTATTTCCAAATTAATTGGAAAATAAAAGTTACATTCGTGTTTCTTTTATTTTTTACAGAATTTAATTATATGAATTTGGTTTAATTTTTTGTGTAGTATAAATTCTAATTATAATTTGTTTTATAAATTAGAATTGATGGCTACTGAAACTAATGCCCAAACAAGTACTACTGTGGTGGCTGCAATGACGCCAACCCCCTCTCCTGTTGTAACAATACCGGTAAATCACGGTGAAAAGTCAGAGAAGTTCTCAGGAACTGACTTTAGAAGATGGCAACAGAAAATGTTGTTCTATCTTACAACTTTGAACATGACTTGTTTTCTCCATTAAGATGCTCCTATCTTAAAAGAGGATGAAACCGACCGGCAAGTGGTTGATGCCTGGAAACATGCCGGTTTCCTTTGCCGGAACTACATCTTGAACGGACTTGACAACACATTATACAACGTCTACAGTCCTATCAAGACAGCAAAGGAACTTTGGGAGTCTTTGGAGAAAAAATACAAAACGAAAGATACCGGCTCAAAGAAATTTGTGGTTGGCAGATTCTTGGATTTTGTAATGGTTGATTCAAAAACTGTGATCAGCCAAGTTCAAGATTTCCAACTCATTCTGCATGACATTCACGCAGAAGGCATGTCTCTCAGTGAATCCTTCCAAGTTGCAGCCTTAATTGAAAAATTACCAAAAGGCTGGAAGGAATTCAAGAACTACCTCAAACACAAGTGCAAAGAAATTTCTATGGAAGAATTAATATTGCGTTTGAGGATTGAGGAGGACAATCGCAATTCTAAAAAACGGGCTGGTAAGCATCCTATGGAGTCTAAGACAAATGTGGTGGAACATGCTTCAAAAATCAAGAAACGAAAGTCTTCTGGAGAAAGTTCATCACAAGGCTCTAAAGGGGGGGGGGGAAATAAAATGTACAAGTTTAATGGCAAATGTTACATCTGTGACAAAGAGGGACATCGGGCCAAAGATTGCCGTAGCAAAGGAAAAAGCAAAAGAAGAACAAGCAAGAAGCCTGCTCAAGCCCATATGATCGAAGTGGACAAGATTTCCAATGGTGTAGATGACATCAATCTTTCTGCAGTTGTTTCCGAGGCAAATCTTGTCGGAAATCCTAAAGAATTGTGGGTGGACACTGGTGCTACTCGCCATATTTATGCCGACAAAAAGATGTTCACATCTTATTCTTTAGTGGACAATGGTGAACAACTTTTTATGGGCAACTCCTCAACTTCCAAAGTTGAAGGACAAGGAAAGATTGTACTCAAGATGACATCTAAAAAGGAACTCACTCTCAACAATGTGCTGCATGTACCGGACATTCGCAAGAATCTTGTTTCTGGATCTTTGTTGAATAAGAATGGGTTTAGGTTAGTATTTGAGAGTGATAAATTTGTACTTACTAAGAATGGGATGTATGTAGGAAAATGTTACATGTCTAATGGCCTTTTCAAGTTAAATGTAATGACCGTTGTACCCTCAATTATTAATAATAATACATCTTCTTCTTACTTGCTTGAGTCTTCAAATTTATGGCATGGTAGACTAGGACATGTTAATTATGGATCTTTGCGTAGATTAATTAATATGGAATGTTTACCTAAATTTGCAATTGATTCAAATCATAAATGTGAAATTTGTGTTGAGGCAAAATTATCAAAAACTCCTTTTCATTCAATTGAAAGAAGTACGAAACCACTTGAATTAATTCATAGTGACATTTGTGATTTTAAATCAATTCAAACTAGAGGTGGGAAAAATTATTTTATCACTTTTATAGATGACTATACTAGATATAGTTATATTTATTTACTTCGAACCAAGGATGAAGCTTTGGAAACTTTCATTCAATATAAGAATGAAGTTGAAAATCAACTTGGTAAGAAAATCAAGAAACTTAGAAGTGATAGAGGTGGTGAATATGAATCACCTTTTGGTGAGTTTTGTAAAGAACATGGAATAATTCATCAAACCACCGCTCCTTACTCACCTCAGCAAAATGGAATTGCTGAAAGGAAAAATAGGACTTTAAAAGAAAGGTGAATGCCATGTTAATCAGTTCTGGATTACCTCAGAACTTGTGGGGAGAATCAATACTTTCTGCTAATTATATACTTAATAAAGTACCCCGAAAGAAAATGAATCAAACACCTTATGAATTGTGGCATGGAAGAGTACCATCCTACAAATACTTAGAAGTGTGGGCGTGTTTGGCAAAAGTGGCTATTCCTAGTCCTAAAAAGACTAAGATAGGTCCTAAGACCATTGATTGCATTTTCATTGGTTATGCCAAGAATAGTAGTGCGTATCAGTTTTTGATTCATAAATCAGAACATTCCGAAATGCATGTAAATCCTATTATTGAATCTCGGAATGCATCTTTCTTTGAACATGTATTTCCAAATAAGACTAGACAAGAGACAAGTAACAATAAAAGATCTCATAATGCTATTACTAGTCAGGATCAAGAACATGATCAAGAATAAGAGTTAGATCAAAATGAGGTAGAGGAACTTAGGTATAGTAAACGTGCTAGAACCTCAAAATCTTTTGGTCCAGATTTTCTAACATATTTGTTAGAAAATAAGCCTTTAACTTTTAAAGAGGCTATGTCCAGTCCTGAAGCTCCTTTATGGAAAGAAGCTGTCAACAGTGAAGTTGAATCCATCTTGCAAAATCACACTTAGGAATTAGTGGACTTGCCACCAGGTTGTAAACCTCTTGGGTACAAGTGGATTTTCAAAAGGAAAATGAAAGCAGATGGATCAACTGACAAATACAAGGCAAGACTTGTGGTCAAAGGTTTTAAACTAAAAGAAGGTCTTGATTACTTTGACACATACTCACCGGTTACTAGAATAACATCCATTAGAATGCTAATTGCCATTGCATCTCTATACAATCTAGAAATTCATCAAATGGATGTTAAAACCGCTTTCTTAAATGGTGAGTTAGAGGAAGAAATTTACATGGAACAACCATAAGGGTTTTCTGTTCTCGGGAAAGAAAAGAAAGTGTGTAAATTGGTTAAATCATTATATGGTTTAAAACAAGCACCAAAGCAATGGCATGAGAAATTTGACAAAGCAATGATGTCAAATGGTTTTAAAATTAATGAGTGTGACAAATGTGTTTATATTAAAAACATAGACAAAGGTTATGTCATTGTATGTCTTTATGTAGATGATATGCTCATCATAGGTAGTAATAATGATATGATTAAAACTACCAAGAAAATGTTGAATAAACATTTTGACATGAAGGACATGGGCATTGCTGATGTAATTCTTGGTATGAAAATACCAAAACATCAGAAGATTATGCTTTGTTACAATCTCATTACATTGAGAAAATACTTGACAAATTCAGCAAAGATGATGATCATCTTGCTAGAACACCTGTAGATGTTAATTTGTTTCTATCTAATAATGTACAGGAAAGTATTTCTCAATTAGAGTGTGCCCAAATTATTGGAAACTTAATGTACTTGATGAACTGTACTCGCCCAGATGTAGCTTATGCAGTAAGTAAATTAAGTAGATATACGAGTAATCCGGGAGTAGAACACTGGAAAGCAATTATAAGGGTTCTAAGATATCTCCGATTTACTCGTAACATTGGGCTTAATTATACTAGATATCCAGCAGTACTTGAAGGATACTGTGATGCAAATTGGATATCGGATACTAGAGACTCAAAGTCCACCAGTGGGTATGTCTTTACTCTTGGTGGGGCGACTGTATTTTGGAAATCTTCCAAACAGACTTGCATTGCTAGGTCTACTATGGAATTTGAATTCATAGCTTTAGACAAAGCTGGGGAAGAGGCAGAATGGCTTCGCCACTTTCTTAAAGATATTCCAATATGGCCAAAATCGGTGCCTGCTATATGCATACATTGTGATAGTCAATCAGCTATAGGTAGAGCACAGAGTCATATGTATAACGGTAAGTCACGACACATTCATCGTCGACATAACACCGTGAGACAACTACTCTCTAATGGAATTATTTCCATAGAATATGTTAAGTCTAAAGACAACATAGTAGATCCACTAACCAAAGGGTTAGCAAGAGAGTTAGTTGAGAATTCATCGAGGGGAATGGGACTTAAGCCTATTAAATAAGAGTTACCACAACAGCAACCCAACCTAGTTGACTGGAGATCCCAAGATCTAGGTTCAAAGGGACAACCGAGTTGTGAATGACTCAGAAGGATCACTGGGGAGTCTAACTCCTACCCATTTCTTTGATGAAATAGTGATGTCTGCAGCGTTTGAGGTTATGTAAAATTTTAATGATTCTTATATCTAGGTAAACCTAGTAGAGTATAGCAGGATACTGTTCAAAAGAATCACCTATGTGAGTGTGAACTGGGCCGGTTCTATGAGATTTGTGAAGGGCTACAATTCTCTAGAGCACTCATGAAAGACCAGGTTGTTTCTTGGTTTACACAAACGGCTGAACAGTTCAAGGCATCATGTTCACTGGTTAGCTAGTAAATTCGATAGTGTCTCATAAGGGAAGGTTCAAAGCCAAAAGCTACCTATCCTTTGCAGAATATTTCCAATTTCTGTACTCTCTGCTTTTAGATCATGTTGTTGCATTTTCTCTCCGTCAAATTCCATTCATGTGGGAGATTGTTGGAAAAATGGTTTAAGATAGGCATATTTTTTAGCCCAAATTTGAGTGGGCTCCAAACGTCTTTTGGGGTGGGTCCAAAGAGGTGAAGTGTTCCTTGCCGCGTGACAAGTCACACGGTGAAGACGGAACATCAAAACCATTTATGAGTGAATGGGAAGTTGACGTCGTTTTCGGGTCTAACATTAATTTTTTAGATAAAATTCATTTGAATTTTTTCGCAAAAAATTATTGTGGGAATTTAATTCTTAATTTAAATTTTGAGTTCCTGAGTGGTTTCCTAAAATTTGTAATTATGGGAATTTAATTTAATTCTAAATTCAAATTTTAGGTTCCTAAGTGGTTTCCTAAAGTTTGTACCTCTTCATTTATTTATTAAATTATTCAAATAGTTTAATATATATATATATATATATATTTCAAATGGTTTAAAGAATAGAGGTCCAACAGTTACTTTAACTGTTATCCATCGGATCACTTTTCATTTGGTTGAAAATTTGTTTGAAATTTTGCAACGGTCAAACCATGTTTAAATAGTAGTGCACCTATTCTTTTCAAAAAATACCTGTTCGGGTAAGTTTGAAAGGTCACCAACTGGGCTATAAATACATACCACATTTCCAGCAGTCTTTTGATCCGAAAAAAAACAATTTGGAAATTGTCCTTTGCTGTCCAATTCTCATCTAGTGCATATATTCTTCATATTAGTTTTAGAATAAATATTCAGAGAGTTAGAACACAGGTTTGGTTCGCCGAACAATTTGTTTTGGAGTGCTACTACAAATTGGTTAAGATCATTGTATCCTGGGAGATAGATGCAACATAACCGTAAGCACCGTAGCGGGGCGAATCTGTCTTAAGGACAGAGTGTCACACACTCGACTTAGTCCTTGAATTATTTATTCAGTTCTACAAAATAAATACTGTAAGTTTTATTTTTATTTTGTTTGAATTGTTTCATATTATTTTATTTACACAGAAGATTGTTCCAACATGCTTTTTGTTTTTCAAATTGGAGTTGCAGTCTCGGCAGAAGTTCCACAAAACAGAATGGACACGCAGCAAGTTTTGGGGGAATTGCTTCTTCTAATTTGAATGGTTGGGAATGCAAAAGTAGAGATGTACTGAATTTTTATTTTTATTTTTTTGTATTTTTGGTATTTAGTGAATTTTTTAAAGATTTTTTTCACAAATATTATTATACTTTTGAAGTATGTTTATGTTAGGTATGTCTAAAAATTAAAAAAAAAATGCTTAAAATATTTTAAAAAATTAATGAAAACAAAAAATACGAAAAATGAAAAAGTAAAATCTTTCAAAAAGTGAATTCTGAAAACTGAAACCAAACAAAATGAATAAAATTTAAATTGTGATAAAGTTTTTTTTTTTTTTTTATTTTGAGTTGATCTTAAATGAGTTTTAAACGAGTTAAGTTCAAGTAACTTTTTTTGAAAAAAAAATTTATAGTGCATATAAACATTTTAAATCAATCAGGAGTTTTTAACAGTTTCTAAATAAGTTTGTTTTTAAAACATGTTTAAATTTGACTTATTTACTAATAACTAATTTGAAAGGAGTTTTGAACCAGTGAAGCACGCGTGGATCTTGACGAACAAGATTGGATTACTACCCTAAATACAACAATCTATTTCACAAGCTTAGAAACTAAAAAAACATTTATAATTAACATGCCTACCACGAAGGGGCCATTCTAGTTGGTAAGGGAGTATGCTCCTCTCCTTACTGATTAGGGTTCGAACCTCCTACTACACAAGTGGAAGTTCGACGATTTAGGTGGATCGATTAGCTTCCCCCAGTTTGGCATGTAAGGATAGATCCTAAAGGTCCTGCCATGGGAGTGTTCTGAGTATCAAAAAAAAAAAAAAAACATGCCTTTACCAGAAGCCATGTAAATGTGGCAGGACATCTGATTGTTGGAACAATCTTCTGTGTAAATAAAATAAATTGAAATAATTCAAACAAAATAAAATAAAACTTACATAATTTATTTTGTTGAACTGAATAAATAATTAAAGACCAAGTCGAGTGTGTGACACTCTGTCCTTAAGACCGATTCGCCCCGTTACGGTGCTTACGGTTGAGTGGCGTCTATCTCCCACGATACAATGATCTTCACAAAATTGTTGTAGCACACCAAACAAATTTGTACGGCGAACCAAACCTTGTGTTCTATACTCTCTTTGATTTTCCTAATACTAGAATGAAGATTAAAATGCAAAATAAAATCTGGACAACAAAGATGGGATTTGCAGACTGATTTTTTGGATCTAATAACACTGCTGGAATGTTGGTATTTATAGGCACACAAGTGCTGTCTGAACAGGTATAAAATTCAAATGAACAGGTGTGGTTTGAATCCAACAGGTGCTGTTTTGAAAACACACAGATATACAAACTGTTCAACAGATTAACTGCTGGAATGACACTGTTTGAATATGCCTGGGCAGATTTCAATCTGTCCAAATTTGAACAAATCCAAAAAATAGTTTGGGCTCAAAAATCTGTTATGGAATAAAAGGAAGAGACACAATTGTTGGACAACAATTTGAATTTCAAATTCAAATTTCAAAATTTAAATTAATTTTTCCTGCAAGAATTTATTGAAAAAATTCAAATAAATTTTGTCCAAAAAATTAATGTTAGACCCGACCCAAACGGATGGCAGCGGTGGTGCGCGTGTGGTGGTTTGGGCTACGGTTCACTTTGTCCATAACTCCTCCCTTCTACAAACTTGGGGTGCCCCTTGGGGCCCAACCCAAGTGTTGTAAGCTAGAGTTTATATACTCAACAAAACTCTCTTAAAGTTTCAATGTGGGACAAGCCTCACAAGGAAACCCACATTTAAAACTTAAATGTTCAATTCCACGAACCTGAAAACGACGTCATGTTCTCATGCACTCATAAATGGTTTTGACGAACCGTCTTCACCGTGTGACTTGCCACGCGGCAAGGAACACTTCACCTCTTCGGGCCTACCCCAAATGACGTTCGGGGCCCACTCAATTTTGGGCTCAAAGTTGGCCCAAAATATGCTTTCATAAAACTATCTTTCCAAAAATCCCCCACATGAATGGAATTTGACGGAGAGAAAATGCAACAACATGATCTAATTACAAAGAGTACAGAAATTGGAAATATTCTGTAAATGATAGGTAGCTTTTGGCTTTGAACCTTCCCTTGTGAGACACTATCGAATTTACTAGCTAACCAGTGAACATGATGTCTTGAACTGTTCTGCTGTTTGTGTAAACTAAGACAATAGAAGTCACACAGTATATCCCCAGACACAGTTTAGTTCTCACCATTGTGTTCATTTTGGCCCTAAACAACCTGGTCTTTCATGAGTGCTCTAGAGAATTGTAGCCCTTCACAAATCTCATAGAACCGGCCCAATTCACACTTACATAGGTGATTCTTATGAACAGTATCCTGCTATACTCCACTAGGTTTACCTAGATATAAGAATCATTAAAATTTTACATAACCTCAAACGCTGCAGACATCACTATTTCATCAGAGAAATAGGTAGGAGTTAGACTCCCCAGTGATCCTTTTGAGTCATTCACAACTCAGTTGTCCCTTTGAACCTAGATCTTGGGATCTCCAGTCAACTAGGTTGGGTTGCCGTTGTGGTAACTCTTATTTAATAGGCTTAAGTCCCATTCCCATCGATGAATTCTTAACTAACTCTCTTGCTAACCCTTTGGTTAGTGGATCCACTATGTTGTCTTTAGAATTAACATATTCTATGGAAATAATTCCATTAGAGAGTAGTGGTCTCACGGTGTTATGTCGACGACGAATGTGTCCTGACTTACCGTTATACATATGACTCTGTGCTCTACCTATAGCTGATTGACTATCACAATGTATGCATATAGCAGGCACCGGTTTTGGCCATATTGGAATATCTTCAAGAAAGTGGTGAAGCCATTCTGCCTCTTTCCCAGCTTTGTCTAAAGCTATGAATTCAGATTCCATAGTAGACCTAGCAATGCAAGTCTGTTTGGAAGATTTCCAAGATACAGCCTCCCCACCAAGAGTAAAGACATACCCACTGGTAGACTTCGAGTCTTTAGTATCTGATATCCAATTTGCATCACAGTATCCTTCAAGTACTGCTGGATATCTAGTATAATTAAGCCCAATGTTACGAGTAAATCGGAGATATCTTAGAACCCTTATAATTGCTTTCCAGTGTTCTACTCTCGGATTACTCATATATTTACTTAATTTACTTGCTGCATAAGCTATATCTGGGCGAGTACAGTTCATCAAATACATTAAGCTCCCAATAATTTGGGCATACTCTAATTGAGAAATACTTTCCTGTACATTCTTAGATAGAAACAAATTAACATCTACAGGTGTTCTAGCAAGATGATCATCATCTTTGCTAAATTTGTCAAGTATTTTTTCAATGTAATGAGATTGTGACAAAGCATAACCTTATGATGTTTTGGTAATTTTCATACCAAGAATTACATCAGCAATGCCCATGTCTTTCATGTCAAAATGTTTATTCAACATTTTCTTAGTAGTTTTAATCATATCATTATTACAACCTATGATGAGCATATCATCTACATAAAGACATATAATGAGATAACCTTTGTCTGTGTTTTTAATGTAAACACATTTGTCACACTCATTAATTTTGAATCCATTTGACATCATTGCCTTGTCAAATTTCTCATGCCATTACGTTGGCGCTTGTTTTAAACCATATAATGATTTAACCAATTTACACACTTTCTTTTCTTTTCTTGGAACAGAAAAACCTTCTGGTTGTTCCATATAAATTTCTTCATTTAACTCACCATTTAAGAAAACGGTTTTCACATCCATTTGATGAATTTCTAAATTGTATAAAGATGTAATGGCAATTAACATTCTAATGGATGTTATTCTAGTAATCGTTGAGTATGTGTCAAAATAATCAAGACCTTCTTTTTGTCTAAAACCTTTGACCACAAGTCTTGCCTTGTATTTGTCAATTGATCCATCCGCTTTCAATTTTCTTTTGAAAATCCACTTGTACCCAAGAGGTTTACAACCTAGTGGCAAATCCACCAATTCCCAAGTGTGATTTTGTAAGATGGATTCAACTTCACCATTGACAGCTTCTTTCCATAAAGGAGCCTCTGGACTGGACATAGCCTCTTTAAAAGTTAAAGGCTCATTTTCTAACAAAAATGTTAGGAAATCTGGACCAAAAGATTTTGAGGTTCTAGCACGTTTACTACGCCTAGGTTCCTCTTCCTCATTTTGATCGAACTCTGGTTCTTGATCATGTTCTTGATCCTGACTAGTAATAGCATCATGAGATCTTTTATTACTACTAGTCTCTTGTCCAGTCTTATTTGGAAATACATGTTCAAAGAAAGATGCATTCTAAGATTCAATAATAGTATTTACATGCATTTTGGAATGTTCTGATTTATGAATCAAAAATCGATATGCACTACTA
Organism: Camellia japonica; assembly: GCA_030407325.1. Lineage (NCBI taxonomy): Eukaryota > Viridiplantae > Streptophyta > Magnoliopsida > Ericales > Theaceae > Camellia > Camellia japonica. Next base: position 54,048,600 of record JAPPVO010000003.1, read on the forward strand.
TTCTTAGCATAACCAATGAAAATGCAATCAATGGTCTTAGGACCTATCTTAGTCTTTTTAGGACTAGGAATAGCCACTTTAGCCAAACACCCCCACACTTTTAAGTATTTGTAGGATGGTACTCTTTCATGCCACAATTCATAAGGTGTTTGATTCACTTTCTTTCGAGATACTTTATTTAAAATATAGTTTGCAGAAAGTATTGATTTCCCCCACAAATTCTGAGGTAATCCAGAACTTATTAACATGGCACTCATCATTTCTTTTAAAGTCCTATTTTTCCTTTCAGCAATTCCATTTTGCTGAGTTGAGTAAGGAGCGGTGGTTTGATGAATTATTCCATATTCTTTACAAAACTCACTAAAAGGTGATTCATATTCACCACCTCTATCACTTCTTAGTTTTTTGATTTTCTTACCAAGTTGATTTTCAACTTCATTCTTATATTGAATGAAAGTTTCTAAAGCTTCATCATTGGTTCGAATTAAATAAACATAACTATATCTAGTATAGTCATCTATAAAAGTGATAAAATACTTTTTCCCACCTCTAGTTTGAATTGATTTAAAATCACAAATGTCACTATGAATTAATTCAAGTGGTTTCGTACTTCTTTCAATTGAATGAAAAGGAGTTTTAGATAACTTTGCCTCAACGCAAATTTCACATTTATGATTTAAATCAATGTTAAATTTAGGTAAACATTTCATATTAATTAATCTACGCAAAGATCCATAATTAACATGTTCTAGTCTACCATGCCATAAATTTGAAGACTCAAGCAAGTAAGAAGAAGATGTATTATTATTAATAACTAAGGGTACAACGGTCATTACATTTAACTTGAAAAGGCCATCAAACATGTAACATTTTCCTACATACATCACATTCTTAGTAAGTACAAATTTATCACTTTCAAAAACCAGCCTAAACCCATTTTTACTCAACAAAGATCCGGAAACTAAATTCTTGCGCATGTCCGGTACATGCAGTACATTATTGAGAGTGAGTTCCTTTCCTGATGTCATCTTTAGTATAATCTTTCCTTGTCCTTCAACTTTGGAAGTTAAGGAGTTGTCCATAAAAAGTTGTTCACCATTGCCTACTGTAAAATAAGATGTGAACATCTTTTTGTCGGCACAGATATGACGAGTAGCTCCAGTGTCCACCCACCATTCTTTAGGATTTCCGACAAGATTTGCCTCGGAAACAACTGCAGAAAGATTTATGACATCTACACAATCGGAAATTTCATCAATTTCGATCATTTTGGCTTTAGCAACCTTCTTACTTGATCTTCCTTTGCCTTTACATTTGTAACGGCAATCTTTGGCCTGATGTCCATCTTTGTTACAAATGTAACACATGCCATTAAACTTGTACTTCTTAGTTTCCCCTCCTTTAGATAGCATTTTCTTTTGCCATCTTTTAAAAACAATTCCTAAGAACTTCTCTGGTTTTTCACCATGATTTACCGGTACTGTCACAACAGGAGAGGGGGTTGGCGTTATTACAGCCACCACAGTAGTACTTGTTTGAGCATTTGTTTCAGTAGCCATTAATTCTAAATTTATAAAACAAAATTAGAATTAGAATTTATACTACACAAAAAATTAATCCAAAACACAGAATTTTAAATTCTGTAAAAATAAAAGAAACAAGAATTGTATCTTTTATTTCCAATTAATTTGAAAATAAAATAAAATTTTATTTAACCAAATTAATCCCACATAGAAAATTAAAACCAAATTCACAGAATTAAATTCTGTAAAAATAAAAGAAACAAAAATGTAACTTTTATTTTCCAATTAATTTGGAAATAAAATAAAATTTTATTCAATCAAATTAATTCCACACAGGAAATTAAATTCTGTAAAATAAAAGAAATAAGAAAATAACTTTTATTTTTCAATTAATTTGGAAATAAAATAAAATTTTATTTAACCAAATTAATTCCACACAGAAAATTAATTTCTGTAACACTTCAAAAATTAAAATACTAAAACAGAATTTTAATTAATGAAAACTCAGAAAATAATTTCTAAAAACCAAAATTAATTTTTGGAAAAACAAATTCCACAAAAATATATTCTGAATTGTTAATAACACCAGTATATTACTACTAGTTGTCAAAGAAAATAAACAGTATATTACTACTATCTGTCAAATAGCATATAATCACTATTTGTTTTTCCAACCAGAATATTATTTTGTAAATCCACAGAAAATAATTTTCTTAAAAGAAGAAAGAGAAAAGGAAACAAACGAAAAATTCTGTAAACAGAATAATTCGAATCTGTCTTAAGATTGTTGGAACAATCTTCTGTGTAAATAAAATAAATTGAAATAATTCAAACAAAATAAAATAAAACTTACATAATTTATTTTGTTGAACCGAATAAATAATTAAAGACCAAGTCGAGTGTGTAACACTCTGTCCTTAAGACAGATTCGCCCCGCTACGGTGCTTACGGTTGAGTGGTGTCTATCTCCCAGGATACAATGATCTTCACAAAATTGTTGTAGCACACCAAACAAATTTGTACGGCGAACCAAACCTTGTGTTCTATACTCTCTTTGATTTTTCCTAATACTAGAATGAAGATTAAAATGCAAAATAAAATCTGGATAGCAAAGATGGGATTTGCAGACTGATTTTTTGGATCTAATAACACTGCTGGAATGTTGGTATTTATAGGCACACAAGTGCTGTCCGAACAGGTATAAAATTCAAATGAACAGGTGTGGTTTGAATCCAGCAGGTGCTGTTTTGAAAACACACAGATATGCAAACTGTTCAACAGATTAACTGTTGGAATGACACTGTTTGAATCTACCTGGGCAGATTTAAATCTGTCCGGATTTGAACAGATCCAAAAAACAATTTGGGCTCAAAAATCTGTTATGGAATAAAAGGAAGAGACACAATTGTTGGACAACAATTTGAATTTCAAATTCAAATTTCAAAATTTAAATTAATTTTTCCTGCAAGAATTTATTGAAAAAATTCAAATAAATTTTGTCTAAAAAATTAATATTAGATCCGACCTAGACAGGCGGCGGCGCGCGTGTGGTGGTTTGGGCTATGGTTCACTTTATCCATAACTCCTCCCTTATACAAACTTGGGGTGCCCCTTGAGGCTCAACCCAAGTGTTGTAGGCTAGAGTTTATATACTCAACAAAACTCTCTTAAAGTTTCAATGTGGAACAAGCCTCACAAGGAAACCCACATTTAAAACTTAAATGTTCAATTCCACGAACCTGAAAACGACGTCATGTTCCCATTCACTCATAAATGGTTTTGACGAACCGTCTTTACCGTGTGACTTGCTACGCGGCAAGGAATACTTCACCTCTTCGGACCTATCCCAATAATATTCGGGGTCCACTCAATTTTGGGCTCAAAGTTAGCCCAAAATATACTTTTATAAAACTATTTTTCCAACACTGACTTGGTTAAAAACATTTAGGAAATGGAACTCACCACTACTAGTGTCAACGGGCGGCGCCGCCACCATTGAACTCAGTGAATTTTAAAAACTTATGTATTTTTTATGTACCTTTTAATTTTTAAAGTAAAATTGAGACCAAACAATTGCTTTCACTGCATTTATAAATTAGCTTGGAGTCAAAATAAAATGATCAAAAGTTCTAATAAGGATTAAATTTTATTATTTTTTAATAAAGAGTTCCAAAATTTTATAGGATACTTCTAAATAGGTAACATGTAAGTGTATCATATTTCGTCGAACACATTCTAATACTTGTTAGACACGGTCAAACATGTCATATTATTTTTAAATTTTTTCTAAATTCATGTGTTCAAGTACTTAGAGAATTGTTTATCCTTATATATGTCATATAATAAATATATAAAATTATGTATTTTATGTGTTTTTTTACTTTACATGTCTCATATATTTTTTTTTAAAAAAATTGTATCAATGTATTTGTATCATGTTTGGTGTCCGTATTCGTACTTCTTAAGAAAAAATTTAACCAAATTCGAGTAATGATATTGTTGGTAATGAATTATTTATTAATTTTTATTTTTATTTTTATTTTTGCCATCCAAATATAGCTTAAGAGTGGAAATAAGAGTAAATTAATTTGAAAGAAATTACAAAAAAAATTTAGCATTTGATCTTGAGAATAAATCAAACTCTCAGATTTTAATTATTTCAATTCAAATTCTGAATTATGAATTTGCTCCCACTCTTAACCATTCGTCTATCACCGTCTAAACAAACTAACGATTTTTTCTTTCAACACACGTGACATTATCTTATTTGCTGTTTGCAATTAATATAAATAAATAAAAAAATTACCACACCAAATTACAATCACAATTTAGAGCATCCTCCATTCCTTTTTCTTTTATTAAATTTAAATTTGATGAAAATGTAATTAAAAATCATCTCCAATCATCAAATGTTCATCAAATCAAAGAAGAGTCATTTTCTTTTTATCAAATTGAGAACCTATCGAATTCTTCATCAAATTTAAATGTGCTGAGAATTTAAAAAGATGAAGCATTTGGAGATTTTTTTTTTTTGTCAAATTGATGAAAAGGAAAATTTGGGATAAGAGTGGAATTCTTAAAAAGATTTTGATAAAAATTTGACATATTAAAATAATTCATATCAAATCAAACCTTTGTTTTTTCAAATTTATAATAAAATTAGATGAAAAAATTCGTGAGGATTGGAGTTTGTCTTACCCATACTAATATTGTTGGTGTTTGGAAAGTGACTATTTTTTAGGCTTTTGGTTATTTGACTATTTAGTAGGTTATTTTAGTTTTCATGTTTGGGAAGATGTGATGGATTTTTATTTAAGTTGTTGTATTAAAAAATATGTTTAAAATAATAGTGAAATGTAAAATGATCAAACTGCCTATACAAAAAACAATAAAATACAAAAGGCAGCATTACACGTGGTAGTGAGGACACTGCCACCATCCAACCTTTGTTGACTTGCGTTCACAAATTTGTTTGTAATAAATTAATTGAGTTGATGTTAGTTTGACAAAATCAATGCACATATTTATAAAAAATTTGTATATTAATTAGTATACCAATAAATATTAATTAGTATACCAATAAATCTCATTATAGAAATTATAAATACCCAAAACTTGTTACTCCCTCTGTCCCAAAATATTAGTTTCCTATTCAATTTTTATTATCCCAAAACATTAGTCTCTTTTTAAAAATTAATGAAAAAAATAATATGAATTTTCTATTTTTCCCTTCTTTCAAATTCATTACTAACACAAAAAATACAATTATGACAATTGATATTTTCAAAAAAATAAACAAAGGGGAAATGGTGAGTTTGAGAAATTAATATTTTAAAAATGTACTAATTGTGCTATTAGAAAAAGTTAAATTCCCCAAATGGACTATTATTTTTGGACCAACTGCATGGAAATTGTTACTATTCATCTGTTAGTACAGTAATTAATATACGAATAGGTGCGTATAGCAGTATTGATTTGTAAGATAATTTAGTTATAATTGTCAAATAAAACTTCACAGAAAAAGACAAATTTGGCTTCCAAATTTGACCTTCACTTGTACAAACTACGAATTAAAAAAAAATTACAAAGTTGGGCTACATTTAAATAGTAAATGATAAAATGTAGTACTTACAAAAAATAAAAATTTGCAACACATTTCCATTGTCCTTACACAAATTATAAATTAAAATAAATTTATTAGTCACATTGCCTGCAACTTTGCTTTATAGTTATGGAAATTACGAATTCAAATGAATGAGAAATTGATATGGACATTTATTGTTAACGTCCAAAGATGAGTAGTTAACTTATTAAATTGGGAACTTTGTTCGAAATTTGACTATCAATTTTTATAAATTACAAATGCAAATAAAAATTATCAAAATAATGAATTTTGAATAACAACAACTTTGTACCAAATTTAACTTGTAGTTCTTAAATTTAGGAGTTACAGTAAATTTCATGCAAATCCTAATTTCGTGCGACATATGCGTTTTACTTGTACAAATTACAAATTACAATAACATAACACAATCGACCAATTTCGGTTCCCATAATGTAAGTCCGTTATGCTTTGTTTCAGTTTTTGCAACGACCGTGCATCCATAATTAAAAGCCATGCTATGTGTGTGAAATTATGACACCATACAACAAATTCTGTATACAAAAAAGCATTTCACAATAATCCTTGATTCCATATGTGAAACAAATGGTCGTGGATAGGAACACGAACTTTCGCCATATCCATATCTGTATCCCCAACCATGAGGCCATCGTCCATATTTTCTCCTCTTTTCGCGGCAGGCATGTCATCCGGAACTGACGATCGGCTAACATGTTCATTATGGGCGTTACCAACTATCTCGTATCTATGGATGAAATTGTGTAAGGCCATTGATGCACCAACCAATGGCACCTGCACTGACGCAAAATTATAGTTGGGCATGTCTTTGAGGAACTTCCAGCGCGATTTCCACACTTCAAAAGTCCTTTTCACCATGCTCCTCAATGATGTGTGCGCCTCGTTAAACAATTCTCTTTGGTTATCGGGTCGTCCATGATCTCGGAACTATGCTTGGTGATACCGAGACCCTTTGAATGGTGCCAAATACCCCTTCTTGTTTGGATATCCTGCATCCACAAGGTAATATTTACCTATATTTGCTTAATCAGTTTAACGTACGTACAATAAAATTATTAACTAGTATTTAATTTGAAATGTGTTACCTTTCTGGGGGTGCGGGAACGGTGCATGTTCGTTGTCAATTATTTCCTTGAAGATGCGACTGTCATGCATGCTTCCTTCCCAATCACAAGATATGAAAATGAAACACATGTCGAAGTCGCATACTGCTAGTATCTTTTGGGTTGGATACCCTTTGCGACCGTAATATGTGGAGGCATCACGGGCAAGCAACACGGCTGGTACGTGAGTCCCGTCCAACACTCCAATACAATGCTGCACGAATTTCGTACAGCACATGAGGTTCACGCACAGCACATAACTGAAAAGTAACTGATAATGGCAACTAAAATACTAACCTTGAACAACACGTATTTGCCTCTGGAGCGCAAATATGGATGCCTATTATTTTGATCTCTAGTGGGCTTACAATGCTCTTCTGCGAACAACTTTATTACTTCCAACACTGCATGGAAATGTCGCAACACAGTTTCTCCCGAGTGTTGGAACCATTCCTGAATTTTTCGGTTAGTGCAACCGTCCAACGTATGGATGAACGTCGCAACACTTTCTTCAATGTGTAATCCATGGGGTCTTCTAGGTACCCGTAACCCGAAGTCGCTTCGTAATGTGTTACACAACGCTTGAAACACATACAGCGGCATATGCAAATTTTGTTCACACCTACCTAAGTGCCCATCAAATAATTCTTGAATCCACGCACGACCGGTCAAAATGGAAGTTCGACATGGGATCTTCTCCATGTACTTCAAGTAATATTCCATTGCATACTACGCAACGTCAACGATTACACTGTTTTGTAGGTCTTCATGTTCTTCAGTGATTTCGATTATGGCATCATCATTATTTCGATAGTTGCTACATTGACTGTTTCACATTTCGCAATTGACGAAACCTACAATGCACACAACAATTTACATCAATTGTCAACTTGTAAACTGAGCACATTTAAAAACAATATTTCCAAAAAAAAGAAAAAGAAAAAGAACAACCATGCATACATCCATATGAGTATACCGAATGTCGAGACTAATCCATTACATAATGTTCAACCACTAAAGTTCACAATTGAACAAAATAAAAGGTAAACCATGATTCCATATTGCATAACACAAAAGTAGGTAGCGTTCGCATCTATTAAACCATAACACAAAAGTAAACCAATAGTAACTAAAGAAAAGTGCAAAAAAAAAAAGCAAAGATACCAACAAAACTTGTCCACAAAAACCACACTGCATCAAACCATTTCCAGTCCCATTTTCGCCCAACACACCAAACCCAAATAGTCACAGCCCTTTTGAAGCCTGCAATGCCACAAGCCACCCAACCACATTCTCATCATTTGGCATGCACATTAGTATTTCCCGGTAATCCACGTTCTCTAAAGCAATGCAGGCGAAATGGAATAGGGGGGGTACTGATGAAGTCCAGTATAGCCATAATCCTTTGCATACATGCCTCAATGCCATCCTTCTACGATGCACCAGTTCTGTGCCTTACTGTGAGGTGCTTCTGTGACTGAACCACCTGAGACAGATGGTTGAAACTGCCTGCAAGCATCAATGCTCCACTATTCTTCGACTTTCCAAACTCTCTAAAAAAAAGTTAAAAAAAAGGGTAAGACGTTGCGGCTATATAGCGACCCCGGTCTTTTCCCTTTTGATTATTGTATCCGGACTTATGTTCCGTAGATTCCATTCTTGTATTATTGTTGTTGTCGTCCTTTAATTCCTTAGCTTTGGGTTATAGGATGTGTTGGGCAGATTATGTTACAGGTTGGTTGGGTTTGAAACCAAGAGTTGCTGTCCAGTTTTTGGGTTGGTCGCTCGAGCGAGCTATTCTTCGCTCGAGCGAGGTCTTTATTTTTGTTTCTTCGCTCGAGCCAGGGTTCCTTCGCTCGAGCGAGCTTTGCGTCCAGTACTTAGACCTGTGAGCAGTGTTTTCTGGCTCGAGCGAGATTTTCTTTGCTCGAGCGAGCTGGGTTGTTTTTGGCTCGAGCGAGCTTCTCTTCGCTCGAGCGAGCTTTTCTGTGTCTGGTCGCTCGAGCGACCAGGTCTTCGCTCGAGCGAGCCTATCAGATTTAAATACGCAGCAGCGTGTTTTAAAACAGTTTTTCAGCCCCTTTCAGTTTATAAAACCCTAGGTTACGAGTTCTCTCTCTCCCAACTCATCTTCTCTCTTAGGACTAATCTATTTAGAGTGTGTATCTACCCTAGTTCCTTCATTAAAAAGGTAGAGGAGAGTGAGGGCTACATTTTAATCTGAGAAATTGTTGGTTTGGAGCACTTTGGAGTTTTGGGCATCATCTTCATCTTCTCCTTTTTGAGTTATTTCTTCGAGGTAGGGATTTCCTACTCCATTTATACGCTTTAATCCTAAGTGGTGGTATTTTGGTATGTGAGGGTAGTTTGGTAATTTTGGGAGAAACCTTAGGGTTTTGTTAGAGATTAATTTATATAATTAATTTAAAGGAAGATTGTGATGTTGGGGTAAATTCATGAGATTGGGGAATTTAGTGGTTTGTTGTTGTATTTGGTAGTTTAAATACTTACCTTAGAGAATATTGAAATTATTAAAATTACATTTATTGTAATAGTTATTTCTTGCTTAGAAATAATTGTTTTGGGCTATCGGTGGAGGATAGTCATTGATTGTTGTAGACCTTGCATGCGGCTTAGGTATAACTGAAATTAAGTCATTTATCTTGACTGTTGAATTAATACAGAACATTCATGTATTGATTATGTGTTGTATATGGCAATTGTGTGTTTCATTGCATATGCATTTGGTTTGGAGGAGATAGGGGATGAACTCCACGGTTTAGGGGAAGATAGGGGATGGACCTCTAAACCGGAATTGTTGGGAGGAGATAGGGGATGGACTCCATTAGCATCACTTTTATGTGTGCTTATTTGATAATAGAAATATTTCTATTTATTGGTGATATGATACATCACCAAAATGTGTATCAGTTGGGAAGTATGGAAGTGAATTTGATTGTGATTGATATAATACCAACATGTGTATTCGTTATGTTAGGTTTAACTTGAATTGTTATTCCTGTTGAATTGGAAGTATTGTTAATAAAAGATGAAACCCCAGTTGAGTTATTTGGCCAGGTTCTGAGCCATAAATGGAAGGTGAATTATGCCATAGACATTGTGTCATAGGCAATGTAGACATTCGTGTCATGAATTTGTAAATTGATTATCCGGTGTTAACCATGTATCAGATGCTATTGCTTTAGTTAATTCATATGCTTGGTTTAGTATTTCTCTACTGGGCTGTGGCTCACCCTATATGGGAACTTCATTTTCAGGTTCAGGTGGTTCATTACCTCCAAGGACTTAGCTTGTGAGGATTTGGACTCGAAGACTTTTTTTATTTATTTGTTTTTATTTGATACATGTAAACATTCAAGCCTAGGGCTTTATTTGTATTGAGTTAGACTCTTATTTCTTTGTGTCCAAGTGTTGGCTTGGCAAGATGTAAGCCCGTAGGGCATTTATTTTGATGTTACATGTAATGCTTTTATTTAGTAATACTCTGATGGATAATAGAATGTTTCGTTTTCTATTATTAATGCATGTTAATCTTATATATGATGGGTTTTATTTTGAGGGCGTTACAACTTGGTATCAGAGCGTACCGGGTTTGAATACTTTGGGTACGTGGGAAGTGATTAGTATCACATTGGGTTCGTCTCGTTTGATAGAGACTTAGTGTAATTTTACATGCTATATGATAACATGTTTATGTCACTATGTGGGTATGGAATGTAGTTTCTAGATATTGATTGGATCCTTGAGTTTATAGTAGTCTTGTTGGAAAGGCACTTGATCAATGCTGCTTCCAACCGGAACTATAGTAACCCTTTGGGACTGTCATTATCCGGGAATGAAATTCGTAAGTGCTTATGTGATTATGTGCTTACGTGGAATGAATTACTGTTGTCCAATGCATTAGGACGCGAGTGTTTAGCTTCGGCACATTTATTAATGTGCTAACGTCTTTGTTTCTTGTATTAGGATGTCAGGACGAGGACGAGGACGCGGTAGGCGTGGTAGGCCGGGTAGGCAAGAGGTCCCTGTGCCAGAGGAGGTTCCGGCAGTGCAGGAGGGGGTAGGCCAGGCCAATGTGGCCGAGCCAGTAGGCCAGCAGGCTATGGGCGCTTTAGCCCGAGAGATAGCAGGGGCATTCAGGGAGTCAGTAGGCATCCTCAGAGCTGAGAATCAGGCTCAGGTTGTTGTTGCGGATGCAGGGCCTTCCTTTCTGAAGAGGGAGTTTTTCCGGTCTAATCCGGATGAATTTGTGGGTGACCCTAAAGAGCCGCTTAAGGCAGACGAATGGCTCGAACAGACAACGAAAACGTTTGAGATGCTTGGCATCGAAGACGAGGGGTTGAAGGTGACCTTGGCATCGTTCCAGCTGAAAGGGGATGCGGGTCAGTGGTGGAAGTTCACCAAGGGTCGTATCGGAGGTACTTGGGAGGCTTTTGTGAATGCTTTCCAGGAGCGGTTTTTATCTCCAGCAGTTAGGGAGAAGTTGAGAGATCAGTTCTGCCAGCTAAAGCAGAATAGTTCATCAGTAGCTGAGTTTGAGGCCTCATTTACTAGTTTGTCCAGGTTTGCACCTGAGTTAGTGGCGTCTGAGGAGCGCCGGTGTATAGAGTTCGAGAGGAAGTTGAGGCGCGACCTCAAATTGAGGGTTGTGTCGACTATGATTCGGGATTTTGGGCGTTTGGTTGATGCAGCAGCCCATACTGAGATCATGATGCAGGAGGAGGAGGAAGGGCAGAAAGGCTCCAAGAGGAGTCAGGATGGCCAGGGTGATGGCAGCAGGCAGAGAGGTTTCACTCCTCAGCAGCCTCAGGGTAGCTTCTCAAGGTCTACTTTTCCTGTGCCGAGTGCTAGTTCTGGGAAAGGCAGTCAGGGAGACATCACTTGTTTCAAGTGTGGTCAGCTGGGCCACAAGTCTCCAGTTTGTCCTCAGAGGGGAGGAGTTCAGAGAGCAGCATCTTCTTCGGCTCGATCTCAGAGCCAGAGTCAGAGTAGAGGTCAGCCGCTCTCGTGTTATCAGTGCGGGCAGCCAGGGCACATGAAGAGGTTTTGCCCGCAGTTGAGTGGCACACCTGGTGCATCTGGTTCGAGGCAGACTCAGAGTCAGCTGCCTGCTCAGTCAGTTCAGGCCTCGAGGGCCAATCAGGGGGCTTCTTCGTCCCAGTCTGTGCAGCAGTCTTATGCTCCTAGGGGTGAGCAGGTTGATCAGGGACCATCTGGGCGCGTGTATGCTGTTACCGCGCAGGACCTAGTACCGGCTCCATCGGTGGTGAGAGGTACCTTCTTGTTTTGCAACTCGGTTGCTAATGTTTTGTTGATACGGGTGCATCTCATTCCTTTGTGTCTGCTGCATTTGCATCTGTTTTGGAGTTGGAGTTAGCACAGTTAGCGTCTCCTATTTGTGTAGTGTCACCCTCTGGGGGTGAATTGATTTTGAAACAAGGTTTAGAGGTTGTGATATAGAGGTCGATGATCATAGAATCCCTTTCTCTTTTGTAGTTATGCCCATGAAGGGCTTTGATGTTATTTTGGGTATGGACTGGTTGTCGTCATACCGGGCAGTTATTGATTGCTACCGTCAGAGGGTCACTTGTTGTACCGTGAACGGGGAGTGTTTTCGTTTTCTGGGGACCGGGTTGGTAGTGTTTTGCCACCGGGTTATGATCCGCGAGGGCGGAGTGAGCTTAGTGGTCTACTTGCTAGTCTTTCGATTAGTGAGGGTGATGAGACCCAGATATGTGTTGCGAGGGTGGTTTGTGAGTATTCGGACATTTTTCCCGAGGATCTTGTTAGTTTGCCACCTCAGCGAGAGATTGAGTTCTCTATTGATTTTTAGTGCCCGGCACGGCGCCGATTTCTATGGCACCTTACCGTTTTGCCCCAGCCGAGTTAGTTGAGTTGAAGGTTCAACTGCAGGAGTTGTTAGATAAGGGCTATATCCGTCCTAGTGTTTCGCCGTGGGAGCACCGACCCTCTTTGCTAAGAAGAAAGGGTGGTGCTTTGAGATTGTGTATCGATTACCGGAAGTTGAATCGGGCTACAGTTAAGAATAAGTATCCTATGCCCCGTATTGATGATTTGTTTGATCAGTTGAAGGGTTCCCGTTGTTTCTCTAAGATAGATTTGAGATCGGGTTACCACCAGTTGAGGGTCAGAGAAGAGGATATTCCGAAGACGGCATTCCGTACGCGGTATGGCCACTATGAGTTCCTGGTGATGCCATTTGGGCTCACCAATGCACCGGCAGTGTTTATGGATTTGATGAATCGGATCTTCCGGGAATTCTTAGATTTTTTGTGGTCGTCTTCGTGGACGACATTTTGATTTATTCACCTTCAGAGGAGGAGCACGAGGCACACTTGAGAGTGGTGCTAGAGTTACTTAGAGCCCATAAGCTTTATGCTAAGTTCGGGAAGTGTGAGTTCTGGCTAGAAGAGGTGAAGTTCTTAGGCCATGTAGTTCTGGGGAAGGGGGGTGTCTGTTGATACATCCAAGACTGAGGCAGTGCAAGATTGGGCACAGCCTAAGAGTGTGTTTGAGATCCGCAGTTTTTTGGGATTAGCTGGGTATTACCGTCGGTTTGTGAAAGATTTCTCCAGGTTAGCTTCACCGTTGACTAGATTGACTCGGAAGGGAGTCAAATTGTATGGAGTGAGACTTGTGAAAAGTCGTTTCAGGAGTTGAAGGTTAGACTGACCACTGCTCCAGTCTTGATTATTTCGGAGAGAGGTTGCGGTTATGCAGTCTATTGTGATGCCTCACGAGAGGGTCTGGGTGTTGTGTGTTGATGCAAGAGGGGAAAGTGGTCGCCTATGGCTCACGTCAGTTGAAAATTCATG